>CM042840.1:40142020-41342020 GCA_023653725.1 Bungarus multicinctus
GGGTGCACGACACCATCAGATTTTGCCTGGCTCTAGAGTTCCACTCCACGCCCCTAAATTTTCTCATGAAATGTCCTATTTTCAGGAATCCCATTAAACGGAACCTGATGGAGACAGTGATCAATCGCTTTCTGGAAATCAAAGCCATCCAACCGGTATCCCAGGATCAACAGGGACAGGGGTTCTCTTCACTACTTTTTGTAGTCCTAAGAGTTTGGTGGGGTGGAGGGCAATCCTAAATTTAAAACGACTTAACCGCACTCTAGTCTATCACAAATTTAAAACGAGTACGTTACAATCCATTCTGCTTAGCATAAGAAAGGGTGACTTTTTAACTTCCATCGATTTAACAGAGGCCTACTTACACATACCAATCAGACCTTCACACACCAAATTTCTCAGGTTCTGCTACAACAACCAGCATTTTGAATATGTTGCTCTGCCCTTTGGGTTGTCATCTTCCCCCAGGACTTTTACAAAGGTTCTGGTAGCCCTGGCCGCTCACCTTAGGATCGCTCCTGTGAGACTCCAGTGCTACCTGGATGACATCTTGATATTATCTTCCTCATCCAAGCAGGCAGAATTGGATACTCAAATTACATTGCGAATCCTGCAACATCACAGTTTCTCCATTAATTGGGCAAAGAGTCAATTGTCTCCTTCCACACGCCTAGCTTACCTGGGTTCGATAATAGACACAATTGAAGGAAAGGTGTTTCTATCCCCCAAGAAACAGGAGAGCATTAAGAACTTAGCTCAGCTTATCAGATCCCTCAAACGGGTCCTCTAGCTGATCTGTCTAAATTACTGGGGAAAATGATTTCCTGTATTTCCATTATTTCCTGGGCCCGGTTCCACGCTAGGTCACTCCAATGGTACCTGCTTCCATTTCAAAGAGCGGGACAAAGCAACTCCAAGACTCGAGTATTGGTTCCAACGGAAGTCCTGCTCTTGCTGCACTGGTGGACTGTTCCAGGCATCAACAGGGGTTGTCCACTGCAAGAGCCCCACAGACTCACCATCACTACCGATGGCAGTCTGTTCGGATGGGGAGCACATTTCCAGGCCCTCTCGACTCAAGGGCGTTGGTCAGCAGCAGAGCAGTCGAACAGCATAAATTGGTTAGAGTTCAGGGCAGTCCACCTGGCCCTTTGCAGTTTCCTTCCGCACATTCGAAGGAAACACATCCTCATTCTTACAGACAACGTTACTACAAAAGCACACATCGACAGACAAGGGGGACCCACTCGAAACAACTCATGTGGGAAGCAGAGAGACTATGCCTTTGGGCAGAAAGGAACTTGGGTTCCATCAGAATGGAACATATCTCAGGTCTGACAAACACACAGGCAGACTGGTTAAGCAGGTCCACAGTCGACCAATCAGAGTGGCACTTACACCTGGAACTGTTTCAAGCGGCAGTGCAGAGATTTGGACTATCAGTTATAGATCTGTTCGCTTCTCCCCTGAATGTGCAGCTCCCGAGATTCATTTTGAGATACCCTTCCCATGGAGCAGAGAATGTCAACATCCTCCATTGCTGGTGGCCTCAGGGATTGCTATATGCCTTCCCCCCTCTCCCATTGATACCAAAGTGGTCCAAAAGATGCTGGAAGAGAAAGCAAACTGATCTTGGTGGCATCTTTCTGGCCCAGGAGACCGTGGTTCATGGATCTGAGGGATCTGTCCACAGAAGACCCGTAGAAAATTCCACTGCACAGAATTCTACTCACCCAGGGACCCGGACTCTCAATGGCTACACCTAGCCATTTGGAGGTTGAGCAGCAACATCTAAGGAAGGAGAACCTCTCGACTAGGGTTTCTTAGTTATTTTGTAAATAAAGTATGCTGGCAACAGAAAAACACAATTCATTTCCTCTAATTTATAAAGCTGAATGTTTTCGCTTTGACACATGGTAGCAGAGGATGGTTTATTATGTTTTTTGTTTGCCAGCTAAATTTGTTTTTGTTAGCTCACAAACATTCTGAGGAATTTGTGAGTAACTTTAATTAACTCTACAATGCCACAAAATAAAGGTAAAGCAAAGCGGAGAGCTCAGTCAGAGGAAGATTTATTATCATTTTCTGAAATACCTAAGGAGGAGATAAGACCACTGGCTACCGCTATTCATCTGGAAGAAGCTGTCATGGGAGGACAAGAAAGCAGGTCTGTACCAAGTTTTATTTATGATGCATGCTATCAAACTCAGCCTGAGAAGCCAGACGCTCAAGAATATGAGAAGCTTGATGCTAAATCTAAAGTTATACAGACAGCTGAGCATTTTTCACGAAAAGAGAAATGTGAAATTTATTATTCTCCATTAAGTCCTGAGCCAACAATGAGGCAGAGGGCTATGCAGGATTATATGCAGCAGATTGCATTTTATGAACACAGCCTACAGCAAGCTAAGGCCTATGCGCTGTTTTTTCAGTCAAATAAGGGTGTGATTAGAGTTCCTGAGGCCTCCATCTTGCCTTCTTCATTGAAGCCAAGGGTCCACCCACAAATTGGTCACATGGGAATAGTGTCAGACCAATCAGAGCAGAGAGCTATGCAGACAGCTACCTCGTGATATGTCTCGTGATGCTGACTCAGTTGAAAAAGCAAGAGCTTCTGCCATTTCTAATGTTGCAGCACCATCTGCTGGCGATTTGCATGAAATACAGGAACAATTACAAAGTTTACAAAAAGCTTTCACAAACTTGTCAAGGAGTCAGTCTGCTGTACAGATGTCTCGAGCAAGCCAGCCAGTGCCAGCACCTGTGCCAGCCCTAGCGCCTCCTGGTGTTCAAGCAGGCATTGTTCAACCAGTGCAAGTTATTATTAACTCATTGAATCATGAATGGAAAGATGCCATTTCAAAAGTTAATCAAGTGCCTATTGCTCAGCACACAGTTGATCATGTATGCAGAATTTTAACTGAAGAAGAAGCATTCATGCATGCCATGCCACATTTGAGAGGACCACCTGCATTGAGAGCTCCAGATCCAAGGCGTAATTTCCGAGGAAAGGCCTTCGTTCCGAGGATGCCAAGATGCTACATCTGTGGTCATCTGGGACATATCGTCCGTGATTGTCCTCAGCGATCTCCAGCACCTGTCATGTACCAGCCCAGAGGAACAGATTCCAGAAACAAGGGCAGAGGTGAAAGACAAGGTTATCGTGGTTCCAGGCGTGATCTACAAGCTCCACACATCACATTGGCATTAACCAACAAGGGAAGTCCGGTTTATGACAGAAGACATCTCTGGACTTTGGATAGTGGAGCAGCAGTGCATGTTACCTACAGAAGAAATATTTTTATAGAGATGTACGAGCCTGAACCTGATATGTGTGAACTGTACACTTTTTCAAATACTATTCAGGTCAAGGGAAAAAGAACTATTTACATTGCATTTATTATAATATGTTTATTATATTCCAGCAGCAACTAGCAGTTTTCTTAGTCAGAGTCATTTCTCAAGTTTCCAAGTACCAGGTTCACCATTTTGAAAAAGCAAGTTATGTGATGGAAGAAGGTAATATTATTGCTGAAACCATATTAATTGGTGGTGTTTATTATTTAAAGTCGAAGTCTACTTCGCAAGCACAGGCAAATATACATGTTCCAATAAGAGGGAGCACAGGCCCAGAGAGAGATGTTCCAGAGAAAGATCCTGTTGCTATCCCAAAGGTTCCTAGAACCAATAGAAGTCAGAAACAGGTTGCTCAAAGCAAGCCTAAGGTTCCTAATAAGAATGTTGAAAATTCACTAACAGGTAAACTTTTGCATTCCAGGTGTATCCATAAGTGGCATAGAAGATTGGGGCATGCCAGTGTTCATGTTCTTAGCAAGATGCCAGAATTCGTAAAAGGTTTGGATCTGAAGGGGTGTAAGGTGTTCTTGGATAGTGCTGTCTGCAAGAAAGCCAAATCCAAGGCAGCAGCCATTCCAAAACATGCTACACACCTGTCAACATGCATTTTTGATTTGGTACATATTGACATAGTAGGTCCATTTGCACCAACACTTGGTAGTAGAAAATATTTCTTAACAATTGTTGACAATTATTCTAGATATGGATTTGTGTTTCCTATGAAGGAAAAATCAGAGATCTTTCAGATCTTTAAAGACTTTGCAACTTATGTCAACATTCAACATGGTGTTTGCATCGCCAGACTTCAAAGTGATTGCGGTTCTGAATTCATGTCCCAGCGTTTCAGGACTGGATGCGTAAGAATGGAATTCTGCACCAGACCTCAGCTCCTTATGTTCCTGCAGAAAATGGAGTGGCAGAACGCAGAAATGGAGTCCTGCAAACAATGATGCGTTGTCTCCTAAAAGTCGCTAATCTGAGTTTCCCATACTGGGGTGAAGCAATTAAATATGCAAACTACATCATTAATTGTATCTGGAACAGTGTAATAAATCAGACACCTTTCTTCATGTTATATGGATATAAACCCGATTTGAGAAATATTCATATTTTTGGTTCGTACGCTATGGTGAATATTCCTTTAGCTCAAAGAAAGAAAGGAGGTCCAGCAGCAAAAAGACTGAGATTCATGGGTATTGATGACAATTCCAGATGCAGCAAGTTCGTTGAGTCCAGAAATGTAATTGTGGTTTCTCAATTCTTTACTTTTGAAGAAGATGCTGACTGGTCCAGGATTCACTCCAATGATCCCGGAGTTTATTTTCCTAGAGATGATGTTACGCAGTCTGATGATCGAGATTATCAGGCAGATGTTCCATCAACTAGTTCTTCTCAACCAGAGGTTTCATCTTCGCAAGCCGTCAATGCTGAGGCTAGAGATGAGGAAGAAGACGAGGACGAAATGGAAGAAGAATGGACCATTGTTCCGAGATGTTCCGAGAGGGTCAATAAGGGGATCCCTCCGCAGCCATTTTCATGGCAATTGATAAAAACGACCTTACCTTGGCATGAGGCAATGCAGGTTGAAATGGACAGTCTAAAGCAACTCAAGGTGTTTATGCTTGCAATTCCTACTGGATGAAGAAATTTATGTCAAAGGTCCTCCAGGATTCCGGAAGCAAGAAGGGGATACCTGGCTCTTAAACAAAAGTCTTTATGGTCTGAAACAGTCTGGTTTAATGTGGTATTTATGTCTTACTGACAAACTAAATTTAATGGATTTTATTAAATCCGAAACTGATGAATGCGTGTTCACAAAAAGATCTGGCAATGCATATGAGATAATTCTTGTTTATGTTGATGATATTGTTTATATTGGTTCAAATAAGCAAATGAATGAGAGTTTTGTTAACGCTTTGCAGAAATATTTTATATTGCAATTTTTAGATTACATCAATGATCACTTGCAGCTACTCAGCTTGAATACCTGCATGAGATGTGCCTTACCTGATGTCCGCTCATCAGACAAAGAAGGGGGTGTCAATGTGTTTGTCTTGGTTTGTCTGATGAGCTTCCATAGAAGTTTACAGAATAAGCTGGACTGGTTATTAAAGTTTCCATAATAACAAGATATGAGTGTCTTGTGATGTTTGATGTACTGCACATGTGTGCAGGGGAGGAGTTTTACTTCTACTTCATCTTTCATTATAACTTCTTTTGCTTGCTTCTTAGAATGGTACTGCTGTTTCTTTTGTTTCTTAGTTATTTTGTAAATATAGTATGCTGGCAACAGAAAAACACGATTCATTTCCTCTAATTTATAAAGCTGAATGTTTTCACTTTGACAATCAACACCATTCAAGCAGCTTGGCACCTCTCAACAAGCCACATCTATAATGCCACATAGAACATTTTCTATAAATGGTGTTCAAAATCCAAAGTAGACCCTTTTGCTCCATCAGTGGCACAAGTTTTAGAGTTTCTTCAAGACGGACTCAACAGGGGTCTCTCACCAAACACCTTAAGATGACAGGTTGCGGCTACTGCATCGGTGGTGATCTGGCAGGGTCTAACGTCCATCTCCCACCACCCTCGGATAAAGAGCTTTCTCTGGGTAGACATAAATCTATGTCCGCCAGTGGTACATCGTTACCCGACCTGGGACCTTAACAAGGTACTTACAGCACTTTCGAAGGCCCCATTTGAACCACTGAAAACTACTAGTCTCCGTTTTCTCACATACAAAGTAGTCTTCCTCATTGCTATAACATCAGCATGACGTATTTCAGAACTAGTGGCACTAGCGGCCAGAAAGGACCTCTGTATTTTTCATACAGATAGGGTCACTCTGTGACCAGACCCTACTTTCATACCAAAGCTCAACTCGGCCTTTCACAGGGCACAAGAACTGGTTCTTCCAAACTTTTGCCCCAGGCCTTCTCAAGAACTAGAGTATCAATGGCACCGGCTGGATGCACGCAGAGCCCTTCGTACGTACTTACATCAAACAGCTCCCTTCAGGAAGACTGAAGCCCTTTTTCTATCTTTTCAGCCAACCACTCAGGGGCATAAGGTCTCACCTTCAACTATAGGAAGATGGTTGAAAGCCACAATAGCTAAAGCGTACAAGATTCAATTATTACTTGTGCCTAGAGGCATCACAGCGCATTCGACAAGAAGCACGGCAACCTCAGTGGCCTGGGCCACCCAAGCCCCTATAGCAGAAATTTGTAGAGCAGTGACATGGGTTTCTCCATCGCCCTTTATTAGACATTACAAAATTGATGTCTTTGCATCCGCTGAAGCCTCCTTTGGCAAGAGGGTGTTACAACGAGTCCACTCGGACAGTGGGGGAGCTCCAGCCCAGATGGAGACCCTCCCATAGGACAAGCCAAGCTTTGGTATGCCCCACTCTTTGGATGCTCGGAGCAGCTCAATGGAAAAAGGGCGTTGGTACTTACCTGATACACCCATTCTCTATGAGCTGCAACGAGCATTCAGCCCCACCCAGTATCCATCTGGCAGGATCCTGTTCCGGCCAACGACTAATCTGACAGAATACAGAAACCAATGAATGACTAAATCACAGAAGAGGGTGGGGATCGCATCACTTTGTCTTCGCCAAAACTGGGGGACACTAGGGAGGAGCCAGGGAGGAGCAACAGTGTCCTAACAGTTAAGCCCAGCCTATCCAAGCAGAGACTAAGCATCTCCTACTCTCTGGATGCTCGTCGCAGCTCACAGAGAATGGGCGTATCAGGTAAGTACCAATGCCCTTTCTTCCCCAGCTAGCACTCCACCATGGCCCTGCGGCAGCTTCTTCATGGCCAGTGGGAGAAGGAGAATGTTCCCATCTCCCCCTGGCCTCTCCCAGCCAGCATGGACACAGACCTACAGCTTTTTCCTGGCCAGGGGGAGACTGTTCCCTCCTCTCTCAGCCAGCACAGACATGGCCCCGCGGCTTCTTCCCAACCAGGGGGAGGAGAACATTCCCTCTTCTCCCAGCCAGCATGGACACGGCCATGAGGTGGAGGGACAGCTAGCTAGCTAGGTCATGGTGAAGCAAGTCAGGTAAGCCTGGTGGGGGGAGACAGTGCAGTGGCCTAGGCTGGCCTGGGAGTCGACTCGACTGGGTCTTGCTTGTAGGCTCACTCACCCAGGGAGATCAGGGCCATGGTGGAAGGCAGGTTAGCAATGGCAGGCGAGATAAGGAATGACTGGGTGGGGCGAGTAGGTGGGCAGGAAGGGGCAGGGCCAGTCAGCGGCATGATTTACCAGTTCTCCGAACTGCGCAAATTCATAACAACCAGTTCTATAAAATCAGTCTGAACTGGTAGAACCCACCCCTGCTTGGAAACTTTTTTATAGCCTTCTCCTGAGTGATGCTTTCCATCAATAAGATCTCTTTATTGACCATGGCTTTGGTGTAGGAGGCACTGAGTAAATTTCAGAAAAAGCACAACTGAACTTTGTATGTGCTTAATCAGAGTCATTTTAATTGATGGCAGTATATCTTATTATTTAACATCAATTTGGATGAGACTGGTTAATTCTAAATACAGGCACATCTCTACTTATAAGAGGGTCTGAACTCTGAACTCTTATGCAATTATATTATTTTACATTGTTTTATTTTTAACTCTCCCCTAAAAAAGTTTTAGTTTGTTTTTTTCAATTGAATTGTACAGCTTACATATTGTATTAAAGAAGGATGACCTTGGTCTAATTTTTTTATATTTTAAAAACTTGGCATTTTAAGAGGAGTGTATTGACTTTTTAAACTCACAGTATTTTGGCCAGAAAATTTCTCACCCACTGCTGTAAATTCTTCCTAACCTCTGGATTAATCCATGCTTTTTGAACCATCAACAATAGCTTACTTGAATAATGGAGAGCATCTGCTGCTTCTGTTGAGGCAAAGTTAGCAATACTTTAGCAGTGCAGATAACCATCAGTGTAAATAAGAGATTTGGGACAATAGGAAAAGCAAGGCTCGAAAAGCAAGGCAAGGTTGGTAAGTTTGATGGTGTTCATGGTGCACAAAAGAAAAGAGATGAAGAACAAGAATCCATTGGAAAGAAAATAAATGGAAAACAGAGACTACAATAAAGAAAGAAAGCTGTAGGGGGGCTTTGTGTCATTGGAATCCTTACATAATCTCCAGGGAACAACTCCACAGAGTTCCACTCTTATATTCAAAGAGAATAAAGATAAGGCAAGACAAGAGAAGACAAGAGAAGACAAGAGAAGATAACCTTTATTGTCACTTTTACTGTGAACACACCAGCATACACTAAAAAATGAAATTCTGATGCCTGCTCTCAAAAAAAAAGTACACCCACATGCATCCGCACGTGCATATGGATAGATAGATAGATAGATAGATAGATAGATAGATAGATAGATAGATAGTGTCTCATTGATGAGTGACCAAACTAACCTGCTTGTCAGCTGCACACCCAGAAACGCAATATTACTAACTACCTCCACAGTTGAATTGTTAATACACAGAGGTATATGGCTGTACCTGCCTTTTCTGAAACCAACAGTGATCTTTCTTGTTTTTCCTACATTTAAAACTAGGCTGTTTTTATTATACCACTTCATCAAACCCTCTACTTCTTCCCAGTCATCATCCGCATTATCATCCTGAATAAGTCCCACCATTGTATCATCTTCCTATTTCACAATATGGTTGGTAGTACAATCATGAGTCAACAAGGTGAACAATAGCGGACTTGGGACCTAGCCTTGAAGAGAAGTTGTGCTCAAAAACATGGTGTTAGAAATATAAGTCGCAACTTGAATATACTGGGGCCTAACTGTGAGAAAACAAAGAACCCAGTTGTACAAAGGAGTAATTAAAGCCAAAAAGGTCTAGTTTATCTACTAAATGTTGAGGAATGATCAAATTAAATGTCAAAATAAAGTTCAACAAACAGCATTCACACATTCTTTCCTCTAAGTCACGGGTGTCAAATTCGCAGTATCATGCTGCCATCATGTGACATATTGTGATGTTTTTTTCCCTTTGTGGAGCTGGGGTGAGCATGGCCTGCATGTGACTCATCCAGCCTGTGGGCTGCCAGTTTGACATCCCCGCTCTAAGTGCACCAAACTCATATGGAGAGCAGAGAAAATAGCATCCTCTGTGGAAAGCAAAGAATCAAGCACTAACAAGCACCCGTCTTAAGGGTGCAGGAGTCTTTTACATCAACTTTACTATATCCACTGGTTAAGTCAAACACTGGGGGGGAGGCTGGATAAATAATAAAATATTAATAAATTCATTTTATCAGCTTTTCAAAACATTTCATAATGATGTGATCACAATTTCTAATTTTCCTAGCTAGCTTCTGACACGCAGTCAATGGGGGAAGTCAGATTAAACAACTGCAGTGATTTGATTAATAACTGGCAAAATGGTCATAAAGTGGAGCACAATAACTCACTTAACAATCTCTTCTTTAGAAACGAAAATTAGGGGTTCCACTGGGTTGTAAGTCAAGGACTATTTATACTTCTCTCTTCTCATATCTATTTAGTTACACACAGTTCTTTCTAGAATATCTTGCTTGTCTACTGGTCACTGCAGCTTGTGGAATACATCATCTGCATCTTTCATGCAATTACCCCTTAGCCCTGAGTTACCACCTTTGAAACCAAGCAGCTTATTGAGCATAGCCAGGGAAAGCTCTGGGAATAACTTTATCCCAGTAGAGCTATTAAGTTGAATATAGATAGAAGGACTCCAGGCTTGTTTTTTTTAACCTTTCTGCTTTTGCTTACATTGGCTCCAAATATAGGGCCCCTCATTATTCTCTTTTATAGTTTCAAGCAGGGGTGGGATGCTACCAGTTCTGCCCGGCTCTATAGATCTGGTAGCTCTGAAGAGCAGCAGACACAGAACTGGTTCTGTGTCTGCTGTTGTTTGGCCCACATGCCTACCCAGGGTCTTACCTGACCTTTATTTCTTGGTTTTCCAACCTCAGCTGCTTTGCGCAGCACAGCTGAGGTTGAAAAAACAGTAAAAAAAGGCGTTTTTCAAATGCTGCGCACTCGCGCACAGCGTTTATCAGCTGTCCAGGTGGCACAGCTTTAGTTGTATTACACACGCACACAAAACATAATCACCGAACCGATAGTAACACTGGTTGAATCCCACCCCTGGTTTCAAGCATGGAAAGATGTTACAATATGGCATTCCATGTTATTGGTATGATCAGGAAACAATTTCAATCATCTGATTTCTGATTTATTCTTTTTGCTGCCTTCTGAATTGATCAGCAGATCTCCAGGAATCTGACATTTTATTTATTTATTTATTTATTTATTTATTTAATTAATTAATTAAATTTTTATACCACCCCCTCTCCCGCAATGGGACTCGGGGCGGTGTACAGCCAAGATAAAAAACCCCACAATAAATAGAATTTTAAAAAGGTTTAAAAGAATTAAATTAATGGCTGAGAAAAACAGTAAAAACAAGATAGAAAAGTTAAAATTACCAGAAATTTTTTTAAACAATTTTAAAACCCTAATAATTGGTACTAGGCCAGACCGGCCTGTTGGAAGTGATGGGTTTTTAGTGTGCGCTGGAAGGTTTGCAGGTCAGTAATGGCTCGCATCTCTGGAGGTAATTCGTTCCAGAGGGAGGGTGCCCCCACAGAGAAGGCCCGCACCCTCGGGGCCACCAGCCGGCATAATCCAGCCGACGGCACCCCAAGGAGGCCCACCCTGTGGGAGTGCACTGGCCGGCGGGAGGCTGATGGTGGCAGCAGGCGGTCCCACAAGTACCCAGGTCCCAAGCCATGAAGTGCTTTAAAGGTGACTACCACCCCCTTGAATCGCACCCGGAAGGCCACCGGAAGCCAGTGCAGCTCATGCAGGAGCAGTGTAACATGGGAGCTCCGAGGAACCCCCAAAATCACCCACGCGGCCGCACTCTGCACCAGCTGAAGCCTCCGGATGCTCTTCAAGGGGAGCCCCAGGTAGAGAACATTGCAGTAGTCTAGGCGGGAGATGACGAGGGCAGAAGTGACTGTGCGAAGAGCGCCCCGATCCAGAAAGGGCTGCAACTGGCAGATCCGCCGGACCTGACAAAAGGTCCCCCTGGCGGCGGCCGCAATATGATCTTCTAACAACAGCTGTACATCCAAGAGGACACCCAGATTGCGTGCCCTCTCTGTGGGGGTCAAAATCTCTCCCCCCACAGCCAGCGATGGAATGAGCTGGCTGTATCTGGGCGCAGGAAACCGCAGCCACTCGGTTTTGGTCGGGTTGAGATGAAGCCTGTTAAGACCCATCCAACTCCGCACGGCTTCCAGGCACCGGGTCATCACTTCAACGGCTTCGTTGGGGTGGCCTGGGGTAGAGATGTATAGCTCATCAGCATACTGGTGGAATTCTACCCCAAAACCACGGATGATCTCGCCCAGCAGCTTCACATAAATGTTGAACAGAAGGGGCGAGAGCCCCGACCCCTGAGGTACCCCACAAAACAAGGGCCTCAAGGCCGACCTCAGTCCCCCCGTCAACACAATTGCAAGCGGTCGGAGCGGAAGGAGGAGAACCACCATAACACAATGCCTACCACTCCCAGCCCCCCCAATTGCCGCAATAAGATACTGTGGTCGACAGTATCAAAAGCCGCTGAGAGATCTAACAGGACCAGGACAGAGGAACAACCTCTGTCCCGGGCCTTCCAGAGATCATCCACCAACCAACGCAACCAACACCGTCTCCATGCTGTGCCCGGGCCTGAAACCCAATTGGAGAGGATCTAGATATATCGCTTCATCCAGATGCTGAGGGAGCTGTCGTGCCACCACATTCTCAACAACACGAAGCGAAGGTTGGAGACTGGACAATAATTCAACATTAATGTTGGATCCAGGGACGGTTTCTTGAGGAGGGACCTCACCATCGCCTCTTTCAAGGCGGCGGGTAAAAGCCCCTCTCTCAAAGAAACATTAATAATCCTCTGGAACCAACCTCATGTCACCTCCCGAGTGGCCAAAACCAGCCAGGAGGGACACGGATCTGATAAACATGTGGTGGCATTAAGCCTGCCCAGAATCCTGTCCACGTCTTCCAGGGTCACAGGATCGAATTCAACCCACATGACCTCACCGACATCTGTCCCCGCCACCCTGCCCAGAGATGCCCAATCAGAGTCCAGCCCATCCCGGATCTGAGTGATTTTGTCCTGCAGATATCGAGAAAAATCCTCGGCCCGTCCTTGCAATACACCTGTCATAAGAAACCTTTGATATCTGAAATATGTTTTAAATTTTATGAGAATTTTGCTATCCTTTTTGTTGCCTGTTCAAGGTGGTACCAGTCTGGTATGGTGCAGTAATCTGGTTAGTATCTGGGGGCCCTCAACATGAACACTGATTCCCCGGCTTTGGCATTTGTCAGTTCTTGTACAGACCTGACTTCACAGTTGCAGTTTACAGTTTTCTTGAGATATTCTCAACTTTTTCTTCATTGATTAAAAAAGTTTACACTAACACTTTCCCTAACAAATTAAATCAGGTTCTATAGCTGAATACCATGGCCTACTAATGAAGATTGTTGCCTCCCATTTAGAAGGTTGAGAGTTCAATCCTAGGTAGTGGCAGATGTTTCTCTTTTAGGGCACAAAGAGAAAATATCTGCTGTAAACTTCACTTAGGCATTAGGAAGGGCATCTAGCCAGTAAACATTCAGCTCCCTTCATATGTCCTGGTTCTACTTTGAATTAAGGGATTACAAGACTTTAAAAAGAAAAAATCCATAAGGTATATAAGAATTGGATAATGAAATGTGTGAAACTGCAGGGAGGCAAAAAAAAGAAGCAGCAGTGGCTGCTGTGGTTGCAAAGAAAATTTTAAAAGACACAGTAGAAAAAGTGGGGATTGTAAAGATCTGTCTTCAAGGAAGAAAAGAAGGGAAAAGGAGTAGCGCATTATGGGGGAAGTATAAGGCATAATTATGTCCTAAGTTGTAATCATGACTCTGCAAGGGTTGAGACTGGTGAGATAGGAATTTCTGATTCTTATGCCAGAGAAAGCTGTTTTATAAACAAGACAAGGGACAGATGATAGAGGCCTTCAAGACTGGGAAATGAGTAAGACGTTGATTCAAAAAGGCAGCAGGAAGGCACTAAAAAGCCAAACCTTGGAAATGTATAAAGGATATGTTTTTTGAATGTGATATGAAAGTCTTGTGTACAATGACTTTTGAATTCTCTATAATCAGTTTAGTTATCTAAGTTGAATCTGCTTGGTGGACTTTAATTCCAGTACTTTTTATGAGGCCTTGACAGATTCCAAATGAGGACAAAAATAAGTATAGCTTTCCACTCTTCCAAACATGTTCTTTTCTTCCATTTGTTACTAAATGTCTAACGTTCATTTTACAATGGAATCCCCCTGTTCAAACTATCCTGCATGAAAGGAGGAGGAGAAAGATTTTTCTCAGTTTGTAGCACTATCTTATTTTATCTTGCTAATTACAGGATAAAGTTTCTGTTGTAATTAATCCGTGTCTGATTTTTACCAAAGCAAATGACATAGAATTCTATTTTTAAAACTGTTTTAATTAATAAAGAAAAAAATGTTTGTTTCCCCTAAAAAGCATTATTTTCTCTATCATGCATCACTGAGATTTTAAATTGCTAAAATAGATGAATAATATGTACTCTTGATAGTTACCCTCCACAGTACTTCATGAAACTAAAATATACAATTTCAGTTTTATGAACAATAGAATGGCAAATTCCATCCTGATCACATACAGAAAGTATGTTTCTTCTAATTCCCTTCTTTAACAAGCAAATAACCATATTTGGGAAGGAAGTTCCATGTGACATTATTTATTTCATATGATTGGTGTTAACTTGTATTTACACCCTTCCTGTGAATTCTTTCACATTTTTCTTCCACCAAGAAAGGAAAGAATGTAACTTTTTAAAAGGATAGTGCTAGGAGCCACTCCCTCCCCCAAAATCAACTTATTAGCACAATGATAGTTTCCCACAGAAAAATAATCTCAGAAATAAGAGAACAATAGATTATTGTTTTATTCTCAACAGCAGAATGGTAAGTAAGATATACAAATGATAAAACATAAAGATACCTATGATGCTCCATGAGAGGACACATATTCCAAGATCCATGTCTCTTAGCATCTTTACTAAAATTATACATGTCTTAAAAGTTTATCTAAATTATCCAGTTTTCCAACTACTCATCACACAAGGTAGTAAAACAAGCAGATAGTGAAGAGAGAAAATAATTTAAAACAATAAAGAAAGATTGTAAAAAGGTCTACAGTGGGCATCAGCCTTCACATGGAAATTGCAGATTGAATGTTTTTGTCACAAGTTAATATTATGAAGTGCCATAGTACTTTGGACCCAAGAAACCATGGCTCACCATCATTATAGATCATTGTAGATACATATTACAATGGCAATATATATCTTAAATCTTATCTGTCCTCAAATTGGTCTTTTTTGGGTCAGGGAAGTGGAGAAAAGAGAAACATGAGAGTCTTTATGCCTGTAAATTAATTTTAGTTATTCTACTAGTCTGAAATTGTTTGAAATAAAACTATGTATAATAATATTACATAGAAGTTAGAATTCATTACCATTAGGAATGTACATATTTTGTTCTGGATTCAAAGTTAGAATGTAATTCAGAGTGGGTATGGACACTCATACTATACCTATATCATTGTCTCCTTAGAAAAGTTGCATCTTTTCCTGGGATTACAAATAGCTGCAGGATCACAGGAAAACATGCATTTGAGTTAAGAAATTTCTGATACGGCATTTTTAAAAAAGACTTTCTTTAGAGAGGTGCCAACAGATGCAACATGCACACTCATGCACACTTTGAAACACCCTTTTGGCTGTGGATTCAAAGCATAGCATATCTAATTACCAAATATAATACTCATCTTCCAAATTGCTGGAGTTTCACATTTGCACCTAACAAGTCGCAAACCTGTCCTGACAATATCTTTTATTCTATTTTATTCTCATGATGATCCCTTTGCTTTGTTTATAAGCAATGAGTAAGATGGCTTTAAGTCACTTTATTTATCCTGCTTTTATTTTTTTTAATAAATAACTCAAGGTGACGAACATAGCTAATACGCTTTCCTCCTATTATCCCCACAACTTTGTAGATGACCAGGTGGCAGGATGACACAAATTAACAATTTGGAGTTGCTACATTCCCACAAGAGACCTAAGTCAAACTTCTGTGAATTCTATTGTCTCTTATCTAGCACTAATTTACCTGGATTTTTAGTAGATCAGATTCCTGTGTATAGGTTCCACATAATTAACTCCTGTTCCTATTATTTATGCCTATTAGTTTTACTAATGCTAGTTTTCCTCCTTATTCCAGAGAAATTCAAGGACAGATTCAAAACAAAAAAGAGCTGTCAGCTACAGTCCTATTAATGACTAATACTGCATGCATATTGTTGCAGGAGGATATTTTTGGAAATAATTTTCTTTTAAACTTGCCTTGTTATTTCCTGATATACATAAAAAAACAGGTTTCTGATATATCTGTAATCAAGTAGTAACATGTCTGTCCAAATATTAAACACAGCTTTAGGATATGAACAGCTTGTTAGAACTTCTAAAATAATTATTCTTTGTCACCCTTATCACTATAAGGTAAGACCTAATATAGGCTTTTACCTGAGTTTAGTCAGTCCTGCTCTTTGTCTTGCTCCAGTGATGCTGTAGGTATCTTTTAAGTTACTTAATTAGTTGATGGAAGAAGATCACATAGACTGACTATAAACAACAGTACCTCAAAGCAGAAACTTTAGAATCACAAGCATCTACCATATAATACCACAGACTTAACATCTGTTGATAAGAAAGACAAAACGTCTGGATTGTGGACAATACCTGAAAACAGAAGAAGAGAAAGAACTGGAGATGATAAAAAAACACAAAGACCTGCAAATAGAAATAGCATTACTGTGCTAAACCCCTGCCCCAAATATAGTACTAATAGTAATAGATGCCTTGGGTGCAATCCCAAAATATTTGGAGCACCATTTGAACACTACTACCTTGTTTCTCACAAAATAAGGCAGGGCCTTATTTTATTTTGAGCCCGAAAAAACGGCTAGGCCGTCTTTTCGGGGGTGATTTAATTTCTCTCCCCCCCAACAGTGGGTGGGCGGCAGCGGTGTTCCTGCCGGCACAACAGCAGCAGCGCCGACGGGAACGTGGAAAGCGTTTCTGCCGTCGCACACACCCGAACGGCGGCAGAAACTCTTTCCATGTTTCCGCCAGCATGGAAAGTGTTTCTGCTGCTGCTCGGGTGTGTGCGGAGCCAGCAGAAACGCCTCCACGTTTCCACCAGTGCTGCTGCTGGAAGCCATGGAGGCAGCTCCCCCGCCCAAGAAGCAGCAGAAACGCTTCTACACTTCCTGCTGGCACGAGAACAGTGGCAGCGCTGCGCAGGGCACTGTTAAAGGCAGGTTTCCCCCCCGCCCTCCTCCCCAGCATGTTTTAACCCCCGCCCTCCCCCCCAACATGTTTTAACCCCCGCCCTCCCCCCAGCATGTTTTAGCCCCCGCCCTCCCCCCCCAGCATGTTTTAAACTAGGCCTAAATTTGGGGGGAGGGGCTTAATTTAATTTCATGCCTAGAAAACATGCTGGGTCTTCCTATTGGTGGAGGCCATATTGTTGGAGAAACACGGTAGTATTGACAAAATTGCCATCAGTCAATTGCAAAAGGCAGCTTTACTTGAAACAACTTGCATTATGCGACAATATATATATTGCATATGTAACATGAACAAAAACATCCATATCTGCCAGGGGTGGGATACAACAGGGTTAACTACCGATTCGGGATTTATGAGCTGTGAGCTGCACGCCTGTAACTCCTCATCGGCGTGCAGAGACGCAGACTTTGAAACAGCCCTGTTTTCCTGCTTTTTTAACTACAACTATGCCTTGTTCGGCAGCTGAAGTTGAAAAATCAGGAAATAAAGATCAGGTAAGAGCCCAGGTGGCAGGTGGGCAAAAATATCAGCAGACATAGAACCGGTTCTATGTCTGCTGCTCTTCAGAGCTACCAGTTCTACAAAGGTGGACAGAACCAGTAGAAACCCACCCCTGATATCTGCCTATCCCAGGTCCTTGAGAAGGAATGCAGTAATGGAAGGCAAAACACAATAGCTTCATTCTTTGTTGTTGACATTCTTTGTTGAGAATTGTTGTATGTCATGATAATTGATTTTAATTTATACTTCACAACACAAAACCTCAATAGAAAATATACTAGTGTTAAATACAAGGAAGAATTTGGACTGTATATTTCAGATTATATAAATAATATCTTCAAATAGATACAGGATTTATCTTGTTCTTCATGGTAGCCATTAATAGTTGACAATTCTTTTTATATTAAAAAAATTGATCTTCTGTGTTAGTGCACTTTAATAAAACTATAAGGAAGGAAAGAGAAATGGAGCTCCTTTCTCTTCCAATATTATTTGGCCCTCTCTGGTTTTTATTTTATTTTATAAATATACACATGGAGCCTGGTGGATATATTTTCTTTACATACTTTCTTTAAATAGTCTTCACTTGCAATCCCATTATCTGAAATCTAGTGAGTACCAGTAGATTTCCATGTTGCTATAATTCCAAACTGTATTTTTAGTATCCCATCTCAGTCTGTGGACTTATTTGTTATCTTCTTTTTATGTGTTCATTGCTTGGGTCAGATTACTTGTGGAACCTTCTCTTCCCAGTTATTTCTGCCCATTTCTTCCAGTTTAACAGAATGGGCATGCTCTGAATCTCAGAAGATAATCCTTTTTTGCTACAACATCCACTTTTTAGAACATTTTCTTCCTGAAGAATAGGTTGGCCCTGAACCTATTGGTCTTTGGTAAGGCCTTTAAAGGCTTTGTGTCTGGCCTGGGTTCCTGAGGATGTGAAAGGAGAAAACTATATGGATATTGGTTTGGTTGCTATGCATTTTGTTTTTTGCATGTATACTTGTTAAATGTTTATTATTCCTCACTGCCCAGTCACTGTTGAGACTGATTGAATAAATCGGTCAATAAATTACATCTTCATTATTCAGGAGACGGAATCCAGTGAGAGCATTCTCCAATAAAATTTTATAATTGTTGGACTATATCCACAGTGAGGGATCCTTAGTACTCTCTGAAATTGGTTGTGTTTTTTTGCAGACATTTCATTAGTAGCATCATCAGTGCTAGCATTGATGATGTTACCTAGTTTGGGTAATGAAATGTCTGCAAGAAAACAAACACTCAGAGAGCGCCAAGGACCCCTCATTTCAACCCTGAGCTACAAATATCTCCTTTACTGGTATATCTGCAATGACTATATGTTGGAAAAAAATAAGGACAAACTTGAAAAAGCAGCAAATCTGAAAGATGTTCATAAGCATAAAATATTATAATTGTTTATGTTTATACGTTTGTTCTGCAAAAGAAAATTAAAGAGCAAAACAAAAAAACTTTATAAAACAAATTCTAATAAAAATATCTAAAATAATATATGTAAACTTATTTTTAAAAGGCAATTCAATTTTTCTATTTTTGACATGCATATGAAATACTAGCTGTATACCCGTGCTTCGCTATGAAACTATGTGTTTGGGCTATGCTGGAGAAATTTGGTTCACAATCCCTTGGCTCAGCGGTGGTCAGTGATTGAAACACATAAGGGAACATCACTCCTATCGCCTTGAGTGCAGAAGCAGTTCCATAGGTGGAAGGTGTAGACATTTTGGTGAAGTACTGACGTTTAGTACTGTAAGAAGCCCCAGACCGCTCCTTTCCTTTCCCTTTCCCTTCCTCCCTTCCCTTCCTTCTTTCCATTTTTCTCCTTTCCATTTCTTTCTATCTATCTGTCTATCTATCTATCTATTAAGCAAAAGTGTTGTAAAACACAATCGTCCAACTGTTGTCCCAAAGGTGCTTTTTTTCAGGACACAACTGGACTTTCTGGTTTTTCTTTGAAGATGTTTTGCTTTTCATCCAAGGAGCTTCTTCAGTTCTGACTGGATGATGGGGTAATAAAAATACTAAAACCTTTGATGCCAAAGTAGCTTCCTGTTTGGAAGTATTGTTTACATCCTTTTAGAGAGTTGTTCAGGCAACTTGGAGGTTTGTCTGTGTCCTCGGGTCACCTGAGTGGTGCAAATGGCTGTAGAGTTACTAAGGTAATGGAATGTGAGGCAACTGGCAGTTGGAATAGAGTTCTTTTCAGATGGGGAGGGGGCTAGAACTCCTTAGCATCAGAGTGTGTTAATTACTCTATTAAGAAATACTAATGATCTGATGGTCATTTTGAAAAATCCTTTCTTAGCAAGCACCTAGAAGCCAAGAGGAACATATGTGCCAAATTTCAAGTTTGTAGGCTTTACGGTTCTAGAGATTTTGTGATAATGCATGAATGGTATTTTGCTTTTGTATAGAGAGAGATTGTGCATTAAATGGTACCATTTGTATAGTAAAAATTAAATGATCAAAATAAAGGGCAAAACTTAAGTTTTTGAAAAATCTGAAGAGTCATTTTTGAAATAAAATATCTTTCATAATGAGGATATATGATCAAAGTTGCTGTATCAACCAGTTGGTTTAACTATGTCATTTTTGTTTGTATTAATGTTTTATTCTGATTTTATTCATTGCCTTGTTCTCTTAGAATCATCTATTGAAAACATTTATATTAATTCACTTTACAAATAAAAATTGTTTTTTCCTTTTTTTAAACTAAATTGGTTCTCCAACTGAGAAGAAAGGGCTTTCAAAATATCAAACATCCATTAATAACTATTCTTCAGGAAATATATATAAAGTCTTTTATATTTAAAGGTATTTTGATTTTTATATCCTCATGGTTTGAGCCTCTGCATATTAGTAGGTATCCCTGAAAGCAACAGGTTTGCTAATCGTTCTAGAAACAAATATTAATTTTCTGGCTACTAAGACTGTCTGTGATACAGATGTGATATGTGTTTCCTACAATACATGAACAAATTTAAAAACTAATCAATGTGTACTGGATGTGCATAAAGAAGAGGTACTGATTTAGTCATAACTCTGAAAAAATATATAACTAAACCTACCTAGCTAATTGAAGCATAATGTTGATTGTGATGTTGCTGCTGCCATTTTTATCTTGATAAAACAATAGGAAGATCCAAAACCCAATGATTCAACAATAATCATGTTGAAATTACAATTTTTATACAAATAAGCATTGTTATATTGGGACAGTATATATAAATTCCCCATGTTTTTTGTGGTTTTTAAAAATAAAATGTGTACAGTTTTTAAAAATTAGGTGTGTGTGTGTATTCATTTTTTGAGCATGTGGCACTGAAAAAGAATAAGTTAGAAAGCAAAACAAAATATAGACAAAGAAAAAAAGAAAAGATATCTAATGAAATCTAGTTACATTAACCTAAAGTATATATCTTGACTCCCTTAATTCATTGCAAACCATTCTTACCTCTACATATGACAGAAGCAAGATTGAACTAATTGTTTGTTCTTTTAGCTTGTCATTTCTTTCTTTTTGTGGATCCTGTTCTATTCAATTATAACTTTTTCAAATTTTGCTTCTTTTTAACCCATTTAAACCTTGTTTCTGACATTTATTTTATATTATTGATCCTCATTAATTTTCTCTACATCATATCTTTTTCAAGTTTTGTATATACCTTTCATTTTTTTTATGCTTTCTCTTCTTGCTTTGCAATGCCACTTCTGGATTAATCCACAGCTATTAGGCTCAATTTATTACTATGCTCTCCTGAAGTATTCGCCTACACTTCCATATAACACTTTTATCTCAGGATAGGGATAAAGAGAGTCCAAAGTGGCATAATCACTCACTCACATGCAGCCTGTCGAGTGTATGGATCTTGTAGTCCTCCTGCTCTTTTAGTCCTGGCCTGAGTTTTTCAGACAGGTGTAGTTAGAGAATACAAAATTCCACACCACTCTAGTCAAGAGCTGATAAGTAATTAGAAACATAGACAAATAACTTTAAACAGAACCCTGTGGCATATAAGATTCTGAGAAAACATATAGACCCATTGAATTCAAAATCGCAGCAAACTTACAACACACATTTCCTGTCTCACACACTTACCTGATTGTCACCACTTATCCAACTCCTTCTCAGTAGAGACTTGTTAGAGGAACAGAAACTACTAAGCTGGGATCCAGAATGACTCAGTGTGGATAGGATTTACAAGCTCGATTTATCTCTAAAAATCATTGCTTTACAGTAGACGTCGACATGCCTGGTTGCTTAACAATTGTTCAAATTTATGATGGATTCAAAAAACATTATGACCTGGTCCTCAAAGTTGCTGCCACACCACCTGCATAGTCATGTGATTGTATTTTGGGCACTTGGTAACTGACTTGCATTTATGATTGGTTGCAATGTCCTGACTAAAATTCCCAGCTCAATTGTGATTGTAAGTCAAGGACTATCTGTTTTGATTTATAAGTCTATAACTATCAATGAGACTAAGGGATTTCCAGCATGCTCAGTGTCCAGACTCCTTTGGTTGTCTTCTGATATTTCATCCTTAATGATTGGTTCCTTCTTATCCACCTCCTGAAGGGATATCTTAACAAGATTCCTGGTTTTTCTCTTATGCATGTCTGGTCCATTTTTAGTTTATGTCAACCTTAGTCTACTCTTATATTCCCATATGCAATAAGTTATCAAACAAAGTGTATATCAATTAATACTATATATTTTGAATCTAATTTCACCCATAACTATTTTTTTCCTAAGCTCAGTCTCCAATGTCTCTTTGTTTATGTTTACTCTTGTATGTGGATGTATTTGTAATTCCTCTATTAACTCCTGAAACCAAGCAAGTGTTTTCTTGGGCTCATATGTTTCAAGTATAGAGAGCACAACAATTTTACATAATATACACATTACTCTTCTGTAATGTTTGCCTTTACATATTATCATCATGCAAACCCAAGAAAAAATATGACTATTTTAGGCAGGAGTGGGATTCAACTGGTGTTACTATTGTACCAGTTCGGTGATTACGCTTTACATGCACATGTAAAATAATCTTAGGCTGTGCCACCCAGACAGCTGAAAAGCGCTGTGCGCAGGTGCACAGCATTCGAAAAGCCTCTTTTTCCCTGCTTTTTCAACCTCAGCTGTGCCGCACAAAGCAGTTGAGTTTGAAAAAGCAGGCAATAAAGGACAGTTAAGAGCCCGGGTGGGTGGGTGAGCCAAACAGCAGCAAACACAGAATTGATTCTGTGTCTGCTGCTCTTCAGAGCTATTGGCTCTATAGAACCAGGCAGAATCAGTAGCATCCTACCCCTGATTTTAGATGGTGTTGATAGGTAAAGTGGAATCATGTTTACTCTAAAGCACATTTTCAGCTGTGAACTGAAGCATGGTTACTGCTTCTTCGTATAGCATTCTTTAAATTAAAAATTAGATTCATTCATAATAAACAATTTACATCTATTTTAGAAAAAAACACATCCATATTTTAACATTACTCTAGTTACACTATCTGTATTTGCAGCTTTTCCATTTTTTAACATTCCCACAGGATTTGTAATTTTCTTTTCTTTTAGACACTAACGTTTACAGCATTCATTACAATTCCATTCTTTTATGCATTAAATAATATTCCTATCTGCCATCCATCCATCCATCCATCCATCCATCCATCCATCCATCCATCCATCCATCCATCTTTTCTTTCAGGATTCAGTTTCATCCGAACACTGCATTCTTTTTATACTTTTTTTTTCTCAAGATATTCTACTTCCATTCAATCTTTAAAAAGCTCTTTTGTTTTTTCTCAAGATTTCATTTGAGTAAAATAAGTGCACATACTTTGTAAAAAAAGTTCTTAGCAGTTTATATCTTATAAAGCTTATGAAGAGAAAGCACATGTACAAATACACTATGCTGAATGATATTAGAAAATGGTTCATGATGTTATTTCTTTTCATGGCTCAGGCTCAACTGACTTCATGTATTGATTTACTTCTGTTAGACATGTACTCAGACTCTTGTTCATAAAATAAAACAGGATGAATTTATTTCAAAATTATATATATATATATATTCATCCCACAATCACATTAGAATGTAACATGAATGAAATCATTATTTGGGGAGAGACCAGAGCAAGATCAACTCTAATACCTTTCATGTTGGAATCTGCAAAATATTATCATGCGGGAACTCTGTGATTATAGCACAGTTCCATGTGTGAAGCTCATGTATATTAAATCAGCATTATGATGTGAAAATTAATTCTAGTTTGTGATTTTTAGAATGAAACAAGGAGGTCAAAATATTCTGATAATTTGCAATGTACACTCTCAAATATGTCTATTCACATATCAAAATCAATCTTTTTTAAAAAAAATATTGCAGTCTAGATAGGATCCATTCAAAAGTTCAGAATGGCTAAAACGCATTTTAAGATCATGGTAAAAACACATGCTACTGCTTCTATTTAGGAATGCTCCTTTTTTGTTATCTAAACAATACAATTACGTAGCTTATTTTTTTCTCTTCTAGCAAGCAATATATATTCATCTTCATGTTCTTGCAAGTTATTTACAGAGAACTTGTAGAAACTTGTAGAAACCTAGGAGGTACGAGGGAAGAAAAATATACTAATGGACATTACTGGGCATGTTTATTTTGCATAGCAGTATTCTTCAACTTGGTACCATCCATGATGGATTACAATTTTGATCATTCCTAATCAGCATTTAGCAATATTGCCTTTAGCAATATTGTCTGGAAACATTGCTGTAACTGGCATGTTTGATCCCTGGAGCAGATCTGGGCTGAGCAGAAGGATTCAGGCTGCCTAATCAATCTTCAGTTTACACCATCTCTGATGATCCATCACATTGCCAAAGATCTGATTGACATGCCAAGAGCAGCAACTTGACTCTATACATGCCACCAAACTCCCAGAAAGCTGCCTCAGACAATGTACACGCTTACTGTTTGTAACTATTTATTTATTTGATTTGTCAAGATAATAGGTATAAGTATAAACATGAGTAAGAATACAGGAAATAGGTACAAATAAATGGGGACAATAGGACAGAGATGGGAGACACGATGGTGCACTTATAGACCTCTTAGAAATGGGGTGAGGTCAATAGTGGATAGTTTGAAATTGAAGGAGTGGGGGTTTGAAGATGTAACAACAGAGTCAGGTAGTGCATACCAGGCATTGATCACTCTGTTGCTGAAGTCGTACTTTCTGCAATCAAGTTTGGAGCAATTAACATTGAGTTTGTATCTGTTGTGGGTTCTTGTAGGGTGGGTCATTCCTGCTGTCCCATCCTTGGTATGCCCCTGGCTGAGAACAATGAAAATTGTCCTCTTGAGGCTATCAAATGAGCACAACTATTATTCACTAATAGAATATGTGGCTTTCTACATAGGTTGTGCTGATTTTTCTATAGCATTTATTGAATTGTAAAGTAATGGTCTTTCAAATCTCTGCTGACTAGTATAAACAATATCAATAACAAAAGCCCCTGCAACCACTTCTAATTATATGGCTTTGAGGTTCCGTTTTGGGAAATATTATTGTCAGAGATGGGGAGGCTGGGAAAAGAATGATTGAGGTACAGACATAAATGACCAAGAGATAGTAGGCAAACCATACTACAGCTTTTTTGAAAGCATTCAAAGGGGCTCAAATTCTTATAAATGAGCTAGGAAATTCCTATTCCACTTGAGATTTGTCCAGCTAATACTAAAGATATTTTATTAAAATCTGTATAGTTCTTGTCCAACTATGTGGCATGACAGTTACATGTATATAAAAGAATATCTTCAGGTAGAAAACCTTATCTCCTAAATTGAAGCCAAAGTTTCTTATGCTATATGCGCCAAACTATTACTTCAAATGAATCATTTTATTAAAGCTTACTTGAGCCAATTCTTTTTCTCAGCTGTTATTCTTTTTTCCCCAAACATCAATTGATTATTGGTAGTTCTTGACTTATAACCACAATTGAACCTAATATTTGTGTTGCTAAGTAAGACAACTGTTAAGTGAGTTTTTCTCCATTTGTTGCCACAAATGTTAAGTAAATCACTGCTGTTGTTAGATTAGTTACATGGTTAAATGAATTTGGCTTCCCCATTAACTTTGGTTGTCAGGTCACAAAAGGTGATCACATGACCCTAGGCACTGCAACTATCATAAATATAAGTCAAGCTTCTGAATTTTGATCACATAACCATGTGGATGCTGCAATGATCTGAAAAAGGTCAATTTTTTCAGCACTGTGTAACTTTGGTCACCAAGCGAATTGTTGTAAGTCAAAGACTACCTGTATTTACATAAAACACCTTCCTCTGCATTATATTCTACCCATTTGGTGAAATGAAATTAAAAAATGTACATGAAAATCTTTTTGGAATGTTAGCAATGATCACAAGCTAAATCCCACTATATTTGATGGACTTTTAGGGCATTTCTAAACAAAACATGGCACAGGAGTACAGGAACCCGGACCACTACTTAGGTAATCTTGAGGACAGACATAAACCTCCAAGAGCTTCAGCAACCCTCTAAAGGATGCAAATTACCAGCTGTCTGCAAGGAATATAAATCCTTCCATTCCCAACTATCTTGTCAGAGCTGAAGAAACTTCTTGGATGAGAAGTGAAATGTCTTCAAAATAAAAAATAAGAAAAAGCACCTTTGAATTGTATCAGGAATCTTTCAACTAGTTACTGATTATTATTCTTAAAAGTCCAGCTGACTGCCATACAAAATTAAGCAATGTTTGATTTCTTTAGATGAAAATTCAAACAAGAAATGCCATAGATGTTTTCTAAGGTAGCTCCGCAGAATTCCTAAATCAATGATATATCTGTATAATCCCAGTAATTTTTTTATATGAAAATTGTGCTTATAATAAAATAATAAGTTGTGCATTTTGACTTTGCCTTTCTTCAGAAATCTGAGGATGTATGCATTGTAACCTCCCCATACATTTTAATAATCATGAAAACCACAACAGTGCTCAAAAGATATTCTGCTGACAAATGTGCTTATGCCAACTTTTGGAGTTTTAAGATCTTTGAGTGTGTAATTTAAAATCTGGATAGAAATATACCGTATTGTATTATTTGTGTTATATAGAACACAGAACTATATATAGATCTCAAGTTCTTCTACAGCCAGATTTACATAATAATGGAAGATCAGATTTATCATAGATAAGAGGTTGGGTAGATGCTTCTCCTGGTTACTGACTGGATAAATGCTAACCATTTGACTAGTCTTTAATATTAACCTTTCTGAAAGCAGTTCTGAAAGTTCTTTGATCTATCCATTCACATTATTGATTTTATCCCCCTGTCCCTCAACTTTGCCAGGCACAGATCTTCTTCTAGTCCTCCAATTTATTTCCAGTTCTTTTCCAGTCCTCCCCCCCCCCCCAGTTGTTTTCATCACATGTCCCAAAGGCGGGAATTTCTTCTTCTTGATAATAACTTTAAGGTTACAAAAATTAAAATTTAATTCAGAACTGATTGATTTAATCTTACATCTAGGGTAGTAAAATTTTCAGATCCATAATTGGAAGGTTTCTGTCTTCCTTCTACATGTCCCTCCTTCACAGCAGTACACACAAACAGACAAGTACAATCTCCTTTGGCATTATTGCATCTTTCTTATAAATAGATGTATTTCAGACCGTATTTCGCTATATATATTTGGTATTAAATACCAAATTCTATAATGGGAAACGAACGTGTGAGCAACATACATATTTAAATATTGCATAACCCCACTTGCTATTAAAAATAATCTTTTCCCTTTCCTTATGGAAATTCAGTTTTCTATAGCTCTTCTTTCAAAAATCGCACAAACCCAAATATTGAGAGATAGGGGCGTGCCGCGAACAGGGAAAACATGTGAAACAAGCAGAGCCAACTCTAAGAAGCGCCCCCGAGCGCCCCCTGTTGTTCTCACGGGTAAGAACGTGGAGGGGGGGGGAAATATCGGTGCTAGCCCAACCCACCACCTGTATGCGGGCGACAGTTCCCCGCCTTCTTAAGAAAGAGGGCGAGAGAGAGAGAGAGTGAAGCACGCCACCCTTCGTAGGACATACAGTCTGACTTGGCAAACGCGTGGCGCGTGCGCAACCGTCCTGCGCGCGCAGATCTAAAGAAGCGCGAGGCGGTGCCACCCCCCCCATCACTCCGTTCATTGGGGAGCCGCGCGTGCAAGCGGGTGGCGTGCGGCGCGCGCTCGCCCTTTGCTTCTCTCGGTTCCTCCTGCTGTGTTGGTTGTTTGTGAGAGAGCAGAGTGGCTCAATGACTGAAGACGAGGGGGGAGCGCCTAGCCGCCGCCATCACCGCCGCCGTCCCATCAGCAGAGCCCCCCAGTTGGCTTGCATCTGAGGAAGACGTAGTGAGCCGCTCCTTATCGAGATGTGGTGAGGCAGTTAGGAAAGACCCTCCCCCCCCACACCTCTGCTTCGCAACCCCTCCCCCAAACTTCGGGACAGAGGACGGGAAGAAGGAGATTTCGAAGTTGCCGCGCCCCGAAAGGGTGCTTGGACAGAGCCCGACACCAGAGTAGGTGAGTAAGGAGGAAATCAACAATTTGAGATTCATTTCGGCTGACGCCCTGCCTCAATAGGAAGGAAGGAAGGAAGGAAAGAAGGAAATTGAACGCTGGATGGGTGTGCCATACTGACCTATGGAGGCTGAGGGGAAAAGGATTCTGTCATCGTCCTTGATTCTTCTTCTCCCTCTCCCACCATTTCCATATCGTTGTATATTGATGTGGAAGGAAGAAACAACATTCCAGGATATGTACAGTATAATGAACTTTTGTGTTTTTGTGAGCTTATAGCATATGCATACAGTATATTGAATCAATACTTTAGTCTGCTATGTAAAACTATTCCTAGAATAGAACACACAAATCTTCAAAACATTGCTTCTTTATGAAGCTGATCCGTGTTCTTATTATAAAGTGATTTGGAGATATGTATTAGGTTATTGGAATGAAAAACTGTAACACATTAATGGGAATAGTGATATTGCTGTGCCTTGGGAAACATTTTAAAAACAGAAAAAACCATAAGTTTTTAGGAATCCTGCCCTTCCAACCTGTTCCAATACTAATTTGTCATTGCTGAAGGATAGCAAAACTTACAGAAGAAAAGAAACCCAGTACTATGTTAGTGTGTTGTCTGTGCACTGGAAGCCTGATATAGGAGACACAGAGTGAATCTTTTGGTGGTGACTTACTGGGTGGGGATGTGGGTTTCATTTATAAAACTATTCGGACAGGAAATGGTAATCAGTAGTTTATTGCTATCAATGCCAGAAAATTGGATAAAACAGTAATGTGTGAGAGAACATTCTAATTTGGTATTCATGTATAAGAGATGAAGTATATCAGCCAGAATGAGGGGTTGCAATGTATTACCAGTATAGTAGATTATCATAGGCACATTTTACTGTAAGTATAACATTTTATAGATTAAGATGTCAGTGTCAACTATGTATGGAGAATACAGGAGATTTTCAAATAAATAACATGATATGTATTGGAATGCAAAAGACCATCTGAGCTATATAGATATGACTTCACTGAAATTCTGAAACTGCCTGTGGACCATTTTAAACTTGTTGATATTAGACATTTTATACTGTAATTTACAATAAGAATCTTAAAATTAAAATTAAAACATTAAAAATGTAATCAGTCAGCAATACAAGCCAGTTTAGAAATTTATGTTTTAAGGCCTTTTAAAAGCCCGGACAGTATCAGTTCATCAGAATAACAGAGTTATTTTGGGATCTCTGGGGCTACAAAGAAGGTTTAATTACTTGTCATCATCTAATGAGTCAGTGGAAACTATAGGTAGAAGCCTTCAGGTCACCTCAATGAACCATGAAAGGAGTCGGATTAAAAGGACAAAGTGTTATTTGAGGTAATACTGAATTTTACTGTATGCAACAATATATGTTTAGCAATAATTCTGCAGTTGATGTAAATGCTTTTATCATAGATATTGTATAATTGTCTTTTTCAGTACCATTGTTATTTGGAGATAGTTCTATATAGTACACATTTAAAAAGTGCAAAACATTTAAAAAGTATGTTTTACACAAAGTATGTTAATGGAAACAAAACATTCCAACTCAAAAGGCTTACTGAATAGCTTATGCAAGTACCATCTGTGCATGCGTATATAAAGACAACTAGGATAGTCTTTGACATACAGTAGCTGTGCAAGCCTTTCAAAGGATGTGCCTAAATCAATGCATTAAAACAGTGATTAACTTGTACTAACACAGTTTGCAAAATGTGTTTATTTTGTATATAGCTCAAGGGCATTTATAATTGTATAGCCTGGATTTTACCAACGTAATTTTTCCAAAAATGATGCAGTTGTAGCAAAGTGATAGTAGATGCTCCTATTCCTCACTGATAAATTGGAAACAAATCTGGATCCAGGAGCTCCTCCAAATTATGATCTAATCCAGAAAAAGGAGATCTACTTTGATTTAGATATTTTATCTAGATTTACTGTTATTCTCATTTCATAAACCTTACATATTTAGGTGTCTATTGAGAAGAAATTTTACTAAAATTGTATGGAGAAATATATTTGAGTGGTAGCATCTTATTCTTGATATTACTCATAAGGTCATCCATTGGTTTATAGTGAAGGATCATCTATATATTAATGATACCAAGTTGCATTGCTATACCCTGAGCTGAGCAGATTATGTGGCATTGTTAATCTGGTAACTCTGAAAAATTAGACGAAATGAAACACCACAATCAAAGTTATGGATTTACCAGAACTGATCTGTTACTTCCATCTGTAGCTCTCAAGAAGCACATTTAAATTCATGGTTCCTCCTGGACTTACAGTTACCACAGAAACAGCAGGTGGAAGCCATGGCTAGGATACTCATTGCTTAGTTCAGGGCTGTCAAACTCCCAGCCGGTGGGTTGGATGCGTCATGCACTGACCATACCCATGTCCATTTAGCAAAGAGGAAAAAAGTCCCGATACGTAACGTGACACCGCTGTTATGACAGTGAATCTGACGCCCCGTCCTAGTTTGTTTGGTGCACCAATTTTGAACTGCTTTGGAACGCAATTTGGATAATTGCATTTAAAATTACAGTTTGCTAATAACTTTTGGAATAATTTGTCTTAACTTATGTTTAAGATACAGGTAGCCTTCTCTTAACCAACTGCCCTGTAGAGTGACTGTTCAAGGTTATGTAAGCATGCTGAAAAAGAAACTGCAACCGGTCTCTGCATTTATTACAACACATTGGCAGTCATGTGATTGAGATTCAGCTACTTTACAATTGTTGCAGCATAGTCACATTTGCATGCTTCACAGCCAGCTTCTATCAACGGAGAAGCTTGCAGTAACATTGCGATTCATGGTCATGTAATATCTTGCTTAGCAACCAAGATGGAAATGAGGTCATAAATCTGTCATGGATACATGATATTTTGTTTAATAACTCCATTGCTTAGTGACCGAACTGTGGTCTTAATTGTGAAGGTCCTGGACATTAAGTGAGGTCTCCCTGAATTTAGGTTTGAATGTAGCCCTGGTATCTCAAGCTATGCAAATTTCTTAAAGAATTTACGTAGGAAGAAGATTTTTTTCAACCTTGCTGTGGGATTGCAATTATATTTGAAAACTGATATTTTTTAAAATTGTTTTGAAGCAAAATTTTGGTTGCCAACATTCATAATTGATGCAATTGATCAGGCAATATCAGAACTATAATTTAGTAAAATGTGTTGATTCAGATAATATTGTTTTTCTAGCAATATAAATAACTGGGAATGAGACTATTGTTTCATTCTGGACTATTCTGATATATTTAGTGAAATATGTGTCAGTTTTCAGTTTACTGATTATTACTTAATCAGAAATAATCAATTTGAGGTTATTGACATTATTCTCTTTATAAAACAGTTATTCTCTTTATAAAAAAAAGAAAAAATCCCAAGGAAGAATAAACATAAATATACAGACATAAATGTAAGTCACAAGTTGCCAATTCCAGCTGAAATTGATTTTGAAAATTTCTTCCTCACCACAGATATGTGGAAGTAATGCACATAAATGTACATATATATGAAAAAATGTGTAACAGAGAGTCATACTCCATAATGGGCAAGACAAGAAAAATAACACGTATAAATGTATTTAATTGAATTAACAGGATTCTTATCAGTCTGGGTTTAAGCTATGCTACAGCAAAGAGATCTTAAAAATATTATGTGGCATGGGCCAAATTACCTATGCAGTTGCCTTTGTTTCATTCATTGTCCCATCCCACCTGGTCAGGCAGGAAAGGTACATTGCAGACCCTGATGGTTAAAGAATTGTGATTTGCAGAGTCCAGGAAGAGAGTCTTCTTTGCAGTTGACCCTGCCCTCTGGAACATTCCCACTCTCCTCAAGGCAAGGCAAGTTAAGTTCCCGCTCAACTAGTCCTTTGAAAGACCAGGCTCTGCAGACATCCTTGAGGCTCATACAAGAGCACACAGCCTGTTTAGTGCTTTGAAGGCCTTCCTGTCGCGTTGTCGCGGTTTGCTCGTTGTCCTTAGGTTCTCTGATCAGCCTGTAGAGCCCCCGCAGGGGTGAAATTTAGAGGGACCCTCGCGAGGGTGAGTACTTAAGTACTAGAATCAATAATTGACACAGACACCATAGTTTCTCAAGGTGAGAGAGCACGTTGTGCCCGGGGTAGATGAAGAAGTCCCCCGATTGCAACGCACCACCCTCTTTTATTTTGCAGTTTTATCAGGGCGGGGGGAGCGAGACATATGTGAAGAGGAGCAAGGAAGTATAATTCTAATGGCGCCATGGCAGGATGCGACCACTGTTGTGTGCTAAGATAACGTGATTATCTATTAACAAGATATTTTGTGGTCAGCTAGTTCCTGTAACTATTTGCCTACGTGTCGTGCCAAGCTGAGCTTATCATGCAATTCCTAACTTGAAAAGGTCATTCTTACGGCCTTATGTCAAGAGGACTCTCGAGGTTTACTACACCTTCCCAGCTTTTAAATATAATTATATTTAGCTTTTATGTTTTAGATTTTAGTTGTACACTGACCAGAATCACTCTGTGAGGTTTTCTAAATTTGACATAAATATATAAAATTGATTGCCCTCGTGGATAACCTTTGAAAGGCTTGAAACAGAGGTGATGCAGCTGTCCGGGATCTCTTGGTGGCTCTTGATATTATTAAGCCTGATATCTTTCTGGTCTAGCTTTGGGTCTTTGGAGATATGATTTTACAGTGACTCATCTCCTTACAGGATCTCTTCTAATCAGTGTTGTAGGGAGAAGGCTCAACCTTAGGTTTCTACACTGTGGAGTGCCTCAAAAGTTTGATATCTCACCTCTCCTTTTTTTATATGAAGCTTATAACTAAGCAAGGTTATTTGTTGGCAAGGGGTGTAATATCACTATGTTTATAATAATTTGATTTTATTTCATCACCTTAGCTGTTTAAATGCTGTCCCACTGCCTGGAGGCTGTAAGGGTCTGGATAGGGAAGTGCCAGCTTAGAGCTATCCCTAGTGAGGAGGAATGGCTGTGGGTTTTTAACCACTCAGGCAAAATGTATTTGTTTCTTGATGGGATTGCACTTCCTTCTAAAAAGCTGGTGTGAAATTTGAAGGTCCTCCTGGACTTGTAATTCTTGTTTAAGAAGCAAGTAGCAGCTATAGTCAGGAAAGGCTGCACAGATCATCTTCTATGCCAATTGCACTCATTCTGGGCATGAAGGTTCGATATTGGGCTGCCTGTAAAGACTTTTCAGAAATCAGAAGTAATATAGAATGCAGCAGTGCTGTGTTGGTTATCTCCTGTTGTATACATGTCATCCCACTCTTGCATGAGCTGCATTGTCTTTCTGAGTGCAATTAAAATGCTGGTTATCATTTTTAAAGCTTTATATTGGCATAGTTATATGTGGGAGTACTTCTCCCTGAGAGTATCTGTCCATCCCTGAGAGTATCTGTCCAAGTTGGATAGAGTAACTCCAAGTCTCTTCCTTTAAATACTGCCATCTAATGGACTTAGAAAATATACCATTTCTGTAGTGGTCCCAATCTTGTGAAAGAGTTTTCCCTTGGCAATCTGACAGGTCCTCACACGTTTACCTTCCAGAAAGTCATAAAAAGCTGATTCTCCCTCAAGCACTGAGGTAGAATGCAGTAGAAGCCAGGGGTCAGGGATGTCAAATTCGATTTCATTGAGGGCCGCATCAGGTTATGTTTGACTTCGGGGGGCCAGGGTAGGTATGGCCAGCATGATGTCCCTTGTGTCAGGAGGCACCTGTGGTGGCCCTTCCAGCACTCTTCCAGCAAAAACAGTCTCCTAAGCTCCTTTTTTGGCTAGGACAGCCTCCTATAATCCTCTGCCAGCGAAAACTGAGCTCGGGAGGGCTGCAGGCGGAGAGGCACTGCAGGCCTGTCCTTCACTATTTCCAAGGTGGCTTCGCAGGTCATATTTAAGCACCCCGTGGGCTGGATCTAGCCTCCAGGCCTTGAGTTTGTCACCCCTGTTACAAATGATTCTCTGGAGTTCCTTAGGAGCTTGACTGAAGTACTGGGTTTTAGATTTTTTAAAATAATTTTCATTGTGTGTGGTTTTATTATTGTTGTGAGCTGCCCAGCGTTGTACTCTAACATGGGCAGCATACATATACATACATATATATGGTACTATTTACAGTTAATTACTCATACATTATCCCCATTTATAAAATAAATAGATCATCTGCTTATATTAATTATTGTGTTTCTCACATATAACCCCCGCCCCCCCGCCCCCTGGTCACAGAAATAAACTCAGCCAAAATAAACAAAAGAAGAAAAAGACCACCTAGGATGAAAGATTTAATGGGAAATAGTAGTTGAAATGGGAAAGAAGAAAAAGGGAAAGGGGAAATCAAACTAGAGGTGAGTAAAAAAAGGAGACTAGGAAGGAAAGAAAAGACAATTCACAATTTTTAGTTTAATACATATATACAGGCCCACATGAAGGTTGAAAAAGGCTGCATCAATTAGTTGCAACTAGGCATAGTAAGAAAAATCAATTTGTTGAGTATGTTACAGGAGAAATACAGCAAACAATATATCAAATATAAGTAAACTCAAATATAATTACACAAAGAAGAAACCATAGATAAAAACACGAGTAAAGGAGTAAAAGAATTAAATAAAGGAAAAAAATGAATGTAGCTTTTAAAATAATAAAGTCAGGAACATTTACCAATTCAAAACATCTATCGACAATTGCATCCTGGATTATGGTTTGAAAAAGAACGGTTTGCTGGTAAATAAAGCTGATATCAATTTCTATTCTGTATTTACACCTCAGGAGGAGTGAACCAATTTACTAACTCCTTTTGGGGAAAGTAAGAAATAATCTAAGACAATTCAGTTATCTAGGCTAGGTGGAATTTAAGATATAGAAGTTAAATATATATTTTTGTATGTGTGTGTGTGTAAAAAATAAAGACACCTAAATGTTGAAGCTTCCTGTCTTGGCACAGAGAGAATTTACAAGCTAGTAGCATTTGCTCATGCCTACTACACTAAGGAGAACACCTTGAGAATGCAGAAATAATTTTCTTTTGTAGCTTATTCAAAGACTGATTTGAGTTAGCAAAAGAATGGGATACAAAGATCTATTTAACAGAAACTTCTAAGAAAAGTTTGGAAGATACATAAAACTTGATAGAAGAACTGATATTTATTGCTCTAAATGGCTTTGTTTATTGGATGCTTTTCTACCCCCCCCCCCCCCGATTATTATTAGAATAATTGTCCTTAGGGTATCACTGAAGACACCCAATTTTACTATTAATTGGGGTTTCTTCTCAACTGGGTATATTTGCTAGGTTCCTTCTAGAGCATAGAATCATTAGGTTTATTAGGAGGAGGATTGCAACAAGATGGAGCAAATCATGTAGAATGCCACACCATCTGCTTTTTGTTTTAAATATGAAACAAGTCATTCAGTGAGCAATGGCTTTACTTGAGGTACTACAAACTGCACAGATAAAATGAGCAAAGATTAGAAAGAGTGTTGTAAAGGCAAAGCAGATTATAAACAAATAGTTTTTACTTAATCATTGGTTCAGTAATCATTCAAAGTTACAAAGATGCTGAACAAATGTTAGTTATAGCTAGTTCTTAAAATTACAGCAATTGCAGTATACTTGTGGTCACTGATAAAAATAGAGGTGCTTGGCAACCTACCTTCATTTACAATTGCAGTGTGCACTTCAACTATCCCTACTCACCTATCTTTCCCCTCCCCATATCTACTCTTTTGGCTACACTACGCTGCATTCCATTGCCTACACCTGTCACTTTGCCACCTTTCTTCTTCTGTTGATCAGGCGTTCACTAGCAACTGCCTCAGCAAATACACCTTGTCAAGGAGTAGGAGATAGTGGGGTAGGTGCTGCATAGTGTAGATTATGATTAGAGAAGGATTAGAGATGTGGGGATAGACTGATTAGAGGAGCTGAAACAGAGGTGCATAATAGGACAGGAAATGTGTGAGGTCCATGCTAACTACAAATGTGGTCTTGGCCTAACAATTACAGTTGAGATTATTGGAAAAGCTATTGCTAATGTATTATTTCATCTAATGACTACTTCACTCAGTGATGGAAATTCCTGTGCCAGTTGGAATTATTGTGGGAATTACCTGTACCTATAGTCCTTTTAATGACCAAAATTACAGTAGTGCTAAAAAAAGTGACTTATGAACTATCTTCTCACTTACAATCATTACATTGTCACCACAAACAAGTAATTGTGATTCAGTCACTCACATTTACAGTGGTTACAGCACCCTGGGGTCACATGATCACTATTTTGACACTGTTGGTGAGAAAGCCACCAGGGAAGATCATATGTTAGAATTATGTGATGTCTCACTTGAGAACCATGGTGATTTATTTAATTTGTTTAAAGAATATGGTAAAAAGATAAATCAGGTGCGGTCAAGTGATGCCTTACTTAATGACTGCACAGGTTAGCAATGGATTTTCTGTTACCTACAGTGGCCATAATTTGAGGATTCTCTTTATAGTAAATGAGTAGAATAAACGACGTAATAAAGTAGATCATGATGAAACTAAAACAAAAGTGGTATAATTGATTGAAGTCATGTTGAAGGCATGTATTTTTATTGTTTTAGGAATGATAAATCCTCAAGATTTATCTCAAGATATTACTGTAGTTTCTTTTCTTCTACTCCTTCTACCACACATAACAGCAGTGATCAACCAAAACATCTTCTTAATTGTTTTCATGAACTCCACACTTTTATGAAAGTTACACCCATTGTTCTTAATTTTCATTAATCACAGGAATTTCACTACCTGTCTCTAAGCATTGTCACTTTATTTAAATGTACAGTATACAAACTCAGCTACACTTACTTCTATTGACATAATAACTTCCCCAGGGGAAAGAGGGGACCAGAAGGAATTTCTGTTTCAGGATCCTTAACAAACATCCCGTTTCGGGGGCCCATATTCCACCCAAGACTTTTATTCCCTCCTTCAACTATTTCCTTTAATAAAAACCACTCTGCACTTGCACTTCCAAGAGGAAGACACAGTCATACATACATCACTGTCAATTATTCAAGAAGGGATAGACCACACAGTGAGCCTTAACTAAGCATCCCCTTATGTACTAGTACTCATCTGGGCACCGGTGCCTGGTTTCTCTGCTTGGGCTTCCTCCTCGTTCAGCTCTTTGTTCAGGATCTCCAGCAGTTCATTTGAAGAGCAAATCCACAATCCACCTCCGGAGAAGGAGCTTTCCCCATACACACTGCTGAAATCAGCGTGGGCACCCCTCTACTCTGCAGACAGCTTACCCCTACCAGAGGCAAGTTGGGTGTCTTTGGATCCCATTCGGACGCCAATTGTGATAAAAATCAACATTCTGGTATTCAGACAACTGGAGACATGTGAACAATATATAAGAGCTTTATTATGAAGCTTTTGGAAAAGGGAATTCTGCCTTTGGGCAGAAGACTTGGCTCCCAGGAAGGCTGGGGTTTATATACAGGTTCAAATATCTCTGCCCTTTTCCAGATTCACAAGCTATCCAGCTGTGTATCTCCCTACACAACATATTATTATTGTAGCATAACATCTGTTTCCTTGTCCTGTTTACCCATTTCCATTTCCAGTAATCTTCATCATTAACATGACACTGGACAGCGTAACCTGCCAAATATAAAACCTTTATACAAAACAATAAAGAATTCTTATATAATATTTCAGCAAATTATCTTAGGTTTATACAGAAGTTAAAAATGGCATTACCATTGCTTTATATTTTCATAGGAATAATTTTACATATCACAATTTACAATACTCATTGTTTGAGGATGTGCAAAGAAAGCTTGTAAAACATTTTCATGTGTTTTTAGTTCCTAAAACAATGTTCGTAATTGATAATTCCAAACTGCAGTCAGGCCTATCCAAATCCAGAATATAACAGATAACAAATAACAGATAATCAGAGTTGGAAGGGACCTTGTAGGTCATCTAATCCAACCCCCGCCCAAGCGGGAGACCCTACACCATTTCTGACAAATGGTAGTCCAATCTCTTATTGAAAGTCTCAAGTGATGGTGCTCCCACAACTTCCGAGAGGAACTGTTCCATTGGTTGCTTGTTCTCACTGTCAGAAAGTTTCTCCTTATTTCCAAGTTAAATCTCTCCTTGTTCAGTTTCCATCTATTATTCCTTGTCTGGCCTACAGGCGCTTTAGAAAATAGCTTAATCCCTTCCTCCCTGTGGCAGCCCCTCAAATATTGGAAGACCGCTATCATGTCTCCCCTGGTCCTTCTCTTTACTAGACTAACCAAGCCCAGTTCCTGCAACCGTTCATTGTATGTTTTAGCCTCCAGTCCCCTAATCATCCTGGTTGCTCTTCTCTGTACTTTTTCTAGTGTCTCAACATCATTTTTATAATGTGGTGAACAAAACTGGATGCAGTACTCTAGGTATGGTCTTACTAAGGTTTTATAGAGTGGTATTAGTACCTCACCTGATCTTGATTGTATCCCTCTGTTAATACAGCTTAGGATTGCATTAGCTTTTTTGGCTGCTGCTGTACACTGTTGGCTCATATTTAGCTGGTTGTCCACTAAGACTCCAAGATCCCTCTCACAGTTACTGCTATTGAGCCTGGTTTCACCCAGTCTGTATGTGTACTTTTGGTTTTTCTTGCCTAAGTGTAGGACTTTACTTTTCTCTACATTGAATTTCATTTTGTTAGATATGGCCCAGTGTTCTAGTCTGTCAAGATCCATCTGGATCTTGACCCTATCTTCTTGGGTGTTAGTTTTTCCTGCCAGCTTAGTATCATCTGCAAATTTGGTAAGTTCCCCTTCTATTCCCTCATCTAAGTCACATTGAAGAGTATTGGGCCTAAGACGGAACCTTGTGGCACTCCACTGCTTACTTCCCTTCATATAGACTTAGACCCATTAAGGACTACTTGTTGAGTACAGTTTGCCAGCCAGTTGAGTCCATCTAGTGGTGGTCCACTTTTTTCTAGCTTACTAATATGTGATGTGACTTCTAATGTTCTAATTAAAATTTTGATTTTGGGTAATTTTCCTTACTTAAAATTATTGTACTATATCCACTATGATTAATTATGCAAAAATAATTCATTTCAGTTTTATTGAAAATAGAGTTTCTGCTTACCTTACTAGAAACAGATAGTGGCTGATTTTAGAAAATAATAACCTTATTCTTAATCATAAACAATTATTTGTACCTTACTTTTTTTCTGAGAATTGTACAAGATAGTAATTTAAACATACATACATACATACATACATACATACATACATACATACATACATACATACATACATACATCAATATAAATATTTGTCATCCATATTTGCAATTTAGTTGCTATTGTAAAAGGATTCTGATTTACAAATGAAGGCAGATATATGTGTCCCAGAATAATGTTGCAGGATCCAATCTGGGTTGGTCACTGGAACCAAAGATTTAGTCTTCCAAGTTTTTGGACTTGTGTTGGAGGCCATCCTCAGATCTACCAGTGTCTCACTCCAGCATAAATCTGAAAGTTTGGAAATCTAAATCTCTGGACCCGGGGACCGATCCAGATTGGATCCTGCTTCTAACGCTGTGATGCACTGTAAATGTGGTTTTGGTTATGTCTGCTAATGTGTACTGATTTCGGGGTCCCACAGTTATGTGTGAGAATAAATGAAATGTTCAATAAATAGACTGGAAATAGGATAACAGTCTGCAATAACTTTTTGACTAATATATTTTTGAATAAAAGTATAAGAAATACTTATAATGTTAGAGATATGGGGATGTTAGAAGTTTGGGGATGTGAATGTATGTGTACTTTTCTATGAATACAATGCTATATTGTTGGATGGAATCTTGAATAACTTTTAGAAATAAGAAGAGTATGGATTTAAACATAAGTGTCAATAACCCAATTAGTCATATTTGACAGAGAAAATGGAAAAAACAGTTTTATAGATAAAGGTTAAAAAATTAGAACAAATGAATGAATTCCTATACCACGGAAGAACATTGTCTAATGATGGGATCATGCATGTAGAAATGTTAAGATGTACACTTTCTGATAGAAATGTAATGGATAGTAAGTTGCAAGGAATGGCTGTTTATTGAAAGGATAAAACACTATTTATGTAAGAATGTTCTCTCGCTTGTGTATAAAAGGAAGCGTGGTATGTGAGGAGAAATGCAAACATGCTAAATGCTGTGGGAATGTTGTACTTAAAAATGTGTGGTGTAAAACAAGAAAACAGAATGAAGAATAAATGTGTACTATATTGTAGATGGAGCATAGAAATTATTAGTGTGAAAAAATTAAGTTGAAATGGTTTGATTATGTAGAGAGAACAAATGAGAATCAAATTGTAAAACCATATATGAAGGAAAAATGAAGGAATCAAAAAGGAGAAGATCAAGAAGAGAAAAACAAGAAATATTCTAAAATGTGGAAAAGCTAATGAAAATATAGTGGATAAAATGTAAAATCTGTTGTGAAAATGAATCTCAAAAGAAATAAAAATGCACTTTTGTAGATTCATAGCTTTACTGTGCAATTATTGTTTTATTTAAATGTTACCTATTTCAACAGTTATGTAGTCAGCACCTGTGAGACCTATGGAGCTGCTTTATTCATCTGTTCAGTCTGATTATTATTCTTGTCTTAATAGAAAGAAAAAAAGAGAAAATAATTTTATTATTTATCTGTCCTCCCTTTTTATACCCTTTTTTATAAGGTAGGTAAATTACTCTCATTCCATTAGCTCTTTTTCTAGTCTTAAAAATATTTATTTGTTTATGTACCTTTTGAAAAACTCTTCTTTGATACTTCTATTTATTCTAAAATTTGCCCAGTTCTCTTCTGCATCATATAGTTAAGATTCTTGACAGAATAGTTCTTGTTAATTTGAACTGTAGCTTTACCTTTCTGCTAATAATTTTATGGATTTATTTCAGCTAAGTATGTAGGATGCTCTTTACAAAATATGCATTGATTTGGAGGTTCCAACATAAACCATCTGTAATCAACATCACTGCTACTAGATCTAACTACCTATTGCATTTGAATCTTGGACTATAAAATATTACTGATTTTTGGTGTAGAACTTCAGTTTCAGTTGTATCTATCTTATCAGACACCATAAGTTTAATGGAACAGTTCTATTTCTAACCTTTTCCCTTGGTTCCATGTTGAACTCCTTATTAATTTATTTAACAGCCCTTCAGCAAGGCTCTCTGATTTTATCTTCATAATTAACTATTACATCTGTGGTAATGATTTACAGGTCTACTTGTCCTTACCCTAATTGATGTGTTCATACTTTTTTCAAGTTGTTGAGTAAAAGCAATAAAAAAGCACTCAAAGCAATACAACAAGAACAACGACTAGATGAATCACAGTTCTCTATGTAAAAAATATTTCAGAAATGACAGCAAGATTGCTACATCAACATGATCTCGTGGTAGCCCACAAAACAACCTCAAGTATCAGATGAACCCTGTCAAAATTGAAAGAACAGACAGAAACAAACCAAAAATCAGGCATCATATACTGAATCCAGTGCAGCAACTGTGAAAAGAACTGTGATGACCTGGGGCTGGGCACAAAAGCAACGCAGCCTGAGTAAAGGCTTAACTCCCTTTTATTGCTCCAACTTCCCCCCCCCCTCGAAGTACCCACAGTTCACTGTAAGTCCAAGAGCAAAACTCCAAACACTCACATGCACATTTACTAGTTCCTTGCTACTGTGAGTCCAGAGAAGCAGCCTGAGGGAAAACACAGTTCAGGAAACTTGATTCCAGGGAGTCCTTGTTGCACGGAGGGTTCACTGTGTCTGCAGCATTACCCGAAACAGAGCTGGGTCGCTGAGTACTTGCCCATGGCCAAGCCAGGCTAGGAAAATCAAGGCAAGTTGAACCCAGGCAAAACAAGGCTAAAGAGAAAGTGGCAAGATGTTGAGAATTGCAAACGTGGCTGGAAAAAGTCAATGCTTGTTCCTGACAAGTACCCCTCCTCATGGCATCTTTTAAAATCTTATTCCTCAGGTGAACCTAGTGACGAGAGGCTGGGGCCCCCTCCTCCTGAGTTGTTGATTCTCCTTGTGCTGATCCTATCTTCTTTCTATTCTCTGTGCTTGAGGATTGGATGGAGGAGGCAGTTGTTCTTCTCCAGACCTCTGTCGCTCCTCTACTCTACTGCCCACTCTTTTCTTCTTGTTTTCCCTTGCTCGGTCATCCTGCACTTTCTCTCCTTCGTTGACAACCCTTCCTGGGACTGCCACGACCTGCTCCTCTGGTCTTTCCCCCAGATCCACCAAGGCTGCACCATCCTCCATCGGCCCCAGCTTCTCCTCATCCTCTTCAGTCTCAGGCTGCAAGGGGCTATGACAAGAACTTTGTTGGCCAATCAGGAAGAAAACTATCAACCAGACTGCACTAACACTTCCTGGCTATCAAAAGACATGACTGACTATCTCTCATGTCTGTCCACAAAGATTCAGAAGAAATCTTTGATTTAACTGTTGATTTAACCGGGATCACAGTTATAACCCAGGCAAAATCAAGGCGAGAAAAAGAATTCCTCAAAGTCTGGTTTTCCATCAGTAAGTCAATAAACAGACATATTGTTATTGACCCAGTCTACCAATCACAGAAAACAAAAGAACTACATCAACCACGATCCCGAAGATAGCATTTAAAACGAATAACGGGCACGCTACTACGCGACAACAAAAATCACAACCCATCAGCTCACAAGAAATTGGACGAAGTCTCATTAATAATAGCCAGCCATTCAAGGAGACCAGTACCAGACCATGACGCAGCTGTATCCCAACAACAATACTAATTTACATCATACAGATGGAACTTAAAGCCAAAGACCATGCCTCAGTAGCAACAGGCAGCCAGTTAAACAGTCCGAAGTCAGACCATGACTCAGAAGTAGCAAACAACACCCACAGTAATTTGCATTACACAAAAAGGTATTTAAAGACCAGTACTTTGACAGATGAGCACAATTCAAAGCGCACTGACAATGTCTCCTAGAATGGTGATGAAACGTTAGCTACCAAATTTCTAAGTTCAGAGCTCAAACCAATAGCCCAACTACCAGCGTAAGCTACTTATATTAAATTAGATTTCAGTTGTGTTACTAATTGAACAAGCAAGTGATTCATTTAACAAATATCATAAAATGGGGCAAAACTCACTTAACAAATTTCTCATTAAACAACACAAAGTTTTGGCTCAGTTGTGGTTATAACTTGAAGACTACCTAATTAGTCTCCCAGAGTACTGATTTATTGTAAATATTCAAATTGTAGCTTTCTTCTCTTGTTGTAGAAAATGCAAAATTACTTGCATTTATTTTATTTATTTATTTTTGCCAATTGCTTACAAGATAATAGGTATAAGTAAAAACATAGTTATGGATACATGGATACATATAAGAATAATAAAAAATAAAAGAAACAATAGGACAGGAACGGTAAGCACGTTGGTGCACTTATGCACGCCCCCTACAGACCTCTTAGGAAAGGGGTGAGGTCAATAGTAGACAGTCTTAAGGTTAAAGTTTTTGGGGCTTGGGGAAGAAATCACAGAATCAGGTAGAGTATTCCAGACATTGACCACTCTGTTGCTGAAGTCGTATTTAGAAGTGGAATAGGAAAAAGGAAAAGAAATTTACTTGCTTAATGTTTCAGACTAATTTTTTTCCATTTAATATTGGTAGCTGAAATAGTAAGAGCTCTACAGTTGAAAGAGTATAAGTTTTCTGAAATTTCTCAGACTCCATTTTTGATTCCTACTTCCTTATGAGATTATGTTATGCTTTCCTAGGTTCCTTTTTGGTGACAAATAGCTTAATCAAATAAATTTATATTGTTAGATCCAGGATCTCTAAGATCTAAACAATTTATCAAAGGATCATTGAGAGAGTTAAGTGTTTTATCAGTTAAGGATAAATTACTAATTTGGGGTTTTCTCAGTTTTAAACATAAACCTTCTGAAAGACCTACTTGTAGTCGGCTTTCAGAATCTGGAAGAGAGATGACAGTTTGCAAAATATTAGGAACAGAGAATATCTGCTCATCAGAGAAGTGGATAGCAACTTTCTCATTACATTACTAGGTGATTAGCAAGAGGATCAAGAAAGCTATACCTAATGAAGTTAGAAATAAACGGTACTAAAATAAATGTAAATCGCTATGATTAAGGATGAGGCGTTGATATTACCTGATCTGTTTTGTCTTACTTGGTTTTATAGAATCTTCAGTGCCGGTGCTTTAATAGAAATATTATTTACTTGAAAATTGTTCAGGTCACTTAAACCTGCAGTTCATAGTATCTCTGCTCATTGAGTTTTCTGGAATTTTTTTATATCTTTGCAACCAAATGCTATGGGGCATTAATATGGGTCTTGCTGATGAGCCTAGGAGAATTTGCAGCTTTGGTGCTAATTTTGTTTATTTTATAAAGAAAAACTTTTTATATGCCTTGTAACTGAAAGAATAATCAGTGCAATTAAAGGCATAACTAGAAGTAATTATGTATTTCATTAAAAATCAGAGCTGAATTGAGCTAGTCATATTTAAATCTCACAAACTTTGGTAGTGAAACTTTGGAAGTTTTCATCACTCAGATTCTAGAAGCATTTTGTTCCTGATTCAAAATAAAGTTATGAAATGCTCCATAAAAGTTATTGCTATCAATCTGAAAAGAATTACAAAATTATTTTAAGGCTCTGAGCCTCTATCATTCCACAATTAGATACAGTACTGAAATGGAATAGAATTGGGACAATAAGGAACATTATAGAACATATCTATCTTAAAATTGTTCTGGGAATACAACATAAGATCTCTTAAGAGGTCAGGAAAAACAATATCAGAGCATCTGTATATCTCTCTCATCCTGGCTATGCTCAATATTCACCATTCTACCACCTGAAAAGTATTCGGAGTAAAATGAAATTTGCAGGAGAGTAGCAAGTCAGAAGCCAACATTGATGCTTGTTCTACATTTGTTAAAAAATACCTGGAGGAATGCTATACAGACAGATGAAACAAACATGAAAGTTTGGGGCCCTAGTTATATCGGGAAGAATCAAATGCTGCATTCCACAATAAGAACTTCATACCATTTGTCAAGCATAGAAATGGTAGTATCACCTTTCAGGAATGCTTTGCTGCCTGCATAATTTGCCATCATTGTAGGAAGCAAGAATTCTGCTTTGTATCAAATAATTCTATAGAAAAATATCAAACCATCTGTCCTTGGTGCTCCCTGAGCTTGGTTGTTTTCTTGCAGATGTTCATTTCCCAAACTAGGTAATATCAGTGTTACCTATTGTGGGTAATGAAATGTCAATAAGAAAACAACCAAGCTTGAGAGAACTAAGGATCCCCATTTCCACCCTGAGCCACTAATATTCTCCTTTATAGAAGCCATCTGTCCATCAACTGAAGTTCATAACAGTAAGACATTAATCTTAGACACACAAGCAAATTTACAAAAGAATGTCTGAAGCTGAATACATCTACTGTTTTGGAATGGCAAAGTCTAAGTTGAGACCTATAAAATATAAATATAATAGAACTTGTCACAAGCAATTCATGTAGAAAATTGAGTTGTACTTCTTATCCATGGAGGAATGCCCTGAAATTCCTTTATAATAGACATAACCAATTATAGGAAGAGATCAAGTTTGAATATTTAATGCAGTGAGTGATCAATCTAAGAGAGCATTTGTTTTTCATACTGGCAGGTGGATAATGGAGCCTTCCCATTATGGTCATGTTGTGACAGTCTTAAAGCAAGTCATCCCTGTGACCAACCCAATTTTATGACCTTTATTGCAGTAGTGGTTAAACGAACCCATTGGTTACTGTAAAACATTTTTGCCAAGAACCAGAAGTAATATTGATTTTTTTGCAGAAATATTGTAAATCATAGCCATATGATTATGGCATGGTGTAAATGGCTGTAAATGTGGGCCAGTTATCTAGCACCTGAAAGTAACTGTAACTATGCAGGTCTGCTATCTGAAATTTGCAACCAGGTCATAGGTTCCTTTTGTTGGATCCATTGGACTTCTGACAAACGATTTGCCATATGTTGAGGATTACCAGTAAATAAACAAATATGTATTCACATGATTTCTCTTTATATATCAGTAGATCCCACAACAAACTTCATTAGCATTCAGTGGCAAACATTCAAAGAATCTGAAAGAGGATGAATATATTTTCATAGAATGGTAGGAAAGAATTACAAATTTAAGTGGCCTTGGATAGCCTTCCTGCCAAAGACAATTGCCAAAGTAAAATAATGAAGATTCTCTAAAGTCTAATAAAACAGAATAGATTTAAATACTAGCTCATTATTTGGAATAAATTATTTTCTGCTTGAACTGTAAGTATAAGACAGCCATTTTGGTTCAGTGCACATTGTCTACACTATTCCTGCTCTTGATTTTTTACTTCACAAATTAGTATTCCTTGAATTCTCCCTGTATATCTTTTTAAAACAGTTTTATTAATTTATAATATAGTTTATAATATAGCATACAAAAAAAATAGGAAAATAGGGAAGGGAAAAGGGAAGGGAAAAATGAAGGAAAGAAAAGGAGAAAAAGAAAAAAGAAAGGCATTGACTTCTGACTCCCTTTGGTGCAGTAGAATAAACCTCAACTTTTTACTTTTATATAATATTATAAACTAGCCACTTCTATAACAACAAATCTATCTAATCGATAAGAGCCTCCTAAGACGAATTAGACAGAATCCAGGAGTAAAAGGAACTAAATTCAAAAAGGAAGAATATAAATTGCAAGCCTTTGCGGATGACCTGAGGATCCTATAGAGACAGGGAAGGAGATAATTAGAGAATTGGAAAGATATGGTGAAATATCTGGCCTCAAAATTAATAGACAAAAAACTAAACTTTTAACTAAAAAGCTGACGGAATCACAGAAAATAGAATTGGAAAGAGCAATGGGACTGCAAATAACAAAGAAAATTAAATATTTAGGTATTCGGTTGACCGCACACTGTATAACAATAAAACTTATACAACAAAGAAAGAAAGATTTAGAATTATGGGCCAAATTACAGTTATCACTATTAGGAAGAATAACGGTGATTAAAATGACTATCCTACCCAAATTTTTATTTCTATTTCAAACAATCCCCATTAAATTAGAGAATTTTTTCAATGAGATGAATAAAATTACGGCAAAATTTATATGGCTAGGGAAAAAACCTAGAATAAGAATGAAAGCACTACAAGATAATAAAAGCAGAGGTGGCTTTGGACTCCCAAACTGGGAGATGTATTATAAAGTGACTGTTAATTCGGACTAAGGTATGGATTAATTTAAATAAATGAATATTGAGTTTAGAGGGCCATGACCTGCAAAAATGCTGGCATTCCTTTTTGTGGGATACAGGAACCAAAAAACAATATTTCCACTTGATTAGAGATTCCCTTATACAAAATTGGATTAAAATAAGAAGAAGACACTATATGAAAATTCCAATTTGGCTATCTACGATGGAAGCTATGATGCGTCCTAACAATCTGGACCTATGCAAAATGGCAAAATATAAAGAGGTTTTAGACGCACAAGGGAAGTTAAAATCGAATCAGGATCTCCAAAAACAAGGGATATGTATTCATTGGTTACAAAATAGATATAAAAAAGATATAAAAGATTTTGTTATATTCGGAATTACAACAATTGGGTAAAATTTTATTAGGTCCAGATGAAAAAAACATTACAAAAATGTATAAACTTTTATTAGAGGTAAAATTAGAAGAAGTAGTTGTTAAAGGATATATGATAGCTTGGGCTCAAAACATAGGACATAATTTGACAGATTGGAAAAGTATTTGGAACCCAAACTACAAATTAACAAAATTGGCATCATACAAAAATAATATTTATAAGATGTTCTATAGATGGTATCTACCCCCAGCGAGATTGGTGAAGATATACCCCAAAATGAGTCTGGCATATTGGAAATGTAGAAAGAAAAAGGGTGCTTTCTATCATATGTGGTGGTCTTGTCCTGAGGCCCAGAAATACTGGTTTAAAATTAAATATTGGCTGCAAGAAATTCTTAAGGATCAAATAGAATTGGGACCAAAATTGTTAGGGATATTTTGAAAGAAATATGGGAAAAATATAAAATATATTGTATTACATATTTTAACAGCTGCCAGAATAGCATACACTCAATGCTGGAAGCACAACTGTATTCTCCCAGGTGAATTGATCATTCAAAAAATTATGACATGCTGAAATGGACAAACTGACCTTAATGTTACAAGAGAAAGATGAGTCTGAATATTACAAAATTTGGGAAAAATTGTATAATTGGATTGAATTAGGACAGATGGAAAATAAAGGAATTTAAGATAAGCAATTTATAGATTAAATTTATATATTTGCACAAATTATATATATTTGTAAATATGCACAAAAGATAGAATTGCATTAGATTGATGTCACAGAACTGTTAATATAATGATTATCTTTTTGTTTTTAAAAGACATAAAAGACTAATGAAGTTTATTAGAAAAAAGAAAGACATTGACTTCTGACTCCCTTTGGTACAGTAGAATAAACCTCAACTTTTTATTTTTATGTAATAGTATAAACTATCTATCTAGTTTATAGATAGTATAAACTAGAGTATAAATCTATCTAATTGGTAAAACCCAAAATTAAAGTTTCATTCTTGTTTTCTATCTCAAACACAAAATTCAGAAACGGTTTCCAAGTATAAATAAAATTATTTGTTTCTTTTCTTTGATCAAAGCAGTCAATTTAGCCATCTCTACATCATCAATTTTTGCAGCCATTCATCCATTGTGGGGATCGAGGTGACCTTCCATTTCTGTGCACAACGTAGTCTTTCTGTCCATATATAACATCGAAATTCTGCATTTTTTTCCAGATCTTTTTCCATTAAACCCAAACGAAAAGTCTATGGTTCTAAAGTCTATTCACTTTAAGAATTTTCTGTATTAAGATATGAACTCTACTCTAATATTTCTTTGCTTTATATCTCACATCCAGTAGAGATGATAACATCTCTTCTTTATATTTACATTTTCAATATTCATTTGAAATACCTTCATACGTTCTTGACAACTTATCTGGAGTTAAATACCAACAATACATCTTATAGAAATATTCTTTTAAGTTATAATTTAATATAAATTTTAAACCTTTATTTCACATATTCCCCCATTGTTCAAGCATTACATTATATCCAAAGTTCCTTGCCCACTGAATCATACAATGCTTTACTTGAACATTTTCCAGATTTAAATTCAATAGCTTTAGCAATAATATATCCATCACTACCACACAATAGGATTTCCAATTTTTTTTATAAAGTTAAAAATTTTTCTGTCTAATTTAAATCTTTTTTTCAATTGTAGATATGTAAACCAATGGAAAAGATGACCTTCTGATTCTAGTTCCTTCTTGGATTTGAGGGTAGGGTCACCCAAGTTAAAAGATACTGTGTATCATAAATCCACCAGTTCAGCCTCTTTTCTATAAAAAGCTGCTCTGAGGAAACCAAAAGAGGCACTTTTGTGGAAAACCTATATTTATTGCAAACTCTCAAAGTAGCCATCTGACAAAATGGTTGTTGAAATCAGCATTTACTTTATTTTAACGTTATCATATCATTGGTAACTGTGCCAGCCAAATCTTAATTAATGGCCTTCTAGGTCCAAGTAGCCTCTTATTCTGAATATTCACCCATTCTTAGCCAAATCAAACAACAGGCATCAAAGTACAGTTTCAAATTTGGTAAATCCAAACCCCCTCTTTCCTTAGCATCTTGCAGTAGTTAATAGCTAATTCTTAATTTGAATTCTCCCTGTACATCTTTGACAGATCGATGAAGAACTTTTGTATATCTTCTTAGGAAGAAAAAACATACTTGTGCCAAGAATGTAGCCTTCTCATCCACGCAATGAGAACCCAGGATGGGTATGACTCCTCTCTGAGGTCAGAGAGCTGAGTCTGCCATTATATAAAAAGCCAGCCCCTAGCTGGCTCCCCAGCTTTTGACTCAGCTTGGTGTCGAGAGCTAGTGCATCTGGAAGCATTGTAAAGAGTTTAAACTGTGTTAGTATATTCTGCAGCAACAACTATATCTTCAAAAACCTTAAAAGAAAGAAACAGCTTCTGCACAGCTCCCAGGGCTCTGGTGGAGCTGTGCTTCAAGGAGAGCGGAGATCCACTCTCTTGCAGGGTTGAGGTCTCAGCGCTGTTCATTGGAGGAGCTGCAACCATAGGGAGCGTTCAGCTGAGCCTCCCATTCACTTTCTCGGCCGTGATGAGTGGCGGATTTAGAGCATGCTTCTGGCCGCTCCACAGCTGATCTTCGGAGCTCCACTTTGCTGCTTTGCAACTGTTTCTTCCTTTGACTGTTTGATTGCTTGGGACCTGGTAAGAGCCTAAGGAGCGAGTGAGTTGACCAGGCCGCCCCAAGGCTAACACAAGTGGTGAGTGGCCATTTTGGGAGGCAATCGACCATTTTGTTTTGGAGAAGTGGTCATTAACCAGGGCCTCACAACTACCGCAGCTCGCCTGGCCCATGCAACAGGCAGCTCTCAGCACCTCTTGTGTCTGTCCTGTTTTACGGATGGAAAGCGGAATGGCCAGTTGGATCCTTCTAGTCTGGAAGAAGCCTAGCGTTTTCAAGTCCCAGGGAGGAAAAGAAGAAGACAAAGAGGCCATTCAGCAAAAAGAGAAGCTGCAGCAACGATCAGGACCAAGGACCTGATCCCCCAAAAGACATCCAAGTCAGAGCTCAGGGTTGAGAAGAGAAGGCATCCTGCTTTGGAAAAAACAGTTTGCTAAGACACTGGAGCAGATGAGAAACCAGCCCCAATAGGCTTCTCAGTCAGGTGAAGTGCAGGTTTCCCAGGGTTACGGCTAGGGCAGGGGAAGCTGAATTTAGCCCTGCTATCCATCTTTTAGCTTGGTCTCCAGAGAGGGTGGAGAAGGAAAGTTTACCACAGGATTTAAGCAGGTCTGGGCCCAACTTCAGACAGGCTACCTGGGCTTAGATCCCTCTTACCTACCAGTTCAGGTAATTTAGGGAGGCCTTAGACCTAGGCCTGAGGCTACTTACATCCCCACTGCTGCAGGCCTGCATCCAGTGGACCCCACATGGGGAAACCTGATGATATGAGAGACATGGTCTCAGTGGCCCTCAGGCAAGGCCTAGCTGAGTGGTTTCAGCAATTCCTCTACCCTTTAAGGGGGGGGTCAGTCTTGGATTCTGGGCTACTCCCAAGGGGTCCCTCCAGCTCAGAGGGGGTTTCCCAGACAACATCAGTTCAGTTACCCATCTTCGCAATCAGATTGGGGCGAGGATGTGGACAGGGATTACATCAATCTCTCTGAACATAGTCACTCCTCCATATCAGAGGAAGAGGAGAGGGAGATCAGGTATCTTAATTTATCTGAAGAAGAGGGACTTAGATCTGATCAAATCCCCACAGCAGAAATTTTTAAACCTTCTCTGTTCAAACTGCTCTTGCACAAGGCCCTGGTCCCAGCCCAATTAAGTCCTGAGGAGGTGGCTCCAGAACCACGAGGGGCTTCATCCAGCCACAATAACACTCTTTTCTCAAAACCAGTGGTCCACACAGAGGTATCCCCACCCCCTCTGTTATTTCTTGATTTGGTTAAGGAGCAGTGTGCTTTCCCTGGGGCAGGGCCTCAGCCTTTATCACACGACAAGCATTTTTACAATGAGGGCCTTTCTTGTACAATACTCTCCTGGTTCCAGTTGTGGATGCCCCAGTGGTCGCCTCATTCTCAACATCAGGCACCCCCACTGAGCCAGAGGATGTACTCAAGGCGGAGGACAAAAGGTCAGAGCAAATGCTCAAGCGCACCTGGTGGCTTGGGCAGTCCGGGGCTCCACAGCAGCCTAATTTTTTATGAGGACATCTCTGTGATGGCTGCGCCAGTTGCAAGATCAACCTTCTATCACTGGTTTTAGGTCACATCAAGACCTAAATAAAATCATTGCAATGGCAGAATTCATGGCGGACGCTACACTGAATTCGGCTAAATTTACATCAAGGGCCAGGGCCTCATTGGCAGCTAGGAGTTCCTTTGGCTGCAAAATTGGCAGTCTGAGTCTTGCAGAAAATGGGAGATGGCCTCTGCTCCATACGCTGGAGAAAAGTTGTTTGGTGATGCCCTGGAACCATACTTAGTGGAAACCAGGGACAAGAGAAAGGTTCTCTCGGCGGGGAAGAAGCCAGACTACTGTCCCACAGACTACTGTACTACTTCTTCCTTCCATACCAAGTCCTACTCTTGTTTCTCCCGGAGTCAGAAAATGTTCCTTTCTCATCAGGAACAGCATCCTGAGGTGGCAGATAGACAGCAGCAGACTTCTGATAAATGGGCCTTTCGAGAAGAAGGAGGTCGTTCTTTCCAGTGCTCAAAGTGAATGCCTTTTCTTACCACCCATCGGAGGGCGTTTGGTGTTCTTCACCTTCAAATGGGAGAAGTCGACATTGGATGCCTGGGTGCTTAGGACTGTGAGGTTGGGCCTCCAACTGAAGTTCCTCTCCCCACTCCCAAGGTTTTTGTCTCCTGCCCGATATCTAGGAATAATTTGAGGCAGGCTTTGATGGAATCGGCCATTCAACATCTCGTGGACATCAGAGCCATTCAGCCGGTTCCAATGACCCAACAAGGGCTAGGTTTTTACTCTTGCCTCTTTGGGATAGTGATGAGCCATCCTCGACCACAAAGTTTTGAACAGATTAATCCCTTACAGGCATTTTAAGATGCAGACCTTGCATTCAGTTGTAGAGAGAGTTCAGGAGGGCGATCTCCTCTCTTTGATATACCTTATGGAGCATACCTCCATCTACCTCATCACCGCCAGTTTCTTTTTGTTCCCGGAACAAGCATTTCCATACCTGGCCCTTCCCTTTGGGCTTTCATTGGCCCCCAGAATCTTCACCAAGATCTTGCCGACATTGGCGACTTCACTCAAGCGATTCCGGTGAGGGTCCAGTGTTATATGGATGACATCCTGATCCAGTCGACATTGCTGCAATCTACCTATCGTGTCCTCCGCATCATGCTGCAGTTCCTGTCACGGTGTGGATGAGAATGGGCGTTGGTATAGTTACCTGAGAACGTTCTTTCTATCTACGCTGCAAGAAAGTCCAGACCCACCCTTAAGCGTCTATTCCTTGTGTGTGTGGGGGGGAAGTGATTTAATTGTTATATTTTATCTTCCAGAAGCACCTTATGTCTGTCATGCAACTTTGCCTAAAAGCTGGGGAATCAGATAGGGGCTGGCTTTTTATATAGTGGCAGACTCAGCTCCCTACCCATCCTGGACTCTCTTGCAGCGTAGATAGAAAGGGCGATCTTAGGTAACTATACCATTGCCCATTTTTTTCCATGAGGATACCTTGCTAATGCTCTGTTGTAGTCTCTTGAATTTCTGTAGCATCCTGTCCTGACTTCGATGTAATCTATTTTTGTGACCCATTTCTATCTACTTGTTAAAATTTACTGTTATCGTTGGCTTTCAAAAATAACCTTAAATTTACAGGAACAAAGAAGTTCATGTCTGATTCACTGTATCTGGATGTCAGATGATTATGCTGTTTGCCTTTGCAAATTCATTAGCAGCACAGTGTGATAAAATGATTTACAAAGCAAGTGGAAAATATAAATAAATATTTGTTTTTAACTTATGTCTGTCAAAAATGTAAGCATCATGGGAATAAGTAGCTTTTGCATGACAATAAATTTGCTTTTACATTTTCTCATTTTTCCCCTACTCTTCTTTGCAAGTAAGTTCTGAAGTGTAATTCAGACAATAGTACACATATTGCATATGTGATATTGCATATTGCATAAGTGCATATTGATTAAAACTGCATGATGCATGATTTTAGATACCTTTCTCACTTCTTTCCATCTTTTTTTTTAATCTAAAAAAACCACAGATACTCTAGGAATGTTGTTAAGAAAGCAGTCTGCCAGTAATTTCAATTGTAATTGTGTAGTATGGCTCTGCTATTGCTTTATAAAAACATTGTCTTAACAGCATGGCACATCCCTTTTGTTTAAAATTGCATCTTTTTTACCAGTGAGATACATTGGTTGACATTTTCAGTTAGCTACTTGTTAAAATACTATGGTTACTTTCTTAGTGATTGATAGCTCCCACATTATTAGTATATTTCTGCAGTTTGGATTTTTAAAAAATATTTCTGTTATTCCATTTGGTTGTGGGTTGAACCTAGTTTTGGAAAATAGGCGCTTACAAAAAAATGGCATGAAAGGGGAAATAGGCCACAGAAAAAAGTGAATTTTTTTGTCGAAACCTGATTTGATCGTGGTCAGAAGCATTCATGACTAGAGGCTCTATTGTATCTTCTTATGCCATATCTGTCATCGGGCATTGGTGTTCATATTTTGGGGTATGGTGAAACCAAATAATTGTTCAGCTACAAAGTTTCACATTACCCTAACATGACAGATACTGAATAAATAAAATCACTTAAGAACTTGCAAGATACTTAAAAGATCTAACTTTTAACTTGCAAGATACTTAAAAGATCTAACTTTTCGTAAACTGAGGATATTTAAAACCAGGCATAATATCTTGCCATCTGCATTGCTGCAAACCAGATACATTAATGTACCTGTCCAGTGCCCATGTGATGACAAGAAGATCAAATCTGTTTTTGTTGTTGTTTGTTGTAATAGTATTTGTTGTTACTGTTGTTGTTATTATTACTTAAATTCCACAGGATATTATATCTGCTTATATGTGTAAATTTCCAGAAGGCTGGAGATCGTTTATATGAACCATCTTTGAGAAGATTTGAAACCCTTTGTCCTTTCCCAGACCAGGCACACACATGTACAGAAGTAGTTTGCTCACTTTATTAAATGAGATTTGCAAGAAAATAAACAAATGAGCACAAACATGCATTTAGAGTAGAGAGAGAAGTCCTATCTTCATAAAGTTCAGCAAATTAATCTTGCAATTTGTGTTCCAAATCAAAACAGTGAATAGAAGTCTCCTACTCTTCCATCTTGTCCTACATTTTTTTCTATTCCTTGCAAGCGCAACTTTGTAGACTGTCTTGGGTGCATGCTTATAATTCTGCATCTTCTTCAGAGAGTGGCTGTAGCTGTGTCTCCTGGTTGCAGGACAGCTCCATCTCAGCTTCCTGATCAGACTACAGACTACTTTGTAACTGACTGCTCATTTTCTCCTGTTAATTCTGGGAGCTGGCTGCTTTCTGTTGGTTTCCTCTGAATCTGAATCTAAGCCCATAATAATACTTTTTATCATTGGGCAGTTGTCAAATTCTTTGTTGCCATGATAAAAATAAGGCATGTTGTTACCAAAATAAACACTTCTGTTTTATTAATTGGTTCAAGTTTATACATGTAATGGAAAAAAGTTCTTTATACATGCTCATGCATTTCAAGGGACCTATTTGAAGGATTTGCACAGCCCTAAATTAAATTGACCATTCTGATAATATATCTTTAGTTTTATCTTCAGAGAAGATGCTTGCTAAATAATGATTATTGTGAAAAGCATTTTGCAATGTTCACAGCATTATCCTTTGTTCAATCAGGGTAAATGCTTTTCACTTTAAACTGTATTAAATGAGCACTAAAAATGAATGTTCTTAGTTTGGAGATTTCTCATATTCTAAATTTCTCATTGCAGAGATGTTTGCAAAATTATTCATGGCTGGTCATTTCAAAGTCTTTTGAAAGTTTTCTACAGTCTTTCTGATACTTATAAATATTGTCAGTATGTATGTTTCCTGATATACTGGTTGTTTTAGTAAGTAGAACTCTTCTGTTCGTTAAGGCACAAACACAAAGAATTATTGCACATACTGCTTGCAAAGTAAAAATTGTGCCTCTTAGATTATTTGGACATTTTTTAGGATTTTTTTTCGGTATATTTTATCCACCAATATCTGAGTAGACTATATGAAGAAGAACATTTTACTTAGCCAAATGTGATTAGACACACAAGGAATTAGTCTCCATACAGCTTTCAGTATATATGAAAACCAACATAGTAATAATAATCATAATAATGATACTAATAAGGAAAGTAGTATAGAAGATCAGAAGAATGATGATGATGATAATAAATCAATAAATTGCAGCTTCCTGCAATAATACCAGTGGAACTGCAAAAATCTGCGCTCTCAGAACATCATTTTTTAAAATAAGGTTTATTACCACCTTAAAAAACAAATTTTATATACATTTTTTGCAGTTATTTGTGACATCAGTTATACCATTCTATACATACATACATACGTACGTACATATACATACATTCATTATTTACAATTACACTTTAAAGCTTCTACTTTGCATTATATTTTCTTTCTCTTTTCTAACCAGACATACAACTTTTCTCAGGCCATATAGAATTCTTTATCTTCCCTCTCCTGCAATTCCATTGTGAATTTGTTCATTTCTGTGCAATCCATTACTTTTTTTTATAATCATGTCATCTGTGAGTGTACTGTCTAATTTCCAAGTTTGAGCATAATATATCGTAGCCCCTATTAAGATATGTATTATTAGACATTCATTCTCTTTTGTATATTCTCCTTTGGTTATCCCTAACAGAAACATTTCAGAATATCTTTAGACTTGTTATTACCTGTAGCCAGATCTGTATCTTATTCCAGAATTCTTTCGCTTTTGGGCAAGTCCACCACATGTGAAAGAATGTACCGAGTTTCTTTTTGCATTTCCAACACTCTGATTTTAGATTTAGGTAAATTTTAGCCAATCTCGCTGGTGCTAGATACCAAAGATAGAACATTTTATATAATTTTTCTTTACATGAGGTTTCCAATGTTAATTTATAATTTTTAGTCCATAATCTTTCCCAATCTTCTAATTGTATGCTGTATCCAAAATTTTTCATCCAGGTTATCATGGTTGGTTTCACTATCTCCTCTTCTTTATCAAATCTTAAAAGATAATTATATATTTTAATTATAAAATTTTCCTCTGATCCTAATAATATTTTGTCTAATTGTTGTGGTGTTTTATCTATACTGAATTCTATTTTTTTTAATATTTTGTTTGCAATTGTAGGTAGGGCCACCAATCTATCACTATGCCTTTTTCAGTTTTTGATTTGGTTTTAGTATCCCTGGATCATCTAATAATTGATTGTATCTCATCATTTATTTGTATCTAAATTATTTGGGTATATCATGGCTTCCATGCTGGAAAACCAACCTGGTATTTTAATGTAATGTTTTTTCCTAATTCTGTTCCAGATCTCCAATAATGCCTCTCTTATTCGGTGGTTTAAAAAGTGAGAACTTGTCTTATTTCTCTTCTTCCACAGAGTAGCTTGCCAACCAATTTGTAAGTCGTGTCCTTCAAGAGTTAATAGCCTCTTGTTACTCAAGACGATCCATTCTTTGATCTAAATTAGCGCTGCTGCATATTGGTATAATTCCCAGTCCGGGAATCCAAAGCCACCTCTATATCTATTCCGTTGCAATAATTTTATCCTTATGCGGGTTTTTTTCCCTTCCCATATAAATTTTGTCACTGCTCTATTCAATTCCTCAAAAAAATTTCCTATGTAATTTTATAGGGACCGTCTGAAATAAATATAACCACCTTGGTAATAAGTTCATTTTTATTGCTGCAATTTTTTCTACTAAGGATAAGTGTAATTTACTCCATATTTCTAAACTTTTTTTTGTTTGACTCATTAATTTGTCATAATTATCCTCTTTTAATTACGAGCATCTTGATGTCAACCAAATACCTAAATATTTAATCTTATTCATGATTTGCAGTTCTATTTCCTTTTCTAATTCCCTCTTCTGGTGGTCTATCAAATTTTTAACTAACATTTTGGTTTTATTCTTGTTAATTTTGAGTCCTGCTACACTGCCAAATTTTTCTATTTCTTTTAATAAAGTTTTTCCACTCTCATTTGGGTTTTCTATGAAGAATACCATATCGCCCGCAAATGCTTATATTTTCTATTCTTCTTCTTTATTTTAGTTCCTATAATTTCCTGATTCTTCCTGATTTGTGTTGACAAGATTTCTATTGTGAGAATAAAGATCAGAGGTGATATTGGACATCCCTGTCTCACTCCTTTCATTATATTTAGTCTTTTGGTAAAATCACCATTAATTATTATACTTGCTTTCTGCTAGAATAGATTTCCGCTACCATGTTTTTGAATTTTGCTCCAAATTTCATCTGCTGTAAAAAAAATCCCAATTTAAATTATCAAAGGCTTTCTGCACATCCAGAAAAATCAGCCCTGCTGATTTCTCTGGATGCGCTTTATAATATTCCAGTATATCCATTACCATCCTAATGTTGTTCCTAATTTTTCTTTTAGGGAAGAAACTGTTTTGATCTACATGTATTATTTCATTCAAAATTATTTTCATTCTTTCTGCCGTGATTGTCATCAATATTGTATAATCGGCTTCTAGCAGGGAGATTGGCCTATAGTTTTGAATTTGGTAATGGTTGGTACCTTCTTTCGGTATCAAAGTTATATACGATTCTGCCCACAATTTAGGTAGTTTGGCTTCTAGTAACGCTTCATTATATATCTCTAGTAATAATGGTTCCATAGCTTGGTACATAATATTATAAAAATCCCCTGGAATCCCATCTGGTCATGGTATCTTATTGTTTTTCTGTTTACAATTGCTTTTTTCATTTCTATCTGGGTAATTTATTTATTTAATAATTGTCTACTCTCTTCCGAGGTTGGTAGTAAGTTTTTCTCTTCTAGATACTGTTCTATTTTTCCTGCATCTATATTATTCTTACTATATAGTTTTTCATATAATCCTTTCCCCCCCCTCAATTTTTGGGGATTCCCCTTATCATCTTGTAATATTTGAATTAATTTTTCCCCCTTTCTTTCCTCAATTTGTAGGCCAGCCATCTTCCTGGCTAGTTTGCTTGTTCAAAAAAAATTCTGCCTAATTGATTTCATTTTTTTTTGCATACTCTTCCTGATTTAATAAATTTAATTTATGTTTAATTAAATATCTTTCCTTTTTATTTTTATCATTTTGTGGGTTCCCCTGTAGGGCTTTTTCTACTCTTTTTAATTCTTCCAATTCATTTTGTTTTTTCCTTTTTTCTTTATTTCATCTGTCTATATAAGGCAATTGTTATTCCTCTTAGGTAGGCTTTTGCGGTGTCCCATAAGTTTTGTAGCATTGTTTCTTCATTGTTGTTTTCTTTAAGAAAAAGTTCCATTTCTTTTTTAATATGTTGTATATATTCTTTTTCTTTTGGAATCTGTATATCTAGTCTCCATCTTCTATTTTTTTCTATTATAACCTTTCCAAATTAGTTGTAGGGGGTTGTGATCTGCCCAAATATTGACCAATATGTCTATATTTTTTTATCTCATTTTCCAATTCTTTATTCATCCAAATCATATCTATTCTGGACAGCGATTGGTGTGGATTTGAATAGAACATATATTTACTTTCTTCTCAATTTAATTCCCTCCAACTATCTCTTAAATTTAACTCATGGGCCATATCAAAAAAAGTTTTCAGTAATATTTTCCTTTTTTTCTTTTTTCTTTTTGTTACTTATTTTTTTTGTTACTTGAGGTTCACCACTGCATTGAAGTCTCAGACCAAACAGATATTTTCCTGTCCTATTATTTTTTCATGAACTTTACTATAAATTTTTTTTGATTATCATTTGGGGTGTAGATTGTTAATAATAATTTTTTTTTTGGTTGAATTTCAATTTCTATCATTAATATTCTACCACTGTCATCAGAGTAAATTTGTGTTGCTTTTATTTTTTCTTTGATGTATACCGCGATCCCCCTTTTTTAATCTGTCAGTGAAACAAATAATTTCCCTAATTTTGTTTGTTCAAGTGCAAGTTTGTTCTAGGTAGTTTTTTTTAAAAATATGGGTTTCTTGAAGGCATATTATGCCTGCTTTTTTTTTTTTTGAAGATTTGTAAAAGTTTGTCTCCTTTTTATTGGGAATTTAGTCCGTTAATGTTAATAGATATTAATTTAATCTCATTTTCCAACCTTTGATGTTATACAGTTGTCTTGGTCTTCTATTTGTTCTTTTTTCCCTTTGTTCTCTTGTCCTGATTTTTTCTCCTTCACCTTGTTCAATTTCTTCTTTATTTCTTCTTGTTCCAGTTCTTTTTCCTCTGACTGTTCCTCCTGGCTTTTACTTTCTGACTCCTCCTTATTACCAATCTCTTCCTTTACTATCATCAATTCATCATAGAAGTCCTGTGCCTTCTCTAGATTATCTATTTTAATCTTCTTCTCTTGCCAGGTGAATTGTTTCATATTTAATATGTGAACGTGGCAAAATCACACAAACTGATTACAAAGCTAGACATGACCGAGTTGTTAAATTAATCCACTTATCATTATGTAAAATATACAACTTATCTGTATTTGAAGTTATGGGAACATAAGTGGAAAAAGTTGTCGAAAATGAGAAGGTGAAGATCTAATGGGACTTTTGCATACAGACAGATAATCATTTGGAACACGTCAGATGTCACAGTTGTCGAAAACCAAAGCGTACAATTCATTGATACTGCTGTACCAGTAGACGCCAGAATCAAAGAAAAAGAACTGGAAAAAATATTAAAATATCGCGACCTTACTATTGAAACTATGCGATTATGGATGAAACATGTAACAGTGATGCCCATTGTCATTGGGGCACTTGATATCATATCTAAGAATTTTATAAAATGGAATTGGATAAAATACAATTTAAAATGAAATTGAAATAAAATACAGTTTAAAATTAAATTAGAATAGAATACAATAATTTAAGATGTAGATAAAATATGATAAAATTATATTTTGGTGTCACCCCTGCAATCTACCCCAGTACCACATAAGCAGAGCTCAACTGAACCATTTTGCTTAAGTACCTCAAGTGATTGCAGATAATCTGGTGTATTTCATGAAGAAGAAAGGCATTGATAAATGCTTGAATAGGCCTAAGAAGGATCTTGACAGACCTGAACATTGGGCGCTATATAACAAAATGAAATCAATGGTAAAAAAGCAAGTTTTATGCAAGAAAAACCAAATGCATAGGTATAGTATAAGTGGTACCTCGTGTAAGGCATCCAGAAAGTATCCATGAAATCAATCACTCTGAGACATTTTCTCTCCAATTGATTTATTTATGAACAGACCTGGCATGTCAAAGGCAATTTCCCAAAGTGAAATTATTTTCACGTGTTACACAGAATCCACCTTCTCTCTTCCCTTTTCTCCTCCCATTTCTACACTTCATAAATCATGAGAACCAATTAACTGCAACTGGAATTTCTTAATACGACATACAGAGTAACCTTGAACTTTTCAACTCCTTCACCCCCCCCTTCCATGAAATGTGACAGCTGAATTTTAAAGCTGACAGCCGTCCCCCCTTGAAAACTCCTCTTTAAAGAAAAGGAAAAAAACCAGATACAGAGGTTAACACATTGTCCTTAATCCCCTCTCCCCCCTCCATGAGGACCCTTCGGTTTGTGGGGAAAATCCTCATGGAATTGGTTAACCAATTGATCAGCATGAACATCCCAACTCTTTACCCAACTAGCATCTGAGAGTGGGTATCCTTTCCATAAGACCAAATATTGCAATCGGCCATGGTGTAATCTAGAATCAAGAATTTTTTGAATTTCATAATGTGTTTCCCCCTGTACCATTAACGGTTTAGGGGGAGCGATTGGCTGTGGTCTTATCATTGATGTAGTAGCTGGTTTTAGTAAACTATGATGGAATACTGGATGAATTTTCCCCAATATTCGAGGAAGACTTAATTGGACAGTGACCAGATTGATTATCTTTGAAATTGGGAATGGACCCAAGAATTTTGGACCCAGCTTCTTACTGGGCAGTTTCAACCTAAGATACTTGGTCAACAAATATACTTTGTCCCTTACTTTAAAAGGAAGTTGAAGGGATCTATGTTTATCCACCTGTTTTTTATATTTTTTTGCAGCTTCGGTCAAAGCTTTTTTTGTATCTTCCCATCCTTTCTTTAATGAATTCATCCATTCTGTTAGGGACATGGATGAGGGAGGTTGTCTAGGTAACTTTGGCATCAGGACAAAATCCATTCCAGTGTTGATTTGGAATGGAGTCAATCCCGGGCTGCTATGTATTGCATTATTGTAAGCAACCTCTGCAAAAGGTAATAACTCAGCCCAATTTTCTTGTTGATAATTTACCTAGCATTTAACGTATTGTTCAATCATGGCATTAGTTCTCTCCACTGCTCCATTACAAGCAGGATGGAAAGCTGAGGATAATCTTTGAGAGGAACCAATGGATTTCAGAAATTCCCTCCAAAATTTTGCAGTAAATTGTACCCCTCTATCTAATATTATTCTATGAGGTACTCCATGTAGTCTGTAGATATGTTTCACAAACAGCTTTGCAAGATTTTTTGCAGATGGAAGTCCTTTGCAGGCTATAAAATGGGCCTGTTTAGAGAATAAGTCAATTACAGTCCAAATGATCGTATTCCTTTCACTCTTAGGTAATTCAACAATAAAGTCCATTCCCAAGATTGGGTTGGTTTATTTATTTTTATTTTATTTATTTTCAAGATTTATATACCGCCCCCTCTCCTTGTGGGACTCAGGGCGGTATACAGTCATTAAAAATATGATAATAATACAATAATTAAAAATAATTAAAGATTAAATTGGGTTGTTGAATAATAGAGATGGGGCAAGGGTTTAAAAAGTAAAGACTAAGACCAATTAAGACCGAATTTAAAGCTCATGAAAACCCTAGGCCAGACCAGCTTGATGAAACAGATGAGTTTTCAATGCACGCCGGAAGGTCAGAAGGTCAGGGATGATCCTCATCTCCGGAGGTAATTTGTTCCAGAGGAAGGGTGCCCCCAAAGAGATGGCCCGCACCCTCGGAGTCGCCAGCCGTCCAGTTGGCGGCACCCTGAGGAAACCCACTCTATGGGAGCTCACTGTCCGACGGAAGATTGATGGTGACAGTAGGCGGTCCCGCAAATACCCAGGTCCCAAGCCATGGAGTACTTTAAAGATGGTAACTAACATCTTGAAATGCACCCAAAAAACCACCGGAAGCCAATGCTGCTCGCGTAAGAGTGGTATAACATGAGAGCTTTGAGAAGCCCCCAAAATCACCCGTGCGGCCGCATTCTGCACCAGCTGGAGCCTTCGGGTGCTCCTCAAGGGTAGCCCCATGTAGAGAGCATTGGCATAGTCTAGGCGGGAGATAATGAGGGCGGATGTGACTGTGCAAAGCGCTTCCCGATCCAGAAAGGGTCGCAACTGGTAGATCTTACGGACCTGATAAAAAGCCCCCCTGGCGATGGCAGCGATATGTTCTTCTAACAACAGCCGTACATCCAGGAGGACACCCAGATTGTGCGCCCTGTCTGTGGGGGTAAGAATTCCTCCCCTCCACAGTCAGCGATGGAACTAACTGGCTATATCTGGGTGCCAGAAAGCACAGCCATTCAGTTTTAGCTGGGTTGAGCTGAAGCCTGTTCCGCCCCACCCAGTTCCGCACAGCCTCCAGGCACCGGGTCATCACTTCAATGGCTTCGTTGGGTTGGCCTGGGGTAGAAATGTGTAGCTGAGTATCATCAGCGTACTGATGAAACTACCCCAAAGCCATGGATGATCTCACCCAGCGGCTTCATATAAATGTTGAACAGCAGGGGCGAGAGCCCCAATCCCTGAGGAACCCCACAGATCAGGGGTCTTGAGGTCGATCTCTCCCCGTCAACACAAATTGCGAACGGTCAGAGAGGAAGGAGGAGAACCACCGCAAAACAGTGCCTCCCACTCACAGCCCTCACAGCCAACGCAATAAGATATTGTGGTTGACAGTATTGAAAGCCACTGAGAGGTCTAACAGGACCAGGACAGAGGAATAACCTTTGTCACGGGCCCTCCAGAGATCATCTATCAATGCGACCAGTGTCGTCTCCGTGCTCTATCCGGGCCTGAAGCCTGATTGGCGTGGATCTAAGTAGACATCTTCATTCAGGTGCTGGGGAAGCTGTCGTGCCACCACACTCTAAACAACCTTCGCCACAAAGCGAAGGTTGGAGACCGGACGATAATTAGATAACAAATTTGGGTCCAGAGACGGTTTCTTGAGGAGGGGTCTCACTACTGCCTCTTTCAAGGTGGCAGGCAGAAATCCTGATTCAGGAACTTGTTGCAGGAGGCCAGGGGTTTTTCCAGTTCTGTGTTTCATAGTGGCACAAATTGAGCAACTTTTTACATAGTCCTCGACATCAGGTTTCATTTTTGGCCACCAGAACTGTCTTCTCAGTAAACGTAGGGTTTTTAGGAATCTGAAGTAGCCTCCCAGCCAGAAGTCGTGGTTATGCTTTAGTACCAGTAGTCTTAGGATTGTGGGTACATAAAGCTTAGTCCCTTTCCAAGCTAGTCCATCATTCATTGTCAACTCGGTTTGATGGTCCAGGAACCAAGGATCAGTCAATAGGGCCGTTTTCAATTCTGTAGTCAGCTTATCTTCCAGGTGTTTGGAGTTGCGGTTTGCTTGGGCTCGAGTGGTCACTTGGTCTGCTGATTGAGCTTCTGAAATTATGGTTTGTACTGTTTCCTCTCGGTGGCTGTCAAACTGAGGTTTTCTGGACAGAGCGTCCGCCAGTACGTTTTTCCCTCCGGGGATATATTTAATGTTAAAGTTGAATCGCTTGAAATATTGGGCCCAGCGGACTTGTTTCGGCGATAATCTCCTACGGCTCTTTAAAGCCTCAAGGTTCTTATGATCAGTCCATACTTCAAAGGCCTCTGGCGCCCCTTCTAGAAAATGCCTCTAAGTCTTCGTTGACTTCAAGGCTTTGTTGCCCATCATATGATGAATGCTTCTTTCTCCCAGAATGCTCACCTTCGCTCTGTGGCTGTCAGCTTTTTGGACACATAAGCGCAAGGCATCAGTTGGCCTTGAGAGTCCTTTGCAGCAAAACAGCTGCCACTGCTACAATACTTGCTACAACACTTGTATCCGTTTGGACAATAAAAGGCATGGTCGCGTCTCGATGCTGGAGGATGGGCTCAGCTGCAAAGAGGCGTTTTAAGGCCTTGAAAGCTTTCTGACAGTCCATAGTACAAGCCAGGGGTTGACTTGGCTTCGGTTTGGAGGACGATGGGCCTGTTTTTGATGGCTCCGTCAATGGGAAGGCAACTTCAGCAAAGGACAGAATGAATTGTCTATAGAAGTTGGCAAACCCCAACAACCTTTGAAGTTGTTTTTGGGTTCTGGGAGGTTGCCAGTCCAGACTGCTTTCACCTTTCCGGGGTCCATTTCAATCCCCAGGTTGGATATTTGGTAGACTAAGTAATCCAATGACTCTTTGTGGAATTCGCATTTTGAGAGTTTCACATATAATTTGGCAGCTAGAAGTTTTTCTAGAACTTGTTGGACCAATTGAACATGTTCTTCCATGATTTCGCTGAAGATAAGGATGTCACTCAGGTATACGAGGACCCCCCGGTAAAGGCGTGGGTGTAGCACCTCATTGATGAGCTGCATAAACACTGCAGGAGCCCCCTGCATAAACACTGCAGGAGCCCCCTGAAGTCCGAAAGGCATGACTTTGAATTGGAAGCTACCCAGAGGGCAGTTAAAAACAGTTTTCCACTCTTTGATGCGGACCCAGTAGTAAGCTTCTCTGAGATCTAGCTTTGTGAATATCTTGTCCTTCGACAGGTGGTTCAATAGGGGAGAGGATACATATTTTTGACACATATGGCGTTCACGCTTCTAAAGTCAACACACAATCTCAACCCGCCATCTTTCTTCTCCTTGAACAACACGAGGGCACTAGTCTTGATTTGGCAGGCTCAATAAAACCTCGTTCCAAATTGCTGTTGATGTATTTCCTTAATTCAGTCATTTCAGCAAGCGTCATGGAATACATTTTTGGTTTTGGTAATTTTGCCCTGGGCTCTAATTCTACGGCAAAATCAGTGGTTCGATGGGAAGGTAAAACATTACACTCTTCACTGAATGCTTCAGCCAAGTTTTTGTATTGGTCAGGTACCTGGGGGTTATCTGGGAGAAGATGGAATGCCATGGATGCTGGCTCAGGCTCTGGGTTCAAGCTGACCGGTGGCTTTGTAAGTAGGTGGAAGATGGGGCAACGGGCCCAGTCCAGTGAGGATTTTTCTGAATCCATCCTCCCATTTGATCATCGGGGACAATTTGTCTAGCCAAGCAAGTCCCAGTATGATTGATTCTGACATCTTGGGGACCACTATGAAACATATGAGTTCGCGATGGGGCCCTAATTCCATCTAGATCAATTCAGTCGTCTGAGTGGCTGGGGGCCCCCCAATTAAGGTTCCATCCACTTGCTCAAATCAGATTGGGCATTTTAGTCTTTATGCCTAATTGTTCAACGATGGGGAGTCTGATAAGACATCTAGAACACCCAGTATCAATGACAGCTTCTAACTCCCTGGCCTCCCCCGTGTTTGGTACCACTAAATTGACCTTGACTGTAAAAAGTATGATGGGATCACTCACTATTGGGTCATCTTTGCAGGTCAGGTTCTTGGGGATGTACATCTCTACCCCAGGCCACCCCGATGAAGCCATCGAAGTGATGACCCAGTGCCTGGAGGCCGTGCAGTGTTGGATGGGGCGGAACAGGCTTCAGCTCAACCCATCTAAGACTGAGTGGCTGTGCTTCCCGGTACAGCTGGCTGGTTCCATCGCTGGCTGTGGGGGGGGGAAATTCTTGCCCCCACAGAGAGGGCCCGCAACCTGGGTGTCCTCCTGGATGTACGGCTGTCATTGGAAGATCATATGGCGGCCGTCGCCAGGGGGGCTTTTGGACAGGTCCGTAGGATCTACCAGTTGCGGCCCTTTCTGGATCGGGATGCGCTTCGCCCAGTCACTTCCGCCCTGGTGACCTCCCGCCTAGACTATGCCAACGCTCTCTACATGGGGCTGCCTTTGAAGAGCATCCAGAGGCTCCAGTTGGTGCAGAATGCAGCCGCGAGGGTGGTAATGGGAGCTCCTAGGGGCTCCCATGTTATGCCACTTCTGCGCGTGCTGCATTGGCTCCAGGTGGGCGTCCGGGTGCGCTTCAAAGTCTTGGTCACTATCTTTAAAGCGCTCCATGGCTCGGGACCAGGTTACTTGCGAGACCGCCTCCTGCCACCATCGGCTTCCCACCGACCGGTACGCTCCCATAGAGTTGGTCTCCTCGGGGTGCCGCCGGCTGGACGGCTGGCGACCCCGAGGGCGTGGGCCTTCTCATTGGGAGCACCCCCTCTCTGGAATGAATTACCCCCGGAGGTAAGGGCCGCCCCGGATCTCATGGCCTTCCGTCGGTTACTCAAAACGCACTTATTTCGGCAGGCCGGACTGGCCTAGGGGTTTTTAAATTTTAACCGGGTTTTAATCTCTTTTAATACTTGTTTTACATTTTAATTAGAGCCATATTATATTCAGTTTTTTAAATTTTAATATTATTATGTTGTCTCTTGTATTTGTACTCTGTATATGTGTTTTTATTGGCTGTTCACCGCCCCGAGTCCCTTCGGGGAGAGGGGGGCGGTATATAAATCGAATAAATAAATAAATAAATAAATAAAAATAAATAAATAAATGTGGTGGCGGTCTGGTGGTCCATTGCTCCCATCTGCACAGAGGGGGTTTTCCCAGCTGTGTTTGGCGAACCTGCCCCTAGCCGGAGGTCTTTCTTGATTCTTCCAACCTCTAACAGCTGGATTAGACTTCAACTGCGGAGCTTGTGGCACAGGAGCAGGGGCCGGACAGTCTGCTGCTCTATGGCCGGCTTGGCCACATTGGTAGCATTTCAGCATCCTGGTAGGTTGGGTACGAGCAGGTTTGGCTGATCCAGTCGGCGATCTCCTAGCCTCAATTCTCTTAGGCAGGGCTGCCGGTAGGGGATTCCTGTGTGGGTTGATGCTGCGATCTAAGCTGAGGGATGCGACATACCACGATTGTAAGGTCTCTGGGATTCCCCTAATTTCACAGGCCTTCTTCTGGATCAATGGCATTTTTAAAATAGTGTAATTCTTTCAGGCCAATCCATGAGGTGGCTTGCAACCCTTCTAAAATCCCAAATAAATTCTGACAAGGGTTGCTTGCCTTGCCTCATTTCTATTAACTTCTCTTCATTCTCTACTACCCTGTCTGGATTTTCAAATCTGAGTCTTAATCATTGAATAAATCCATTTACATCATGTAATTCGGGAGCTTGTTTGTTGTGTAGTTGGGCCACCCAGTCTGAAGCATGCCCTTCATTCATCCCATTTGTTATGGCCGTAACCAAATCGCGCTCTGTGGCGTATTAATCTCCAAATTGTTCTATATGGGATCGGATTCGAGTGAGGAAGTAATTGAAATGTTCACGGCGGCCATTGAATACGGCCTTAAAGGGTATTTGGTCCGGCCTGGGTCGTGATTGAGGAGGTGGCACAGGCCAGGCCCCTGCAGGTTGTACTGGAATGAAAAGAATTGGCTTGGTGGCGTACGTAGGCTGTGTAGGCCCCCTGTATCCTGGTTGGGTGGTGCCTCTCTGGAATAGGGATCCCTGTGGCTTCGCTGCGGGTTGGGGCTGCATTTGTGGTTGCTAGGAGGAAGATGGGTTTGGCCTGGCTCCCTGGTCAGGTGGAGGGGAAGTGGCTGCTGTCTGTTGTCTGGGCAACCTCCCTTCAGACCAGGTTTGTGTTGGTGCTGGCTGCCATTGGCATTGAATCCACCCCTGGCCTGTATCAAATCCCCACCCTGGAGGGATACTCTCTGCAGGAGGCAAAATTCCCTCTGGAAAATAAGGGAATTGCCTCAGAGGTTGCAACATACCTCTATCAGTTGATGCGTCTTTCTGACTTCCTCCAACTGGCATCTGTATAGTCTCCTCCCTCCATTCTGACAGAATAGCAATATGCCTGGGGCTTGAGAAAGATTTCTCTTCAAACAGCTGGGTTACCTCTGGGTTATAACAACTTCTTGAGTTGAAACGCTTTGATATAGCTCCCAAATCTCTTTACTGTCATTCTGAAAGCATCCATCATCTCCTCTAAACAAGGGCTTGCAGATCCAATTAATACTCTTCCCCCTGCATATTTCCAGCTTCTGCTGATTGTTGATCTTTCTCCATCTCTGGGAAAAGAACTCCGGGGTACCAGCCAAGCCCCTTCAAAAAATAAAAGTGGATTTTGGGAAATAAATGTAAGGCATCCAGAAAGAATCCATTATATCAATCACTCCGAGACACTTTCTCTCCAATTGATTTATTTAGGAACAGATCTGGCATGTCAAAGGCAATTTCCCAAAGTGAAATTATTTTTGCGCGTTACACAGAATCCACCTTCTCTCCTCCCACTTCTACACTTTATAAATCATGAGAACCAATTAACTGAACTGGAATTTCTTAATATGACATACAAAATAACCTTGAACTTTTCAACTCCTCCACCCCCCCTTCCATGAAATGTGACAGCTGAATTTTAAAGCTGACACCTTGCTCAATAGCAGCAACTGTGAGAAGGATCTTGGAGGTCTAGTGGACAGTCACTTAAATATCCTGCAGCTATCAAAAAAGTATGCTGCAGCTATCAAAAAAGTAACACAGTTCTAGGGTGCGTTACCAAAGGGATAGAATCAAGATCACGTGATGTGTTAATATGACTTAATAATGTTTTGGTAAGGCCACACTTGGAATACTGCATTCAATTTTGGTTGTCACAATGTAAAAAAGATGTTGAGACTCTAAAAAGAGTGCAGAGAAGAGCAAGAAAGAGGATTAGGGGACTGGAGGCTATTGTTATCATATAGAATTAGAAGTTCACTTGGAAATCAATGTAAATCCTACATTGGGGAGGCTGATTTAGGAGTAATTGAAAGCAAGTCATTAACCTCTGGTACTGTCAGCATGGCAGATTAAATCAGATAGAAATCACAACAGATGAGCGAATTTTATTGTAAATCTACATTGATAGAATATTGCAAGTGTGAAAGAACAGTGTTTTCCCAAAAATAAGCACCAGATCTTATTTCAGGGAATGTCTTACCCACTTATCTTAGAACCACCACAGCCAGGCATCCCATGTCCCAACACCTATTGCACCATTTGGCCACGAGCATCTGCAGCTGGCTGCAGAAGTCAGGCAACAGCACGACAGGAGTCAGAGCATGGGAGGCCTGGCTCCAATGGTCCTAAGGTTAGTGGATAAGACAACCCCAAAAATAAGACCTGGTGCTTATTTTGGGGCCCAAAAGAAAATAAAACTGAGTCTTATTTTCAGGAAAACAATGATACTTTCACACTTGCAATATACTTTCAGTGTAGATTTACAATAAAATAAAATTAGTTCATCTGGTTGTGATTTCTACGTGGTTTAATCTGCCATGCTGACAGTACCAGAGAGGTTAATGACTTCCTTTCAATCACTTCTAAATCTGGCATTTCCCCTCCCAATGTAGGATTTACATTGACTTCCAAGTGAACTTCCAATTCTGTTATGATGCAATCAAAATCATTTTCTGTTTTTGTGTGACAATATTTTCTGGACAATTTCCTTACAGTATAATCATCATAAAGTAATAATCATATTTTGTTAAACCATTGAAACTCCAATAGTAACTTGGGAAAATCATCCAGAAATTATGAACTTAGTTCTTAAAAAAGGTATGATGACAAGAACATTTATTAGCCTAGATGTTCATGTTTCCTTCAGCATTTTCAAATCAGGACAACTATAATCGTTCCAGTAATCTGTCATACATTTCTTTGCCTGACCATTTGCATTTCCTTTCTTACTATTTGCATTTTTATGTCATGACACAGCCAACAAAGGTTGTCAGTTTTCGAAAGTAACAATCCTGTTCTGGCTTGTTTAACAATTGAAATTTGTTTTAAATTACTTAAATACTGTAATCTCTATTTAATAGAAATGGGGATTTAAATTACTCTTTACCTCATCTGGATTATTGCTCTAATATTATGGAATAATTACCAGTCTTCTTAGAACAGATTTGTCAGGAAAGGTCTCTTTTGTTATGGTAAAGGGTTACTTTAGGGTTGTGACACTACTAAATTATAACTATATGAAAACTAAAGTTTTTTTAAAGAAATGTCCATGTTCCAATTATACATTACTGAATAAAAATATAATTTTTAATCCTTCATGACAGCCAAATATACTGATGATCTTAAAGTTCCATGTCAGCAGAATCTTTTCCATTCTTTCAAAGGAGCTCAGTTTGCATCTGCACTTAAAATTATTTTGGGTAAAGTCTGTGCTCAACTAGATTTTGGAGTTCAGCTGGGTTTTTATGGGTCATTCCTTCCCCCTGGAAAGATTTAAGCCTAACTTGTATGGCCTGTTTCTAAACTTCCCATTGCATTCCCATTGCTCCATGACTTTGATTTATTTACAATCAAATCATCTGCTTGGATTTACACCTTTTCTTACAGACTTAAGCTATTTTTTCCAATGGGCCTGATTGCTTTAATCTTGATCAGTAATTTACATTCTTCCTGGAACTAGGCACTTCACAAGAAATTAAAATCTTGTAGCTTTTTATGGACATGTTTGTGTCCATTGGAGGCCATGAATGTGCATTGAATAATCTTCAGCACTGTGCTGTGACATGAAGATCTAAACGTATTTGTCGGTTTTGCTTGAGTTGTCTAGTCCTCTATCCACCTTATTAGGTACCATGGCTGTATAATAATCCCCAAATCCAGAAGGACTTTATCTTTGTCCAGTTTTACAATCCCCAATAGCTTCCTGAGGGGAGATATTAAAATATCCATTGCACCCTGTGTTGAAGGAACAATCAAAATGCTTATATTATGTAGTACTGTACTACTTGTAATATGCTGATATTCGGCGGTAGTTATCTCTATTTTTAATCAAGCACCCTAGAATTGTATTTCCATTTTACATTTGCGTATGCTTTTGTATGTTTGTAACAAACCATTCAGTTATTCTTTAAATGAGCACACTTAAATATATTCCTGCTTTCTCTTTTGAATAAAAGTTTTCAGAAGGATTTTCTCTTTAGATTAGTGTTATCTATACAGGAATAGTGAGACTGAAATTGAATGTGCTCCAGAGATATCTATTTGTTAGATAATTTATTAATTATTATTTATTTTTGTGCTGTAAACAAGCTTCTCTGGTCTGGAGCTGAAAGTAATTCTGGCTGAAATCCAAGTAGGATCGAAACACTTTATGGCTGAAAATTGTGTTTGGATTTTGGCAAGGAGAATTTTCAGTCTCAAAGCAGAGAGGCTTATCTGGAGCAGAGTGCCCAACATAGAATACCAGAGCAGGTTATTTCTCTATAATTTATGTTTGGATTTTATTCTGTGCAAAATCTTTGCAATACTTTGCAATACTTATGCAATAAATAGGGTACAATCTGATGGCTTGTGATTTGTCCTTATTTATTTCTAGTTTATCTTCACAAATGATCTAAAAAGATTAAAGGTAAATTCAAGGATTTTCAAGGTCAGTCTTTGAATTCTGATGCTAAAAATCCTCCTTGACTGAAAATACTGCTTGTATTTTTATTGGGAGGATTTTTACTTAGCTACTCTCTATGCTCTGGCACTGTAAAATCCTCCATGACTGAAAATGCTGCTTAAATATCAGCATAGATTTTTTTCCAGCCAGCCCTCAGTAGAGAGGGTCCACTTGACAGGTGGTAGTGACTTGTGGCCTTCCCTCCTCGCATTCTCATTTTTATTTTTTGTTATTTTTAAAATTATTATTATTTTATTATACACCTCTTAGAATCCCTCTCTGGGGAGATAAGCAGATCAAAAATGTAAAAATAAAATAAAATAATATAATGAAAATAAATTGCTAGCTAGCTTAGTTTTCTTATGAGTAGGTTGAAAATGTGAAATAAAATAAAAAGCTATTTGGCTAGTTTAGCTTTCTGAAGAAGCCAGCAGGAAAGATTGCAAAGGGCAATGACATGATTACAGGGTGCTTGGCAACAAGTCATAAGTACAAACAGATTTTCAATTTCCTAGATCATAACCATGTGACGACAAAGGACCCTGCAACAACTATAACTTTAAGAATGATCATAACTCCATTCAGCACATTCATAATTTTGAATGCTTACTGAATTATTGGGTGTAAGTCAAAAGCTACCTTTACAAATATTCTGAAGACTAATAACCAATTACACAGCATAAATGGAATAGTTCAGTGCTAATTCTTATGATTGGACATGTATAAATAAATACTTCTGTCAACAAGTCTGTATAAAAGGAGAGAGATATTAAATTATATATGTAGAAGTTTTAAATCTGTAGAAGGACTTTTTTTACTGAACAAAAGAACTTGCAGTGCTATTTTATGTAGTTCAGATGGAATATTATAGACCAGGACTGTCAAACTCATAGCCCATGGGCCAGATGCGTCATGCATGGCCATGCCCGCTTCCAATTTAGTGAAGGAGAAAAAAGGCCTGATATGTCATGCCATGACGCCATATTAACACCCATATTAATATAGACAAAATGTTTATTTTTCCTGCTTTCACAGAAGAATTCTTGATGCCTTAACCACTAAGAATCATTGCTGCCTATAGTAATATAATATTGCTAGAATTTTGAATTATTTTTTTCCTCAAGTTATTTTTTTCATTTGAAAAATCAAAGCAGATGGAATATTTATTACTTTAAGAACACAGAATGTATAACTTACTAAGTAGAATGTAACATTTAGATATTTTGTGTATTTATAAAATCAGATGTTACTTGACTTTCAGGGGTTGTTTGTCATTGGGATTTTTCTGCTTTGAAATTCTAATTGTTTTTCATTTTCTGCTTCACATCTCTGATTGTGATATTTTACAATAAGTGTAAGATACTGCTTATTTCCCAGGCTGTAGCACAGGGCTTATGCCACAGTAGTCAGGTGATGGGAAAAGGTTAACCACTAGGGATCAGATGAAAAGGACAGCAAAAGTGTAAAGTTATTTGCAATTTTATAGTAATCATTTAATTTGTATTTCATAGAATGATTCTTCAATGTACGTTACCAGCTTTTCTATTGAAAAATTGGAAAAAAATCAGTTAAAGGAAAAGAGAACACATTTTGCTTTTTTTCCTCTAGTATTATCATTGCCCAGCACATCCACCTTTCTTTAACATTACACTAAAGATTGCTAACCTTAGGTAAAACTGACCTTTCTATAACTAAAAAAAAATCAGTTACATATAATTTTCTTCTTCTTCCATTTAATCATGTTTGATTATTCAAAATTGCCTAGAGAAGTCCCTATAGTTTTTTTTGCAAGGTTTTTAGAAATGGTTTGCCATTACTTCCTTCCTAAGGCTAAGAGACAATGACTAAGCCAATGTAACCTAGCTGGCTTTGTGCCTAGGGTCTGAGTAGGACTCACAATTTTCTGGTTTCTAGCCAGATGCCTTAACCATTAAATCAAATTGGTTCTCTATGTATAAGTTACTTATTCTACTTATCATAGTCTACATACAAAGAATAACAAGCTGTTATACACAGGATTAGTATAAGGGCATGTTATTTCTCTGTAATTTACCTTTGGGTTGTAATTTGTACAAAATTTTACTCCTATAGCTTTTGATTCTTTTTTATTTATTTCTTCACAAATGGTTAGAAAATATTAAAGGTATATCTAATGCGTATGTTGATGCTCTTCTATTTTCAAATTGCATAACATTTCAGAACACATTCAAGGGTAATGTAATATTGAAGAAATGTTTGTTCATTTGGTTAGTGTTCATTTGAAGTATACCAGTTGGTAAGCATTCATTGAAGTACCGATATATTAATAAATGAGGTACCTAATATGGGTCCTTTTGAATTACTGTAAATCACTTCACACTTTAGTTCAACTAGCTCATTTTAGTTTCAATAGCTCATCTATTAGAAGATCTTTCACACTGGTCATTTTCTGTTTATATAGGTTTGGTGCTCCTGACTACTTATGTAAGAGATGGGTTGTCTGCAATAAAACTCTACATTGTATATTGGTAAAGCATGGGATAACTTGCCATAATCCAGTCATGTCCCAAACTATTAAAACAGATGAGGTACAACAGAACCCAGAAACATCTAAGTATTGTCAGCCATACTTGGAAGATAGAAAATCTCTTATATAAGACTTCATTCAAAAACTAAAGGGTTTTTAAATGTTGGATTTTGGATGTTACCATGTTAATATAAATAGCTGTTATAAAGATTTGTGTCTCAACTTTATTCCTTGTTGATAATTACAAAAAATTAATTAATGGAATTTTTTTTTTATATAGCTTCTGGGTCCTGCTGGTAGACCAGAACAACCATGTTTCGGAACAGTCTCAAGATGCTTCTTACAGGTGGAAAATCAAACCGTAAGAACAGATCCAGTGGTAAGTAAAAGGAGTGTCTTGATGCAGTGCAATTATCTTAATCCGAGGAATGAAACTACTTCTAAGATAGACCCAGGTAGACCTCATAATAGCATTGCTGCTCTTGAAATAATGCTTACTTTGCTATTCATTCATTCACTGCCTCAATCACTTCCTCAATTACTGAGATATACTGTAGGTGGCTTATATATTTGGCTTAAATAATTATAAAAATATTAGGATTATCAAAACATAATTAAACATAACCATGTTTGGGGAATAATAGCTAATTTAAAAATATTAAAATGATATCACAACAGACTATTAGGGAATAAGTCATTATACATTTGGTAGAAGAATCATGTTTTATGAAAGCTCAACAGGAAACGTTCATTGTTCTGTAAGACAGATACTGTTACAGAGAAGGGATATCTCCTAGGTTGGGCAAGGTGACAATGCTTTACAGTGGGACTTGATGTATACCAACTTTACCAGATTTTACAGCTTGAATAGAAATTATAGAAGATATGATAATCAGGTCCTAAGTTGTAAAGGACGTGGTGGGCTCAGTGACTAAGACACTGAGTTTGTTGATCAGAAAGTTTGGCAGTTCAAATGCCTAGCACCGCGTAACGGAGTGAGCTCCTATTACTTGTTCCACTCACAAAAATAATGTTGTTCTTACGTCAACTTAAGTTGCCCAAGAATCTGTTAATACAGAGGAATTATAGATTCTGTCATTTGTATCTCTTTGCATAGCAACCAAACAGGACAGGTATAGACTTCAATGGCTAGTTAGGACTGTAGAAAAAAACAATCGCAACTAGCCTGACTTCCATTGAGGACCTGTATACTGCACGAATCAGAAAGAGAGCTGAGAAAATATCTACAGACCCTTCACATCCTGGACATAAATTGTTTAAACTTCTCCCTTAGGATGCCATTATAGGGTATTGCAAACTAGAACAACTAGATACTAAAATAGTTTCTTCCCATGCCGTCACTTTGCAAACTTCCACAGCACTGTCTTATGCCTAAAGATATTTATCTATCTAGTAGGTTGTATTGCTATTATCCTATCATCTTCTAGTCTCTCCCCCCCAAATACTTAACTATGGAAAACATTTAACTCCCACACTATTTGTATTCAACATTCTGTGCGGAAATAAAAATAAAAATGAATGTCCAGTAATAAAAGTGAAAATTAGGGCAGTTAAAGCCCCCAGTATCTTATCATATTTGTAATTTAGATGTAAATCTGGAGATTGGTCATTCCTATAAAAACATCTTTATTAATTTATAATCTTGAAAGAACTTTAAAATATGAATCTGTATCTCTGCTAAATATATATTAGTTATACAATTCTTGCAAACAAACTCGTTGGGGTTTTTCACCATCTATTTGAGTCACTATTGGAGAAAGATAATTTGAAATATTTACATCTAGAGATAGAGAAATTATTCTTGAATAATTGTTCCAGCATATTTAAAATGATTTAAACACCAAGAAAATCCCCAATTTCTTTTTACAAATTTTCATAAATAAATTAGAACTATGGAAAATGTAGACAGATATTAGAGTAGAGAAAATCTGTTTCTTCTTCATCCAAACCCTCAGTTTCTATCACTTGGCCTGTATTTGTTTTGTGGTTGTGTAAGTTTGCATTTCACTGGAAACCTGAAGGGAGGAATGAGTCTTTGTTTCTAACATTTGAAGGTTCTATTTTTGCCTAATAGCTCACCTTGCTTAACTTTGGATGAGTTTGCAACAAGTGTTTGACCATGGAAATTCTGTATCAAGCAGAGAGTTAACATATATATAGTGTGTTCAGAAAGTATTTAGATCCACCTCACTTTTGTAAATTTTGTCATGTTGCAGTCTGATTCTACAGTTGTTCACATTCATTTTTTATTAATCTACATTCAATACTCCATAATGACAAAATGAGAACAGAATTTTAGAAATATCTGTAAGTTGCTGTAAATTTATTACAAAGAAAAAAACTCAAATATCACATTGACATAAGTATTCAGACCCTTTGCAACAACACTTGAAATTTAGCTCAGGTGCCTCCCATTTCTCTTGATCATTGCTGACAGAGTTGACCTGTGGTAAGTTAAATTGAATGCATGTGATTTGAAAAGGCACCTCTCTATCGATGCCTCACAGTTGACAATGCATATTGTAGCAGAGCAAAAGCCATGAGGTCAAAGGAACTTCATGCAGAGCTCAGAAATAGGATTACTGCAAGGAAGAGATCTGGGGAAGGCTATAATAAAATTTCTGCTATACTGAAGATTCCTTACAGCACATTGGCCTCCATAATTCTCAAATGGAAGATGTTTAGCATAACCAGGATCTTCCAAGAGTTGGTGTCCCAGTCAAACTGAGTAATCGGGAGAGAAGGGCCTCAGTAGAATAGAATAGAATAGAATACTTTATTGGCTAAGTGTGATTGGACACACAAAGGATTTGTCTTGGTGTAAATACTCTCAGTATACATAAAGAAAAGATACATTTGTTAAGAATCAAGAGTCATAACGTACAACACTTAATGATAGTCATAGGGTACAATCAACAATCAAATCATACTAGGAAACAGTCAATATAAATCATAAGGATATAAGGGATAAAGGTACAGTCATACAGTCACAAGTGGGAGGGGATGGAGTGATGAGAAGATTAGCAGTAATAGTAGTGCAGACTTTGTAATAGTTGAACGGTGTTGAGGGAATTATTTGTTTAGCAGAGTGATGGCTTTCTGGAAAAAATTGTTCTTGTGTCTAGTTGTTCTGCTGTGCAGTGCTCTATAGCATCGTTTTGAGGAAAGGAGTTGAAAGAGTTTATGTCCGGGATGTGAGTGGTCTGTAAATATTTTCACAGCCCTCTTTTTGACTTGTGCAGTATACAGGTCCCCGATTGAAGGCAGGTTGGTAGTAATTGTTTTTTCTGCAGTCCTAATTATCCTCTGAAGTCTGTGTCTGTCCTGTTGGGTTGCAAAACCAAATCAGATAGTTATAGAGGTGCACATGATAGGACTCAATAATTCCTCTGTAGAACTGTATCAGCAGCTCCTTGGGCAGTTTGAGCTTTCTGAGTTGGCGCAGAAAGAACATTCTTTGTTGTGCTTTTTTGATGACGTTCTTGATGTTAGATATCCATTTTAGGTCATGTGATATAATAGAACCTAGAAATCTGAAGGTCTCTACTGTTGATACTGTGTTGTCTAGTATTGTAAGAAGTGGTAGTATGGGAGGGTTTCTTCTAAAGTCTACCACCATTTCTACGGTTTTGAGTGTGTTCAGTTCCAGATTGTTCCCGTTACATCACGAGGCAAGTTGTATAACCTCCTATCTGTATGCGAATTCATTGTTGTCTCGAATGAGACCAATCACTGTTGTGTCATCAGCAAACTTCAGTATTTTAACAGGTGGATTGTTTGAGATGTAGTCATTGGTATATAGGGAGAAGAGAAGTGGAGATAGCACACAGCCTTGCCCCCCCACCCCTGTGCTGATTGTACAGGTATCGGATATGATTCTGCCTAGCTTCACCTGCTGCTTCCTGTCTGTTAGAAAGGTTATGATCCACTTAGAAGTGTGTTCAGGTACTGCTAGTTGGCTTAATTTACTTAGAAGAGTGTCTAGAATGATGGTATTAAATGCTGAACTGAAGTCTACAAAGAGGACCTTTGCATAGATATTTGGAGATTCAAGGTGTTGTAGGATGTAATACAGAGCCATGTTAACAGCATCATCTATCGATCTATTTGCTCGGGATGCAAACTGCATAGGATCTAACAGTGGATCCGTGATGATTTTCAGGTGGGACAGCACAAGCCTTACAAAGATTTTCATAACTACAGATGTTAGAGCAACTGGTCTGTAATCATTTAATTCCTTGATCGAGGGCTTCTTTGGCACTGGGATGATGGTAGAATGTTTGAAACAGGAAGGAACATAGCACATTTCTAGTGAACTGTTGAAGATTCGGGTGAAGATGGGGGCAAATTGGTCAGCACAGTATGAGAGGTGACCAAGAATACGATGAGCTCCAGAATTCCTGTGTGGATATGGGACAGAGTTCCAGAAAGACAACCATCACTGTAGCCCTCCATCAATCTGGGCTTTATGACAGAGTGGCTAGATGAAAGCAAAACTCATGAAAACCCACTTGGAGTTTGCAAAAAAGCACCTGAAAGACTCTCAGACTGTGAGGAACAAGATTCTCTAGTCTGATGAAACCAAGATTGAACCGGTGGCCTCAGTTTTAAATGTTATGTCTGGAGGAAATCAGGTACCGCTCATAATCTGCCTAACATCATCTCAACAATGAAGAATGATGGTGGCAGAATCATGTGTTGGGGGTATTTTTCAGCAGCAGAGAGACTGGTCAAGGTTGAGAGAAAGCTGACTGGAGTAGAGTACAAGGATATTCTCAGTGAAAACCTCTTTTACAGTGCCCAGGACTCCAGTCTGGGCCAAAAGTTCACTTTTCAACATGACAACAGTCCTAAGCACATAGCCAAGACAATACAGGAGTGGCTTAGGAATAATTCCGTGAATGTCTTAGGGTGGCTGAGCCAGAGCCTTGACTTGAATCTTATTGAACATCTCTGGAGGGACCTAAAATTGCTGTGCACTGATGGTTGCCATCCAACCTGGCTGAGCTTGAGAGGATTTTCAAGGAAGAGTGTCAGAAAATCCCCAATCCAGTGTGCAGAGCTTGTTGTGTCATACTCAGAAAGACTCAAGACTGCAATTAATGCCAAAGGTGCTTCAACAAAGTACTGAGTAAAGGATCTGAATACTTCTGCCAAAGATATATTTTAGTTTTTTCTTTAACATAAATTTATAGACATTTCTAAAATTCTGTTTCTATTTTGTCATTATGGAGCAGAGTGTAGATTAATGAGAAAAATAAATTTCAACAACTATAGAATCAGGCTGTCAAATAACAAAATTGACAAAAGTGAAGGGGGTCTAAATACTTTCTGAATGCACTATAAGTAAATATTGATTAATTATTCCATTAGTCTTCTCTAATTCAAAATCTTCATTTGTATTATGACTTAGGTCAGAACAGTTAAATCTTCTCTACCCTTTATTCCCTTGTAACATTTGAAGTTGACTTTTGGGCCTTAGCCTTTTATGTGTACATAATTTTAAAATGTTGCAGTAAAATGCTGGAGGTATATAATTTAATTTGGGCACAATGGCCTAGTGATTAAGACTCTGGGCTTGTTGACTGGAAGCTTGGCATTTCGAATCAAGACCCAAGCACTGTGCAATGGGGAAAGCTCTTGCTCTTGCCCCAGCTTCTGTCAACCTAGCATTTCAAAAGCATGCAAATGCAAATGTGATCAATAGGCCTATCCTAACCCCGGAACCACACTTAATGAATAGGGATTCACATTCGGTCGTCTAAGGAACAGTGGATTCCCTAGGACACAGATCTTCCCTAATAATCACCGCAACCCCCCCATCCCTCCCCTAGATCCTCAGCTGATGAAAAACCCGAAACCCGGTTGGGCACATCTCCATCACCCCCCTTCTGGCCCAACCGGGTTTCGGTAACACCCGCCAGTTCTACTCCCCCCTCCAAAATCAGATCACGAATGAGGGGGGCTTTATTAACTACGGACCTGGCGTTACATAACATCAGCCGAAGGCCCAGGGCCCAATAATTCGGACAACCAGAGGAACGGGAAATGACCTGGGGGTTGGAGTGCCACCACACACAAACAGCAGGGGCGGGCTCCCAAAACCTGGTACGGCTCCCTGTCATCGCCATATCTGCCTCTCCCATTGACCGTGCCAATAGCCATCCTCTCTCCCTCCCAGAAACAACCTCCCATCCTCGATTCCCCCCCCCCGACCCCGAAACCTCCCAGTCACGCTTGACCCCCGGTCTGACCCCCGTCTCAGGCAGGTTGCCCCCAAACCTAACCTGGTCACCCTCCCTAACCCCGATAAAAATTTAAAAATAAACAGAAGCAATTGGTTGCTACCCTTACGATGCTTCCCCTGGCTATGCCACCCCTCGGGATCCCAGGATCCGTCCTTAAGGTAGGCCATTGAAAGTCCGGGAGGGCCACCTCAAGGAAAGGGGGACATTTCCTAGGGCCCGCAAGTCCGCCGATGAATATGTAATCAAGGTCGTCCTCGATGCCGCCATCGCCGCCAGCACCACCGACGAGGTCACCCGAGCCGGGGACGCCGCCTCCAGAGTCAGCGGCTCCGACGAACCGGGCAACGCCACCATCACCGTCGCTGGCCTAGGCTGCCGCCGCCGCCATCGCCATTACCACCAAGGCTGATGAAGCCTAGGCTGCGGGCCCGGCTGGATCCAGGACTGGGGCCAGACCTCTGCACCACCGTCGGGCCGCCATTGCCCTTGACCGAGATCGCCAGGATCGGGGGCATCACCCCCGGAAACACCATCCCCGCCCAGTCGAACAGCGTCGCCGCCAGCAGCATCCGGAACATCCGGAGCATCGAACCAAGCCGTCGCCATTGCTTCCAACATCGCCATTGCCACAAAGGCTGAGGCGAAGCAAGGTGTAATGAGGCGAAGTCAGCGCCTTACTCCACGGCCATCCGGGCAGCCTGCATAAGCAGGAACCCACCAGGAATCTGGGCCAATGCTGAGGCCAGGCCGAGGACAAAGCTGCGGCGGCTGCAAACCGCAAATGAAGCGAGACTGGGCTAGGCAAGGTAAAAGACGCCATTAGCCCCGACCGCCATTCAGGCCGCCTGTATGGCTGTCCGGCCAACCCAACCGCCTGCTCCAACACCCCACCAGCCTTGCCAACCCCCCCGGGCCCTTCAATCACCTTGGGCCCCAAGGGGGGGGAAGGCTTAGCCCAGGACGAGGAGCGGCCAGCGGAGCTTGCAAAACCAGCATCTGGCCGCCATCTTGAAATGTCACTCCTTGACCGTGGTGTTCTGATCTTTGTAGGTTAGAGAAACCAAAGTAGACATTTTTCTGAAGGCTCCGGTTTGCAGCATCGGGGAGGAAAATGGCTAATTTGCCACAGAATGCTAGCCACGTGATTAGAAGAGCGGAGGAAACAGCTTGCAGGCCATCACATTCTCTCAGCCCAGTAGCTCCAGATCAACTAATCTCCTCTGACAGCCCCAAACCAAGTGATAGAGCTGCAAGATCTCGAAAGAGCTCTAAGGCAGCTGAATGGGACGAGCAGCGCAGACATAAGGCACTGGACAAATTGTGGGCTAAGGGACAAGAAGAGGCCTCAAAGAGTGCAGAAATAGTGCCCATAGTTTCAGATCCCCGCCAAAATGTGGAGCAACTGTTACTGAGAGGAGACAGGCATTCACAAAATGACAGGAGAGTAGTAACTGAAATGGCCACAGGGGGGGCTGAAGAGTAGGATTTGATGCAAGAATTCCTTGAAGGCTCTGAAATTAGAAGCTTCTTTTCAGTCTGCCCAACACCAGGGCAATTTCCAGTGACAGCCTAGAGATCCAGATTGGCCCCTGAGGCCACATTTACTCCCATGTCAGCTGTACTTAGACCAGTGGTGGGACAAGAGCCTGAATTCCAGTTTAACATGCAGGTTCTTTTAGCTGAGGTAGTAAAACAAGATGTGTCACTAGCCCTAAAACAGACCAGTCGTTCACCTTCTGAGGCTTCAATTTCATCATCCTCAAAACGAGCAGGAGACACAGGTCTCATTATGAGGATGATCTTTTCCTGCATTCAGGGTCAGCCTCTTATGCTCCTGCTGGGAGCATAACTCCACCTCACTTGACATGGGGCAGCTGATGGGCAGAGATTGTTCAGATGAAGGCCTGAGAGATTCTGACCAAATCCCAATGCCATACCTATTCCAACCGGCCATATTCAAGTTGCTCCTCTTTAAGGCAAAGAATGCCACAGAGCAAGGCAGGAACCAACAGATCCTGCGGAAGACCCCAACAACCCATTGTTTTAGGAGAAAACGATAACAGCAGATGTCATCCCTGCGCCAAAGATGTTCACCACAGTCATCCAAAGGCAGTGGTCGTCTCTTGGGTCGAAGCCCTTCCTCCCTGGACAGAAAGTTGTTCAATGTGAGAGCTGATCTCTGTGAGCCCTGGAAGTGCCTGCTGTGGACTCCCCAGTCGCAGCCCTAGAAGCCAACACTGATATTCCTGGGGAGCCTGATGACTCGCTGAAAGCAGAGAACAAGAGGGTTGAACAAACATTGCAGAGAACGCACCTTTCAGTAGCATGGACGGTGAAGGCTCCACGGCTTCACCCTTTTTTAACAGGGCCTTTCTCATCTGGCTTTAAGAGCTGCAAGAGAGAATTCCACTGGATGATATCAGATCACACCAGCATATAAACAAACTCCTAGCAGCTGTGGAGTTTTCTGCTGATGCCACCCTCGGTGCAGCTAGATTTGCCTCTACGGCAATAAGTGGGACTGTAGCCTCTCGCCACCTGCTCTGGCTCAGGCAATGGCAGGCTGATATGAGACATAAGTAGAGGTTGGCTACTGCCCCCTTCAAGGGGGATAAATTGTTTGGAGAAGCTGGTAGATTCAAAGGTGCTGGTAGATTCCAAGGATAAGAGGAAGATCTTGCCCTCCAGATCCAGAAGGGGTGATTTCCAATCAACGCCTTCTATAGGGCTCCTGAAACTGGGGTGATAGTGATGGTTTCTAGACTCCAAGGACCTTTCAACCCCAGGCAAGATCAATCCTGAGATAGGACAGGTACAAATTGCCTGTTTAATAATAAGCGGCCCTTTTGAGGGGGTCCTCAAAAGGGTAAATCTGATGCCAATCCTCCCATTGGAGGATGTCTGGCCTTGTTTGCCATATGTTGGGAGATCACCGCAGATGCTTGGGCCCTGGAGACGGTCCGCTCAGACCTTTCTCTAGAGTTCTTCTCTATACTCCCAAGGTTTTGTATTCGTTGCCCTGTTTCAAAAAACAGAGAGAGGAAAGTCCTCGTGGAAACAGCCATTCAGCACCTACTAGAGATTCAGGCTATTCAGCCGGTGCCTGAAGACCAGAAGGGCATGGAATTTTATTCCATCTTGTTTGAAATCCCAAAAGCCTCGGGGGGGATGAAGGGCAATTCTAAACCTGAAGCGTCTTAACCGCCGTGTAAAATACAGGTGGTTTAAGATACACTCTGTCCAGTCTACTCTGGAGGGCATTAGGGAGGGGGATTTCTTTACCTCCATAAATTTAACTGAGGCCTGCCTTCATGTTCTCATTCTTCCAGCCCATAGACAATTCCTCAGGTTCTGCTATAATGAGTGGCATTATCAATACAGTGCCTTACCCTTTGGGCTTTCATAATCCCCCAGAACATTTACAAAGCTATTGACAGCCCTGGCAGCCCACCTTAGGGCCATCCCAGTCAGAGTCCAGTCTTACCTGGATGACTTATTGGTCCAGTCATCCTCCCCATCTCGGGCAGCAGAGGATTTGGAAATCACCATCCAGGTGCTCCAGGAGCATGGCTTCTCTGTCAACGAGGCCAAGATCATGCAGAGTGGCGTTTGCACCCCGCTTTGTTTCAGGAGCTGTCGGAGCACTTCGGAGTGCCAGCTGTGGATCTCTTAATCTCCCAGGACAACAACAACTCCCAAGATTCTACTCCAGGTTTGCGGCTCTGGGGCTGGAGGGAATGAATGCTTTATGCACCCCTTGGCTCAAGGAGCTCCTTTATGCCTTCCCACCTCTGGCCCTGATCCTGAGGGTGATTCAGAAAATGTTGGGGGAAAGAGCAGAACTCATTATTGTAGCCCCTCATTGGCCCAGAAGGCCATGGTTTGTGGATTTACCTGTGTCCCGCCCTTGGAGGATGCCAGAGGACAGAGTGTCTCTCAGCCAGGAGCCAGTCTTACATCTGGAGCCCCTGTGGCTTCAATTGACCACTTGGAGATTGAGCGGGGATCTCTGTTCCGGGACCACTATTACTCCAAGGTGATAAGAACCATCCAAGCCTCTTGGAGATTCTCCACTAATCGCATCTACGATGTAACCTGGAAGGCTTTCTGTGATTGGTGCTCTAGATCTGACAGAGACCCTACTGGGGACTAGATTGCCCAGATGCTGGATTTTCTCCAAGATGGCCTAGACAAGGGACTTTCTCCCAACATGTTGCGGAGGCAGGTTGCAGCCTTGACTTCTGTGCTCTCCTTGGGGGGAGTATAATCATTATCTAGACACCCCACTGCCGCAGGTTTCTGAAGGTGACTACAAACCTGAGGCCTCCAGTGTTTCATCACTATCCGACATGGGAGTTAATTTTGAATAATTCAGAAGAAGAAACGGTTGTTGCTCCTTACTGCTTGCAGTTTGTGTAAAAAAAAAAAGGAAGGTAGGGAATAGGTAGGGCTAACCAATATCTTTACCTTTTGTCTCTGATCTTTTTGGTTTTCCTTTTTGGTGATGTATCTGCTTCTCACTTCTGTGTTTTGCAAAATTGTGATGGTTTAGGCTTGACCTCGGGTGAGTAAACCTCTGAATAAAGTCTCTTATTTCTTATTGGGTATTACTGCCACGGATTTTAACTCTTTTCTAAGCACCTTTCATTCCATAGACTGAGGCTATCCTCTGCATATCAATAAAGAGCAAATACAGCAGTAATGTTTTTATAAAAATACATAAGGACAACTTGTATTTTTCGTTCTTAAAATCATTAATAGCAAGTTTAAAGGTTAGTACAATTGTATTGTGTTTTCAGTGACTGAATAACCATAGTCTGTCTCAGATCACTATATTATATTTGACATCATAGTAATTGAGTGAAAGAATGGATAATAGCCTCTTTGTTAGGCCAGTTCATCTTATTTACAGTTATCAGAAGCAGAACTCTCCTTGGCTGGAGAAAACATGAATTTCCACTTATTTCAGTAGTTGTATATTTAGCCCAAGTAGTTATAATGCTACTTTTGTAAATGAGCAAGGTTCTTTGAGAACATTTCCCGATATCTTCTGTATTCATTGTTCAGTCTCTGTGACGTAGACCTTTTCAGCTGTTCTATCTCTGTGATAATGGCTATTTCTTTGGCAGTGAAGTTCCTTCTACTATACTATATACTGCTCAGAGAGGCACATAAGCTAATTCAACTTCTTTATTCCCTGCTTATGGTCGATTACAAACTATGCTGTTAATAAACAATTCATAGCCCCTAACTCCAGGTCAGAATAAAGACAGGGAATTTGAATTTCTTTTCTTCCGAACCTCTAAGTAACCCCCACCCCTCAAAGGAGATATCAATGCTTCACTTTTGATCAGCTTTTTGAGATAGGCAAGATCAAGAAACAGCAGGTATTGTTTTGAATGTAGAATAAAACAATTTTTGAAAACCTATCAATATTTTCCTTTATTGTATCATATATTAAACTATATCAATGCAGCTTTATATTGAGGTCCCCCCCCCATGCTTTCCTCTTTTCAGGACACAGTGTAATTGCTTTTGAAGCACTCTCTTTAAAGGTTCCTTCCAGATTCCCAAGGCCAGATAACTTCAAATCACCACCCTTGTAAAAGTCACTTTCCCTTTCTGTGTGCCAAGATATACCAGGCAATTCATACTGAAAGGGCAGGAAGTACAGTATTGTGTCTCATTTGTCCCTCTCCCTCTTATTTGCAGATTAATCTGGCAGCTTATAATGTCAGAGTACCAGATTTTTTTTTCCTTACATTCTTTCACTCATTTTTAGTTGTTTGTTTGTAGTTGTTCTTAGCTGTTATGTTTTATTTTAGCCTGCATTCTTTAAAAAAAACCATTTTCTTTGATATAGTGTGAAGTTAAAAAGTTTGTTTTGAAGGGGTAGATTGTTTTTTATCACATTTGTTTTCAATTCATGACAAGGGAATTTTACTACTGTCAAGAGGAACCATTCTTGGGCTACACTTAAAGCATCAGTTGGCCTTTATATAAGCCATGCCAGTTGGGGATGATTAATCACACATTTCCTAATTCTGGGATATTTCTGATGTGAATCTCATGAAAAAATGAAAGAAATTAAGATGTAACCCTGATAGCAATAGCAATCTGGGTCCTCATTTTACCGACATCAGAAGGATGGAAGGCTAAATCAACTTTGAGCCTGGTGAGGCCTGAACTGATGATCAACAGAAGCAGCTTGTAGTGCTGCATTCTAACCACTGCACCATTGCAACTCTTGGCTGATGACCATCATATTTGTTCAAACCATCAGAAAATATTTTATTCATGAATCTGGAAAAGACTACTGTTACTCAGTCCATTTATTGTGTATTCAGATTTTCCTTACTGGGTGTTAAAAGCTGTTAAATATTCATAGCCCTCTTTCATTAGATCAAATGGTAAACATCTCTCAAGCCCAGCCTTGTGAAAATGCATGCTTTCTTAAGGTGATCTAAAGTAAGAGCTACTATGGAATTGTTCTTAATAGCCACAAAATTTAGAATCTATAATCATGAGCAGGCTTCCAAGAATTACATTTATTTTTAAATAAAAATTTAGACTGCACATACAGAGTTGAAAAGAATTATATTTCTTTTTAAATAAAAATATAGACTACATATACAAAGATGTCATTTTCCAGCTGACCCATTTTTGATAGATGTGACTGACTTAAAAGGGGTTCTATAGAACAAATGGGGTTGCTGCTATTGTATTACCTACTTGTTGAATAGCATCTTCTTGTCTGAGATGCTAGATTCCATTGCTGAGCTAGTGATTCTTGGGAAACCAATAGCAATAATAATTTATTGCCTGGGGCAGCTCAGGATTTCATGGCCACCACGACAGCCATGCTATCCAAAAACATAATAGGCCCAACACATACTAGGATTCATATATTCAATATAACTTTTCCTTGAGGCCATTAACACATGATCTGGATCAGGAGGTTGTTGTCAGTTTGTTGTTGTGGTCAGATGACTTTCTGATTGCTTTTTGTTTTATTTTGGTTTCTAATTGTTTTGTCCTTCTTATGGGTTATAATTATTTTTATATGTACTGTCTGTATGTACTCTAAGACTAACTAACCTGAGTACAACCAAACCCCCACCGGAACAGAACACACCCCCAGCCAATCAAAACACAGCCAATCCCCCAACCAATCAGAACACAGCCAAACCCCCATCTAATCAAATCACACCCCCACTAGCAGTTAAAAGGAAGAAGCAGCTGCAAGCTCACATTACTCCAAGAAGCACAAGGCCAAAGACACAAGCCTGAAGATGATGAACGAGACTTCATCGAAACGTCGCCTAGATACTTCCAATTCTACGTGGGAGAAAACCTGAAGAACCAAAGATCCACATACAAATACCCGCAAAAACCTCCGAAAACATATAATATATAATTATTTTTTATGAGCTCTTGTAGCACAGTGGTTAGTACCGTAGGCAACTTCTGCTGACTACCAGCTGCCTGCAATTTGGCAGTTTGAATCTCACCAGGCTCAAAGTTGACCCATCCATCCTTCCAGTAAAATGAGGATCCATATGATTAGAGGAAATATGCTGACTATAAATCACTTAAAGATTGATGAAAAGCACTGTGAAGCGGTATATCAGTCCAAGTGCTATTGCTATATTGTTTTTCTTTTATTTGTATGTCTCGCAGAATTATAAAAGAATCAGATGTTCTTAAAGTTGGATTAAATATATAAATCAGCAAAATATTTTCCTGTATTTAAATCATATGACCTTTGGAACATGACTGCAAAGAACTAGCATTTATATTTATCAGGGCTTAATTTTGATAAATAGCATGCAGATGTAAACTGTGGAGGTAGATTGAAAAATTGATATTTTTTCTTTACATTCCATTGCAAAGATTCAGTAACTATAAGATGATTTCCTTATTATCTTTAAAATATAATGACGAATCCGCATACAGATGGGAAATTGTACAACTTGCCTTGTGGTGTAAATGGAAATGAACACACTCAAAACCGTACAAATGGTAGTAGACTTTAGAAGAAACCTTCCAATATCGCCACCTCTTATAATACTAGACAACACAGTATCAACAGTAGAGACCTTCAAATTTCTAGCTTCTATCATATCACAAGACCTAAAATGGACACCTAACACAAAAACATCATTCAAAAAAGCACAACAAAGAATGTTCTTTCTGTGCCAATTCAGAAAGTTCAAGGAGCTGCTGATACAGTTCTACAGAGGAATTATTGAGTCTGTCAACTGCGCCTCTATAACTGTCTGGTTTGGTTCTGCAACCCAACAAGACAGACATAGACTTCATAGAGTAATTAGGACTGCAGAAGAAACAATTACTACCAACCTGCCTTCAATAAACCTGTATACTGCATGAGTCAAAAAGAGGGCTGTGAAAATATTTACAGACCCCTCACATCCCAGACATAAACTGTTTCAACTCCTTCCCTCAAAACGATGCTATAGAGCACTGCACACCAAAACAACTAGACACAAGAACAGTTTTTCCCCAAAAGCCATCACTCCACTAAACAAATAATTCCCTCAACACTGTCCAGCTATTTACAAAGTCTGCACTATTATTACTATTAATCTTCTCATTACTCCTTATCACCCATCCCCCCCACTTGTGACTGTATGACTGTAACTTTGTCGCTGGTATCCTTACAATTTATATTGACTGTTTACTATTATGCTTTGATTGCTCATTATATCCTATGACTATTTTTAGGTATTGTACCTTATGATTCTTGACTCTTGATGAATGTATCTCTTCTTTTATGTACACTGAGAACATTTGCACCAAGACAAATTCTTTGTGTGTCCAATAAAGAATATATATAAAACTTTTAATTTCCATCTTTTATTACTTTTATTACAGTACTTTTAATTTCCATCTTTTATTTTGGCTCTAGTGAAAATATTTTTAAAATCAGCTTTTCATAAAGAGTACTATAGTAAGCAAAAGTAATAATCTTGTGAATAGTCTCAAATAGAGTTTTTATAACTAGTCACTTTGCATACCATAAAGCATCCTTGGACATGCTGCCATCACCATGGTCACATGACCAAAGCTTGGGTGAATCAATTTATGACCAGTTGTGGCATTTTGCGTTCACAAAAAACACCAATTCAAATTAATGGATTTGCTTAACAACTGTGGTGCTTGTTTAACAAAAGCAGTGTTCACCATTGCTGTGAAAAAGGCTGAAAATTATTTCCAGTTTTGTGGGTACCTCAGTTTATGACCGCAATAACTTATAAATGTATTTAGAGAAACGATATCACTGTCTAAAGTACTTGCAATCAACCTGTCTTCCATAAAGCAGCTGTTTGGTAGCCATGATAACTTTGAACGGACATAAAAAGACAAGTTGTAAGTTAAGTATTATCTTTCATCCTGATTATATTCATTTATTTCATATTTCTTTATGTCAATTTTTTTCTCCTCTACTGATCCTTCTATGCTGCTTTCAGTATATGATAATGTATTTAATTAGCTATGTCTGTACTTGCTATTTTATGATATGTGTGGTCTAGCAGATGACAGGATTTAGGTGTTCAAACATGATTTCAAAAAAACTAAGCAGGATTGGACCTGATCAGTATTCAGATGAGAGACCAGTAGGAAATCTCAGGCTATAGAATGAAAAGTTGGAAATAAATAAATAAATAAATAAATCTCAAACTATTTCCATATTATTACCAGATTTGGTTGATGCTTTCCTTAATTGTAGTGGTATTCAAATCACATTGTTTTTTGTTCTTGCTGAAGCTACTTTATGCTTTTCTTTTCCATTATTCTTTTCTACTGAGCAAAACCAGCCCCTTCAGGCCCAAGACAGGCATGCCTCGTCAGCAGTAGGAGCAAGAAGATAGTAACAAAGAGCAACTACGTCAATGGAGGCACGGTGGCAGGCTTGTAAGAATGCAGGATGGTGTGGTCAAATGGGACTGGGCTAGGGCATCTGGGGCTTCTCAGGCATGACAAGCAGCCCCAGTACTGTACAGTTCTGGGGCTATTTGTTGCCTAGCAAAGCAGGATGTAAAGTAGACAAAGAGAAGCTCGAGCCGGAGGGGTGTGGGGGAGATGGAGAAGAATTGAAACAGTTCCTTTATTTATTGGGGCTGGGAGGGATCAAACCCAGAATTATTTGGATTGACATGGGTATTTGGCTAGTGATCATTAAAATTCATTTAATGACATCATTGTGGATTTGGGTGCTGTGTGTCAGAATATGAAATTTTTTGGATAGCCATTGCAGAGAAAGAGGTCAAGCAGCCATTTCTCTTCTGCTTTTCTTATTGTTGTAGTGCTACAGTTTGTCCCGGCCCCTCTGAAGAGAATCTGGACACATCTTCTTTTGTGTGCAGTGAGGGGGTTGCTTGCAAAGCTGAGGATCTAGTCCATGTGTGTGGGTTTTGGTAGACACTGGTTTCCAGTTCTCTGTTGTCTAGTCTTTTTATGTCGATGTTGAAGAATGGGAGTCTTTTGTCTCTTTCCTCTTGGCATGTGAATTTGATCCCAGGGAATATGTTATTGAACAGTTGATGTGTTTCTTCAATTTAGGAACATTTAATTATGACAAAAATGTCATCAATGTAGGGTGTCCAGAATTTTGGTTGGATGGTGGGAAGAGCTATGGATTTATCAGTATTTAGAAATGTCCAAAAATTACAGCAAAATCTATCTTTAATCAGGAAAAGAATAGTTGTATTTTATCAATACAGAGGAAACTGAAAATTAGTTTTTGATTTAATGAGGGATGGAATGAAATTTACATCACCTAAACAATTCTATTAATATAAAAGTTGAAGGGCTGGGGACAAACTGAATCCTTATTTTAATACCCTTTTGTGTGGGGATTGATGGGGTTAAAGTACTATTGATATCACATTTAATTTCCACTGTATTCTACTTTCCATTCTAATTAGGTGTAGAAGTCAATACTAATAGAGGTGGCATCAAATTACTGCTATAGGTACTCCTAAAAAAATCATAATAAAAGCCAGTGACAAATAGAGGGTTCTTCAGGTGAGACTGACATTTTTTGTTAAATGTTGCACAACATAAACTGAATTCTTCTTTTGAGACATCAGGAGTTGAATCATCTAAGAGTTAATATCCAACTTATTTGTCAGAGTTCCAACACCTTCAACAGAATTAAAACTCTTGAGGCAAGTTTCTTCCTCAAAGTATAAATTTATTGAAGATATATTGGCATATCTGGGGAAATCCCTTATCTAAAATCCTGTGTTTTTTCCACCCAAAGTAAAACCCAAAATTCCTTCCCCTGCATCTATCTTTTCATCAAATGGTCCAATCAATTCCAGGTCCTAACTGCAGCCAACTTTGATCACGCCTACCCAGGTGCCAGCTGAACGTCTTTGGCTCCCAGGGGAAAGAATGTTGTTATGATTATATACCCCCAGTATCTACATTTCCCCTGGTTCATTCTCACAGCTCGCTGAACCATCACTGTGGTAGCCCTGTAGACTCTCTCATAGGATGACTATAGGGCTGACACTATTATTATTATTACGCTTTTGTCTTTAGAATTGGGACAAGATGAAAGAGCTTCTAAAGTAAACTTTGAAGCACTAAAATGTAGGGGAAGACTACATTAGTCATTAGCTCTAGCATTAAAATCACCAACTAAAATCAGAACTGATTTGGAAAACTGATAGATCAAATCCAAATAAAATCCTCTGATAAATTATGGGAAGAATCAGTCTATGAGTGGAAGGGGGAAAACATTAATCAATAATAAACAAAAACAGTTAATTTTTAATCCAGAGGAAAAGTTACATAGGTAATTTTTGTTTAAAAGAAATAATTTAATGTTTGGAAGCGATCAAGTGGTTACACCTTCTAATATACACCTAATCTTTATACTAGATCATAGATATATAGACATAGATTCACAAACATTTTGGTCTTGGAACCTGTTTATATTCTTAAAAATGATTATGAAGCCCAAATAACTTAGATTTATATTGGTTAATTGAGTTAATTCATTACCAATTAAGTGAGTGTTTTTTAAATAAAAAAGAACGATAGCTCTCAATTAACAACTTTTTGCTTAATGATAGTTCAAATTAATGAAGGCATTAATTATGCAAATTAATAAATAATAGATTAATTTAGCAAATTAATAAATAATGTTTATTATTTATTAATTTGCTAAATTGATTTGCTACCTACCTTGCTATGCGGTTATTTTAGTCAGCTTACAACAATACAAAAGAAGAAATGAAAAGAGCATAAGTAGAACAGAAGTAAAATAATAGAATAAAATACACAGTGAAAGAGAACATAATGGAAATACATCAACATGAACAAAACAGATGAGCCAAAAAGGAAAACAGTGAACAAGGAAGGGAGAGGGTGTGTCTGCCAACAATCCAGCAGCTATCTCTAGTCTGGAATTCCCCCATTTGGTTCCTGTATGGCATGTAAAAAAAGCACTTTATAAAATTCCTTTATTGCCTGTAAAGCACTTTTGCAACTATTGATCACAATCTAGATGCTTGGCAACCTGTTTGCATATATGCCTGTTTGCTAAGTGTCCTATAATCATGTCATTGCCTTTTATAATATTCTCTACCAATTTCCTCAGAAAATCAATGGGGAAGCTGGTAGGAAATATTGCAGGATGATGTTCCCTGCCATGAGGAATCTCTCTTATCTCTGAAGGATGGCTGAAAGGCCTCCATGCCAACGGGTTTCAGCTCTGTGGCTGTTTGAATTTTGGCTACTAAAATCCAAACAGACATGGAGCTGAAATCCTTCAGCAGGGAGCTCCCTAACTAAAATCCCCCCCCCCGTACCCCACACTGCTTTCTTGGGACTTAATGGTCTGCAAGATTGCTTAATGACTGTAACTAGAATGCTGAAATTGTTGTTACTGAGCAAAGCAATGTAGTGAATATAACCTTGAATTGCCTTGCTAATAAACACCTGAATTGTTTAACCTCTGTGTAAACAAAATGAGAAATCTGATTAAATTACTGAAACATATTGTTTAACCACTATCTTATTTTGGGGAAAATACTTTAAATACACCAATTACCAGTTGTCCAATTTTGGTCAAAACAACAGCTATTTTGACAAAATAGGGGTTCACTATTGATGAATTTTGCAAATAGATATTTCTAATAAAAACTGGAAAAGTATTTTTACACATGTTAATATTACTTAAAGTTATAGTCACAACTCTCCTTCCAACCAGTTTTTTCCCTAATGTTGGCCATCTACTTTTAACTAATATCCATCTAACCGGCAAGTTTAACAATAAAAAAAATGACTAAAAAGGAATTCCTCAAAATAGCAGCGGCACTAAAGCTTACAGGAATCAATCAAGGACAGTGAAGACAGGGCCCAAACTGGCAGTGAAAAATAGATTGGAAGAAAATATCTTATCAGAGGGCACAAAAGCCAGAGGGCACAAAGGTTTGTTTGCCCACAACTGAAAAATAAACCTCAAGGATAATTCTGTAAGGAATCCAGTTAAGTAGCTTAGACAAGAATTATAGGAGGAATAGAGTAAATCAGTCACTTTATTTTGAAAGAATTTGACAGATACGTTTGAACAAGTTAATAAGCAAATAAAAGATTTCTCAAATTACATCAGTTGCCCAGACTGGCACCAAAGTCTATGATGTTACTATCAAAATTGACATTGAAAAAGTTCAAAAAGATTTCATTGATATTAGATTGCATTTGGTTAATATACTGGATCAAAAGAAGTAATCTGAGGAAAATCAGGCAAATAGCAGAAGAGACTAATTTAATTGGATATCTTATCTCAAAGGTGAACAATGATTTAAAATATTCGCATAACAATAAGGAATACACCAAAGTCTTCTCTTATAAGGCCAATGAGCTGCAAAACCAAGAAATATATTAATAAGATTTTTATGGACCCAGGTGAAAGAAAGAATTTTGCAACAAGCTCAGGGACTAAAATATAAATTGGGATAGTGTCAAAATTATTTTTTTAGGATATTGTTCCTGCCATAAGGTCTTCAAACTTGTAAAAAAAAGAAAGCATAAAAAGAGAAATAAGATATAAATGGGGTTCCATTTCAGACTAATTTATCATCCACAAAGAAAAGATATTACTACACTTCCAGAGATGAGTAAAATCCTCATAAATTTAAATAATATTTAATAATGAAATGTACCAGTTTTATCTAGTGGTTAAGGCACCAGGCTAGAAGCCAGAAGACTGAGTTCCAGTCCCATCTTAGAAATGGAAGTCAGCTGGGTCACCTTGAGACAATTACTTTATCTCAGCCCAACCCATCTCACAGGGTTGTTGTTGTTAAGGGGAAATAGGGAGAGATAAGAGTATTAGACATGTTCACCACCTTGAGCCATTTATAAAAATAATTAACATGGAATATAAATAATAACAAGTCTTGAGGGGAGTTTTACTAATTGTGAAAATGTTTAATATTGTCAAACAATTGATTTTGCTTGTATTAGTTGAAAAATAAAACAAAAAATGGCAAAGTTTTATTGGAAGTAAATACAAAGGCAAGGCAAGCTGGGAAGGAGGAAGCTAGAGCTTGATGTAGCATTCACCTAAAGTAGTCCAGTTAGAGGAGCTAATCAGTGAATAATGTTCACATGTGATCTAAATGGAATAAGGGAGTAAAAGTGCCGGTAATAATTGAAAAACGTGTCTGGGGATGGGCTTAGGATGAAGGATGTATGGGGCAAAAAAGATAGGAAGATAGTTAGGGCTTTACTGTTGATAATTTTGTTTTGTAGGAATGGTAAACAAAAGAAGAATAGAGAGCCAGTTAAGGCACCAGGCTAGAAATTAGAAGGCTGTGAATGTTTGTCCTACTTTAAACAAAAAAGTCGGTGAGGTGTCTTTGAAAAAGTCATGGTATCTTAGCCCAGTCTACTTCACAGATTTGTTGCTATGGAGAAAATAGGAGAATGAAGGGAAGTATGGTTGCTGCTTTGAGTTATTTATAAAAATGATGGAGATGGGAAATTAGATAGATAGATAGATAGATAGATAGATAGATAGATAGATAGATAGATAGATAGGGCAGCGGTGAGGCAGACTTCAATGTCTCTAATAGCATAAAAATCAGTTCCAAAGCCTTCTAATTGCAATTTCATTACTACATTCGTGGAAATTTCAGGGGTAAAACAAAGAAAAGGCAGATAATTAGTATCAGGCCAGCACAGTGAGAAAGAAGTGAGTAATGAGTTCTATCAGAGCAGAATTGGGCAACCAGAGAACAATATAAGATGATTTCTTTTACTATAAAGTGATTAAGTAATTCAGTAAAAAGAAATAAAATTAATAAATATTTAAAATGTTTCAGTCGATCTATTATTTTGTTACAAGAAACATATTAATCAGAAAAAATAAGGGCAAATATTTTGGAAAGTATTTTTTTGCAGAAGGATCGTTATTCTATTAAAGCTAATATACACTTTACAGTAGATTAATTTGCAAGTTAAAAAATTAACAGATTTTTCCCCCAAGAAAATGGTAGAAAACAAAATTTCTTAACTGTAAGAAGTTAATGTGCATAAGTTAAAAGAGCAGAATCAAAAAAGTCTACAAATAAGATGGACTTATATTTTCAAAAATTAAATTTTTAATATATTTAATAACAAATTTTACACACGCACACACAATTATATGTAATTATAAAGGGAAAAAAGAGATTGATTTTAGAAACTGATAAATAGCATCCTAACTTTTATTCTTAAAACAAAAATGCTACAAATTCTCAAAATTACAGACAAATAAACTAAATATGTGAAAGAAAGGCAGTAAAGTATAATAAGGGTTATATTACTAATATTAAATAATAGCATTTCTTCTGGAATTTTATGGAACTGCACATTTCTAAAAATCCTGCAATCCTGCAAAAAATCAAAAAGTATCTAGATCAGTGGTCTGCAACCTTAAACACTCAAAGAGCCATTTGGACCCAGAAAACACTGGGAGCCTCAAAACGTGGGTGGGTGTGGCCAATTCAATGTCATTCCTACCCAGTTACATCACTTCCCCCCCCCAGTCATGTTTATCCAGGTTTCGTGGCTCCCGGTGTTTTCTGTAGGAATGGGTCTCAGTCTCGGTTTCTTTCTCCTCCATGCTGCAGCGAGATCCCAGGATAGGATGGGTAGATTCCTTCTTATGACGTCATTTAGCTGAGTCTGTACTAAGGTATAAAAGCCAGCCCTTGGAAGAAACCCCAGCTTTTGGCTCAGCTTCTTTTAGTCAGTAGCTGTGTCTCTGAAAGTGTCTGATAGCTAGCAATAAACAAACGAACTTCAGGACTTTTTTTTTTTTCTCACTTCAGCAGCTCCCAGGGATCTGGGCAGCTGCTCTTTCAGGAGAGCGGGGCTCCCTCTCTTGCAACGTTGTTGCCAGAAGGCTGTGCAGGCAAGCTGGGCAGCACCTGAGACCTCCCCCACGTCTGCAGCCTGCAGATTGAGAGATCGGAAAAACGATCGGAAAAGCTAATAACAGGTCCAGCCAGCTGATCGTGTGGGCGACTGTGCTTTCTTCTGCTGACTTCGCTCGGGGCTCCGTATAGCCTAAGGAGCGATTCTTCGATCTCAGAGCCTGTTTCCCTTAGTCAGCAGCCATCTTGGATTGAAGCCTTCCATCACGAGGTGAGCGGCCATTTTGTAAGCCCGGGGGCCAATTTATACCCTAAAGGACTTATTCTAAGTTTCTGAGCAGCTTCTTCCCAACTCAAGAGTCTTTCCTTCTACAAATGGATCAGGATAAGGCTCAGGCAGAGCTTCCCCCCCCAGTGGATCAGTCTCTTAAGCCCAACAAGAGAAAAAGACGCAAGTAGCACAACCAATCAGTCCAGAGGGAGGTGGCTTCTAAAATCAGAGCTAAGGCTCTGCTCCCCAAGAAGGCAACTCAGGCTGAGTTGAGGGCAGAAAAGTGCAGACATGCGGCCTTAGAGAGGCAGTTTAACAAAACAATTCAACAGATGAGAGGGCAACTGCAACAAGTTTCAGGTGATACCTGTGGGCCCCAGCCAAGCTCTCCCAGAGGAGAAGTTATACATGAGCCTTTTCTTCCTCCATCCTGGTCTCCTGGGGCCTCTGCAGAACAATCAGATCCTTAGGATCTCAGCAGATCTGTGCCCTATTTCCAACAGGCTTCTGGGCCCTATGCCCCCCCCTTCCTCCAGGCCTTGAGCCTCTTCTTAATCTAGGCCTGAAGCCACCTTCACTCCCGCAGCAGCAGGCCTTCGGCCTCTACCTTTGAGCATAGGCCAGGGGATATCCAAGATGTTGTTTCATTGGCCATTAGGCAGGGATTGGCTGAAGGCTTCAAGCAAATTCTTCGACCTCTGGAAAAGGTTCAGGCCCTTCTCCCTTCTCAACCCATAAGTTCCTTGCCTCTTCACCCTGAATTTCACAGGCCCCAGGACCTCAGGGTCCATTCTTCTCTACCAGAACGGGAGGAGGCTGATGAGGAGGAAGGGGCTTCACATCTGAACACAGTTACTCCTCTCGTTCAGAGTGTGAAGAGGGCAAAATTTATGACAAAAACCTTTCAGAAGAAGAAGATTCTCACCCAGAGCAGGCATCCTCTGCATTGGTCTTCAACCCTACCCTTTTCAGGCCATTACTCAGCAAGGCCTTGGTCACTGCCAAACTGTCGCCGGAGGAAGTGGCTCCTGAGCCACAAGGAAATCCCTCTGGCCAAGGGGACTCACTCTTCTCCAAGCCTGTAGTGCATGCAGAAGTTTTGCCTTCTCCCACATTGTTCCTGGACATGGTCAAGGAACAGTGTGTTTCTCTTTCGGCAGGTCCTTGCCCTTCTCTGGATAAGTATTTTTACAACATCAGTGCAGCCCTGGACAATGCCCTGACAGTGCCTTCTGTTGACATTCCGGTTGTGGCCTCATTCTTATCCTCTGGCATTCCCACTGAGCCAGAAGATATCCTGAAACCGGATGATAAACATTCTGAACAGACCCTCAAGTGCAATCACCAGGCCGCTGCATGGGCTGTTCAGGCTTCAACAGCAGCATCCTTTTTCACGAGGTCATCCATACGGTGGCTGCGTCAACTCCAGAATAGATCGGCTGCTTCTGACCTCCGGTCTCACCAAGACCTCAACAAAATTTTTGCAGCTGCAGAATTCACTGCGGATGCCACTCTCAATTCCGCCAAATTCGCATTTAGGGCCATGGCATCTTCAGTAGCAGCTAGAAAACTTTTATGGTTCCGAAACTGGCAGGTGGAGTCACGCCGAAAATGGAAGTTAGCTTCAGTTCCCTTCACAGGCGATAAACTTTTTGGCGATGCTCTGGAGCCTTATCTCATCAAAACCAGAGATAAAAGTAAAATTCTCTCTTCTTCTGGGAAGAAAGCCAACTATCGCCCAGCTCCTTATCGCCCTCCTATCTTTCGAGCGAATACCTCCTCCCGCTTCCCTCACTCTCAGAGGCCGTACTCCCAACACCAAGACCAATATGCGGAAACATCTTGCAGACAACAACCTTCTGCTGGTAAACGGCCCTTTTGGGGGGGAGGGGGTTGTTCCTTCCGTCGCTCTAATTAATCCCTCGTTCTCACCACTTATCGGAGGTCACCTAGCCTTCTTTGCCTCCAAATGGGAGGAGTCAACGATGGATGCCTGGGTCCTCAGCACTATTAGATCAGGGTTACAATTGGACTTCCTAACGCCACCCACAGAAAAATTTTTGATCTGTCCTGTCTCTCGGGACATTTCAAGGCAAGTCCTCATGAATCAGGCCATTCAACACCTTGACATCAGGGCTATTCAACTTGTTCCCCCCTCTCAATGGGGACTTGGATTTTACTCCCACCTTTTCATCGTTCCCAAAGCCTTGGGAGGGTGGCGAGCCATCTTGGATCTAAAATTCCTCAACCAATTTGTAAAATACAGGCGATTTAAAATGCAGACTCTGCATTCTATTTTAGAGAGCGTTCGGGAGGGCGACCTCCTTTCTTCCATTGGTCTCAAGGAAGTTTACCTCCATATCCCCATTTGGCCTCATCGTCGCTAGTTTCTCCGTTTCTGTTATCAGAATGCCCATTACCAGTATCGAGCACTTCCCTTTGGCCTTTCATCAGCTCCAAGGGTCTTCACAAAGGTTCTGGCAGCATTGGTGGCATCTCTGCATTCTGTCCCAGTGAGGATCCAATGCTACTTGGACGATATGTTGATTCTGTCCTCCTCCATCCATTCGGCCCACCGGGATCTGCAAATTACCCTGTCATGTCTCCAGAGCCACGGGTTTTCCATCAACACCAAAAAGAGCCATCTCTCTCCCACAACCAAATTGCAACACTTGGGAGCGATCATAGACACCACGTTGTGCCAGGTTTTCCTGTTCTCAGCTCATGAAAAGAGTCTTGCAGAGATCATCAGCCAGATCCAGAACCATCAAACTGTCCCCCTGTCGCTGCGTGTCCAAATTTCTGGGGAAGATGGTCTCCTGTATTGGCATCGTTCCGTGGGCCTGGCTCCACTCTCAATCGCTCCAATGGTTCCTGCTTCCCTACCAACAAGCAGGAACCAGCCACTCATCCATCAAGGTCCTGCTCCCACCACAAATCCGGCGATCACTCAATTGGTGACGTTTCATGTCAATCAGGAAGGGACTCCTGTTCAGGGATCCAGACAGGCTAGTGATAACCACTGATGCCAGCCTCATGGATTGGGGTTCCCATATGCAGGACCAGGTAGCTCAAGGCGTTTGGTCCAGGTCAGAGCAGACCCTTCCCATAAATTGGCTAGAGCTCAGAGCCATTTTTCTGCCTCTCAAGCATTTCAGGCAATTGGTGACTGGCTCTCATGTTCTAGTCCTTACAGACAACATGGCCGCAAAGGGGGTCTCCTTATCCGACGGTGGCTCCAGTGGGGGAAGTTATGGCTTCACTGATCCCAATGGCGATGGAGGCGGCGATGACTGGGTGGACGCGAGGACGACGACGTCGGTGGCTGTAGAGTCGAGATCTGGGGCTGTTGCCTAGTTTGGCGGGGGCTCTGGCCTCGGCGATGGTGGTCCTGGCGTCAGAGGCATCAGTGAGCCGCGGATGTGGGCTGGCCGTTTTTGGGCCCGGCCCTGGTTTCGATCGGAGGGACCCCCATGTCGTTGGACAGTAGGGACATATCCGTTGGAGCCTTTAAAGTACTCTGCAAAAGACCTCTGGGCCTTGAGGAATGTCCCCCTTTCCCTCAAGTGGCCCTCAAAACTTTCTAAAACCTATCTTAATGACAGATCCTGGGATCCCGAGAGATGGTATGGCCGCAGGAAACGTTTTGGGGAGGGTTCTCGGATATGTGAATTTTTAGATAGCTTTTTAGTGGGGTTAGGGAAATCCGAACCGGGTTTGGGGGACAACCCGCGGGGGTTTGGAGGTAGCCAGGCTGGCACGCACGTCTGGGAGGGCTCAGAGGGTCGTGGGTTGAGGAGGCAGACAGAGAGTGGGCAACCGGGGGAGGGTTCCATTGGCATGGTAAGTGGGAGGGGCAGATATGGCGGGGGTAGAGGGCCATATCAGGTTATGGGATCTCGCAGTTGCTGTCTTCAAGTGGTAGCGCGGTCCGACCCTCTTCACCCATCTTGCAGGTCTGGTTGTGCAGAATGTCAGGCCCTGAGTACCCTGCTGATGTTATGCAATGCCAGGTCCGTTGTCAATAAGGCCCCCCTGATTTATGATCTTATTCAGGAGGAGGGTGTGGACCTGGCAGGTATTACCGAAACCTGGTTGGGCCCAGAGGGTGGTGTTCCTCTGAAGGAGATGTGCCCACCAGGTTTCCTAGCTTTTCATTGGCCAAGGTCTCAGGGAAGGGGTGGTGGGGTGGCGGTGATTATTAGAGAAGTTTTTTGTCCTAAGGAGGCCATTGTTCCTCAGACGGCTGGTTGTGAGTCTCTCTTTGTGAAGTGGGGGCAGCGGGTTCAGATGGGCCTTTTGATAGCGTGTCTGGCTCCCTGCCATGTATCATCGGCCCTGCCCGGACTCCTCGAGGTGATAGCTGGGCTGGCGGTTGAGACCCCTAGGCTTTTAGTCATGGGGTATTTCAACTTGCCTTCGCTCGGCGAAACTTCTGGGGTGATTCGGGAGTTCATGGCTTCCATTTCAAGACGTCTGGAGAGTGTTTGAGGACTAGCCACACCGAGTCCGACTGGACACAAGTGAGGTCTCATATTAGGACCTACCTTGTGGCGATAGAGGCGGCGAAACATTCGTATTTCTCCGCCCTTATTGTGTCAGCAGAAAATTGGCCTGCCACTCTGTTTAGAGTGACCCGCTCCCTGCTTGAACTGAGAGCGCGGGAGGACCTCTTGCAGGGCAGGGCAGAGGAGTTTTCCCGATTTCTGCACGACAAAACCGTTCGGATTCAGGGCGGACTGGACTCCAATTGGATGGTCCTGGGGGAGATGTCTGGGGCAAGCCTTGAGACTATTATCTGGGAGGAGTTTGACCCTGTGACCGCTGAAGGTGTGGACAGGTTACTGGGGGGGCTGAATACCACCACATGTTTGTTGGACCCGTGTCCCTCCTGGTTGGTTTCGACCTCCAGGGAGGTGACACGAGGCTGGCTCCAGGGTATTGTCAATGCTTCGTTGAGAGGAGGTCGCTTCCTACTGCCTTGAAAATGGCGGTGGTGCGACCCCTCCTCAAGAAGCCTGCCCTGGACCCGGCTGTTTTAAATAACTATCATCCAGTCTCTAACCTTCCCTTTTTAGCGAAGGTTGTTGAGAGTGTGATGGCGCGTCAGCTCCCTCAGTACCTGGTGGAAGCGACTTACCTTGATCCTTTCCAATCGGGCTTCAGGCCCGGGCATAGTACCGAAACAGCATTGGTCGCGTTGATTGATGATCTCTGGAGGGCCCATGATGGGTTATTCCTCTATCCTGGTTTTGTTAGATCTCTCGGCGGCTTTTGATACTATCGACCATAGTATCCTATTGCGATGGTTGGAGGGGTTGGGAATTGGAGGAACTGTCTTACGGTGGTTCTCCTCCTTCCTCTCTAATCACTCGCAATTTGTGTTGACGGGGGGGAAGAGGTCCACCTCTAGGCCCCTCATTTGTGGGGTGCCTCAAGGGTCGGTCCTCTTCCCTCTTTTGTTCAACATTTATGTGAAGCCACTGGGGGAGATCATCTGTGGTCTTGGGGTGTAGTGTCATCTCTATGCTGATGATACTCAGCTTTACATCTCCACCCCAAACCACCCCAATGATGCTGTGGAGGCTATGTCCCGGTGCCTGGAGGCCGTGCGGATTTGGATGGGCGGGAACAGGCTCCAGCTCAGCCCTTCCAAGACTAAGTGGCTGTGGTTTCCAGCGCCCCATATAGTCAGCTGACTCCGTTGCTGGCTATTGGTGGAGAGATCTTAGCCCCCACAGAGAGGGCTCGCAATTTGGGCGTCCTCCTGGATGCACAGCTGTCTTTAGAAGATCATATTACGGCTGTCTCCAGTGGGGCTTTTTATCAGGTTCGCTTGATTCGCCAATTGCGGCCCTTTCTGGATCGGAATGCCTTACGCACAGTCACTCATGCCCTTGTCACCTCCCGCCTGGACTATTATAACGGTCTCTGCGGGGCTCCCTGTGGGGAGTACCCGGAGGCTTCAACTGGTGCAAAATGTGGCTGCGCGGGTGATTATGGGGACGTCAAGAAACTCCCATGTGACGCCTCTCCTGCGCGAGCTGCATTGGTTGCCGGTGGCCTTCCAAGTTCGCTTTAAGGTTCTGGTTTTGACCTTTAAAGCGATCCATGGCATTGGACTAGGCTATCTGCAAGACTGTGCTCTCCCACATGGAGGGCTTCCTTCGGGTACCAACGGCATCTATGTGCCGCCTGGTGACCTCAAGGAATAGGGCCTTCTCTGTGAGGACTCCCACCCTCTGGAATGGTCTGCCTCCTGAGCTATGTAACAACACCGACTTGAGAGCATTCAGACGTGCACTGAAAACTTGGCTCTTCGAGCAGGCCGGCCTGGACTGAAATGGGAGTTTTAGAGCAATTTTAGAATTTTGGGTTTTAAATTTTGGGATTTTAATATTTGGGGTTTTTATTAATTTATTGGGGTTGGGTACAAATTTTAAAGGCAACCTTAGGATGTTTAATCTTCTTTTAACTTTTATAATATGGAATGTTTTATAGTTGGCTGTGCACCGCCCTGAGTCCTCCGGGAGAAGGGCGGTATATAAATATGTAAATAAATAAATAAATAAAAATAAATGTCAACCGGCAAGGGGGGACGAGGTCCAAAGCTCTCATGAGAGAGGCTCAACGGTTGGGGTTATGGGCAGAGAAGCACCTGTTGTTGATCTCGGCGGACCACATCTCCGCGGTCAACAACTCCCAGGATGACTGGCTCAGCAGGAGCTTAGTTGACCAGACAGAATGGCCCATTCGTCCATCTCTATTCAGGGACCTTTCCCTCAGATTCAGAACACCGGAGGTGGATCTCTTCTCCACTCCTCAAAACGCCCAAATTAACAGATTCTTCACCAGGTTTACTTGCCAGGGAGTGGAGGGGATGAATGCTCTTTAGTGCAGATGGCCCAAGGGTCTCCTCTACGCCTTTCCCCCGCTTCCCATCATTCCGGCAGTAATTCGGAAGATGTTAGTGGAACGAGCAGAGCTCCTCCTCCTGGCACCCTATTGGCCAAGAAGGCCCTGGTTTGTGTATCTGGTCAACCTATCTGTGGCTTCTCCTTGGAGGATCCCAGCCCATCTAATCTCCCTTCACCAAGGGGCTCTGCTCCATCTAGAGCCCCAGTGGCTCAAGCTGACCATGTGGAGCTTGAGCGGCAGTGGCTAGATGAGGCTGATCTTCCAGAAAGGGTCATCCTCACTATCCTGGCATCTTGCAAACCTTCTACAAGGCACATCTATGATGCCATCTGGAAGGCTTTTTCCTGATGGTGCCTTAGAGAGGGTCTCTCTCCTGCTTCAGCCCAGTTGGCAGAAATTTTTAGATTCCTTCAGGATGGTCTGGAGAAAGATTTGGCCTTCAACACTCTACGCAGGCAAGTTGCGGCCCTCTCCTCTGTTCTTTCATGGGGTTCGCTCCCTTCCTTATTACATCACCCTGTAGTCAGCAGGTTTTTGAAAGGGGCTTCAAACCTGTATCCACCGGTGATTCACAGATATCCTTCCTGGGATCTTCATGTGGTCCTTAATGCCCTTACAAAGCCCCCCCCCCTTTGAACCCTTAGAACAGTATCTATCAGTTTCCTGACTCTGAAGTTTTCTCGTTTCCATCACTTCAGCCAGACGGGTTTCTGAGCTCACTGCTCTTTCCATCAGACAGGATCTTTGTTCCTTTCGCAATGATAGGGTTGTTCTCCGTTTGGATCCCACATTTATTCCAAAGGTTAACTCCTGGTTTCACAGGTCCCAGGACATTGTGTTGCCTGACTTCTGTCCCCTCCTGCACCATGACTTAGAGAGGTAGTGGCATACGCTAGATGTAAGAAGGGCCCTTAGAATATACATTAAGCGCACTTCCTCCTTCAGGAAGTCGGAAACCATGTTTGTTTCCTTTTCCCCTTCTCACTTGGGGCACAAGGCTTCTTCTCCTACTATTAGCAGGTGGGTCAGGACTTCCATTGAGCAGGGCTACAAAGCTGCGGCCCTTCTGGTTCCCCGAGGTCTGAGGACGCATTCTACCAGAAGCACGGCCACTTCTGCTGCCTGGGCAACCCAAGCATCCTTGGAGGAGATTTGTTGTGCAGCCACTTGGACATCCCCGTCTCCTTTCATCAGATACTACCGTCTGGATGCCTTTGCCTCAGCAACTGCAGCTTTCGGCAGACAGGTGCTTCAACGAGTGGTTCCACAGTCGGTATGATAAGCCGGACGAGGACCCGCCCATGGACATGCAAGCTTTGGTATGTCCCATCCTGAACTCTCGCTGCAGCATGGAGGAGAATGGACATTGGTAGAAGTTACCGTGAACGCCCTTTCTATCTATGCTGCAAGAGAGTCCAGCCCCTCCCTTGATTCGTCCGGAGAAGGTAAAACATATTTGTTTTCTTTTTTTGCTTTCAGAGACACCTTTCAGTCTGTCAAGTATCTTCACCAAAACTGGGGTTTCTTCTGTGGGTTGGCTTTTATATCTTAGTACAGACTCAGCTAAATGACGTCATAAGAAGGAGTCTACCCATCCTATCCTGGGCTCTCTTGCAGCATAGATAGAAAGGGCATTCACAGTAACTTCTACCAACGCCCATTCCCTCCCTCCCTCCTTCTCTCCCATTTCTGTTTTTCTCTCTTTTTCTTCTCCTTCCTTCCTTCCTTCCTTCCTTCCTTCCTTCCTTCCTTCCTTCCTTCCTTCCTTCCTTCCTTCCTTCCTTCTTTCCTTCTTTCCTTTCTTCTTCTCTCCCTCCCTCCCTTCCTTCCTTTCCCCTTTCCTTCTCTTTCTTCCTCTCTCTTTTTCTTTCTCTCTCTCTCATTGAATATGATAACAAAATTATTAATTGTGGGAAATTGCTTCTCCGTAATCTTTTCATAGTGAACTCTAAGTTGATAGAAACTGGCAAGATTGTACTAACAGCAATAGCATGTATATATTGATTTATTTTGAGTTTGACAATATGTTACATTACCCAATAAATAATCTTATTATAAAATAAATTTCAGATGCATTTTTTCCATCTCTATTATTTCCTTTAAAAAAAAATCAGACTTACTTCCAATTTTTGCCTTCTGGCAAACTGCAGTTTTCTTGGCAAGAGATCTAGCTTGCCATTGCTTTCGACATAGGCCTGAGAGAGTCCTTCCTTCCTTCCTTCCTTCCTTCCTTCCTTCCTTCCTTCCTTCCTTCCTTCCTTCCTTCCTCCCTCCCTCCCTCCCTCCCTCCCTCCCTCCCTCCCTTCCTTCCTTCCTTCCTTCCTTCCTTCCTTCCTTCCTCTCTCTCATTTATTTCCCTCTCTTTTCCCTCTCTCTCCCTCCTTCTCTCTCCTTCATTTGTTTCTCTCTTTCCTCTCTCTCATTCTCTCTTTCCATTATTTTCTAATTTCTTTCTCTCTTTTTCTCCCCCTTTCTCTCTCTCATCTCTCTCTTTCTCTCTCACGTGCACACAAGCAGGATACCCTCCTGGGCTGGGATAGCAGCGGTGGCAGTGGCAGCAGTGCAATTCCTCTCACTGCTGCCATTGCACACTTGGATGAGTAGCCAGCCATGCTGCGCAGAAGAACTGGAGTTCTTCCATCCCAACATCTGACAGTGGCAATGGCTCCACCCCGTTCCCCTCCTTTCTGAGCCGACATGAAGAGACTGTAGCTGGTGCTGAGCTGCTGTGAAGGATGCAGAATTGCAAAAAACAGCTGGTCATGGGCAGTGCGGAGAAGACACTAGAGGTGCTTTGTTGTCTCAGAATGGAGAGCAGGTCGTGTGACCGAGTTGGCAGAGAGCTGTAGGAGAGGGGTCAAAGAGCTACATGTGAATCTAGATAGACTGAACTTCTCAATCAGAATCTCAATCATGTATACATACAGAAAGGTAAGTTGAGTGCTGCTGGTCCCTGGAGCTAGCTGAAGAGCAGGCTGAGTTCTGCAAGTTCCCTGAGTGGCCCAATGGGAATTTGGCCAAGACTTACAAACTGTAATGGTCTTCTGCATTTCAGTAATTTTGGCTGTCCAGCTTTAGGCTCTCTCGAGTGCCTTATTAGCCTGGTTGAGAGCAGGCCAAGGCTCTGGGGATCCTGAGGATCAGAAAGTGGAACACCTTGTGGTGGCGGAAGCCATGTGCAGGCAGGCCTGAATCTCCATTAGGCCTCTCAGGCCTTTGCTCAACAAACTGCATATCATTTTAATGGCTGTATCAGGGGAGAGCAGGATATATAGTTAGCTAGGTGAAGCCAACTTGCTTAATGACCATTCGACTATGATGGGCAGACTCCATTATTGTTGTAAGTTGAGGACTATCTGTATTTTAAATCTGTAAGTGGTTTTGTGACCTGACTTCTATATCTATAGTATTGAATATGAACTTGCTCAGGCATTAAGTCCTGCAGGAGAGGCCTGGGTAAAAATCTATCAGGAGCCTCATTGATATACTATGCTATATTGACCTTTTCTTGTATCATTACTAGTAGGCATAATATATTTTATTAAGAATAGCATTTAATCACAACCTATCTTTAAAAAAACAGACAAGAAGAATCTCTTTTGCCAATCATTTTATTGTTATCTGATGTTTATATTTCTAAACTTTTATTGTTCAAATATTCTTTATTTTATTTATATATTCCCCTTGAGTATTCAACTGGAATAGAAGATTAGGATATACACCTGATAGATGAATACATAGCTGCCATTCTTTAATTCTGCTATGTAAATAAAAACAATTACAGCAAAATGTTTTTGTTTACAATATATAATTCTTAAAACTGGTAACTTATCTAACAGTGAAATATTTTCATTCTTTGGTCATTTAAATTTACTCTATCCTATTAAGTGTTTACAAGATTAATTAGTTTCCCTAACTATAAATGTTTACTAACTAGAGAATTTTATCTAAATTGATATATTTCCCCAAGCTTCGTTTAGGCCTTTCTAATCTATGAATCTGTGAGCAAGAGACATATTTAATGTTGAATCTAGATTAGAAGAAAAATATGTGACTAGATTTTTTTTTCTTCCTTTCAAATAATGTACAAATGGTTTACAGTCATTTGGTCACATTTTGTTCCAATCATTTAGTCCAGGGAATTGATTTCATTTTAAAAGTACTCATGACTATATGCAGAACATCTTTTTCCTCTCTCAAATGCAGCTAGAGAAATAAAGGGAATATTTACTATTTCATATGGTGGCTTTTATACTTGTGTCCCTTGAAGAACTTTTTTGTATTACATTGTTATAATCTGAATGCATTATATTGTTTCTTTTTTAAAAAAAACTTTATTGAGTTTTATTACATTAAAAACTTAAAAATATATATAATTCAATAATAACTTTGTGGTGCTTATCGTATAACAATCATTTGTGCGATATTTACAGATATTAATTTCTGCATAATTATATTCTCATTCTATTTATATACTATATTTAATAATTACTTATCCTTAGTCTGTCTCTGATCTATCCAGCTATACCATTGTTCCCATACCTTATAAAATATTGAAGATTCCTTATCTTTTAAACTCAGCGTTAATTTATCCATTTTGGCACAATTCATAACTATTTGTATAACCAGTTCCTCTACAGGTGTATATGGCTGTTTCCAACACTGGGCAAAAGCAATCCTGGCAGCATTCAGTATGTGTAATAATAAGTATTTTGTGCTCTTTATGTATTTTTTTTAAAGATCCCCAATAGAAAGAGTTCTGGTTGTAGGTTTAGTTGTTCATTGGTGATTTTCCGTAGCCAATTTTGAATTTTGAGCCAATATTTTCGAGCTTCTGGGCAAGACCACCACATATGATAATATGTTCCCTCTTTTTTTTTTTACATTTCCAACATATGGAACTCATTTTAAGGGTACATTTTCGCTAATCTCGAAGGGGGTAAGTGCCACCTATAAAACATTTTGCATGCATTTTCTTTGTATGTTGCTGATTTTGTTAATTTGTGGTTTCTATTCCATATAGTCTCCCAATCTGATAACTTTATGTTAATTGCATTGTATTGTTTCAATACAATGAAGAGCATAGTTTATGTACAGAATACAGCACAGAATTAATATTATTAACATTCTTTTATATACTATCTGCACTTTGGAATATTAGAAACAGAGACAAAATAGAAGTTTACTCTATAGATATTAATTACAATTTAGAATCTTGACCTTACAAGCATTTCATTATTTGACTTTTTCATGAAAAATTGAATATAACATTGAAGAAAAAATGTATGAATGTTTTATATGTTAATAAAAGGAAAAATAGATAAACAGATTATATTCACCAAAAAATAAAATATTAAAAATGATTTTTAAAAAGGAAGAAAAAGAAAAAATAATACAGGATGAGAATCCACTGTAGTACCCAGCAAGTTAAACAACTGGAGAGAAAGTACCTACATGAACAATTCAGGCAGAATGGGTACCCACAAGCATTTATTACAAGACGCCTGCGCAGCAAGCAAAGGAAAGAAAGGAAGAAAGAAGGTACAAGACCAACTATATGGTAGACTTCTGGTTGGACTTTCTCGAAGACGGACCAGAGACAGCGATAGTCCGCGGCTTCGATCTGTGCTCTCCTCTCGGAGGACCCTGTCAAAACGAAAACATTCAGTTTTGTAAATTAGAGGAAATGAATTGTGTTTTTCTGTTGCCAGCATATTTTATTTACAAAATAACTAAGAAACAAAAGAAACAGCAGTATCATTCTAATAAGCAAGCGAAAAAAAGACTATAATGAAAGATGAAGAAGTAAAACTCCTCCCCTGCACACATGCGCAGTAAAACAGAACATCACAAGACACTCATATCTTGTTACTATGGAGACTTGATAACCAGTCCGGCTCATTCTGTAAACTTCTTTGGAAGCTTCTCAGGCAAATCCAAAACAAACACGGTGACAGGTCCTGACCACCTGTATCTGGGGCTGGAGCCACCCGATAGGGTGGTGAAGAAAGGGCCAAGGAATAAATTATTATATAAATTCTTTTGTTAAATAAATATTGGAATTTAAAGGAGAATTAATTAAATGATATATAAGCTATAGGGGTGGTACACTCTAACTGTTAATTATGGGGGAAACTTTTTTGAAATGTTTGAATTGAGATGGAATTTTAGGAATGATTGAAATAAGAATATGCGATGAAATTGCAAACTTGACAGATAAAAGTACAAAGTATAAGGAGTATAAAGATATTTATTTATTTATTTTATTTTATTTTATTTTATTTTATTTTATTTTATTTTATTTTATTTTATTTTATTTTATTTTATTTTATTTTCGTATTTCTATACTGCTCCCTCTCCCAAAAAGGGACTCGGGGCGGTGAGTATAAAGATATGAGGGTTATTTAAAGTTTAAGAAAATAGGTTGAGTTGAAAAAATATGTAAAATAAGCTAGAGGAAAGTATCTGATAAAAATAATACAAAATATGTAAAGTAATGGTAAGATATGAAATCAAATGTGAAAGATGAGTATGAAATTATAGTCATGTTTGTATGGAAATGTGATAACCTGGAACCATGCTGTTCACTAAAAAAAGATGTTTTTAATATGTGGAAAACTGAAATAAAATTTTATTTAAAAAAAAAAAGACCAACTATATGGCACACCATATATCAAAAACATAGATCAAAAACATTTCGGAAGCAGTAGTCAACAGCTTTCAAGATCTGCAAGTTGGCATGGTACACTGCCCAAAGGCTACTATATGAGGACAAATCATACATTGCAAAGATCGCTTGGAGGTGGGATATACTTCTAATGTAATCTACTAGCTCCCCTGCATGGATTGCCCCTGTGACTATTTAGGACAGATGGGAAAGAAGCTAGGTACCAGATTGCAAGAGTACAAATGAGTGATCAGACAAGGAGACCTGAACTTATTGGCATCCTAACATTGCAATGAACGAGGACATAGATTCTATTTTTGCAGCTAATAAGTTTGTTGGCCATGCAGGTACAAATGATTGAAACTTGGAAATAGACCTCTTGTCAGTCAATAGGAGTGCTGATTTACTACCAGCTTATAAGGTACTTAGGAGCCAAGGATGCCAGCCTGAAACAACAGCAAATCACTAACCATCAATACACTAATCAATCCATAGGAAAGCACCACATAAATATGACACATACAATAGCCCAAAGTACACATTGTGGTAGATAGAAATTCCATGAGGATGGATTCTGGAATGAGTTCAAAAGCCCAGAAGAGTAAACCTCTGGTCTACTGACTGACCCAAATTGTATCTTTAATATTATCCTGGGACATGTATAGCCTTCAATCATGAGAGATATGGGTGGCTAATGCTTGGAACAGTTGGCTAATGCTTGGAACAGTTAAATCCTTCACAGAATATGAGGTATTCACTGATGCACTCAGGAAGGGGTCATTCCATTCAGCCTACAATATCAACTACCGGTCAACTAAAAAACAGGCAGATGTATGGCAAAAGCATTCAGCAAACATATTTTACAGGTCTCTTATCAATAACTACTATCTAAAATTGGGCAAATATAAAGCAGCTATCAATATACATGAGCGGCATTGTCTATCACTTTGAAGAACTAATCACCCCACAGAGAATGTTGATAGGAGTCTTGTAAAAGAAAGACAGGAAAAAGGAAACAGTTGGAGGATAAAATTCAAAAGTTAAAGTGATGCTCTGAAACCTGTGTGAATTTATTGAATAAACAATTAAGCCAGCTAGAATTATGAATACTTGAAAATAATGAAAGGTTTAACATGCGAGACACTACACCAAGAGAATTTATAGCAGTGATGGAATCCATATTCAACAGAGTATAGATAGAAGAGCCAGAAAAATATGCAAAAAGTATCAGCAATGCTGATGATACACAAACCAAATAATATACTCAAGCCAACAGAGCAACACATCTTGAAAGCCTTGAAACAAAATCAGGACATTATTATTTTACCAGCAGATAAAGGCTGCTCAGCGATGATGATGAACTGCACAAATTATGAAATGAAGGCATTCATCCTGCTCAATTATTCCTCAACATATAAGTCAGCAAAGATATCAGAGATGAGAATGGTGGTCACACAATTGAATGCTTATCTCTGCCAACTCAAACAAAATAAGTGTATACCAGAAAAATAATGTTGGAAAATGAGAGCAACAGATGCCACCCCAACAAGATTTTATGGACTTGCCAAGATACCCAAAATAGGAGTCCCTCAGACCTATTGTAGTGCTACAAGAAACCGCTACCTACAACCTGATTAAATGGCTGGCACAACACTTAAACTTCCTGACCCCACTCTTGAACAGCCTGGTCACATCATCCACACAATTTTTGATAAAACTACAACGCTTAAATGTGGCTCCTGAAAAGATCATGGTCTCCTTTAATGTAGTGTCTCTATTTATATCCATTCTTCCTCACTTAGCATATGAAAGAATAGATTTTAAAAAAACTAGAAAAAGTACAATTCAGATCAGAACAAACTACGCAGGACACAAATTATGAAGCCACACCAGTACTGCCAACTTACCTTCTCCATGTTCAAAAGGAGCAAACAAAAGGGATGGCCATAGAATCCCCAGTATCAAGAGTTATTACAGAAACTGTCCTGCATGAACAAAAACACTGCTCATTTCAAAACTACATGCCTAAATTTTGGTGCTACTGCGTGGATAACGCATTTGTCATCATCAAAAGAAATGCACTGAAAGACTTTCATACTCTACTGAACTCCATCTTCCCAGACATATCATTCACAGTGGAAGAAGAAAAAGTTAGACAATTACCATTTTTAGATATGCTTGTCCACAAGATGGAAGCCTAGACACCACAGTTTTTGACAAGACTACTCCATACATTCTTAATTTTGACAGTAACCATCCAGTGTTACACAAAAAGAGTTGTGTCAGAACACTAAATGGCAGTGTGCGAACCAGCTGTACTACCCAGCAAGGTAAGCAACTTGAGAGAGGGTACCTATGTGAACAATGGGGAATGGGGACCTAGTATTTATTACAAGATGACTACGCAGATTGCAAGAGAGACACAGAAAGACAGAAGGTAGAAGACCAACTATAGGGTACACCCTGCCATACATCAAAAATATTTTGGAAGCAGTAGACCGCAGCTTTCGAGATCTGCAAGTGGACATCACACACTACCCAGAAGCTACGATACGAAGACAAATAATGAATTGCAGATATTGCTTGGAGGTGGGATATACTTCTAATATATACTGGCTCTCATGCATGAATTGCTCCTGTGATTGTGTAGGACAGATGGAGCAGCTAGCCACCAGATTGCAAGAACATAAATGAGTGGTCAGATGAGGAGATCCAAATTTATTGGTAGCCTTACATTGCAATGAATAGGGGCATAGATTCAATTTTGCAGTTACTAAGATTGTTGGCCATGCAGGTACAAAGATAACTAGAGAAATGATTGATACCTGGAAAACGGACCCCTTGCCAGTCAACAGAAATGCTGATTTACCACCAACTTATCAGGTACTTAGGAGCCTTGGTAACACAAAGGAAAATCAGTACACTTTATCAACTCATAGGAAGGCACTTCATAAATACAATACATAGAATAGCCCAAACATACATTTTGGTAGATAGAAATTTCCTGAGGATGGACTCCAGCATGAGTCTGAAAGTTTGGAGGAGTAAATCTCTGGTGACTGACCCAGATTAAAAAAATAATTATTGAGTTTCTAACTTCCCCAATTTTATATACCTGCTGTGTTGCTTTATTGTAAAGCATTTAAGCCCATTTAGAAGCCAAGCAGTGATTATATTTTCCATATTATGTGATGTAATATATATATGGGAACCATTCTTGCTTAAGTTTTGTTAATTTTTTGTTGTATTTATAGCAATAATATTTAGACTCATATACTACTCCATACTGCTTTACAACACACTCTGAGTGGTTTACAAATGTCAGCATATTGCCCTCAACAATCTAGGTCCTCATTAAACCAACCTTGAAGGAGGGAAGACTGAGTCAATCTTGTGCCAGCCAGGATTGAACTCCTGGCTGTGGGCAGAGTTAGTCTGTAGTACTACATTCTAGCCCCTGCGTCACCAGGACATCTATCTTTATACAGATAGTTCTCACTTAGCAACTGCCACAGACACCAACTGTTCACAATTCAGATGGTGTTGAAAAAGGAAGTTTGTGACCAATAACCACATTTACAACTTTCACAGATCTCTCTCTTATTCATGTATTCACTATTACATTCAATTAATGTTTTTCTGTGCAAAACTGTAAACCCAGTCATGCTCATGTGATTTTACACTTAGTCACTGTTGTGTTTAACCACCTAGTTGCTGGTTCCAATTATGGTTGGTAAATGAGGACTGTATATATACCAGGGTTGACAAACTTGCAGCCCATGGGCCGGGTGTGTCACACACTAGCCATGCCCACACCCGGTTTAAAAGGGGGAAAAAGTTGTGATATGTCACGTAACAATGCTGTAACAATGTGTCTTTGACACCCGTGTTATATACTTCTAATTTTTCCCGTTGCTTCATATTCTTCAAATTTAAGTTCCCAATCAGATATTGCCGGAATTGTATCTTTCTTCCAATATTGAGCAAAGCTTATACTTTCTGATATAAGCACATTTCTCATTAAATTATAATGTTTCTATTAGATTCCACCCCCCAGAGATTATACTTAATAAGAAAAACTGTAATTTAATTTCTGCATTTTTTGTATATATTTTTTCTTGTACTGTCGATTGGCATGTTTAGAATACCAGTTTGAGGTTAAAACCTTTTCTGAATTCAAAGATCTTTTGGAAAAAATGTTTTTCCATGTCTATTTTCCAACTTTAATTCTTTTAAATTTGATTTAATATTGTTTCTAGTATCTTCTAACAGCTCTCTGAAATTTTTTGTTACATTTTTTTCCTGAAATCTTTTTCTTTGGCTTCTCTTCTATTCTTCAGAATTGCCATAGTTCAGATATCCACTTTTCTTTCTTCCTTTCTGGCAGTCTCTTTTAAGATTCATCTGTAACAACATTTTAAAATTCATCCAATAAATTCCTCTGATTCTCTATCAATGAAATTCAGAACTTCAGAGTGATTCCTGATTTTTTCTTGAAAATGGGAGTATATGCTCAACATCATATAAGGCAAATGATTAGCTTCCTTCTACTTTAGTTTAACTTGAAACTTGCACATGGATAATTTGAGATCTGTTCCACAATCAATCTCTGGCCACATCTTTATTAGTATAGCTCTTCCACCTCTTTCTACCAATATTAAAGTCATCTGTTTTCCTTAATCTGTCAATTATTTTATCTGTTGATATCCATATATATAGTCATTGTTTCGGTTGTTGGAAAGCTGTGTTAGCAATGAAGAAATCATTGGATTGGTAGAAATTAATAAGTAGTTCTGTTGCTTTATTTTGGTTTTGTGAGCCATGCAGTCCAACTACCAGTAGTCCTTGACTTATGACTATAATTGAGCTCAAAATTTCTGTTAAATGACACATATGTCAAATGACCTTTCCTGCCATAGTAGCTAAGTGAATCACTGTGGTTGTTAAGTGAATCTGACTTCCCTATTGACTTGGCTTGTCAGAAGGTCGCTAAAGGTAATCACATGACCCCAGAATACTGCAGCTGTCATAAAGATGAATCAGTTGCGAAATGTCTGAATTTTAATCACATGACCATGGGGATGCTATAATGGTCATAAGTATGATAAATGGTAATAAATCACTTTTTTAAGTGCCATTGTAGCTTTGAATGGTCACTAAATGAACAGTTGTAAGTTGAGGACTACCATACAATTTCCTCCTTAATATTTCCAACTTTGGCATTATAAACTCCAAAAGCAAGCAGCATATCTTGCTTGTTGTTCTGTCAATGTCAGGCTGAAGTTGATCATAAATCTATCAATCTCTTCTTACGTCGTTTGAGCATAATGTTGGACAATCATTAAAAGGTTGTACATAAAGTGTAATTGATACTATTTGATCACTGATTGCATTGTAGCCAAGTACTGTTCTTGCTATACCCTTCCGTACTGTGAAAACATAATGATTCCTTCTTCAGTTTTCATTTTCTGAGTAAGAAACAATGGATTTTTTGACTGAAAATGTCCAATTTCAATCCATTTCAATTCACTGATGATACAGTGTGGTTGATTAATTGCATTTTCATTGTGTTGAGCTTCCCTGTGTTTATGCTGGTAAACTCCATGTTTCCACTGTAGTTCTGGGAGGAGCTCAAATTTCTTTTTCTTCATGGAAACATTGGCATGTCCCAATATCCTGAAAGTTTTAATCTAGCAAGTCATAAATACCATTAGTACTTTGAAAATTATTTAGCTTTTCATCTTTATATCCATATGGCTTTTTTGGTAAAATGCAGAAATGGTTTCAGTTTCTTTCTCTATGCAGTACGAAATGACCTCTTTGCTCTTGTCACTAAAGTGATCTGACTTCAGCATCTTCCAATATCTCTGCTTTCAGTTACATGGGTAAGTTGAGTATTTGGGATGACCTTCACAACCCTGTGACCTGCTGGGATTATATAATATTGATATACATTACTGATGTATAATCCTCTCACTGACATGATGAAGCAACATTGTAGGATTTGGATGGTATAAAAGCATTATGCCAGAAAAATTCCATGAAGAGGAAGGCAGGGCTGTAGCCTGGCATTTTACTTATATAAGCATAATTATTTTATGTCTAGGATAAATAATCCTGCTCAAATACTCCCCACCCACCCCGGTTGACTAATGAATACATCATGTTCCTTTTGTATTGTAGATTATGTGTGACACTAAGAAATTGAAAATTAGCCTTGTGTGCCCTAGTTGCTTATTTCAACAAGAAAGTTCTGAAGACTAACTATAGGTTGTCCTCAATTTAAAGCAGTTCATTTAATGACCATTCAAAGTTACAATGGCATTGAAAAAGTGTCTTATGACCATCTTTCACCTAAACAGTCTTTGCATCATTTACATGATCATATGATTTATATACAAATGCTTGACAACTGGTTCATATTTATGATGGTTGCAGTGTCCCAGGATCATGTGATCACCTTTTGTGACCTTCTGATAAGAAAAGTCAATGGGAAAGCCAGATTTGCTTAGCAACCATGTTACTAATTTAACAACTGCAGTGATTCACTTAACAGAGATGGCAAGAAAAATCACAAAAGGGGGCAAAACTCACTTAACAAATTTCTCACTTAGCAACATAAATTGTGGGCTCAGTTATAGTTGTAAGTCAAGGACTACCAGTATATTAAAACTAATTTTTGCTAAGCATTAGTATTTTATTATTGTGGTCTTTGATGTATATTTGATTTTGACATGCGTTTATTGATCTTGCTACTAACTCTGGTAGGTTGGTTTGTTGAGATTGTATGATATGTAAATGTATTTAATTATTGAATTCTGCAGCAAGTATTTCTGATACAATAACAGAATTATGTTAATGCAGTAAAATACTTGTAATATTTTCTGTTTCCTCTTTTTGCTTTATAAATGGAACTGTTTTCTTTATTAATGAAAGTGAGTAAGAATATTAATTGAGGTATATAAATAAAATATTATTGACTATAGAATAAAAAATCATGCCATAATAATAGAAACCTATGATATGGCCACACTGAATTTTGTGTACAATTTTTGCTGCATTATTGGTATGAGAAAAGTGCCAAAGAAAGACATGGAATAAATCAGTTCTCAGAAGCATTTACCCATGAATAGGGCTAACTCTTTTGAGTTCTAATTGTATAAAAAAATATAAGAGATGTGATTAAAAATAAAGAAATATTCAATAAACTTAAAAATAAATATTTTTTCCATTTAGAAATTTCAAGTAGTCCAAGTTGGATTCATACAATAATATTTTTACTCTGTTATAGAGAGGAAAGCACAACAATTAGTTGCTGAAGGTGCCTACTAACTGAGAATATACATGCCATCTGTATGAGCTTGGCATAGTAATTTCTGAGTGCAACACAAATTGCCTGTTTTGACTTTTAAAGGTCTAATGCTTGGCATTGAAAATATTGTAACATTGCATTTTCTGCTGAAAGAAAATTAAATGCTTTCAAATTAATGACAGCAGTTATCAGTGACTAGTGAGTTTACATTATAAAGTGTTTGCATGTATAGAGAAAGACATATATGGTGCAATAGTTAAGGTATAGACTAGAAATTATGGCTTACATAAATTATGACTACATGACTTGCCTTGTGTGACTGTTTGCAGTCATTTTTGTCTGTGTATAAGACTTCATGAAATGGAATAGACATGGTAACAGGTCGCCCAATGGGGACTGTTTGGTGACCTAGACAGCTTGGAGCCTGGGCGTGGCTTAGCTTGACTGATTTGTATATAAGAGTTGTTTTGTCCTTGCAAGATAGCCTCTGTATTATATTGCTTCTGTGATTATGACTTCTGGTTTCTGAGTTCTGGTTCTGGCTTCTGCTGCATGGGTACTCTATACATGCATCCTACTTTACATTATTGTATATAAACAGTTTCTTCTATAAATGAATCCTGCTGAATGATTTACTTGTGTGCTGGTTGGATTGCTGCTCTGACAGCTTTTCCCATAAGTAAGTAAGTAAGTAAGGAGGGAGGGAAGGAAGGAAGGAAGGAAGGAAGGAAGGAAGGAAGGAAAGAAATATTTAATATTTTGAAATGCTTTCAAAATAGTTTTTGTTTTTGGAATCTGTATCATGTTACAAATTTTACACATATTTTCTCAGTGACTTTTTAAGGATCACTTAATTTGCCTGCCTGCTTTGCCTGCTTTTGGGTAAAGGTTGATCTTTTTTAAATAAAAAATTCAATATTTACATGCATGGTGTGTTGTGAGTTAATTTTGTGAGTTTGCTTGCAAGCAAATTTTATGAGCTTGTTTGCAAGCAAATTTTATGTGACAGACTCAGGTAGCTGATTGGAGATAGATAGATCTCTAAGTGAATATGTGATTCTGTGAGTAGCTCAATCTGCTTGCCTGCTTTGCCTGCTTTTGGGTAAAAGTTGCTCTTTTTTATTAAAAAACAATATTTACATAAATATTTATAATATTTACACACAAGCCATGCCCACCCAGTCACATGACCACCAAGCCACACCCACAAATTAGGCCATATCCACAGAACTGGTTGTTAAGAAATTTGAATCCCACCCCTGAGCTTTCCCCATTTACTTTGCTTTTAGGAAGAAGCCAAGAAGGTTGCAAATGGTAACTATGTGACTGCGTGATTCTATAATGTTCTAATTGTGAGTTTTGAGATGTGGTTGTAAGTACCATTGTTGCAAGTTAGAACAATGAGTGGTCATTAAGCAAGGATAATGTACATATATTTTATTTATATTTTACACTAAATTTCTAATCTAATCATATTAATTGCTATAAACTCCCTTTATTTTTTTATTGTTCACATTTCTATAATGAACGTTTTTGTATGTCTTTTGTACATCTCTTTCTAAAGGATATTTATTACCTATATGCAAGAATTTATGTATTTATTTATATATCATATTTAAAAACCACTTATCTTTCTCATGGGTTCATGGATAACTTCACATCCTCCCTCATAAACCAAAGGAAGAAAATTTCATGCAAAATTATCTTCAGTTCTTCTCTTTCTGTACTTCTAACAGGTATGCACTTGTTTCTGTGGAACAATATGCAGTTAGATTCTAAAACTATAGCATCATTAATAATCCTTCTTTGCTACAAACAAAAGTTAATATTCATTTTAATTGGAGAGGAATGATGATGTTCAGATCTCAAAGTAACATCTCATTGGGCATTTATCCAGCAAACTCTCTTATCCCAAGATTTCTGTATTATTAGCCAAATAAAGAGATGAAATCCAATATGGATTAAAGACACATGGTATTTTATACTCACAGAATTTGATTGCTATTCTTTGATTTTGTTTCTTTTTTCAGATTCTTCTGCTGATCAGTCCTTGCAGAATCTACTAAGTCCCTGAACTACTGTATTTTTTTTAACCAAATTTTATTATTTTTTAAACAAACATACACAAACACAACATAAAAACATCAAGCCATCTTCCACTTACGTTCATACAGTGTGTTGGTTGGTTTACAAATTGTTTTGTGCATTCACTTCATAGTCATCACTTACAATTACTTGTATATCTTCTCATATTATTTATCAAATATTCCTAAATACACTAATATCATTGTTAATCAATCATTTGATTATACTATTATTTGTTCATGTTATGCAAAATATCCATATTTTAATTGATTTATTTTATGACAATTCATATTATCATCCCAAATCTATCCCATAGTTATATTATGATAATACATCTTTATATATTCTTTATATTCTATAATTCTACATATTTCATTACCATATTTTATTGTCTAACCATTGATAAAATAAATCCCAAATCTTATAAAATTGTTTATCTTCTTGTTCTCTGATTTCAAATGTCAATCTACTCATTTCAGCACAGTCCATGATTTTCTTAATAACTTCCTCCTGCATTGGTATTTTCTCATTTTTCCAGTTTTTAGCAAATACAATCCTAGCAGCTGTTAATACATTTACAATCAAATATTTCAATTCCTTACTGTATATTTCAGGTAAGATTCCCAATAAAAAGATCTCTAGTTTTTTTGTCATTTTTTCCAGCCATTTGTGGATTTTAGTCCAATACCTTTTAGCATCTGCACATGTCCACCACATATGGTAATATTAACCAGATATCTGATGACATTTCTAACTCTTTTCTGATTTGTTCTTGAACATTCTTGTTGGGGGTAGATGCCACCTGTAAAACATCTTATACAAACTTTCTTTATATGCTGTTGACATTGTCATTTTGTAATTTTGAGACCACAATTTTTGCCATTTCTCTAAATCACTCCCATATGCAAAATTTCTCTTCCAAGCAATCATTGTTTCTTTAACTTGTTCTTCTTCTAGCTTAATTTCTAGTAAATAGCCATACAATTTTTAATGACCTTTTCATCAGTACCTGTCAAAATCTTATCTAAATCAGTCAATTTATCATAAAAACCTTCTGTTTTGGAATCTTTAGCATATCTAGAATGTATTTGCGCATATGAAAACCAATTCATCTTTATACCTTGTCCCTTTAGTTTTTGAACAGATTTAAGTTCACTATTTTCATTCAATATTTTACCATATCTAATTGTTTGTTCCTTTTTATATGTTATAGGATAAGAAAATTCTTCAATAGTCAATAGTCAGATTGGAATTTTCAGATAGCATTGCCTTTTAGTCTTCTCCCAATTTAACCACAAAACCTTCCGTATATAATGTCTTCTAAAGTACCCCTGTGTTTTAGTTCCCTTGTACCATAAAAAGGCATGCCACCCCAACAAATCATGTCCTTCTAGTGTCAACAATCTAGTATTTCTTAATGTTATCAATTCCTTAACCCACATCAGATTTGTAGCTTGGTAGTACAGTTCTCAATTAGGCAGGCCAAATCCTCTTATTCTAGCTTCTTGTAACAGTTTTAATTTTATTCTCGTTTTCTTTCCCTAGCCTAATTGGGATTGTTTGAAACAGATATAAAATTCTGGGTAGTATATTCATCTTGATTGTTGATATTCTCCCTATTAATGATAATTGTAAGTTTTCCCATTTTGCCAAATCCGTCACTATCTGTTGCTTGAGTTTAGTATAGTTACCCTCTTTAAGTGTGCTACATCTTGCTGTCAAATGTGTCCCCAAATATTTGATCTTATTTGTGACCTGAATTTTTAAAAGATCCGCCAATTCTTCCTTTTGTCTTAATAACATATTCTTTGTCAAAATCTGTTTTATCTTTATTTATTTTCAAATTAGCTACCTTTCCATATACCTCTATCTTTTCTATCAGTTTAAATGCTGTTTCTAATGGATCTTCTAAAATAAAAACCAGATCATCTGCGAATGCTTGCAATTTAAATTATTCCTTTTTAATTTTCATCCCTTTTATATCCTTTTCTTCTCTAACATTTCTATTTAGCACTTCCAAAGTTAACACAAACAACAGAGGTGACAATGGACAGCCTTGTCTTGTTCCTTTTCTTATATCAATAAAATCTGTCAATTCTCCCTCTATCATTACTTTTGTTGTTTGTTTATGATATATATCTTCTATTGCATGAAAAATTTTTTTACCAAAGCCCATCTGCTCCAACTGTGATAACATAAATTGCCAATTCACATTGTCAAAGGCCTTCTGTGCATCTAAAAATATCAAAGCCATTTGTTTTTCAGGGTGTGCCTCATAATATTCCAAAGTGTCCAAAAATATTATCATATTATCTTTAATTTGTCTCTTTGGCAGAAATCCATTTTGATCTGGATGAATAAAGTTATTTAGATATTTTTTAAGTCTTTCTGCCAATACTGAAGCAAAAATTTTATAGTCTGAGTTTAGTAGGGAAATAGGTCTATAGTTCTTGATTTGTTGTGGGTCGGCGTCCTCTTTTGGGACAAGTGTAATATAAGCTTCTGACCATGATTGGGGTATTCTCTTCTTTGACATAACTTCATTCATAACTTCTAACAATGGAAGGTTCAATGATTCTTGTAATGTCTTATAAAATTCCGCTGGAAGTCCATCTGGACCTGATACCTTTCCATTATTTTGCTTCTTAAGTGCTTTAGTTAACTCCATCATCGTTATGTTACTTTCTAACATTATTTCAGTCTCTTTAGGTATCCGGGGTAAATTAGCATTCTGTAAGTACTGTTTAACTCTTTCATCATCGATATTCTCTTGTTTGCATAATTTCCCATAATAATCTTGTCTGATTTTTTTCTTCTCTTTACTTCCATAGCAAACTTGGCCTTGATCATCTATTAATTGTGATATTAGATTCTCTCTCCTTTCTCAGATTATTTATTTATTTATCAAGTTTATATACCGCCCCCTCTTCCAAAAAGGGACTCGGGGCGGTGAACACCCATGATAAAAACATACAAAAAAAATCAGCAAAGTTAAAATAAATTTAAAAGTCATTAAATAAATGGCTGAATTAAAAACTATGAAGCCAATAAAACCCAATAAAAATTTAAAAATTAAGTTAAAAATTTAAAACCCTTCTCATAACATTAGGCCAGACCAGCCTGCTGGAAAAGGTGGGTCTTTAGTGTGCATCGGAAGGCTCGCAGGTCAGCAATGGCTCGCATCTCCGTAGGTAGTTTGTTCCAAAGGGAGGGTGCTCCCACAGAGAAGGCCCGCACTCTCGGGGCTGCCAGCCAACATCGTCCAGCCGGCGGCACCCCGAGGAGGCCCACCCTGTGGGAGCACACTGGCCGGCGGGAGGCTGATGGTGGCAGTAGGCGGTCCCGCAAGTACCCAGGTCCCAAGCCATGGAGCGTTTTAAAGATGGTCACCAACATCTTGAATCGCACCTGGAAGGCCACCGGGAGCCAATGCAGCTTGTGCAGAAGCATGGGAGCTCCGAGAAGCCCCCAAGATCACCCGCGCGGCCGCATTTATATTTATATGCTAGCCATCTACCTGGTTTATTTGCATCTTCAAAATAGTTGTTTTGCACCTCTGATTTTCTGTGCTATTTCTTCTTTTTCCATTAATCCCATTTTATATTTAATTGTATCCATTTTTAACTTAATATCCTTTTTCCGTGGCAGTTTCTGTAACTCTTTTTCAAGTCTTTTATACTCATCCTCTAATGTCTTAGAGGCTTGTCTTTTCATAATATTTCTTTTCCTTGTATAGTCTATTATCAAGCCTCTGGCATATGCCTTCATTGTATCCCATACATTTTGCATTGAAGTGTCTTCTTTTTTATTTTCTTTGAAGAAAAAAGCCAGTTCTTTCTCTATTTTCTGTAAAGTCTTTTTCTTTTAATATAGTGTTATTTAACGTCCATCTTGATCTTCTTTATCCTTTCCATTTAATTGTTATTGGGTTATGATCAGCCCAGGTACTCGTTTCTTTATCGATTTCTTGAAGATTAGCAATCAATTCTGTTGACATCCATATCATATCTGTTCTAGACCATGATGAATGTCTGTTTGAATAGAAGGTATATTGTTTAGTCTTAGCATTTCTTTCTCTCCATGCATCTTTTAGATTTATTTCATCTATCATTTTAAAAAAGGATCTAGGGAGAATCTTTCTGCTTTGCTTTGTTGTTTTCTGTGTTGTATACTCCAGTTTATTATCCACTATTCCATTGAAATCTCCCATCATAATAATATTAACATAGTCCAATTCTATTATTGTCATATGTAGTTTTCTATAAAATTCTTCTTGATTTTCATTCGGAGCATAGATTGCTATCAGGAGTGTTTTCATATTATTGTCCATTATTTCCATCATTAAAAGTCTTCCATCATCATCCGTATGGATCAATTTCGCTGGAATAATATCTTTAATGTATAAAACCACTCCTCTTTTCCTACATTGTGTCAAAGAAGTAAATATTTTCCCTAACTTTGGCTTGTATCAATAATTGTTCGTGCTGCTTTTTAATATGTACTTCTTGTAGGCAGATTATATCAAATTTTAATTTCTCTAATCTGTGGAAGGTTTTCCTTCTTTTGACAGCTGAATTAAGTCCATTTATATTAATTGTAATCGGTTTTTTCTCTTCCATGATTATATTTTGTAGGTAGGTTTTGCAGCTCTTGTAGATCTTGGTTCTGGTTGTTCTCTAACTTCCATCTTTCCGCCTACCGCACCTTCTTCTTTTTCAAGTCCTCTTGAAATTGAATTAGTGGCATTTCTTTTTCTGTCTCTTCCTCCTTCTCTCCAAAGTATTCTGTGTAAAATACTTCTGCCTTCTCAATTGATTCAATTCTATGTCTTTGTTCCTGCTATATAAACATTAAGCCTTCTGGTATCAGCCATCTATAATTCACCTCTTTTTTGAGTAGTATTTTAGTCAGAAATCAATACTCTCTTCTCACCTCTCTCACCCTTCTGGGTATTTGTTTCAGGACTACAATCTCTTTATCTTTGTATTTCAGTGTTTTCTCTCTTGCCACCTGTAGTATTTGTGTTTTAATAGCTTTCTTTGTAAATCTAATATGAACTTCTCTTGGCAAGCTATTTCTCATTGCATATCTTGTGAAGACTTGAAAAACTTTTTCTATTCCATCCATCATCTTCTCTTTAGTGATTTCCAACACCTTGCCAAAATTTCTATCATTATCTCTGCCAAATTTTGACCCTTTTCTTCCTCTATGTTTTGATACCTGAGATAAAATTCTGATCTGTCCATCTCCCATCCGAGCATCCCACTCTTATCTTGTTCAACCACAGTTAACCTACCATCAATATCTCCAATCTTCTTATCTCTTTGTTTATCGTCTTCAATTTTTTGGAATCTCTTATCATACTTCATCATTTGTTGAATGTTCTCCACCTTTTCATCAGTTTTTCCTGTTCTTTGTTCAATATTCTCTATTCTCTTTTCAATATTCTCTGTTCTTGCTTGTATGTTTTGAATTCCTTGCATGATCTTCTGTACCGTCACCCTTTCCTGTTCTTTTTCTTGTTGTAACATCGTCTGTATTGAGTGTTGTCCTCCAGATGGTGAAGAGGAAGAAGTGGGAATTGAAGAACCGGCCGCTGTTGGTTTCCTACTCATTTCAAACAATTCAAAATCTTCAGGTTCTTCTAGACCTTAATCCACTCGTGTAGTAACCAATTGTAATTTCAAGTAAAAATAGTAAAGGAAAAAGGAAAGCAAAATACAAGAGAAATTTCTTCAGGTTCTTGTACACCTTAATCCAATCAATTAATTAAATAACGAGAAAAAAACAAAAAAGGAGAAGAAAAACCATAAAAAGAGAAAGATAAAGTTGTCAAATATAATAAGTGGCAGAAAAAATAAAATTCTTCAGGTTCTTCAACACCTTAATTCAATTAAAAGGTCTCAGATATAAAAAGGAAAAAAAAAGAGCCACAGAAAAAACCAATATAAAAGTAAATCAAAGGATGGGGGGGAAAGGAAAAAGAATAAAAAAGCTATTCCCTTGAAAAGAAAAAGAAAAATTAATAGTAATAATAATAATAATAATACCAAAAAAAACAGATGAAAAAAGATTTTTTCTTTAAAATAAAATATAAAAATAAAAAATAGACTTCAAAACCAAAAAAAACCCCAAAAACAAATTCCAGAAAGCCAAAGATCCAAGTGACTATCAAAAATAGTAAGCTAATAAGGAGGGAGTTTGTTGAAGTAGAGAATAGCTCAACGTAAAAAAAAGAAAGAACACACTGCACCTCTTTACACATCCAAGGCTTTTTAAGTTCTAAACAATTTTATAACTCTTTTCTCTAGAGTCTTATAATCTTCTTTCTGTAAATTTCAACACCAGACTCCAGCCACTGATAAAAACCTAGAGGAGCATCTGCAATAACACTCTCCCGTGCTCTTCCCTCTATTTTATCAAACAGGCTCAAAGTCCTTGAAAAGAAGCCTCAGTTCTTTCTCAGCTTTGTCTGGTCCTCAAAAGTAAAACAAAAACAAAAAAACAAAACAATGTTTCCAAGCCTCTAGATAGCAGTGTTACAAATTTTCCTCTACTTTCACTTTCCCTTTCAAACAGAAATATGTTTTAAATAATAAAAAATTAATTAAAAATAAAAGAAGATCTTAAAAAAGAAAACTGAAAGGGAATCTCTAACCTTAAATATTATAGAGGCAAAAAAGAAAAAAGGAAAAATAAGGTAAAAAAAAAACAGTCCAGTTTCAAAGTAAAAAATCATGTTAAGAGTCCAACAATAAAAAAAGAAATACTAATTTTGACTTCCTGTTTAAAATTGCCGCTTAATGACTTCTGTCTTATATTTTACAAATTCTTTCTTTTCCTTAGGGTGTTCTCTCAGATCGTAAAATAGAAAAAAAAATCTCACCAAACCAGCACACTTATTCTCTTCCGTTTCGGAGCTGTCCCAACTTCAGCAGCTTTAAAGGCTGCCTCTTTGCTGCAGGCAAAAAGAGCTTCTCCTGTATCTACCAGGGACTTTGCGATGTCCCTGGGATAGCAGGATGCGCTCTTTACATTCACCATCTCTTCGGGACGGTTTAGGTCCGTTTGAACCATCCAGCAACAAAAATATCAGCTGCGATCTCAATCACCAAGACCGCATGCAGTACCGTCGCGACGCCAGCCCCGCCCTCCCCTGAACTACTGTATTTTTTATTCAATTTCCCATGCAAATAAGCTGTTAACTAACAATTGCAAATTTTTATGTAGCATTTCTTAGCATGGCTATTTCAGTCACCAATAAAAAGACCTTTGCTCAAAATTTTGTGAAATGTCTTTCATTGGATAAAATGTTCAGGTTTATGAGCTGGATACTCCACTCACTAACATCAGATAATTATCCCTTGAACCAAATATTGTATAATCCCCTCCAATTACAGATAGTCCTTGACTTAAACTGTTCATTTAGTGACCATTTAAAGTTACCACAGCACTGAAGAAAAAAGAATAATAACCATTTTTTACACTTATGACCATTGCAGCAACCCTATGGTCACGTGATCAAAACTCATGCTTGGCAATTGAGTCATATTTATGATTGCTGCAGTGTCCTCGAGTCATGCCAATCACCTTTTGTGAATTTCTTACAAGCAAAGTTAATGGGAAAGGCAGATTCACTTATCAACTATATTACTAACTTTTAACAATTTCTGTGATTCACCTTCAACTGTGGCAAGAAAGGTAATAATATGGAGCAAAATTCACTTAACAACTGTTACACTTGGGCTCAATTATAATCATAATTCAAAGACTGCCTGTATTTCTTTTTTAAATTAATACAAGAATGCAAAAAACAGTAAAAATGCATAAATTATAAAAGAAATTAAAACGATCTGAGTAAACAAAAAACATTTGAAATGCAAATCAACAGATACATATTACATGAACTTTTAATCAATCAAGACAGAATATAAACATCTGAAAATTTTAAAGCCAGAATTAATACTTACAATTGCTTTTGACAATGTATTTAAATAAAATGTTAATTTCTGTGACTCCAACAACATAAGTACAGTAAGGTAATTTTTAAAATGTTGTTTCTAAAATGTTACTTTTTGTTGCAAATTATGCCTAATCTAACCATCTATTGAACTTGTTGGTTAAGTAAAATATGCAATTAAAAAACACATACACAGAAGTACTTAAAGAATTTTGAGGAAAAATAGAGAAGCAAATAAAAATGACTTTCTGGTAGACCACGACCATGACTATCACGACCACCTCCCCCTTCCCCTCTTCCTCCTCCTCCTCCCTTCTTCCTTCTGTCTTCTTTTTTAACCATTAATGGCTACTTGGATATTTTTATATTTTACTTTGAACATTATTATTTATATGTATTTGGATTAATTTAATTGTTTTTAATATTTTTAAAAATATTTTTAATGATCATGCTCTACATGTCTGTTTGCTTTGATGGGTGATGGGTGCATAGAGGGAATCTTGCATTATTGCCATATACAGCTACTTCACTGAAAAGAAAGTGCAGTTGTGCATGCATAACAAAACAACTGGGATCAACCTTTGGTATGATCATTATAAAAATGTGATTGCTTTAATTATTTCAAAACCCAAATTAATAAAATAAACATAACTATCCACTGTGTTAGATTATGGATATCAGCTATCCAAAGGCATAAACTCAGGTCTCAGTTTAATTGTAGCAACAAGGTTGCTACTGATTAGACTGAGGGAATTTCTGTCATATGGGGCTCTATTTACTTTTCAATTTTAAAATGTAATATTACCTATTTTATTTTTATTTTATTGTCTTAAATATCACCCAATTGTATTTTAATCTGGCTTTGGCTGCACTCAGGAATGTTGTGGATCTTCATGCTGACTGTATGATGTGGAACTTCTTTCTGTTTAAAAACATACAAAAAGGTGAGGAAGGAGGCAAAATTAGGATGAATCTGATTGTTTTTTGAAGTTCTCATGGATGTTATTTTAAGCAGGGAAGGACAAAGAAAGGTCTTAGCAATGTTTCTTGTCTGCCTAGAATATGAAGTTGGCCTACTTTTTCTTATAGTAATTTTATGTAGGAAGATTAAATAAGTTCAGAGTTATTTCATCACATTACTCATTGATGGGGGCAGAATTTGTAGTCCTCCTTGTTTGTGACAAATTTTATTAATATTTAGAATTTCTCAAAACACGAATAAGAAAATTTAGACAACTGTCATTTAGGAGTGGAAACCAAAAGGCCAGATTATTATTGCACATGGGTCATTGAATTTGAACTTAAAGGAAAAAGACATTTAGGAATCTGTCTTAATAATCAAAGACTGTTAGTTGTTTTAATGGGGACTGTCTTAAGTTACAATAAAAATACAACCTTAGTTACGTCATGAGAGGTTTCTGGGAAACTTTACACAAATTTGCATCTGTCATAGGGTGGTCTAACATGTTTTAGTAAGCCTTGAAGGCTAGCTTTCAAGTTCTCCATTGTGGTGGAGATAGCATTCAGAATTGGGTCCGCTTGCTGATTGGACTGAGTCTGTCAAATCTTTGAGGACACTCCCTCTGTTGCTAGGGTCCTCCCAGAAATTGACTCAATCAGCTGGACGACGTATTAACGTCTTCTCCTAAAGAATCAAAATTTGAAGCAATTTAATTCGGAAAAAAATCATCAATACTGAATACTATTTCAACATACAATGGATCAGCTAAGGGCCAATCTACATCTTTTTTTTGTGGGAGGTAGAAACACCATTCACACCACATCCCTGCGCTTTGGCTTGTCAAGACTCTCAGTGGGTTAAATACGGTCGTGCGGACGCCTGTTTTACCATGACAGCATTGAAAGGGCAGAAGATTGCAGCGAAGGCAGAAATCTCTTCACACACTGACAGGTCAGGTAAGGAGAATAACCATTTGATGATGTAGGGTAGGAAGGCTGCAGAATAACTTGTGGAAACTCCAGAATAACAGCATTGGAATTAAAAATGGCAGAACGCTAGCCATGCTGTCAGGAAAGTTGAGGATACGGCTTGCAGGCCGTCACACTCTCTAAGCCCAGCAGCTCCAGATCAGATGTCTTCCTGTTATGGCCCAAGCCAAAGAACAACGTTGCAGGGGCTCTAAAGAGCTCCAAGGCAGCTGAGCAGGATAAGCACCATAGAGACAAGGCTTTTGACAAGTTGTGGGCTCGAGGAAAAGAAGAGGCCCAAACTTCAGAAGAAATGGTGCCCAGTATAGTTTCCTGTCTAAATGAGGAGCGACCGTTATTAAGGGGAGATAGGCAACTGCAAACTGACAGGAGTGCAGTAATAGAAACGGCCTTAGGGGGAGCTGAAGAGCAATAGGAGTCTATTGAGGCTTCAGAGATTAGAATTTTTTTTTCTCCATATGCCCAACAACAGAGCAACTGACAGTTATAGGTCAGTGACCCAGAATGGCTCCAGACATCACATTTACTCCCATGTCAGATGGCATTAGATCAGTCAAGGGACAAGAGCCTGAATTCCAATTTAACATGCAGGCTCTTTTAAATGAGGCAGTAAGGCAAGGGCTGTCAGCTGTTTAAAATAGACTAGGTATTCGCCTCAGAGGCTCTGTCCAGGCATAGTAGGAGACACAGGTCTCATGATGAGGATGATCTCTCCCTACATTCAGAATCAGGGTTCTATGCCCTTGCTGAAAACTCCCACTCCATCCCATCTGATAGTGGGCAAATGATGGACAGAGATTATTCTGATGATGAAGGCCTCAATGAGGCTGAACAAGTCTCTATGCTAGGTCTGTTCCAACCAGCCATCTTCAGGTAGCTCCTCTTCAAGGCTAAAAAAGCCACAAGGCAGAGCTTGGTTCCTGAACCACAGGAGCCTACTGACCCTTCTGAAGACCCCAATGACTCACTATTTTCTGGGGGGGGGGGGGGACAGTAACAGCAGATGTCATCCCTGCACCAAGGATGTTCACCACGGTCATCCAAAGGCAGTGGCACCCCTTGGATTGAGTCCAAGCCCTTCCTGCCTGGAGAAGAAACTGTTCAACGTGGGAGGTGACTTCTCTAAGGCCCTGGAAGTGCCCGCTGTCGATGCCCCAGTTGTGGCCCTACAAGCCAACACCGACATCCCTGGGGAGCCTGAGGACTCGCTGAAAGCAGAGGACAAGAGGGCGGAACAGACATTGCAGAGAGCACACCCGTCAGCAGCATGGGCAGTGAGGGTCTCCACGGTCGCATCCCTTTTCAAAACAGGGCCTCTCTTATCTCGCTCCAGGAGCTGCAAGAGAGAATTCCACTGGACGATGTGAGGTCACACCAACATGTGAACAAGCTATTAGCAGCAGTGGAATTTTCAGCTGAAGCCACCCACAGAGCAGCCAAATTTGCATCTAGGGCAATAGGCCCTCCATCAAGGAACTGAATGACTACAGACCAGTTGCTCTAACATCTGTACGTATGAAAATCTTTGAAAGGCTTGTGCTGTCTCACCTGAAAATCATCACGGATCCGCTGTTAGATCCCATGCAGTTTGCATACTGAGCAAATAGATTAATAGATGATGATGTTAACATGGCTCTGCACTATATCCTACAACACCTTGAACCTCCAAATGCCTAGAAAGGGTCCTCTTTGTAGACTTCAGTTCAGCATTCAATACCATCATTCCAGATCAACTAGCGGTACCTGAACACACTTATAAGTGGATCATAAGCTTTCTAACAGACAGGAAGCAGCAGGTGAAGCTTGGCGAAATCACATCCGATATCTGTACAATCAGCACAGGGGCCTCCCAAGGCTGTGTCACTTCTCCCTATATACCAATGACTGCATCTCAAATGATCCATCTGTTAAAATACTGAAGTTTGCTGATGACACAACAGTGATTGGTCTCATTCGAGACAATGATGAATCTGCATACAGACAGGAGGTTACACAACTTGCCTCGTGATGTAACGGGAACAATCTGGAACTGAACACACTCAAAACTGTAGAAATGGTGGTAGATTTTAGAAGAAACCCTCCCATATTATCACCTCTTACAATACTAGATAACACAATATCAACAGTAGAGACCTTCAAATTTCTAGGTTCTACTATATCACATGACCTAAAATGGACACCTAACATCAAGAACGTCATCAAAAAAGGCACAACAAAGAATTTTCAGCACCAACTGAGAAAGCTCAAACTGCCCAAGGAGCTGCTGATCCAGTTCTACAGAGGAATTATTGAGTCTATCATTTGCACCTCTATAACTATCTGATTTGGTTCTGCAACCCAACAGGACAGACACAGACTTCAGAGGATAATTAGGACTGCAGAAAAAACAATTATCACCCATCTGCCTTCAATCGAGGACCTGTATACTGCACGAGTCAAAAAGAGGGCTGTGAAAATATTTACAGACCCCTCACATCCTGGACATAAACTATTTCAACTCCTTCCCTCAAAACGACGCTATAGAGCACTGCACACCAGAACAACTAGACACAAGAACAGTTTTTTCCCGAAAGCCATTACTCTGCTAAACAAAAAATTCCCTCAACACTGATCAACTATTTACAAAGTGTACATTATATATACTGTTAATCTTCTTATCACTCCTTATCACCCATCCTCTGCCACTTGTGACTGTAACTTTGTTGCTTGTATCCTCTGTTTCCTAGTATGATTTGATTGTTGATTGTACCCTATGACTATCATTAAGTATTGTACATTATGATTCTTGATTCTTAACAAATGTTCCTTCTTTATGTATACTGAGAGTATTTACACCAAGACAAATTCCTTGTGTGTCCAATCACACTTGGCCAATAAAGTATTCTATTCTATTCTATAGGGAGGATTGTGACCTCTCGCCGCCTGCTCTGGCTAAGAAAGTGGCAAGCTGATATGAGACATAAGTGGAGGTTGGGCACTGCTCACTTTAAAAGGGATAAATTATTTGGAGAGGTTCTGGGCAAAGTACTGGTGTAGTCCAAGGAGTAAGGGAAGGTCTTGCTATCCAGGTCCAGAAGGGGTGATTTAAGATCAACTCCCTATCTCAGATGTTCCTATTATAGGACTCCTGAAGCAGGAGGGGGGTTTTCTAGGCCCCAGAGGCCTTTCGTCCCTGGGGAGGATCAACCCCAGGACAGGACATGTAGAAATCACCCATTTAACAATAAGCGGCCCTTTCCAGGGGCTGGGGGTCGTCCCTTCCGACGCCCCAGATAAATTAGATGTCAACCCTCCCATTGGAGGACATCTGGCATTATTTACCAGGTATTGGGAGGAGGTAACCACAGACACTTGGGTATTGGAGACTGTCAGCTCGGGTCTTTCTATTGAGTTCCTCTCTACACCCCTGAGCTTTTTTATTCGCTGTCCTGTTTCCAAGAACAGGGAGAGAAAGGTCCTTATGGAAACAGCTATTAAGCACCTACTGGAAATCCAGGCAATTCAGACGGTGCCTGAGGACCAAAAGGGCATGGGATTTTATTCCATCTTGTTTATAATCCCTAAAGCTTCAGGGGGATGGAGGGCAATTCTGGACTAGAAACATCTTAACCGCCGGGTAAAATACAGGTGGTTTAAAATGCATTCGCTCCAGTTGATTCCAGAGTGGATTAAGGAGAGGGATTTCCTGAGTTCCATAGATTTAACAGACCTACCTTTATGTGTCCATTCTTCCGGCCCATAGACAATTCCTCAAGTTCTGCTATAATGGGAGGCACTATCAATATAGGGCCTTGCCCTTTGGGTTTTCCTCTCCCCCCAGAAACATACACAAAGCTGTTCGCAGCCGTGGCAGCCCATCTCAGGGCCATCCCAGTAAGAGTCCAATGTTACCTGGATGACATACTGATCCAGTCATCCTCCCCATCTCAGGCAACAGAGGATTTGGAAATCACCATTCAGGTGCTCCAGGGGCATGGCTTCTCTGTCAACGAGGCCAAAAGCCACTTCACTCCCACCACTTCTCTACTCCATCTGGGAGCTTCAATAGATACCATTTCCTGCAAGGTATCCTTATCCCAGGAACATCAGGGGAGTATCAGGGAGTTAATTGGGCAAGTAAAACTTAAACACAGCCTACGCTTTCAAAGATCCTGGGGAAAATGATATCTTGCATTAATATTGTGCCCTGGGCTAGATTCCATGCCAGGCCACTCCAATGGTTTCTTGTCCCATACCAGAAGACAGGTAGGAGTTGTTCCTTTCTACAGGTCAGATTGACACCTCTGGTCTTGCAAACCTTACAATGGTGGTCATCTGAGGCCCTCTCCCTGGGGCTCTTATTCAAGGAACCTAACAGGTTAGTGCTGACCACGGATGCCAGTCTCTATGGCTGGGGAGCCCGTATTCAATCCAGGGTGGTCCAGGGACAATGGTCCCAGGCTGATTTGGGCCATAATATTAATTGGCTAGAGCTTAGGACTGCCCATCTGGCCCTGAAAAACTTAGAGGAATCTGTCTCAGGTAAGGACATCCTGGTTTTGACTGAAAATGTGTCAGTCAAGTCGCACATTAACCATCAAGGTGGGACACATTCATGGCCATTGATGCTCGCGGCCGAAAAACTCTGCTTATGGGCAGAGAGACACCAGGTATCGTTCAGAGCTGAGCACATTGCTAGCATGGCCAATGTTGAGGCTGACTGGCTTAGCAGAGCTTCCATTGACCACGCAGAGTGGCATTTGCACCCCAATTTGTTTCAGGGGCTGTTGGAGCGATTTGGAGTAGCAGCTGTGGACCTCTTTGCTTCCCAGAACAACATGCAACTTCTGAGGTTCTACTCCAGGTTTGCAGTTCTGGGGGCGGAGGGAACGAACGCCTTATGCAGCCCTTGGCCATGGGAACTACTTTATGCCTTTCCTCCCCTGCCCCTGATCCCAAGAGTGATCCAGAAGTTGTGGTAGAAAGAGCAGAACTTATCCTTGTAGCCCCTCATTGGCCCAGAAGGCCATGGTTTGCGGACTCAGTAAATCGCTCCATCTCCAGACCTTGGAGGATACTGGAGGACAGAGTGTTTTCAGCCAGGTGCCAGTATTGCACCGAGAGCCCCAGTGGCTTCAGTTGGCCGCCTGGAGATTGAGAGGGGATCTCTGATTCGGGACAATTATTCCTCCAGAATAATAAGAACTATCCAGGCCTCCAGAGACCCTCTATCAACTGTATCTAAGATGCAACCTGGAAGGCTTTCAGAGAATGGTGTTCTAGGTCTGACATTGTCCCCACTGGGGCTTTGATTGCACAGGTGCTGGACTTCCTCCAAGAGGACCTAAATAAGGGGCTTTCTCTTAACACCTTGCGGAGGCAGGTTACAGCCTTGTCCTCTGTTCTGTCCTTTGGGGGAGTGGAATCCTTGTCTAGACATCCCATGGTCCGCAAGTTTCTGAAGGGTGCTATAAACCTGAGGCCTCCAGTGGCTTATCAATTTCTGACATGGGACTTCTCTAAAGTACTACAGTTGTGGACTGAGGCCCCATTTGAACCACTGAAGTCCACTTCCTTGCAGTTTTGTCTTGCAAGGTGGCCTTCCTGGTAGCAATTACCTCTGCCAGGAGAATTTCGGATTTGGCAGCTTTATCTGTCATGAAGGACCTTTGTGTGTTCCACACCAACTGAGTGGTGTTAAAACTATATCCTTCATTTATGCCACAGGTGAACTCGTGGTTCCACAGAGCCCAGGAACTAATCTTACCCGATTTTTGCCCACATCCTGTGCATGCATTAGAAAGAAGATGGCACAGTCTGGACATTCACAGAGCCTTGCGGATTTATGTTAAGAGGACATCACCCTTCAGAACGTGTGAATCCCTCTTTATTTCCTTTCAACCTTCTACTATGGATTGCAAGGTTACTCCAACGACTGTGGGGATATGGATGAGACTCTGCATATCCAAGGTCTACCAAACCCAAGGACTGGCGGTTCCACTAAGGATAACAGTGCACTCAACGAGAAGTGCGGCCATGTCGGCAGCATGGACCACTCAGGCCTCTCTGGAGGAGGTTTGCAGGTAGCTACCTGGGCCTCACCTCTGTTCATCAGACACTATAAGCTGGACTTTTTTGCTTCTGCTGGGGCTGCTTTTGAATGGAGAGGTCTGCAAAAAGTCCATCCTATTTAGGGGATTCGGACTGCATTAGGCCCACCCATAGGACAGCCAGCTTTGGTATGTCCCAATCCTGAATGCTATCTCCAGCACAATAGAGAAGGGTCGTTGGTTCTCACCTGATACGATCTTTCTCTTTGGGTGGAGATAGCATTCAGTGCCACCCTTTTCTGGTCCATTCTGAATATAATGGTGTATGTTATTGTTATAGGAGAACATGTCAGTCTGTCAATATTCTTTTACCAATTTCTGGGAGGTCCCATTGAGGGAGTGTCCTCAAAGATTTGACACTCAGTCCAATCAGCAAGCAGAGACTGATCACCCAATCCTGAATGCTATTTCCACCCAAAGAGAAAGGTTGTATCAGGTGAGAACCAACGACCCTACATGGACAAACAGCAATATACAGAGAAAGACTCCAATCTCCAAAATCTTGACAATACTGTGGCCTACAACCAGCTCATGAGAGGCTAAAATCCAGCAATAGCTTCCTTAGGTTGATAGAAGATTTGAAGAATTTGAAAGCAGAATGGATCTAAGGAAAACTACAAAGAATCAACATGGAAGGAACCAATGGAGAAGCTGGCACCTGGGTCTAACAAAAACTTGGAAGTAAGGAAATCATTGAATAGACTGCACATGGGTATAAAATGTTCCAGGAACACTCTGGACAAATGGGGCTATCTGTTTGCTTATGCTTTTTGCGATTGTGGTATCATAAGGATAACAACACATATATATACCTTCTCTTTGTGCCCCAGTCAATGTACAGTTGAGGAATTTATGGCAGTGCAACAGAACACAATTAATGTTGCTACCGTAGTTTCTGGGGAAGATCTGTTTAACTTGTACATACCTTAGGCTTGTATGGTATATTTAAGTGTTACATTATATAGTATGCTTATTTTAATTATGATGCTTTTGACATGAATGAACAAACAAGATAGCTATAATGCTTTAAGTGATTTGTTTATCTGACATTTTTTTATCCATAGTATGTATTTTTCTGATATACTTATTTATTGAATCTATGCAAATTCATTTAATTGGTAGTAATGTACTGTAGATCTGCAAAGTGATTTATATAGTTTTAAATAAGTAAATAAATAAATTACTGTCATGCATTACTCTCACAAGGAACTATTGATGTAATTTTGAGATTGTAATGAGCAGTGGAAATTCACTGGGTCTCAAGAAGTGATGAGGCATAATCTGATTTTGAAACTAAATATAAACTACTATAAAGAAATAGTCTTAGTCTGCCCTTATTCTATTCCTCATTTGAGTTCAATTCTATCAAACTCTCTTAATTGTCTTGCTGAAAGAGCTGAATACAAATAAATGGCTGCCATGGGGAAAAATGTTGCTCCTCCAGGCACTGCTTCTTCTGAAATAAAATAATCCATTCAGCTCCTAAACAGAGAATATCTATTTGGAACGTACTTCATTTTATTGCAGAAAATCAAGATGCAAACTGTACAATTTTTCAAATTGTACATTTCTTAGATCTTCTCAAAATGTCAGCTATTTTGCAAGTATATTATAAATACTAAAGTGTTTAACAATGGGGGCTATGTTAAATTGAAAAAAAAAGATTGATAATAATCAAATAAAATAGAACTGTTCGTAGTGAATGCAGTTGTGTTGTCATTTTTATAGGAAATGTGCTGCCTTAAAGCTTTTCATTCTGCCTGCAATCTTTTATGTGACAATTTTGCTACAGATGCCCTGAAGGATAGTACTGGTTTATTGTCATGCAATGGGTTAAAGAAGAATGAAAGTGGAACACAGGCGTTCTGCTGAGAAAACGTAAAGGCGCTGCCTGCAGCTGTATGGCTCTACGTAGGCACCTGTGGGTTTCAGTGTGTTTAATGCATAGACTGCAGTATGAGGCTATCACTGACATTTGCTGACTCCAGTATACTCTTCTGTCTGCTGCCCTGCTAGCTTCTGCACCATCCATGAGACAGGCAAAATGGTGCAGCATGTTTGAAGCTTCCTTAGGAAACAATAACCATCAGTATGCAGCAGAGGTAGGTGAATGGTTTTATTTATCTGCAACAGAAAGAGGGAGTGTAAGACTTTCTTGTTTATAATGTTAAACCAAAAATAATTCTAGCAATACTGTCTTTTTCTAATCTTGAATTTTGTGACAGGTATATTGACAATATCTTGATTATGTACAATAGATCGGCATGCTACTTGTAAAACATGTAGGAGTATGTATTGGATAATTTATATAGCATATTTTAAAAGAAAGACTATAAGCATGCAGTATCAATTTGATAAATTATTATGCTTCTAAACACAATTTTTTTCGAGCTGTATGAAAGGTAAGAAGAGTTGAAGTAAGAAGTAGAATTTAATTTTATCATATTGTGAATAGTGAAGGATTTAGTATTGAATTGGGCAAGGAAGGACACAGCAATCCTGGAGAATGAATGCTGTAGCTATTTTTAACAGCTGCAATATCAGGTTTGCATTCCAAATGCTCAACATTTGTTTAAAACTTGTTTAGTGTTTATGAATTATGTTTAATGAAAGAAATATAACCAGGTCCAGCTTTATGTTTTTGCTCAAAATAGATATTTTCAAAACCTGTAAAACATACAAAAATGTACAGCAGCTTGTAAAATTACAATAAAGAAAGTCAATAGAAAAAGAATTTTAACATTTTATTTAAATGTGTTTTTTTCTGAGCTGATTTCAGGATATCTCACAAACATTAATAGATGCTAATAAATGTTATGTATAAGAAAAAGATAGCTGAACTGTCTGAAATGCTAATTTATTGTATTTTGAATGTAGCAGATTGTGGAATCTTCAGATTATGATCCAAGTTTGTACATACATAATTGAATAAGAATGATTTAAGCAGTGCTGTGTCATTAGGCATGGGGATGGGAGGAAAAGGAATGCAGACTTGTATTTTGCTTATACTAATGTATTGCACCTTGTATATCTAAGATAAATTATGGTTTTGTGCAATGAACTTTATGTCAGAGATTTTTGATATTGGTTAGTTGATCGGATTTTTATGTTAAAAGTTAATACTTTTTTCATTTCAACTCCACATATTATTCTATCACAATAATACATTCTATACCTAGAAATTTAATCCTGAATGGTGTTATGTGGGCGGTATATTTGAATTTATTAATACAGAATATTGGTCTTATTAACTCATCTATTTATTTCGAACAGTAGAAGATACTTCCAATCCCTTAAATTTAAATCACAGGCTATTTTTGACAGAATTGCCAGCGTCATATTGCTGTTCTAGATTTAGATGAATATAATTCCTCTGAATTGCTTATATTTGTTCTAATTATTAAGACTGTACCATGTGATAACTTCTGAATATCTTAGTGTCTCCAAAATGTTATATAATTGTTATATGTTGCAGATGAAACTGAGTACTGTATTATGATCAAATCTATAATAAGAAACAAAAAAGGGCAAAATACTTCCATTTCAAACCTCAATAAATATCAATGCTTTGCAATGACTTTCCCTACTGTTTTTATTTATTTTTTGTTAGATTGCAATACATTTAAGCTGAATTCAGATATTCCACATATTTCTTTGTTGCCAGGCTATTATATAAACAAGTATGTGCATGTCTTTAAAATATAGGATGGAAATCTATGTTTGAGACAGATTAACTGAGAAGAAATAGGGACTGTCAACAGTGACACCTTTTTAATTGGCATTCTCACAGCAAGCTATTGCAGTCTGAACAGGTGGAGAAAAATGTGTGTTGGCCTTGACATATTTATTATAAGGCAGCTGAAGCAATAAAATATACTATTTTATTTAAATACATGAACATATTTATTTAAAATATTTTAAACTATATGTTTAATAGCTTTATGCAGCAGTAGTTTTGAAGTCATAGAATAAAAATTCATTATGTTGCAGAATCTGCTGTTAGTTGAACGGATGGATGTGCAAGTTAGTGCATATTTTGTAGCTGTTTTTGAAGCAGTCTAAATTGTTTGATGTAAATTGTGCAATATGTTATTTTAATAGTTATTTTAAAAATGATCTAACATTCTAATAAAGAGATAGAAATATATCTGGTTGATAGTCTTTCATGGTGAAAACAAAATGGCTGGTTATTATTACTGCAAAACTGCAGATGAAAAACTGGCTGCAATTAAGTATCTTTTCACTGAAGGGAAAGCAACGTGATAAACATATATAGACAATATATTTGTGCTAAATATCTTCAGGGAATAAGGATAAAAGAGTAGTTTATTTAAAGTATAATATTGCATAATTTAAGTACTAGAGTTGCATTTTAGTTTGTCAAACATTACGTGGACTATTTTTTTTTTCTTTTATGCTATGTGCTTTTATTGACTTTTTCAGAACAGATCCATCCATTTAATTAAAATAAATGTTAGGAATTGATACAAGTAATATCTAAAATCCTGTCTACTAACATACAGAATCCTGTAGAGAAAAGGAAAGAGCTTATCATACTTACACTTACACTTAGAGGATTGATTTTCTTTGGTTTATATATAGAAGAAAATTTGTTCTGGTTTCAAATATATAAGGAACTTCAAGATATTATTGTTAAGGGAGGATATTTCTAGACCCCAGTTTCTAGCTGACTTTTAAACTGATAGTTGTTTCTCTGTTCTGACTAAGCAAATATACCCTAAGAGTAAAGATGATCATGAAGCCACACCCAGCAGCTTCATAGCATTTATGTAACCTTATGTGGCAATTTCTGAATAATTTGATGCTGTCTATTTCCAGGTATAGTCATATGTTTCATTTTTGTTGCTTCCTAGATTAGCATTCAAGATTATTTTGTCTTAAGCTATTGACTAAAGAGATTTTCCTCAATTGTTGATTTTGAGTGATAATAAAAATGTACAGTTCTTATTTAATTTAAGTAGGAGCAGATACCTTCACTGTTGTATATCTCTCTATGAGAGGACATGTACTTAACTTGTATGTATGTATATATATATATATATATATATATATATATATATATATGTTTTCGGAGATTTTCGCGGGTATTTGTATGTGGATCTTTGGTTCTTCGGGTTTTACAATCTAACTCTACGCGGGAGAAAACCCGAAGAACCAAAGATCCATATATATATATATATATATATATATATATATATATATATAGATATAGAGAGAGAGAGAGAGAGAGAGAGCAGGAGATATGGGATACTCTATTGTGATACTTTTTGTTACTAGCCATTTAGGATGTGAAGATATGAGGTATGTGCTTTCCCCCCATTCAAGCATAGATACCAAACTTTTCCTCTCACTATCTCCCAACTTTGCTAAAACTGTCAGGATACATTAGAGAAGATATACATGATGAAACAAGGAACAAAAATATAACAACAGATAAGAATAAAACGTTAAGATGCCGAAGGGTGACAAAAAAAATTGATTGGAATAAACAAAAACAAAATCACAAAATCCAAATGGCGGGGCTTTACTCATCCTCACCAGCTGCCTATAAGAATATTTAAATAAGTGCTGCTGAGGAGTAAACCAGAATCTTCTGGTAGATATACAACGTATATTTTATTATTATTATTGTTGTTGTTGTTGTTGTTATACACAAAAATGACAGTATACACAGCAAACGAGATAACCATGCTGGGTTTCATATCACAAATCACTAGTCGAACACTTCCCAAGTGTTTAGGACTGCGTGATGTATCGACGGATTAAGAGAGCAGATCCCAGTAAGGTGGCCTTCTGCAGATGACCAATGGTGATCTTGTCAGCGCCAATTGTTTTTAAGTGCTTGCCTAGGTCTTTAGGCACAGCACCCAGTTACAGTACCACTGGAACCACCTACACTGGTTTATGCCAGAGTCTCTGCAGTTCGATTCTCAAGTCCTGATATCTGATGACTTTTTCAAGTTGTTTCTCGTCAATTCTGCTATAACTAGGTATGGCAATATCGACGATCCACACTTTTTTCATCTCCACAATCGTGATATCCGGGGTATTGTGTTCCAGAACTTTGTCAGTCTGTATTCGGAAGTCCCACAGTAGTTTTGCATGCTCATTTTCCACCACTTTTTCAGGCTTATGATCCCACCAGTTCTTTCCTACAGGCAGATAGTAGTTGTGACACAAGTTCCAGTGGACCATCTGAGCGACTGTGTTGTGACGTTGTTTGTAGTCAGTCTGAGCTATTGTCTTGCAACAGCTCAGTATATGATCAATGGTTTCATCCGCTTCTTTGCAGTTATTATTATCATCATCATCATCATCATTATCATTATCATCATTGTTATTATTATTCCTGTACTATATTTGCTTTTAGTTCACCACAATCATTGTTCTCAGCATTTTACAATCAGTAATTTGTAATAAAATGTTAATGATATAATAAATCGGAGTAAATACTTCAGTTAAAACCACAAAATATATTTTAAAAGTTGGTATATTAAAGACAGTTTAATTCCATGCTAGGAATTATTAGAAATTGTCATGTTGGTATAGTCCGACCCTTAGTCACTTTATAGATGGCACTCTTCATGATCCTCAGGATCCACTTTATAACATTGTGCCTAATTCTGGAGGCCCCATATTGTGTATTTTCTTTCTGTTACTGGTGAGAAAAATCTCGTTTAGTATTTTGCACTCAGTTTTGAAGTTGAAAAGACGAATAGGGATTTATGGAGTTTGGTGATCTCCATATGTATTATAATGGAAAAAGTTAATTGAATGTTTGCGTAGGGTAAGGCTCTTCAATTAACAATCAATTATGTATTGGTTGAGCTTCACAAGGCAGTTTACAACAATAAATATGAACAACTGAAAAGAAATGTAAACAAAACAAATGAAAAATAATAGAGCAATAAAATAAATAATGAAAAAGAAAACAAGAATATATCTATATGGTAATAAGAAGATGGATGGGTGGAGACCAGAGAGTGAAGGCAAAGTAGAATCAGCCATCAATCCAGCAACCACTCTTAGTGTAGAACTCCCCCTTTTGTCCCCAGGCCAATTGACAGAGCTGGGTCTTGAGATTCCTACAGAAGGATAAGAAGATCCTTCTTTTGATGAAAAGAAGGACTAGGGGTAACATGATAGCAGTGTTCCAATATCTCAGGGGCTGCCACAAAGAAGAGGGAGTCAAGCTAGTCTTCAAAGCACCTGAGGGTAGGACAAGAAGTAATGGGTGGAAACTAATCAAGGAGAGAAGCAACTTAGAACTAAGGAGAAATTTCCCGACAGCATAATTAATCAGTGGAACTGATTTGTCTCCAGAAGCTATGAATGTTCCAACTCTGGAAGTTTTTAAGAAGAGATTAAATAGCCATTTGTCTGAAGTGGTATAGGGTTTCCTGCCTAAGAGGGGGTTGGACTAGAAGACCTCCAAGGTCCCTTCCAACTTTGTTATTCTATTTTTTGCTCAAAGATAGGATATTCCAAACTATTCTGGCCATTTTAAAAGGAGAACAAAGATACTTACCTTGGCTATCCTAAATCCTCGAACCCTCAGCAACTTTTAGTAGTTGCAAATCAAATCATATTTCCAACTTACAAATAATTATTCGCATGGGGGCACCGTCCTATTAAACTAAATTAAAAACTGGGATGCTGAAACTAAAAGCTAGATTTCATACCAGTCATAACATGGACTCTTGACAGTTGTGAATCTAGTAACTTGGTTAGTAAAATGTAGTTTAAAATGAGTACATGTGCAAGGGAGAAGATCTAATGGGGTACCTTCAAGTCCTTTGGCACTGAGTCTGATTATAGTGACAAATTATATATTCTTTGATAAGCATTTCACAGACTTAAAAGGCATCAAAATAAATCTTTATAGATGGGCACTGTCCGTGTTCCTCAGGACGGAGAGATAGAGATCTGATAGAGATAGAATTTTTAGAGTGGGATAATGTTCACTTGATCAGGATGAAAAAACCAGTCATAAGCAGTTTGCCTCCATGTAATAGAGGCATGAATAACAGCAAACTAGTAAACTCTTAAAAATAAGCTCTTAAGTAGCTTCTGAACATAAAACAGGACTCAGAAATGTATGTAATGGATACTTATTCAGTTTGAGAATATTAACATGTAGTATTTTTTACTACTGTATTCCTTTCATGATTCATGAGAGGATACATTCCATTTAGATAAGCGGAATATGTACGAGGAGGAGAGAAAGGAGTAGAGTGGCTGTAAAGCATAGTGTCATGTGATTGTATTGCTTAGTGATGGCAAAGGTCATTAAGGTGGTATGGAGTATATGTAGACAGATGCTGTGGGTTGATGCTATAAAATACGGTCATGTGGACTAGGGAGCATTGGATGTGTGCCACAGATAGTTTGATGAGTAGTAGAAGTGGGAATGCCTTGCAAACTGCAAGTTCTCACTATTTTCCCCATTGACTTGGCTTATGCTTGCCAGTGCCGGCAGGAATCGTGGAAGCTACAGAGGCAGTTCCCCCACCCGAAAAGTGGCTGAAACACTTCCATGGTTCCCGCCAGCACTGCCGCTGTTCTCTCACCAGCGCTGGCGGGAATTGTGGAAGCTACAGAGGCGGCTCCCCCGCCAGAGAAACAGCTGAAATGCTGCTGGTAGAGGAATGCGAAGGGAAAGGAACAGTGGTGGGCGCCGAAGGTCTCACTATTTAAAGTGCCCTGCCGAGGCTGACATCCATGCCGACGCTGCCTGCCTGCCAACCCGGCTTGCAACAGCACCATACCCGGGTCTGCAGCAAAGGCACTTGGCGGGGGTAGGGAGCCCTCCATGCTCTGCCATGATTGGCTGTTAGGAGCGGCTGGTAGCGAGACGTGGCTGCCCGCGGGGCGCTCTAGGTGAGGGTGCACAGGGGAGAGAAATTAATTCAACCCTGAAAAGATGGCCTAGCCGCTTTTTTGGGACTCAAAAGAAAATAAGTCCTGGCCTTATTTTCTGAGAAACACAGTATGCAAGATTACGTTTGAGAGATTTGCTTTACAGTTTTTCTTTCATGTAAAAAAATTGAATACGTTAGTGATAAGGATCTGTTGTTCTTCTCTATCTGCTACTAATCAGGTGCAAAATCACACCGATTTAGATGAAATGCTGAAAGAGATCATTTTGAGGTTTGGGCCCAATATTTATTTATTTTGGTTGGATTGTACTCCTGAAAATGAAGCATAAAGTTTAGAATTCTTAGAAATCTAGATGGTATCTGTAGTTATATTTTCAAAGTGTGGTCCTACTGAAAACGATGAAAAAGGGTTCAATCATGACGTTAAGTTGGATATTTCAATACTCTCTCAGCCTTTATAGAGAGTTTGGAAACTACAATTTGTATAAAATGCAATTGTATGACACTGGAAACACAGTAATGATTGAATTTCATACATTTACATCAACTGGACGGCTGGTGACCCCGAGGGTGCAGGCCTTCTCTTTGGGGGCATCCTCCCTCTGGAACGAATTACCCCCGGAGATGAGGATCATCCCTGACTTTCTGACCTTCCGGTGCGCGTTGAAAATTTATTTATTTCATCAAGCCGGTGTGGCCTAGGGTTTTATGGGGTTTTAAATTCGGTTTTAATTGGTTTTAGTCCTTATTTTTAAACCCTTGTCTCGTTTTTATTATTCAGCCACCTAATTTAATCTTTTTAATTGTTTTAATTATTGTGTTATTATTGTATTTTTTAATGGCTGTATACCGCCCCGAGTCCCATGGGGAGAGGGGGGCGGTATATAAATCTTGTAAATAAATAAATAAATAAATTGACTACCATTTTGTGGTAGTATTGAAAACTCAAACACCAGAGATAGTCTTTAAAATCTGGGTTTTTTAAAACTTTAAAAACCTTTTGTTGCAGCCGGAACAGTCTTGAACTCTACAGATACAATAGTAGATTTTAGGAGAAGCCCTCATATTCTACCACCACATAAATATAGGCAATACAGTATTAACAGTAGACAGCTTCAGGTTTCTGGATTCTATAATCTCTCAGGGGTTGAAATGGACATATAACATCAAAAACGTAATCAGGAAAGTACAACAAAGAATTGACTTCCTTGCTAACTCATAAAGCTCAGACTGCCCAAGGAGCAGCTGATACAGTTCTACAGAGGAATTACTGAGTCAGTCATTTATACTTCTATAACTGTCTGGTTCAGCACAGAAACCAAACAGGACAAACAAGACTTTCTGCTATATTTGAATGGTCTTTTCCTCATCCTGATTGGCTGGGAGTCTAGGTCTGTTTCTATTGGTCTTCGAGTTGCTGTTATCTCCAGCCCAAACACACCCCAGCCAATTACCCAAAAAACCTTAGCTTCTTAATAAATAATTATTGGCCATTCACAAGAAACCAAGCTGCACTAAGAAACCCCAATGCAGAAAACACAACGTTGCCAACCAATCAAAAACACAGCAACTCGAAGACCGATAAAAACAGACCTAGATTCCCAGCCAATCAGGATGAGGAAAAACCCATTTAAATATAGCAGAAAACCAGCACCAAATTAAAACAAAAAGCGGCTGCAAAGCCTGACACACAAAATTAAAAAGAACCCAATACACAAGCCTGAGGATGGCATATGAGATTCTGATGAAACGTCGCTATAATAAAAGCACAAATATTATCTGGGAACATACCCAAAGAAACCTAAATACCATATATATATATATATATATATACATATATATATATATATATATATATATATATATATATATATATAGAGAGAGAGAGAGAGAGAGAGAGAGAGAGATAGATAGATAGATAGATAGATAGATAGATAGATAGATAGATAGATAGATAGATACTTCCAATTCTACGCGGGAGAAAACCCGAAGAACCAAAGATCCATATATATATATATATATATATATATATATATATATATATATATATATAATATATATATACACACACATACATACACACATACATACACACACGCACACGCATATGCATATGCATATGCATATTTGTTTTCTTATGTTTTCGCGGGTATTTATATGTGTGGTATTAAGATTTCTTCGGATATTTTCCCACGTAATATTTGTGCTTTTATTATAGCGACGTTTCGGCAGAATCTCATCTGCCATCCTCAGGCTTGTGTGGTAGGTTCTTTTTAATTTTGTGTGCCAGGCTTGGCAGTCATTTTTTGTTTACACGCACACACACACCACACACACAAACACACACTCATACATACACATACTTTACACAAACATATATACATACACATGTATATATGTACACACACACATTTACTCTACATTATTACTTATTTCTTGATCAGAAACTGAGTAGTTTCTTTTTTTAGGAAGTTTTCCCTGTGATTATGAGAAGATACAGTAGCGATTAAAATATTATTTGCTATTCAAAATTCAGATTCAAATTTAGTTCAGTAAACTATAGAAATACTGTATATTCATCTTCCAAGTTATGTAAATTATGTTCCTATTAATTTGTATTGCCTACCAGTCTAAAAACATGTTCCCATATTATCTAAGCAGTTTATAGCAGTGAGGATTTGGTGTACTCCTATGTTATCAAAAAGAGGGGGGGGGAGGGAGGGAGGGGGAGAGAGAGGGGAGAGAGAGAGAAAAATTGTATTACAATTTTGAAATAGTATTTTCAGAAGAAAGGCAAGGAACAGAATTTTAAAAAAGAACCTCTCCTTTCTCAGATCAGTTGTATAAGTAAAGTCTGTATCTACTGCTGTCATGCACTATATTTAAAATGATATTTTGCTCTTTATCTAAAACTTTTCCTTTTGAACTTACTTTGTGAAGTATTGCATACTTTTGAAATTAATTTTAAAGACAAATAAGTAGATAATACTATGTTAAATACACAATCATTTAACTATGGCAATGTTAATATGCAATATCCAGAGCATTTGGTTACCTAGACTCATTTAATCAGATAGCTGGATTCAGATTTAGATTCATGTCCTGTGTTGAGCACATTGGGCTACATGCATACTCCATGGTTCTCTATCTTCAGCTACAATCTCCACATCCTTCTATTTAAGGTCTATGTTTTTCAGGTCATCCTGAAATGTTTGGCGTCTGATTTTCTTTGGCCTTCCTCTTTTTCTCCAACCATCTGATGGTATCCAGTTGATACCTGTCTTTTGCTGTGATATTGCTCACTCATGTGGAACGTGTATTCAGCAAAGCATATACTTTATTCTGTCACTAGAGTTTTTAGGAATTATTTCTTTGTAGAATTTCCTTGTTTGTGACATGGTCCTGATATGAGATATGAAGAATCCTTTTGAGGCAACATTGTTGGAAGACATTGACTTTATGAATAATTCTTTTTGTAGATTTTCAGGTCTCATTGCCACAGATGGCAATCAGTTTGACAATGCCATTAAATAATTTGATTTTCGTTGCTGTATTTATGGCAGACTTGGTCTATACTGAGTGCATTTGTTAGAAAACAGCAGTTGCTTTGCCTATTCGGCATTTCACATCTTCATTTGTTAATTTGTATCCACGATGCTACTAGGATAGTTGAATTGTTCCACAAATTTTAAGGTCTTCATGTTATTAGACTGATGTCTTGAACATTATCGACTTGCATCAGGTTGGTTTTGTCTACACTATTTTTAAAGCCCACTTTGCTTGCCTTTGCTTCAAGTGCCAGTGGACTTGTTGCATGGTTTCCTTTGAAAAGTGTTTGGAAAGTTTAAATTAGTGGTTCCCAAAATGGGCGGTACCACCCCCTGGGGGGCGATGGGATGCCTTAGGGGGGCGCTAAGAGGCAAGGGGGGTAGTTCAAGGTGCTGGCCCTGTAGATTCACTCATTGACTGTAGAACTGCTGCGGAGCCGGCGGCTCCAATGCAGAAGCGGTGGCATGTTATGTGCTGCCGTGGCCGCATTCGATGCGCCGCCCACTGCCACCACTTAGTGCCCCTCTGCTGGCCCCCTTGGGGATGCTAAGAAGTGCCAGGGAGGCATTCGAGGTGCCGGCTCTGGAGTGGTGCTACAGTCAATGGGTGAGCCTGCAGGGCTAGCTGTCACCTCAAATGCCCCCCTGCTGCTCCTTAGCATCCCCAAGGGGTCCAGCAGAGGGGCACCAAGAGACGGCAGGGGGATGGCGTGTCGAATGTGGCCATGGCGGCACATAACATGCCACCGCTTCCGCCTTGGAGGTGCTGGCTCCGGAGTGGTGCTAGTCAATGGTGAGCCTGCAGGGCCGGCCAGTGCCTCAAACACCCCCCTGCTGCCTCTTAGCACCCCTCTGGTGGCCCCCTTGGGTATGCTAAGAAGCGGCAGGGGGGCGTTTGAGGTGCCGGCCCTTCAGGTTCATCCATTGACTGTAGTAATGCTCTGAAACCAGTGCTTCGAATGCGGAAGCATGTTGGGAAAAGCCGCCACCACCGCTTTCCCAAAGTGCCGTCGCTGTCGCATTCTGTCTGTCTGTCCGTCCGTCCATCCATCCATCCATCCATCCATCCATCCAAAAGGTCTGTCGTCCATCCATCCATCCATGTTCGAAGTGCTGGCCCCGCAGGCATATCCGGAAAGTAGAGCAAAGCCAGTCTGAGAGGGAGGGAGGGAGGGAGGAAGGGAGAAAGAAAGAGAGAGAGACCTGATGCACCAGATTAAATGAGGTCTAGTTTAGACTGAGGCCGTTTTCCACATTGAAATATCTTTGCCAGCACATTGAAATCTCTTTGGCTTCTATTAAAGGTTTTGTGGACGAAACATGATCAAGACTATCAGGAAGCTCCCACATTTTGTTAAGGCTTCAAACAGGATCCATTGGACCAGATCTCCACCCTAAAAATTACTTTTCCCCAATGTATTACAGTGCCAATTCTGAAGAAGGCAAAACCAAAATGTACTGGTAAATTACAAGGAAAACACACATACACTCCCTTCTAACCCTGCTGGAACAGGTGATTGGACTAGAATAGATATCTCATTATCTTTCTCCTCCCTCTCTCCCTCCTTTATTTCTTTTTCTTTCTGTCCCTTCCTTCCATCCCCCCTTCTTTGTCTGTCCCTTTTTCTTTCTTTTCCTTTTCTCTTTCTTTTCTCCCCCCCCTCTTTCTTTTCTCTCTCTCTTTCCCTTTCTCAGGGTCACCCCTTTAGATCAGGGGTTGCCAAACTTTTGGACCTCAGGTACCACCAAATTCATAATTTTAAATCCCGGAGACCACTAATATGAATTTTGATTTACGGTGGCTTTCTGGCATTGGTGAGAGAGAGAGAGAGAGATCTGATCCAACCTCTCACTTTCCCTCTCTCTCACACACAAAGGCAGGGATGGGATTTAGACCCCTGATCTAAAGCTGTCAAAACTCCAAAAACAGGTCAAATAGCTCAGGGGAGGTCAGGCATAAATTAGAACACTCGCTAAACAACTGGCCACTAAGTGAGGACCACATGTATTTGGTTTGCCAGTCACCTGGCCATGCCCACCCAGTCACATGACCAGCAAGCCATGCCCAGCCAGTCATGTGACCAGTAAGCCACACCTTCAAATAAGGCCACGCCCACAGAAATTTGAATCCCACCCCTGGGTGGGGGCACCGATGATGAGTTTGTAGCACCAAGGAGGTGGTGGACCGAAAATGTTTGGGAACCACTGGTTTAAATGGAACAGATGTGGAATCTAATCTATAATTCCATATAAAATTTGATTATGCCATGGTCATGTTAAAAAGATTTGCAGCTCACTTCAGATACAGTGAAGTGAGTTTTAAGTTATAAATAAGGAAAATGATAAAAGAATGAGAAAAAAACATTTTAACTGGTATCCTTAGCTCATATCTGTAATCGCCCACAATGTAAACTGCATGTGACTGGGGAGACAATGAGGCCATTGACATTATCTGGACCATTCTTCTGTTTTTATTTCTTGTGGATCAGCAGTTCAATCTCATTGACTTTACATTTTCTTAAATGTTCTTCCACATTTTCAGCCAAGTTTTCTTTGGAGTGGATAGGTGTACTTTCCAACCTGTAAAGCATGATTTCCAGAGTAATCAATAAGGAAGTGGGGTTGTGCGGCAGAGGTAGCCAAATAGTGCTTCCGAATTTCTACAGCTTGATAGCAATGCATTCTTTGATTTATTTAGTATTTTGTTATATATTGAAACCCATCATATTTGACTTAGGCAACTTGTATGAAAAACTTCTAGTTTTCAAATCATTTTGAAGTAAGGTCTTGGACATTGCATTATGCAATAGCATCTGTAGTATTAATGATCATTATATTCATATTTTGGTAGCAGTGCTTCTGTTTTCTTTGCACCAGAAACAGCTGCTTTGATTGTCAATGTTTCCTGTGGTAACTATTTTGTCTTCTTAGAAAATTAAGTCAATGTATTTAAATAGTTTAACTTGTGGATGGTTGCCTGAAAATCCATGAGTTTTGAATACCTTGATCTTGTCAATATTGACACTGCTATATGTTTTTATATCATTCATTATCCACACAAATCACACTATAATCAACAAACACTAGATCTCTAGTGAATTAATTGTGTTGAAATTTGACACCATATCAACCAGTAATTGACTGGATCAATTACCATATTACCAATAAGGAAGATGTAACACATACTTCACGTTAGTATGTAACACATACTTCACAAAGAATATTTGATGTTGGATATTTCATGTTCAACACAAACAGAACTTCATGATTCTTTATATATCTGTTCCATGAGTTACATTATTTTAGCAGGAATACTTTGTAAAGCAAGTGACTTCTGTAATAGTGACCAATAAACATTGGCAAATGCTGCTGCAAAGTGAACTAATACAGGGTCTCTTTCTGTATATGATGCAGAACAAGCAATTGTCCTAATTGGCCACCAAATCCTTTTGCAGGCCAAAAATTGCACTGTTCTTCAGCTAATAGTTTTCTTCTTTTCTGAAATTTTTGATGGAGAACTTTCAAAATACCTGCTCATGATTGACAATCTTATGGTAATTCTTGCACTCTTGATTCTCTCCTTTTTTGGAAATCGACATTATTATTGCTTGTTTCCATGAATTTGGTATTTCTTCAGACTGGTAGATCTTTTGAAGGAATGAGTGGAAACACAATTTACTTCTGACAAGGTATAATGTGGCTTAGAGACTGCAGTATTCATTACAAATGTGCAACGGCTTCAAGTTCTTCTGCAATGTTATTCCAATATGCATTGCATTCTGCTTTGAGCTGAGTACAGATGTGTTTGTTAAGCTAATGAATATTGTGACACACCTTTGACTTCGCACTGGTTTTGTTTGCCTATCAATGTTAGATATTCCTCCAAATCCATGGTCCACCAGTACAGAACAAATTTCTTTGGCACATTAATTATTTTTTGAAATTCATAGTATTTTATCATTTATATCTTCCAGAAATTCAAGGTGACAAATCAGCTGCTAAACATCAGTTGGAATTGTTGTTGGCAAGTAGTTCCACCCATTCATAAATTTGGGCGTGCCTATATTATGAACAATTCATTTCAGTAGAGTTGTAATATTGCATGTACAAGATCATGATCACAATGGCAGTTTGGTCTCTGTTGTTATTCTGGCATCCATGAATGATTGTTTGAAAATGACTTGCTAATTAGGAAATAGTTGAGGACTGATTTATCATTTCTAGCGGGTGAACACTAAGTCAATTGATGTTTTAACAGGTGCTGGAATAAACTCTTTCCAAATTTTAGCTGCTGCAAATAGTATTAGTGCAGCCATTGTCATTTATCTTTCCTATGTCAAATTTCCCCATCAGTTATTTTTTCCTTGCCAGTTGTTACCAACATGAAAATTTAGTTCACTGATAATCAGGATTAGTTTGCCATGGAAGGAATTCAATCTGTACTTGTTTGATTACATTCATTTTTCTTATTTCTGCAAGTGAGAGAAATACTAATTTACATGAGACTAATTGGAAGTTTCACAATAGTTTTGGAAGCTATGGTTTCTATAGCTCAGCCAACACCCACTATTTCTCATTTTCAGAGTAGCACAATAGCATCCAGTCATCATTGTCTGGTATGTGGACACGGACATTTTCAAATCCAGTGAGTGCTAATTCTGATTATGCCACAGTTGAAATTTTATATTAAAATAGTTCATGATAATTATTTTATGATGTCTAACTTGGAACTTAGTTCACATGTTCCAAGTGGCTACTTTAAGTTATTTTTCTGGTTTCATAATTTAGTGTTTAGCTAATCACACATTTTTCTTAGTACCTTACCTTTGGCTATTTCATAGTGCTGATATGTTGGCTAAAGCATTATTTTCAAGGTAAAATTTCATTTTCATTCCCATAGGTTCTTCTTTGTTCTTTTAGAGAGGGGGTCAGTCCTTCTCTATCAATTGGAGTTGGTAACAATTGCCTACAGATGGAATTCATTTATCATTTATTGATTAAAATTAGTCAAACATTATTTATGGCATCAAGTTATAAAACAGGATGTATTTTCCCAAGTTTATAATTTAAGATTAATTAGCTTGAAATATGGTGAGGAATATCTTAAATACTTATAGTGATATTGTGAGATGATATAATGATAAGCAGTATACCAAGGGTCTTCAAACTTGGCAAGTTTAAGACTTGTGGACTTCAACTCCCAGAATTCCTGAGCTAACACGACTGGACGAGGAATTCTAGGAGTTGAAGTCCATAAGTCTTAAAGCTGTCAAGTTTGAAGACCCCTGCAGTATACCATAACTTCAGCATCTGAGTAAGAAAAATGGCAGATCAGAATGGAGATGCTGCTGCACTGACAACTGGCAAACCAGTGGCAAACTTGATCCAACAGAACCAGAGGGGATGAGAAAATGCTCACTGGTGCTCTGAATAGGTGCTTCTAATGAGAAGACCTGAGGATAGTGGTTGCCTTGAGGGTTTGAGTGCTTGGAGATGATAGAAGCCATCAAGCTTGCAACAATGAACCTTTAAGGACACTGGGGTTCACTTGCCTCATTGCTAATCACCTTTGAATTTACAATTATTTTATAACCAAAAAAGGTCTTCTAAATAATAAGGCTGAAAAACTACCTGGTGAATAAAGCTTCATCCCAAAGTGGAAGAGTAATTAGCTAACAGTTTAAGGGATTTAAAGAATATAAAACAAATGGTAAAAAAAACTAAATAAAAATGTAAACTAAGACAATTTTAAATGGATCAGACAAATTTGGAATATTAGAATACTAGCTGGATACCCGTACTTTGCTACAAAACTATGTGATTGGGCTATGCAGGAGAAATTTGGTTCACAAACCCTTCGCTCAGTGGTGGTCGGTGACTGAAACACATAAGAGAATAAGGGAATATCACTCCCACTGCCTTTAGTGCAGAAGCGATTCCAAGGGGGAAGGTGTAGATATTTTGGTGAGATACTGACACTTAGTACTGTAAGGAGCCCCAGACCTTACCTTTCTTTTCTTTTCTTTTCTTTTCTTTTCTTTTCTTTTCTTTTCTTTCTTTTCTTTTCTTTTCTTTTCTTTTCTTTTCTTTCCCTTCCCTTCCCTTCCCTTTCCTTCCCTTCCCCCTTCCCCTTCCCCTTCCCCTTCCCTTTCCATTTCCCTTTCCCTTTCCCTTCCATTCCTGCCTGCCTGCCTATCTACTTACCTACCTACCTATCTATAGTATCTTATCTATATTCAGCAAAAGTTTTGTAAAATAAAATCCTCCAACTGTTGTCCCAAAGAGTTTTTTTTTTCAAGAGACAACTAGACTTTCTGGTTTTTCTTTGAAGATGTTTTGCTTCTCATCCAAGGAGAACGTCTGACTGGATGGTGGGTAATAAAAATATTGCAACCTTTGATGCCAAAGTAGCTTCCTGTTTGGAAGTGTAGTTTGCATCCTTTTAGAGAGTTGTTCAGGCAACTTGGAAGTTTGTCTGTCCTCGTGGGGCAAATGGCTGTGGAGTTACTAAGGTAACGGAATGTGAGATAAAGGAATGTGAGGCAACTGGCAGTTGGAACAGAGTTCTTTTCAGGTGGGGAGGGGGAATAGAACTCCTTAGCATCAGAGTGTGTTAATTACTCTATTAAGAAGTATTAATGATCTGATGAATTTTGAAAAATCCTTTGTTAGTGAGCACCTAGTAGCCAAGAGGAACATAGGTGCCAAATTTCAAGTTTGTAGACTTTACGGTTCTGGAGATTTCCTGATGATGCGTGAGTGGTATTTCATTTTTATATAGAGAGATTTGCTAAGACTTCTAAAAATCAAATAAATGAAGCAATAATCCATGGGAATACAAATTAGTCCATCAGAAAGAGATAATTGCTGAAAGTTGAAAAAGCAACAATGAAACTTGAGACTTTGTATATTCAGAAAAGGGGCAGTAGAGGGAATTGAATTTGAAGAAAAAGAAAAATGAAATCTTAAAATGAAGGATGTTTGAAACATTTCAAAACATTTTTGAAGAATTGGCAAAAACATACAACTAATTTGGGAGCAATAATTTCTGCACCTAAAACAGTAATTTTTGAAGATTATAAAAAAAAAGTGAAAGATGTGACAGACAACATTATGAAAGAATTTATGGATAGATGGGGTGAGCAGGAGTTGCAGATCCTAGAAATACTGGAAAATAAAAATGTGTGGACAATAAGACAAAGAGGACAGAGTGGAAATACAGTGCAAATGATAAATCAAAAAAAGAAAAAGGGTCTTGACTAAGCCCCTTCTCACATTTTTTATAATAAGGTTGTCCATATGGAAAAGAACAACTCACTGCAGCTGGATCACTGCATCAGGATTACTGCCTCCAAGTCACCCTGACAGGGTCGGGCCAACTAGCTTGCCTCAAATGGCTCGCCCTGGCAACTCACTATGTGATAATTCACTGTGGGAGAATGCCAGAGGTGAGAGGAACCTCCTCCTCTTCCCTCTCTCTCTCCCTCTCCCTCCACTCTTTCCCTCCCTCCCTCCCTTTCTCCTTCATCCCTCCTTGATGAGGCTTATCTTTGCACCCATACCATTGAATTTTGTGGCAGAAATTCCTGTGTACCAAAAACTATGTGACTCTTTCCCAAGTAATTTTTTTCTGCTTCCTCTCCTCCTCTCTGTTTCATCCTCCCCAATTTTTTTTATTCAGTACAAGCTACAGAAGAGGAGGAGGAGGAGGTTTTCCCTCGCCTCTGGCATTTTCCCAAGGTGAGTTGTCACACAGCGAGTCAGTCAGGCTAGGCGGCCAAACCGAGGAAGCAGCGGCAAGTTGGTGGTGGCAAGTTGTCCTAGTCCTTGTCCATGACCCTAAGTTGGTAAAAAAATACCCCTAGGTATTAAAAAAGAGTTGATTTGTTCTATAGGTTCCTTCTCCAAATGCCAGGTGTATTTAGTGTTGTTGTTGTTAGTTGCGAAGTTGTGTCCGACCCATCGCAACCCCGTGGACAATGTTCCTCCTGGCCTGTCCTCTACTATCTTCTGGAGTCCATTTAAGCTCACACCTACTTCTTCAGTGACCCCATTCAGCTACCTCATTCTCTGTTGTCCCCTTCTTCTATTGCCCTCAATTTTTTCCCAGCATTAGGCTCTTCTCCAGTGAATCCTTCTTATTAGGTGGCCAAAGTATTTGAATTTCATCTTCAAGATCTGGCCTGCTAAAGAGCAGTCAGGGTTAATCTCTAGGACTGACTGGTTTAATCGCCTTGCAGTCCAAGAGACTCACAAGAATCTTCTCCAGCCACCATTGTTAAATTCTTTGGCACTCAGCCTTTCTTATGGTCCAACTGTCACAGCCATAATTGCAACTGGGAAAACCATAGCTTTGACTATATGCACTTTTGCTGGCAGGGTGATGTCTCTGGTTTTTAGTATGCTATCTAGATTTGCCATAGCTTTCCTCCCCAGGAGCAAACATCCTTTAATTTCTTGGCTGCAGTCCCTATCTGCGGTAATCTTAGAGCCCAGGAAAATAAAATCTGTCACTACCTCCATTTCTTCCCAATCTATTTGCCAGAAATTGAGAGGACTGGATGCCATGATCTTAGTTTTCTTAATGTTGCGTTTCAAGCCAACTTTTGCACTCTCCTTCACCCGCATCAAGAGGCTCTTTACTTCCTCTTCACTTTCTGCCATTAGAGTGGTATCATCTGCATGTCTGAGGTTGTTGATATTTCTCCCAGCAATCTTAATTCCAACTTTTGATTCATCTAGCCCTGCTTTTCTCATAATGTGCTGTGCATATAAGTCAAATAGGCAGGCGACAGTACACAGCCTTGCTGGATTCTTTTCCCAATTTTGAATCAATCAATGGTTCCATGTCCAGTTCTCACTGTTGCTTCTTGACCCACATATAGGTTTATCCAGATGAGCTATTCACAGCATCCAGACAAGCATCCAGAGATGCCTATCAGAGCATCTCTCGTCTGATAGGCTGAACTGATTTGTGAGGACACTCCTCCTTGAGGATCCTCTCCAGTTTTTGCTCAGCCTTCGTTCAATAAAGGCACATTTCCTTTGGCTGGATAGTCTGAAAGAAGATTGAGAGCAGAAAAGGTCAGATCGTAGCTTTAATAGGAGGACACCAAATGTACACTTTAAAAAGATCAGTAAAGTCCTGACACCGCACTTTAATACCAGATGGCTGTTGGAGACTTTCATCCCTCAGTAGAGGGCCCCAATGGCACCTTGAGTGCTCTTGAGCCGGCACCTATTCAGTTTCTCTCAAAATGCTGTTACAGCAAGACAGAGGCCGAAGCAATTAAGATCAGCTGGCCGGCAGAGTTTCCAAAGGCTCCAGATCAGGTTTGGGGCACTCCGCGATCAGAGCATAGCAAGGAAGAGGCCAAAAGTGGCAATTATAGCGCTAAAGCAGAGGAAGCAGCCGATGCTTTCAAATAGACTCACTGATGGTTGGAGATCAGTGAGGAATTTAACGGTGCTGAGGGAAGCTTGAGATTAAATAGCCTTTCGGTGGCTAAATTCCCCAGGGTATTCAACCGGCCACAGGGGAAAAGCGTAAGAGCTTTTTCCCTTTTCTCGGCTAGTCAGCAAGCAGTTTCCTGCTACTCTAATTATAACGCCAGGTGAATCTACTGGCAAAGAAAATTGCACACCAAAAACAAGCAGCAAACTGCAGGCACCATTTTCTTTTTGCTTTCATAACCCTGTCATCGCGTCAAAATTATCAGACAGAGATTTCAAAAACTAATGACCAAAAGCTGTAGGGGCAATTTATTGTTGACTGATAAATACAGATCAGAAGGAATTTAAAATTCAGTGATTGTTATCATCGGATCCAATCATTACTGATTAACATTAAAGAAGTTGGCTGTTCTCTCACAGCAAATTTGTCAGCAGAGTAACAGCTTGCACCCAGGCCTGTGTCCGCCTGTGCACTAAAGCTGTTCAGGCCCAGGTAAAACAATATACTATTTAAAAATTAAAAATATTATCTGGGCAGATCAGGGTAAATCCTTCCATTTGGCACATTTGGTTTCAATCAGACACATAATTATATATTATTAGTAAAAAAATATTAAATTACATTTAAAAAGGGAATCAATTTATTAATATATTAAGGAATCCCTGCCGTTCCAGAGCAGGTTCATGGAACATGCCAACTGTCTCTAAATTTCAAGTCTCACTGATTTACAGCTCCTGTATCCAGGAATGGTAATGGCAAGTGGAAGCTCTGTTAGCTGCATTATTTCAGGCTCTAGAGCAGCAGCCAGCAGGGCCATTGCCAGAACCCAGGATAGAACAAGGGGTTCAAAGAAACCTTCTAAGGCCGAGGAAAAGGACGCCAAGAGGCATCAAAAGGCACTAGAAAAACAACTGAAAAAGTGTTTTTGTGAGGCTGAAAAGAGTAAGCAAACAGCATCTCCTCTGAAAGTCGCTCCTGTTTCAAGCTCTATCCCAGATTTTCCCCTGGACCTGTCAATGGAATTCAGGCGCAACATCTTGCAAGATCAAGCAAGCATATCAACTGTAATACCTGTACCACAAAGGGCTCTTGAGGCTACGTTCACTCCTACAGCTGCTGGTCTGCGAACAGAGAAATCTCTTCCCCAAGCTATTCCTCCTCATACAAGACTTTGAATAGAGCAAGCTATTAAACAAGCATCGCAGCAACAGACCTTCATGCTAAGGCAACAACAAGCAGATCCTAAGCACTATCTTCAATCTCCAAGGTTGCTAAGCAGAGCCAAATCTATTCAACTTCAGGTACATTCCCAGGGGGCAAATTTCCCAATAGCTCATATGCCCGACCAGGGTATTCAATGTAGGGAAGATCAAATAGACCAGTTGGAACAGATTGTGTATGTATCTTCTCAGGGCAATGATTCATCTTTGTCTGAGGCAGAACAACTAGAAAAGGACATGTCGGACGATGAGGGTTTAGCCCCTGATGAACCTATTTTCATGGGTCTGTTCCACTCATATCTATTTAACTTTTGCGTTGGGAGGTAGAGTTCGGATTGTTCAAGGCAAAGAACATGGCATGCCTTGACAATCCAAACTCTACCTCCCAACCGCCTTCAGCACCGGAGGAGTCGGATGATTTAATATTTTCATAATCTGTCACCGAGGTAGAAGTGCCACAAATGTTTACTGAATTAGTTCAGAAACGATGGTCCTTTACTGCTGCTTATTCCTGTCCAACAGGATATGATAGGAAATTCTACAATTTAGCACCTGATTTCTCTAACTCTCTACTAGCCACCATCATAGATGAACCAATAGCTCTAGCCTCTCCTTCCACTATACCTAGTGAAGCGGAAGAAGCTCTTAAACCAGAGGACAAGAGAGCAGAATTAGCCCTGCGCAGGGCTCACTTAGCAGACACAAGGGGCTATCATTCTTTACCAGATGTTCCCTAAAGTGACTTCATCACCTAAGAGATTCCATTTCCTCATCGAACACCAGAATGCATCAGGACATAGCCAAAGTGATGGCAGCTGCAGAATTCTCTGCAGATGCAACCTTTAATTCGGTTAAATTCTCATCAAGGGCCATAGCATCCCATGTCACGGCACGATGCCTACTCTGGCTCCGACATTGACAGGTGGACACCAAACATAAATGGAATTAGTATCCGCTCCCTTGGAAGGGGATAAACTATTTGGCTCTGCCCTGGATCCACTCCTGATGGAATCTCGAAACAAGAAAAAGATTCTCCCCTCTCTTTTTTGCAAGCCCGACAGTAGACCTTCCCAGTCCTTTCGGAGAGGTTCCTTTCATCCCTTCTACCAAGGATCCTATTCCCAAAGGTCACAAAGGCCCTTTGGGTATAGACAAGGACAACAGGCAAAAAGATCTGAATTTGGGGATAGAAACAGGAGGGGAGGGTACTATCAAATCCACACACAGCTGATTCCTTAGATTCTGTTTTATAATAACCACTATTTTGAGTATATAGCTCTTCCATTTGACCTAGCCTCTGGCTCCTGAACTTTTACAAATGTCCTGGCTGCATTAGCAGGCCATCTTAGGAGCAATCTAGTTAGGCTACAATGCTATCTCGATGACATATTAATTTTGTCATCATCCAGCCAATAGGCTGAGCTAAATACTAAGGTCATTTTACAAGTTCTTCAAGAGCCCAGATTTTCAAAAAATTGGGCCAAGAGCCATTTGATACCCATCGACTCGTCTCCTGCATTTAGCAGCCATCATTGATACAGTGGCTGGTAAGGTATCTCTATCACCGGATAGGCAGAGTAGCATTAGGCAGTTGTCAACGGAGGTTAGGATTATCAAACGAGTATCCCTGGCCCAATTATCCAAATTATTAGGGAAAATGATATCATACATTCCTATTGTTCCCTGGGCCTGGCTCCACGCCAGAACTCTTCAATGGTTTCTGCTCCCATATCAGCAGTTAGGAAGGAGCAATTCTATGTCCAAGGTCACCATTCCGTGAAAGGTCCTCCTCATACTACTCCACTGGTGGTCCACAACAAACATCAGCAAGGCTGTCTTTTCAAAGACTCTCACAGACAGATTGTCACAACAGACGCAAGTCTGTTTGGATGGGGGGCCCACTGTCAGTCTCTTACAGCTCAGGGTTGTTGGTCCATAACAGAACAGGCCTGCAACATAAACTGGCTGGAATTGAGGGCAGTCCATCAGGACTTCCACAAATTTCTATCACTGATCCAGGGGCAACATGTTCTAATCCTGACTGACAACGTGGCCCTTTGGGCACATATAAATAGGCAGGCATTCAAAATCACTAATGAAAGAGACAAAAAGACTGTGCTGCTGGGCAGAGAGGAACCTGATCTCCATCAAAGCGGAATATATCTTGGGACCTTCCAACATCCAGGCAGACTGGTTGATCAGGGCCACTGTCAACCATTCTGAATGGCGCCTGCACCCGAGACTGTTCCAGGAGCTGTCACATCTGTTGGCTCACTGATCATAGACCTCTTTGCCTTGCCAACAACGCACAGCTCCCGAGGTTCATTTCCAGATTTCCAACATGAGGAGCGGAGGGAGTCAAAGTTCTATATTGTTGCTGGCCTCAAGGTCTTCTCTATGCCTTCCCTCCCCTCCCATTGATTCCCAAGGTACTCCAGAAGCTTCTAGAGGAGAAAGCAGAACTATTCTTGGTGGCACCTTACTGGCCAAGATGTCTGTGGTTCATAGATCTCAGGGGTCTATTGATAACAAACCCATGGAGAGTCCTGCCGGACAGAGTCTCACTCACACAGGGCTCAATTCAACATCCGGACCCACAAGTCATATGGTGCTTGAGCAGAGACATCTGAAAAAGGTGAGAAACTCTCCAATAAAGTCATCTTTATGATCCAAGCAGCCAGACATCCATCAACAAACTGCATACACCATCTGGAACATTTTCTGCAAGTGGTGTGACAAGGTGAAAATAGATCCCACCTCTCCATCAGTGGCACAAATACCGGACTTTCTTCAGGAAGGTTTGGACAAAGGACTCTCACCAAACACTTTACGTAGACAAGTGGTGGCTCTAGCCTCGGTAATTACCTGTGATAACCTAAGATCTATCACTCATCACCCAAGAATATGCAGTTTCATCTGTGGGGCCACTAATTTAAGATCCAGTGGTTCATAGATACCCCACCTGGGATTTAAACAAGTTTCTCACAGCACTCACAAAACAACCCTTTGAGTCTTTGAGAACCACATGTCTCCATCTACTTACATACAAAGTGGTATTCTTAGTAGTGATAACATCTGCAAGATGAATTTCCCATTTATTTATTTATTTATTTATTTATTTATTTATTTATTTATTTATTTATTTATTTATTTAAATTTCTATACCACCCCCTCTCCCAAAAAGAGACTCAGGGCGGTGTACAGCCTACTAAAAATGGAGTATATACAATTTAAAAATAAATTAAATGACATGAATCCGGCCGAATCCCTTCAGAATATAAAATTACAAAATTTAAAATTCCAGGATTACATTAAAAAGTTAAAATTTAAAAATTTAAAAACTGAATTAAATAAAACCCCATAAACCATTTACTGGGCCAGGCCCGCCTGTTGGAAAAATAAGGTCTTGACTGCGCGCCGGAAGGTCTGGATGTCGGTAATGGCCCGTATCTCCAGGGGCAGATCATTCCACAGGGAGAGGGCCCCCACAGAGAAAGCCCGCGCCCTTGGGGTCGCCAGCCGGCAACGATCAGGCGGCGGCACCCCAAGGAGGGCAACCCTGTGTGAGCGTACTGGGCGGCGGGAGGCTGTTGATGGCAGCAGGCGGTCCCATAAGTAAGCTAGCTGCTCTGTCAGTGAAACAAGATCTCTATATTTTCCATTCAGACAGAGTTGTCCTTCGTCTAGATCCAACCTTCATTCCCAAAATTAATTCGACCTTCCACAGAGCTCAGGAGTTGATACTCCACAACTTCTGTCTTAAGCCATCTCACAGTCTAGAGCAACAATGGCATCTATTAGATGTAAGATGTGCACTCAGAATCTATATAGATAGGACTGCATCTTTTAGGAAGACGGAGGCGCTCTTCGTCTCCTTTCAACCAGCTATGCAAGGCAGGAAGGTCACATCATCGACTGTTGGTAGGTGGCTAAGAGCCACGATTGCAAAGACTTACGAGACTCAGTCATTGCCTGTACCTACAGGCATTACAGCACATTCAACTAGGAGTGCCACATCGGCTGCTTGGGCTACTCAAGAATTGATCGAAGAAATATGTAGTGCAGCAACGTGGGCCTCACCGTCTCCTTTCATAAGGCACTGTAAACTGGATGTTTTTGCTTCCGCTGAAGCAGTCTTCGGCAGACGTGTATTACAATGGGTCTACATGTAACAAGAGGGGACTCCAACCAGACGGAGACTCTCCTGTACGACATGCCAAGCTTTGGTATGTCCCATGTCTGGATGCTCTGAACAGCTCATTTGGAGAAGGGGTGTTGGTACTTACCCGATATGCCCATTCTCTGTGAGCTGTGAAGAGCATCCAGCCCCACCCAGAGTCCTTCTGGTGTGGATCCAATTCTGGCCAAGTCTATAGAGCAAAAGTGAAGGAGAATGACGATGAGCTTATCACTTCAACCTCGCCAAAACTGGGGACACTAAGGAGGAGCCTCAAGGAGGAATGTCAAATCAGCTCAGCTTATCAGACGAGAAAAGGAGCACCTCCCATGTCTGGATGCTCTTCACAGCTCACAGAGAATGGGCGTATCAGGTAAGCACCAATGTCGTTTCTCAAGAGATAAATAAGATGGTCTGGTACTCCCATCTCTTTAAGAACTTGCCATAATTTGTTGTGATCCACCCAATCAAAGGCTTTAGCCCAGTCAAGGAAGCAGAAGTAGATGTTTTTCTGGAACCTCCGTAGCTTTCTCCAGCATATGTTGACAATTTGATCTCTAGTTCCTCTGCCTCTTCGAAATCCTTCCTGTACTTCTGGTAGTTCTTGGTCCACATACTGCTGGAGCCTAGCTTGTAAGATTTTGAGCATAACTTCGGTAGTTTGAACATTCTTTGACATTGCTCTTCTTTGGAATTGGAATGTAAATTGACCTTTTCCAATCCTGTGGCCACTGTTGAGTTTTCCAAATTTGCTCGCAAATTGAGTGTAGCACTTTTATATGTATTATTTATTATTTATATATATTATACTTCTTTCCAAACACCATTACTTCGAATTTGACCTTTGTTAAGATAATTAAATTTTAATATCTGGACCAGTGAAGGATTAGACAATGAGTAAGAACATACAGCTAATTGCTTAAGGAGAGCTGGCCATTGTGTGATGAAATTTGAGCTGTAACTGGTTGCTGTGAGTGAAAAGAGGGAATTTCTTTGTTTCCCACTTATTTGTGCTGTGTTCTCTCTTGACTTACCCAATGATGTTCCTGCTGTATTGATTTACATGACTATGCTCCTGTTTGCTTCTCTTATTTGCTGTAAATATTTATTTATATAAAACCAAAAATTCTATTCAGCATCTCTGACTCTATTTGGACACCAGCTGCACAATTCCTGCTAAGTTAAGGGTCCCAAAGTACTCTGAAGAGCCAGCAGTATTTTTTTGAGTTAAAAGTTTCTTTGTGAGCCCAGTCAGAAAGGAACTGTTTTCCAGTGAGATAACAAGGTGGGAGAGAAAGTCTGAATTGTAAAATGTTGCTTTGCATTTGGATCTTCTCAGATATCTGGAGAAATTGTTCAGTAATATTGAAAGATTCAAGCAAGAGTGAGAAAGCACAGAGACAGAAGCAAGAAGACACACAGATTTCTGTGGTGAAGGCAAGCATATGATTGCTGGACAATAGGGCAAGTGAACATAATGTAAATAACCCAAAACTATTTTCCTGTCTGGGACAAGTTGCATAGAAATTTGTAAGCCTGGCAAATAGTAATTATTCTTCTGTACAAGGACAAGGAACAGTATATATACTATGTATTAATAATTTTTAGTGTGAACCAGATTTAGATCACAATTTGCTGAGTATGTCTCATTTAGACAATGAAGGGTATGAAATAATTTTTGCAAAGAGTACATGCAAAGTCATAAAGAGTAACAGAGTATGTGCATAAGGATATGAATAACAGAGTATGTGCAAACCTTATATGCATAAGGTTTGAAACTGAACAATTTATATATTTTGAACCACAAGGAAACTGATGGCAGTGCAGACAGTCTTTTCTAATGAACTAAAGCATAATGAATGTGCCATTCGTTGCATAGAAGGTTGGGTGATGCAAGCTTTAAAGTATTGCAGAAAATGCCTGACCTGGCTGTAATTGAAATGTAAATGATTGTAACAAATATTTGAATTGTGCTACTTGCAGAGGCCAAATTGAAAATATACCCTATCAACAAAAGAAGTGATAAAATATCTGAAAGAAATTTTCAGTTAATGCATGTTGATTTAATTGGCCCTCTATCCCCATCAATGTGAGAGTCCAGATTTACTTTGGAAATTGTTGATGATTTCTCATGGTATGGGTTTTGTTATTTACTAAAAAGCAAAACAAAACTGTTTCAATAATTTAAGCAATGGGTAATGTTTGTAGAGAGGAGCTATAATCAATGTATAGGTCAACTACAAACAGATAGAGGAAGAGTGTTCATGTCTAATATGTTTCAGCAGTGACTGAGAAAGAAAGGCATAAACCATAGAAAAACCAACCCCTATATTCTGGCAGAGTATGGAATTGGTGAGTGCAGAAATGGTATATTACAAAATATGGAAGATGCAGGAATGAGTAAACTGTATTGGGGTGAGGCAATTTTAATTGCCAATTATTTAGGTAATAGACTGTTAGGAATATAGGTCACTTAACAGTTGGGTTGGAAATATATAAACCAGGATTGACATTTTAATACTGTCTCTTTAAGAGAATGCTAAAATTGTAATTGGGTGTGGTTCTTCAAACGGCCATAAGATGGAGTCAGAAACCTGGTTTTCCTGAGTGTTGCTAGTTGCTAATTGGTTGATGTTCTGATGTTCGCTTTTTTTGGTTCCTGCATTTCACTATTGATTGTTGTTGATCGTTATTATTCTTGGATTGATGTGAGTCTATTACTGAACTGTTTTTGATACTGGACTTTGTTACTGGATTATCCCTGGACTGAAAACTGACTGCTATAACCGTGTATGACTTGGACTGTTGTTGGACTTTGCTTAACTGTTTACTCGAAGTAAAACCTACATTTTACTATACGTGTAGTTGTGTGCTGTGTGTGTGTTATTCAACATTACTCTCACTACGTCTCCCTGTATGCACTCATTCTCCTAACGGAGAATTACCTCAACATAGACCTTTGGAGTTCAGTAATTAACCAAACTCCATATTACATGTTGTATGGAAGACAATCATCTTTGGCACATTTAAGAATCTTTAGCAATACATTGGTTGTACATTCCCAAAGCTGTTAGAAAGAAAGGACAGTTAAAGGCAAGGAAATTGAAATTTATAGGTTATCAATCAAGATCAAAAGCATATAGGTTTTCAGATGGACACAAAAAATGTAATTATTTCACGTTTTGCAAATTTTTCAGAATGTGAGAATTGGAAAAAGGTACATGCCAGTCCTGAAATTTCAATGTCTGTTAGTCAAAGGTCTCCAGTGGATGAGCATTCACATAGGTACATTGAGCAAACATCTGAAAGTGGCTCAAGTTCTGAGAATAGCTCAGAGAAATGTTTAGAAAGTGGGATCCCTGAGAAACAGGAACAGTTTGTTCAAGGAAATCTGAAAGAGAAAACAAAGGTGCTCCTCCAAGAAGATTCCCAGTAGATGAGGTGAAAGTATGTGTCGTTTGTTGTGGACCTTGAAATTGCCAGGAGATATTGCATTTACCCATGACAGAACAAAAGAAATGCAAAGATTCTAAGAAAATTAAAGAACTTAGGAGTAAAAATAAAGAAACTACAAGAAGAGGGTATATTCTAAATAAGAAAAGAAAAATGTACAATTAGTGAAGAATTTGAATATTAAGGTGAAGGGAGCTATACCAGTGTTTGAAGATATTATGGCATGGGTACAAATGGCAATAGATGAGAGTAAAAATCAGAAGCAAGCATGTTGACATAAAATATTGTAATGTCAGAGAAGCAATGAAAGAAAAAGTAATAGACGTAATTTATTGTCCATCAGAAGATAATTTGGCTGATTTCATGACAGAGCCATTGGCTATACAGGATCATAAGGACCTTGTGAAACAACTTAGTTTAAATGCTGTCCAGCTATAAATTGAGAGAGTGTTAAGATATTTCAATTTTAGTATCCGGATCAGTGAAGGGTTGGACACGAATAAGGACACACAGTTATAGCTACACTGGTTGAAAAAAGCTGCTCACTGCATGAGGCAAACTAAGCTAAGGTTGGTTGCTGTGAGTGTAAAGGAGGAGTTTCCTTGTTTCTCATTTTTTTCTTCTATGCGCTGTGTGTGCTATCTGGATTTACTGAAGTTCCTGCTATGTTGATTTACTTGACAACATTACTGTTTGCCTCTCTTATTTACTGTAAATTTATTTATTTATATAAACCATAAGTTCTTGTCAGCGTTTCTGACTCCATTTGGACACCAGTTGTGCAATTCTCTGATAACCTCATTTAGCTTCAAAGAATTAATAACATTGTAAGCACTAAGTTTGAAGTTGTCTCATTAGTCCAAGATTGAGGTTATCCATAGGGACCATATCACCTGCCTTTAAAATAATGTTGATAGATTTATTATTTAATTGTGAACATCCTGAGAGCAGAAGACTTCTGGCATGTTATTGATGTAAAGGTTAAATGAACTGGGGCCGGGAAACATCTTTATCTAACACTATTGATACTAGATATGTAGTGTGTTGGGTACCACTTGCTTTATACTGTACTCTATGCAATGCAATTATACTTAAACACTTTGAATTTTCACCTTCTCCATGAATATGATCCTAAATATGATCCATTCTCCATATAAATCCTAAAACTAGATAAGGAGAACCCACTTAAAGAAATAAATAAAAAACATTTAACTTATTTATTTATTGAAAAAAATTATTCAAAATTGCAGAACATATTTGTGTATGGTAAAATCATATAAACTTTGCTTTCAAAAATTGGTGTGCCCTGTTTGCACAGAAATGACTGCATTAAATGTTTCCGATAATTGTTATCAGCCTGTATATTGGCTTGGAGGAATTTTAGTCTTTTTTCTTACAGAACAGCTTCAACTCAGGAATATTGGGGGTCTTGCTTATATGAACTACCTGCTTTAGGTCATTCTACTACATTTCTATAGGATTAAAATTAGGACTTCTACTTGGCTATTCCAAAACATTAATTTCAATTTTAACCATTCTTGGATCACATGATTTGTGTGATTTGGTCATTTAGTGCATCACCCACTTTCTCTTGAGGTTTAAATCATGGATAAGATACCTGACATCTTCCTATAGAATTTGCTGATACAATTCAGAATTTAAAGTTGCATCTGTGATGGAATTCCATGCAATGCTTCAGGTCTTGAGGCAGCACTCTTCCGTGGAGGTAGTAAGCTCAGCAAAGTAGGAATTACATGATACAATGGCCTATTTAGGCTGTGCAGGGCAGCCAAAAAAGATCAGAGATTGCAGGGAGGGGGATATAGATGGTGGAGTTGCTGAAGGGGAGCAGTCTTTTGCCTTGGAAGAAGACTAGCCAAACCCAAATCCTGCAACCCTTTTTCATATGTTTTCGTCTCCAGGGCTTTAATCATTTTAGTTGTTAAGAACCAGGTAGCAATGAATAACATATTGAGCATAGAGGATTCTCAGTAGATATTCTACTGTGAAATAGTTCTTGGCAAGTTTTCTCAGAAGTGGTTTGCCATTGCCTTGTTCCTAGGGCTGAAAGTGTGAGTGATCCAAGGCCACTCAGCAGTCTTTATGACTAAAATGGGATTAGAACTCACAGTATCATAGTTTTTAGCCTGATTCCTTTACCAATATACCAGACTGGTTCTCTTCTGAATTGTTACTGACTTTGAAATTTAATTAATAAATGAGGCATTTAAATTAGTTGCATTTTGATGCGCAATTTGGTTTCGGTCCTATATTGTATGATGTTTACATAGCTATGTAGTTATTAGTTATTACCAGTGACCATCATGTGATCTTAACTGCATAATGTGCAATTAATTTTTCCATGAAAAAGTTGATTTGGTCACTTTGTCTGCCACTATACCTTATATAAACAATAAATATTTATGATTACCGAACTCTATGAAAGCTAATTTTAATGTAATGGAGCACTTTATAGAATGATTAGATAATTCTCAAATGTAGATGTATTTTAGTATGTGATCAACTATTCTTTTGTGCTTTGGAGCATATGATTTGAATAAGAAAATAAGAGAGTTCAAGAGAAGTTATTTTTATGGTTTTAAATAAAACATAGAGGCATTGCTATTGGAATGTTTACAAAAATAATAGCAGTTTAAGTGGTCCTCACTTAATAACCACTCATTCAGTTATTGTTCAAACTTATGACAGTACTGAAGGAGTGGTACTTACAACTGGTCCTCATACTTGAAACGGTCACAGCATCCCTGTAGTCATGTGATTGCCATTTGTGATTTTCACTGCCAGTTTTCAGTGCGGTTATGATGACCAACATAATATCACACTTAAGCACACCATGGGGACTATTGGCACTATTGGTAATTTGAATTGTTGGAACTGCCATCACCAAGCTGCATGGTTAAGGGATATCGCTTTTTACAACTATGTCACTCAGTGATGGAAATTTGACCCAATTACATTAGTTAAGTGAGAAATACCTGTGACTAATCAGTCTGCTGTCTTTTAAGAGATAGTGAAAGTGGAAGAGAAATTGTAGCTGCCTAATCTCTCTGTTGAACTGATCTTCTTGTTCTGTTTTGGTTCTCATGTAGATGGAGGAAGCGAGGACCCACAAGATCGAAGGCAGGCAAGCATAGATTATTGTCAGAGTCATTCTGGACAAGGTAAGTAAACAAATTTCAAGTGTTCTTCATTTAATTTCATATGAGATGTTCAATATTTATCTTCATTTGAAAGTATAATCGGCAATAATTCATGTTTTAAAGACATTCTGACTTTCAAAGAGAGAAATGAATTACTGTACATGCTTATCCCAAATTCTTTCTCCTACACAATAAATATTTATTTATGTATTTAATTCTATCTGCCTGCCTGCCTGCCTGCCTGCCTGCCTGCCTGCCTGCCTGCCTGCCTGCCTGCCTGCCTACCTACCTACCTGTCTAGTTTTTGCCCTTCTTGCCAGGAAGTGATTCTATTGGTTATTATATAGGCTTTATTAAGAATATCTCAAAAATAACTAAACATGCAAAAAAAAAATCACAGTAAATTGCATGTTGGTAAGTGTGATTCTTGAGAAAATAGCTCTTGAGAATATAGCTCAATTGTTCTGTATTGAAATTAGTGGAGTATTCTGAAGAAGGAATATTCTTTCATTTCACTTAATCAGCTCTTGGGCAGCTATCTGTATATTTTCTTTCTGTATTCCTATTTCTACTGAGTTTTAGGTTTTTAGCCAGCTACATTCTATCCTCTTATAACACCTATTGGTTACATTATAGATTGATGACATTGTCTTGAAGAAAATCTATATCTTATAAAATTGAAGGCATCTATCAGTTAGAAACAGTTTTTCTAATTCAAGGCATAGACTTCCACATCTGTGTTTCTGTTAATGTTTCTTGAAGATCATTAGGTAAATAACTTCTCTTTAACTTTTGTTGACCCTTCTCAATAAAAGTCGCACTTGTCATTCCTTAAAACATCCAGTTTAATCATGTTATAAGGAAAACAAATATCTTCTCAATAATGCACTGTTAATGTAGTTTATGGAATGTGCCTCATAATAGTTAACAGATGGAGCTATATATTTGATAAAATAACTACTTACTTGAAATATTGTTCCTATTTATCTTAGATACCAAGAAATATAAGCATGTATTATACGCAATAATATTATCATACATATACAACAATAAAAAAAAATCAAGAAGTTGGGTAAGCATGGGGAGAAAAGAAGGAATGGTTAGGATGTTGTAAAGCAAAGACTGTAAAGCAGAACAGGATTAAGGACTCTATTACTCCCCCCAGATTATGTGGGGAAAACGTAGAGAGACGTCTGAGAATGAAAGACCATAATTTCTCTAAAGTTTCTCTCTTCAGAAACATTTTACTGTTCTCCAGGCTTATTACAACTTTTCTTCTTAAAACAAAAAAGAGGTCCTATTCAGCATTCAGAATGCTATCTTTCTGAGCAATAAGGTGTGAAACCATATTTCATTTTTTTATCCCTGTAAAATATATATCTTCAGTTTAACCAAAAGTGAACTTCAGCTTAACTTTTGATGAACTAATTCACTGTGTATACGTAGCTGTTGCTTAGCAATTGTAATTGATTCTAGTGAAATATTTGCAAAGTGACAGGCAAACCATGTGTGAGGTTCTGTTAATGTAATATTATAATAAAGTAGAATAAACAAATTTTGTGTTTTCTGTCTGGTTGGAGGCTGATGGCCAGTATTACTCTAATTCCAGTAAGCATTGCTGTCAGACACAGAATTTGGGTGTAAGTATGTATAGTAATCAGAAAACTATTTTTTCTAGTATATATGTCCATTCATTACTGTTGTATATGCAAATAGTTACTATCCAAGGCAATTGCTAAACAAGGACAACCTGTATTATCAATATAACATTAAAAGCAACACAGTAATAATAACTATTTTATGCACTAAAATAGGTTAAGGTACTGTTCCCATATTTTCAAATTATATTCAAATAATATTTCAAATTATATTGAGAGTATAATATAATATAATTAATGAAAAATTATGTGTAAAAAGAACTTAAATTGTTGTATGATTCTTCACCAATCAGCAGATAGTGCCTTTTGTGTTGTAATGTTTTCCTTAAATCTATCTAGCTATATTCTATCTTTTGTCTGCATGTTCCTTAATTCCAAATGCAAAGTATAATTTGCAGAGTTATATTATTGAAGTTCCAGATTTTTTTGATTTCTATTGAACAGATATAAAAGGGTCAGTAGTTAGAAATATAATTTTTCTGAATATTAATGTAGCATTAATATGGGAGACCATATGCTTAGCAGAAAATGGGAGAGCTTATGCTTAGACTTCTTAATATTCTGGAACCTCTGATATTCTCTTCTCATGCTTATGCCTCTGGATTCAAAACATGGAGATAGAATGCATGGAGTCAACTGGGCATGAATTGGACTTCCTGATATTATCCACATGAAATATGTGGTGTAGCTCATACGCAGTCTTGGATACTCAGATATAAAAGTGTGCCCATTATTCGAAATTACAGGAAGTTCTCAACCTTTAGGGATGTCTTTCCTCTCCTATTATTACTAAAGAAAAATTGTTACCAATAGATATTCCTAATCTTCTAGTATTTTATGCAATGGGCATTAGTCTAGACTTAAACCAAATAAGTTGAAGAAGGGCTTTTGCTCTTGTCTGTTCTAGGCATTTGTGACAATACAGTGGTACCTAACTCAAAGCAGTAACTATGAGAGGCATTTAGAAGTCCTAGTGGACAACCATTTAAATATGAGCCAGTAGTGCACCGCAGTTGCCAAAAAAGCAAATGTTGTCCTAGGGTGCATCAACAGAGGATAGTATCAAGGTCACATTTAGTGTAAGTAATTAGTACCCTTTGAGTTGTTTGCTGGCTGCCTGAAATTGACAAGATGTTAATTAGTTGCACACCCAAAACTTTTGCCTTCTAACTAATTCTAGCAGATTCTTGTAAATGAAAAATCAATTTTTATGATAATGGACAAAATAATTTCATATACAATACATGTTGACTTTAGCACTTTTTTGCAGTGTTTTTTTTAGCAGTTTTTCACTTTCTAACTGGTAACCCTACACATATCAGTTTATAAATTCAAAATCTTATATTTTAATATAATATATACTAATATATGCTTTAGAGTAGGGGTGTCAAACTCAAGGCCCAGGGGCCAGAACTGGCCTGTGGGGTTCTTAGATCTGGTCCAGGGAGGCGACCTGGAAACAGCGAAGGACTGTCCCACAGTGCCTCTGCCAATGAAAATGGAGCTCAGGGGGCCTGCTGGCAGAAAGCTTCAGGAGGCCATCCGGCCAATAATAGGACCCAGGAGTGCTGCCTACAGCTACCCTGAATTCCGTTTTTGTTGGCAGAGGGCTGCAGGAGGCCGTCATGGCTGAAAACTGAGCTCGAGAACCCGTTTTCGCTGGCAGAGTGCTCAGGCTACCACAGATGCCCCCGACACAAGTGATGTCAAGCTGGCCATGCTCCCCTGCCCCCTTGAGGTCAAACACAACCCTGATGCGGCCCTCAATGAAATCGAGTTTGACATCCCTGTTTTAGAGCATACCTGGGAACAGAATGAACAAAATTGGAGAAGATAGGATCTCCCCTTCCTGTTTGATTTGTCTTTTATATTTGAACCCATGGCGCATATATACTTACTGCATTTACTGAATTTACTGCAGGAACACTCCCTATTTATCTCTGCATGCCTGTTAGGGCTTTAATTGTTAATAGTTGTTATCACAATCTGCATAAGTGTTGTAAGTAATTTCCAAAACAAACAAACAACAGCAACAACAACAAACAAAAAACACCCTGCTTCTTTCCTTCTCTTTTCTGGAAAGCTAGCATGCAGTATTGGCTAGCTGGTGCAACACCTGATGAATTACTGAAAGTACCTGCTCTGTTTGAATTGTGGAGTTTCTAATTATTTTGAGGTTGATTGATCTGTTCTTCCTTTCTTCCCGACTTGGCTGAAATTAAGAACCACTTTGTAAGTAAATACTCTAATTATACTTGCTTTTGAGACAAATTACCCAGATTGCTCTTTGAAGAGTTCAGAAGGGGCATCATCCAACAATTAAGAGCTGCTCAAAAGTAGGATTTAAAGGAACATTTAATCTGATTGTATTTGCTCTCCATTAGATTCAGCTATTCACTTTTCTTCCTTAATGGATTTCTAGCCATGAATGGTTTTATTGTGAAGACTTGTTCAAAAATCAGTTTGTTTGTATTTCAATCATGGACCATCATAAAGCAAATAATATTACAATCTTTAAAAAAATAACAATAATAATACAATCATACAACAAAGAAAAAAGATATAAACAATGATAAAAAATACATCCATTCATCCATGCATCCATCCATGCATCCATCCATCCATCCATACTTATTTATTTAATTTATATTGCCGCCTATTTGCCCATGGCTCGAGGCAGCTTACACAATGTAAAGCCATATTTAAAACAAAAAATAAAAATAAAAAACAATAAAAACTAACAAAAAGAATCAAATAAATTTAAAAAGTACAATAGAACAAAATCTGGAAAAAAATAAAAAAATCACCCTCAATTCCCCTTCCCCCACCCTGATGACAGCAGATCATTTGATGGGCTCCATCCCGTTGTGGGTTTCTCAGGCCCATTGGCAAAACCAGGTCTTCAATGCCTTCTGAAAGAGTGCTAGAGTGGGGGCCATTCTAATCTCTGGGGGAATGATATTCCAGAGAGAGGGAGCCACCATCTTCTGGGTCTCACCAGGTGTATCTCCCTCAGGGATGGGACCTGCAACATTCCCTGCCTCCCCGCTTTAATGGGTCGGGTAGATGTGACCGGCAAAAGACGTTCCCTCAGATATCCCAGTCCCAATCCATAATGGGCTTTAAAGGTGACAACCAGCACCTTGAATTGTACCTGGAAGCAAATCGGTAACCAATGTAGCTCCTGCAGGAGAGGTGACACATGTGCATACTGGGGTCTCCACAAAATCATGTTGGCCACTGCATTTTACACGAACTAGAATTTCCAGGTGCTCTTCACAAGAGCAGCCCCATGTAAAGCACATTGCAATAATCAAGGTGACTAGGGCATGAGTGACTGTGAGTAGGGACTGTTGGTCCAGGAAAGGGTGCAACTGGTGCACAACCCACAGTTGCGCAAAGGCCCTCCTGACCACAGCCATTGCCTGCTCTTTGAGCAGGAATTGTGAGTCCAGGAAAACCTCTAGATTACGCACAGGGTCTGTTTTGGGTAGTGCCACCCTATCCAGGACCAAAGGTGGCAATTCTCCCTGAGCCAATGAACCCTCAACCCAGAGCCACTCGGTCTTGCAAGGGTTTAGTTTCAACCCATTGCTCCCCATCCAGCCCCTAACAGCCTCCAGGCACTGCAAGAGGGAGGACACAGCAACTTAATTCACCATGGGCCAAGACATACAGCTGAGTATCATCAGCATGTTAATGATACCTCAGTCCATGGTGATGGATGATCTCACTTTGTGGCTTCATATAAATATTGAACAGGAGCGGAGAGAGTACCGAGCCCTGTGGAACCCCATAAAGCAGTGGGTGAGGGCTGGATCTCTCCCCTCCTATCAACACTGACTGAGAGTGACCGCAGAGGAAGGAAGTGAACCAGGACAGCACAAGGCCTCCCACTCCTATCCCCCAAAGCCACCCCAGGTCAATGGTATCAAAAGCTGCCAAGAGGTCAAGTAGAGCAAGGATGGATGTGCTACCCCCATCCCGCTCCTGCCAGAGATCATCCAAAAGTGCAACCAATGCCATTTCTGTTCTAAATTCAGGCCTGAATTCTGACTGGTAGGGGTCCAGATAATCTGTTTCATCCAGAAACCTCTGAAGCTGTTGTGCGACCACCTTCTCAACAATCTTCCCCAAAAAGGGAAGATTGGAGACAGGTTGGAAATTATCCAACTGGGTGGATTCCAGCGATGATTTCTTAAGGAGAGTGTGGACCACAGCCTCCTTAAAGTGCTGGGACACTGTCTTTTCCTGTAGAGAAGCATTAATCACCACCAGAGTCCACCTGCCTATCACCTCCTGGGAAGCTTTCACAAGCCAGGAAGAACATGGGTCTAAAACACAGGTGCTTGCGCGCATACTCCCTAGGATCCTGTTTCCAGGAGCAACAGGGTCAAACCGTTCCCAGATAACAGGGCAAGAACCTGCATCAGGAGCTTCCACTGGACCAGCAACCATGCCGGCATCTTAACTGTCAAGCGATTTTGTCTTCCAGAAAATCCGCAAATTCCTCAGCGCACCCCTTCAGGGGACCTCAATCTCCTCTTTCTCTAGGAGGAGACAGCTCACTTTAAAGAGGGTTGCTGGGCAATTACCTGCAGACGCAAAGTATTTACACCTCACCGCACAAATCACCACAAGTTAGGCCTTAATAGAAGCTCTTACCCATGTTCAATCAAGTTCATCTCCTGTCTTCCACCAGCGGTGTTCTAAACGTCTCCTCATGTGTTTCATCCCTCTCAGTTCCTCTATATACCACAGGGCACAGAGAGGTCTACGGATGAGGAGAGGTCTCAAGGGTGCAATCATATCCAGAGTCTCAGTCACCTTCCTATTCCAAACAATGGCTAAGAGCTCAGCTGGACTGCATAATTAATCTGCAGTTATAACCCCAGCTCCTTCTGGAACCCATCTGGGTCCTTAAGTCGATGTGGGCGAACCAATCTAATAGGTCCTGCCTCCCTGCAGGGAGGTGCAGCTTTTGAGAAATTCATTGCCACCAGACTGTGGTCTGACCATGACAAGGGACCAAGGACAGGTCCACCAATTCCAGGTCACATAGACATTGTTCCAATGAGAACACCAAATTGAGAATGTGACCACTATTATTAGTCGGGCTCTGGATAATCTGGGACAGGCCCATGGAAGTCATGGTTTCCATGAAATCTCAGGTTACCTCTGCCTCCACCCCCAGAGAAGGCAGGTTGAAATCCCCCTAGAAATATAAGAATTCCACTGCCAGTCCTGCGGTGAGGTCCAGGAGCCCAGGTAAAGAAGCTGCTACACAGCAGGGAGACTGGTACAGCAGTAGCAATCCCACCTGATCCCTTGAACCCAATCTAAGAAAAAGGGTCTCACAGCCGGGCACTTGTTGAACAGTGCCCCAGTCTAGGTCTAGACTGATGCCATGCTCGATAACCCACTGGGCACATTTCTACAAGGGTTAGGGTTAGGGTCTCCCTCTGGGCCTAGCCAGGTCTCAGTTATATAAGCCAGATCAGCCTTCTCTTTGAGGATCAAATCGGCAATAAGGTTAGCCTTATTGCAGGCTGATCTCACATATAAAAGCAGCAGTCTAAGACCAGGGCCACCACAGTACTGATCAGGAAAATGAGGTGAGTGCAGTGGGGCAGAATATGAGGTCGCGTTCCCTGTGCCTCTTCTTTAAAAGGGGAGGGGGGAAACCCCTACTTCCACTGACAAACTATTGGGGGCAAGGTGAGCCTTACAGGCACTATAGCATTTGCTTTCAGCGCCCTCAAACTCACACCACCCCTTATTGCTGAAGAGGGGTCACATCCAGCCCCCCTTATCTCCCAACACACTCATAATACATCCACTAGATGCATAAATGGCACCCTGCCCAGTTGTTCTTGCCCACCAAACAGGGAGCCACTCTTTCCCCCCAGCTTTCACCTGGGGGAAAAGGGACCAACATACTTCATTTAACTCCCCCCCCCCAGCCTCAGGATCCCCCAAGCAACTCTCCCAGGCCTGACCACAGAACACCCACAAAACCGCAGAAGCAAGACTGCAAATGGTAGCCAGAAAATATAGCCAGAAAGGCCTGCTATGCTGTATTGGAAATTTATCAGTTTTGTAGTCCTACAATGTCTCATGAAGTTCACAGTTTCACGCTCTCACTTGTCAGTTAACCTCAGGAAATCTCAACAGTAGCCTGCCACACTCCACAATGTTATTAACCACAAGTAGGCCCAGCTGTCAACAAAGGCCAGAGAAGCTTGTCTCTTCTATCAGCTCTGCCTCCATCAGATGACCCACAGCATCAATTCAGAGCTGCAGCTGCTGACTCTTGTGTTCTCAGACCAGGGTTTAGCTTCAGTCAGGGGAGTCCAGGGGGAGATCAGGGAAGCAACAGAATCGTAAAATCGTCTACCTTCTCTGCTCTGTTTCTCCGTCTCACCTTCCAACTGTCCATATATCAAACAATCATAAAATTGTGAAAATAAAATGTTAATTAAAACCACAAATATTTTATTAGGTATATTCATACAGAATACAAATGAAAAGTATCACATTTTTTAAAAAAGAAATATACTGACAACAGCAAGGATCAGTTTCTCACAACAGTGGTAAAGAGATTTCTTGATGATAAGATTGGGAGACTAAAATTGGAGAATGCAATAATAGAAAATTGTTTTATTTATTTATTTATTTATTTATTTAGGTTTTATATACCGCCCTTCTCCCGAAGGACTCAGGGCGGTGAACAGCCAACTAAAATACATGTAGACAAATATAAATAGTTAAAAAAGAATTAAACCCTAGGCTGTCCCTATAAAAATCTAAAAACCCCAATTAAAATAAATTAAAACTTTGTACACCCATCCCAACTAATCTAAAAACCCCATTTAAAATCCCATTTGAGTCAGCTCAGGCCGGCCTGCTCGAAGAGCCAGGTCTTCAGGTCACGTCTGAAGGCCCTCAGGTCACTGATCGTTCGTAATCCAGGGGGCATCCCATTCCAAAGGGCGGGTGCCCCCACAGAGAAGGCCCTATTCCTCGGGGTCACCAGACGACACATAGAAGGCGTCGGGACCCGGAGGAGACCCTCTCTGTGGGAGCGCACCGGTCGGTGGGAGACTACTGGCAGAATGCGGTCTTGTAAGTATCCTGGTCCGATGCCATGGAGCGCTTTAAAGACCAAAACCAGTACTTTAAAGCGAACCCGGAAGGCCACTGGCAACCAATGCAGCTTGCGCAGGAGGGGCGTCACGTGGGAGTATCTCGACGCCCCCATAACCACCCGCGCGGCTGCATTCTGTACCAGTTGAAGCCTCCGAGTGCTCCCCGCAGGGAGCCCCATGTAGAGGGCATTACAGTAGTCCAGACGGGAGGTGACCAGGGCATGAGTGACTGTGCGTAAGGCGTCCCGATCAAGAAAGGGCCGCATCTGGAGTATCAGGCGAACCTGATAAAAAGCCCCCCTGGAGACGGCCGTAATATGCTCTTCCAAAGACAGCCGTACATCCAGGAGGACACCAAGATTGCGTGCCCCTTCTGTGGGGGTCAAGATCTTTTTGGGGCGGCGGCGGCGGAGATTCGGTGGAGGCCGCGGAAGCCGTGGCGGCTGCGGCGGCCGAGAGGCCAGGCGTGGAAGCCGCGGTGGCCGGGAGGCCGGGCATGGAGCCAGCCTCCCCCCTCGACCCCCATGTATTGAGGGGGCGTCGAAGGAGCCGCCGGGAGGCCGCCCGGGTGATCTTTTGGGACGGCGGCAGCGGCGATTTTACGGAGGCCGCGGCGGTAGTGACGACGGACGTGGACCTGGCCCCCCCCTTGGCCCCCATCCATTGAGGGATGCAATTGGCAGGGGCAACAACAGGACTGGCTGGCCCGAAGGACGCCGGTGATCTCGGTGATGGTCCCTGATCCGACGACGGCGAGGGCTAGAAGAACATACTCCTCGGCGGAATTGCGGGCCCTCGGGAGGGTCCCCCACTCCCTGGAGTGGCCCTCCGGTCTATCGATGGCCTACCTCAAGGACGGTTCCTGGGATCCGGAGAGGTGGCATGGCCATCAAAAAAGGATTTTTAGAGGGGGTTTTAAACTTTTTAGATTTTTATTTGGGGTTTTATCGAGGTTAGGGAGGGCGACGAAGAGAGGGTTGGGGGATGGAAATTTATTGGGGTTAGGGAGGGTACCCGGTCCGGGTTTGGGGGATAGCCCGAGGGGATTTGGAGTCAGCCAGGCTGGAGTGCACGTCTGGGGGAACCCAGAGGGTCATGAGTCGTGGGGGCAAACACAGGGGGTGGGTTTCATTGGCACCATAAGTGGGACGGGCAGATATGACGGGGGTAGAGGGCCATATCAAGTTAGGGGATCACGTGCCCGCTGTCTCCAAGCGGTGGCGCGCTCCGACCCTCCCGACCCGTCTGGCAGGCCTGGTTGTGCAGAGTCTCAGGCCCTGAGTACCCGGCTGATGTTATGTAATGCCAGGTCCGTCGTTAACAAGGCCCCCCTGATTTGCGATCTCATTCAGGAGGAGGGTGCGGACCTGGCAGGGGTCACCGAAACCTGGTTGGGCCCAGAGGGCGGTGTCCCTCTGGTAGAGATTTGCCCACCAGGTTTCCAAGCATTCCATCGACCGAGGTCTCAGGGAAGGGGTGGTGGGGTGGCGGCGATTATTAGAGAAGTCCTTTGTCCTAGGGAGGCCACTGTTCCTCAGACGGCTGGTTGTGAGTCTCTCTTTGTGAAGTGGGGTCGGGGGGTTCAGATGGGCCTGTTGATAACGTACCTGGCTCCCTGCCACGTGTCATCGGCCCTGCCCGGGCTCCTCGAGGTGATAGCCGGGCTGGCGGTTGAAACCCCCAGGCTTTTAGTCATGGGTGATTTCAACCTGCCTTCGCTCGGGGAAACCTCTGGGGTGGCCCGGGAGTTCCTGGCTTCCATGACGGCCATGGATCTGACCCAATTAGTTTCTGACCCCACTCACACCGGGGGACACACACTGGACCTGATTTTCGCCTCTGGTCAGTGGTTGAATGATCGCGTTGGAGATCTAGTTATAAAACCCTTGTCATGGTCCGATCATTCTCTTCTTAGACTGGACTTCGATGCCGCCACCCCCCATCGCAGGGAGGCGGAGCCGAGGAGATGGTTCCGCCCCAGGCGCCTGATGGATCCGGAACGGTTCCAGATGGAGCTTGGGCCATTTCCTGAAACTCTGGCTCATAACTCGGCCACAGACTTGGTGGCCACCTGGGATAGGTTGGCCGCGGAGGCTCTGGACCGAGTTGTGCCTTTGCGACCTCTGACTCGGCATAGATCCCACCTGGCTCCGTGGTTTACGGGGGAGCTGAGGGGGATGAAATGCCGGAAAAGACGTCTGGAGGGTATCTGGAGGGCCAGTCGTGCTGAGTCTGATCGGACACAGGTGAGGTCCTATATTAGGACCTACCTAGTGGCGATAAGGGCGGCGAGGCGTTCACACTTCTCCGCCCTTATTGCGTCTGCAGAAAATCGGCCTGCTGCCCTGTTTAGAGTGACCCGCTCCCTGCTTGAGCCGAGAGCGCGGGAGGACCTCTTGCAGGGTAAAGCAGAAGAGTTTTCCCGATTTCTGCATGATAAAATCGCCCAGATTCGGGATGGGCTGGACTCCAGTTGGGTGGTCCCGGGGGAGGTGTCCGGGGCATATTTGCATAATATTCAAAGCAAGTTTAACCCAAATAGAAGCAGGATTAATTTCCTTACATTAATTCTGATAGATCCGCAACTGGCTGATAAACAGTACTCAACGAGTAGTCCTTAATGGGTCTATATGGAGGGAAATAAGCAGCAGGGTGCCACAAGGTTCTGTCTTAGGTCCAGTACTCTTCAATATCTTCATTAATGACTTAGATGAGGGAATAGAAGGGGAACTTACCAAATTTGTAGATGATACTAAGTTGGCAGGAATAGCTAACACCCAAGAAGATAGGCTCAAGATCTAGATGGATCTTGACAGACTAGAACACTGGGCCGTATCTAACAAAATGAAATTCATTGTAGAGAAAAGTAAAGTCCTATACTTAGGCAAGAAAAACCAAAAGTACACATATAGACTGGGTGAAACCAGGCTTAATAGCAATAACTGTGAGAGGGATCTTGAAGTCAAACCAGCTAAATATGAGCCAGCAGTGTGCAGCCACCGCCAAATCCTAAGTTGCATTAACAGAGGGATACAATCAAGATCAAGTGAGGTACTAATACCATTCTATAAAGCCTTAGTAAGACCACACTTAGAGTACTACATCTAGTTTTGTTCACCACATTATAAAAAAGATGTTGAGACTTAGAAAAAAAGTACAGAGAAGATCAACCAGGATGATTAGGGGACTGGAGGCTAAAACATACAACGAACGATTGCAGGAACTGGGCTTGGCTAGTTTAGTAAAGAGAAGGACCACGGGAGACATGATAGCAGTCTTCCAATATTTGAGGGGCTGCCACAGGGAAGAAGGGGTCAAGCTGTTTTCTAAAGCACCCAAAGGCCAGACAAGGAATAATGGATGGAAACTGAACAAGGAGAGATTTAACCTGGAAATAAGAAGAAACTTTCTGACAGTGAGAACAATCAACCAATAAAACTGCTTGCCCTTGGAAGTTGTGGGAGTGCCATCACTTGAGACTTTCAAGAAGAGATTGGATTGCCATTTGTCAGAAATGTTGTAGAGTCTTCTGCTTGGGCGGGGGGTTGGACTAGATGACCTGCAAGCTCCCTTTCAACTCTGATTATCTGTTATTTATTACCATAATGCTCACAGTGAGGCAATCTTAGAACATTGTTTTTAAATGAAAAAACCTGTTCAAAAATAAAGAAAATGACCAAAATAAAAATAATAATCACAAATGTCCAAAGCATAATATAAAAATATTTAACTAGCAATCCACATTGAGAAACAAAATCAAAGGGGGGAAAACAGAGAGGCAGTCTAATGAAATGTTTTCCTATAATGTTTTTCATTTTAACTATTTTTTTATAATTATATTTTCACTTAAAGTTTAGCATCCAAGGCTCTTATTACTATTGATGCTGCCTTTGCTTTCTTTTGCCACAGTTATTCTATGGTTATGTGGCAAATGCCTATCTGTTTGAATTTTAAAGCTTCAGAGCACTTCTTTATTTTCTATGACTATCTCTATGTTATGGTCCCACTAGATCTTGCTTGCAGGAAATTGATATTTCTGGCAGATCTTCCAATGTACCATTGTTATGCCATTGTTTATAATTTGTGCAATCTTCTTGCAACAACTAACCAGGTGGTCTACTACTTTGTCACCTTCTTTCCAGTGATGCATTTGCTGTGTATTGCTGTCTTTTCAATTCTGGCTTTTTATACATTTGTTCTTAAGGTTTGATCTTATGCAGGCAGCTGCTCTATTTGTTTAAATTTCCAGCTCTTGTTATCTGCTTTGAGTGCTATTTTTTAATGTGCTGGCTATATAATACTTTGTCTTCCCATGTGTCTTTTCTTTATCTGGTCTTTTCTGTAGGCCATTTTGGTCTCTCCAATAATCAATAAGTCCTCCTGATATATAGGTAGTCCTCGACTTGATCCACTTAACAACTGAGACAATAAATGTCATAAAATGGTGCAAAACTCACTTAACAAATGCCTCATTTAACATAAATCTTGGGTTCAATTGTGGTGGTAAGTTGAGGATTACCTGTACTAGCTTCGATATATCTTCACTCTTCACTATTCTTTTCCAATGTTATTTTTTCTTCTTTGACTGTCTGGTGTATTTGCAACATTCCACACCCACCTATTTTCCTTGGTAAGTAGAGTCTGCCCACATCTTTGCATGGATGATGGGCATGATTCATTGTCATTGTTTTTCTGGTCTTTCTATTCAAGGCTTTCAGTTCTGCTTGAATCCAGTCCATTATTCCAGCTGTGTATCTAATGTCTGCAATTTTCCATGTGTTAATTGCCTTAATGGTATTTCCTCTGCTGAGTTTGGACTTTCCTACCAGTAAGTTAGGATCGAAGAACTTTCCTGTATGAGAAGCTAAAAGTTTTCAAACAAACAAACAAAAAACCAAGACAATCCAGTTGCCTTTTGGAAAAAATGTCTTTGGGACAACTAGGTCCTGGATGATTGAGAATCTCCATAGACAACACAGGAGATAGTTGTCTCATGTAATGCACAACCAATACTTGCTAAAAATTCTTGCGGCACCTTTAATGTTATAGGCCTCTTAACAGCCTCTCAGATCAATTTTTTTCTTGTTTTTTCATTAATTTTGGGGGGACATCCAGTTCTTTGAAATGTCATTGTTGTCCAATATTTTCTCCACTTGTTGATGACTTATGCTTAGAAATAGTTTTATACCATTTTCTTAACTGATACCTTCCAACAATGAAGTCCCTTTAATGCTTTGCAAGCTCTTTGCAATCCATGCCTTTTGTGTCAGAGGCAACTGAGTAAATGTCAAAAAAATCCTACTACCACAGCTGAGCTCTTTATATAGGCTTGATCAGAGTCACCTTTAATTGATGGCAGGTATATATTGACTGCTATTCAATATTAGTTTGAATGTGTCCTGAACACAGCCATATCCCTATTTATAACAAGGTGTGCGCATTTATACAACCAAATTACTGAAAGATTTCTTTTATTATTATTCTTACCAAAAACAGTATCAGTTTGTTTTTTAATTGAATTGTACAGCCTATGTTGTTGTTGTTAGTTGTGAAATCATGTCCAACCCATCGCGACCCCATTGACAACGTTCCTCCATCCAGCCACCTCATTCTATGCCATCCCCTTCTTCTTTTGCCCTCAATCGTTCCCAGAATTATGCTCTTCTCCAGTGAGTCCGTCCTTCTCATTAGGTGGCCAAAGTATTTGAGTTTCATCTTCAGGATCTGGTCTTCTGAAGAGCAGTCAGGGTTGATCTCTTTTAGGACTGACCGGTCTGATCACCTTGCAGTCCAAAGGACTTGCAGGAATCTTCTCTAATACCATTGTTCAAAGGCTTCAATTGTTTGGCGGTCAGCTATCCTTATGGTCCAACTTTCCCAGCCATACATTCCACTGGGAAAACCATAGTCTTTACACATTTTTGTTGGCAGGGTGATGTCTCTGCTTTTTAGTATGCTGTCTAGATTTGCCCTAGCTACATAGTACAGCCTATATGTTATAATAAAAGTGGGGGAAATTCTGATTTATCTTAGTCTGATTTTTTTTACATCTCAATAGTGTGATATTTTAACAGGCTTGTGTAGACTTTATATATCCACTGTATTTCAAATGATTCAATGATATATCCTACTATTTATGCATGGCTTTCTTTCTATGTGATGCCAAAAACATAAGCTGAACTCTCATAAATGTTGTACTATAATTCCTTATTGTAGATAAAAAAACATCAAAAGTCAAATTGATTAGGAAGAATCTTTAGTTCCTGATAACACTTCCATCTAATATATCTTGTAATATTAATAATAATTTATTAAGTCTCAATCTATTCAGTCTCTATTTACTCTAACAATTATTGGATTATGAGTTGTAGAAGTAGGAGCTGTCACTTCCATGTCTATTATGTGATTAAACAAAAAACTAAAAATATAGTGCGTGCCTATTCTTGAATATATTTTAATGAACTGAAGAGTGGTAGATAGATAGGTGTTTTCTCTGAAGAATGTTTATATCTCCACATTTCAAGAATGATAAAAATGGCATATAAAATATTTTGAAATATTTTAAAGAACTTTGCGAAAGTTTCTTTTGGATGAAATTGTTTTATCCATATTTGGGAGAAAAAAACCTCATTCATGAATATCTCAAAGAATTAAGCTATCTCCATCTGAGCATATATCGAGGCAGTTATCTTTTCCAGATTTTCCAGTCTGAAAGCATATTACGAACCTTCCTTCTTGAACTTGTTTCTCAACATCCATAGCATATATTGATATTCTATTTTTTTTTGTCTATCCAAGGCAATCAGTTTGACCCAGTTGCTTACATTCTAAGAGGTATGCATGATTATTTTAATATGTGTCCTTAGAACACTGTTTTGTTTTGTTAAAAATTTTTTTTATGTTTTAAAAGAGCTATTCAGATGGCTAATATTACTTGAGAATATTTTGATTTGATCCATCATAACTAACCTTGAACAACGTTATACGGAAGTATAAGTAATTTGGTCCAGTTTTCTTCTGTTTGTTTTTTATCTTTATTCAATTAATGTACCTAAAGCTGCTTAATCCAATTTTTTGTCTGTCCTCATTCTTTGTTCTCCTAATCTGTTACTGCATTCTATATGTCATCAACATAATTCACAAAAGCTTGGTCCACATCTTTATTGCCTCCAAAATGGAATAGAACATCTATATCTATTCTTCTTATTCTGAAGAACAGTTATCAAAAATCTCTTGATTCTCCTCTTTCTGAGTATGTCCAGAGATATATCTGATACAGTCTCGTCTATTACAGTCTCAATTAATGGATTCCAAGTTTTAAGAGAATTTCAGTTCTGGCATTACTTCTTTAATTTTAGAATATATGAATTTGGTAAGTATATTCTATGACAGTTTTCTGCTTTGTGCTATCCAAGAACATATTCTGTAGGCTTCTTAAATTTAAATTTTCATCTATATCTAGATCAGGATAAGTCTCAAGGACATCTTTTTTCATTTCTCTTTCCATATCTACTTCACTGAAATATTCAGATATATCTTTGAAACTCAAATTATGTTTGCATATTTATCTTTTGACTACTTCTAATTTGGGTTCCGGTTTACTCAGTTCTGTCTCTTGAGACAATTGAAGACAATGTCAGATGTTCCCTCTTCAGTTCTTAATTTCTTAATTTCAATATTTTACTGAGTCATTGGTTCATTATATGGTTCATTAATATCACCCTTGAGAGAAGTTGAATTTTGCTTTTAAATTTTGATATATTCACTGAATTAAAGTAACGAGATTATTTTCCTTTCTGTGCAACTCTTCTGTCAGAATTTTTTTTAAGGTGAGGAAAGGCAGTAGAGGGATCAAACATGTTTTTTTCCATTTTGATTTCTTCTCTGCTATCAGATTAGGTTAGTAAATAATACATTTAAAAAAAATGATTTATGCTTAGAATTCTTATTCATTAAATTAAAAGGATTAAAACATTAATATGGAATTATTTGAAAGTTCAGTAATATTTATTCACATAGTATATAAATGCTTGTTCTTAATATTAGTTTTACATTAAAAATTAAATGCTATTTTCATTATTAATATAAAATTGAAAATTTAATTTAATTTTGTCTTTATGTTGGAGCTCCCTCTTGTGGCTAAAAATATATGTAAAAGATGTTTTTAAACGCCAGTTTTCGCCATTATGAATATTGTAGTTTGAGTGATGCATGCCAGAATGGAGCAAACAGAATAGAGTAGTACAGAGCAGATGTTTCCAAATTAAGCTTTAGCCATGCAAATGCACTGAAGAAGTTTGAAATCAAGGTGTTGATGCCTTTGAATTTTTCAATAAAAAAAGTCAAAATTAAAAAAAAGTAATAAGTAATTTAATTCAGAGTATGGTGCTCCTTCCCTGGTCCATTAAGCTTCATTTGTGTTCAGCACATCACCCAAACTTCAATGGCAAGGGACTAAGTAATATCTGTGCTGTCATATAAACTGTCAAAAAGTTTGAATGTTTGCCTATGACTGAACATAGAACAGTTCTACTTATTCTTCTACTTTCATGCCATGTTTTCAGGCTTCTGAAAATAGTTTTAGTGTCTTAGAAGCCTTAGTGAAGGAATACAACAAAATTATGAGAAACCCACTTCTTCCTGTGCACGGTGATCTTCCTCATCTATCAATTGGCAAGCTTAAATCCAGGAAGTCCTCTGTGGCACTCACTCAACAGCTGTCTAGCAACTTTGACATCAACACACAATAGAAAGCCAAATGGGCTGCTGAATACCCAGATACAGGCAGTTACATAGATCAGGGGTCGCCAATCTTTTGGACCTCAGGGACCACCAAACTCATAATTTTAAATCCCATAGACCAGAGACCCTGGGAAGATACTCCAAAAAGTCTGCAGGAAAATTCCCCACCCCATTTTCCTATCGATTTATCATTTTTTATTTGGGATCGCAGGATACCGTCTCCAGTTCTGTTCTTCGGGGGCAGGGGAGAGAGAGAGACTTTTGGCTTCATGCAAGGAAAGCATCACAAGCAGCAGAAGTCTCTCTTTCTCTCCCCCAAACTCTGCCAGAAATGAGTCTTTGCATCGGCACAGCCTCTTAGAGCAGGATCCCAAAGACTCATTTGTGGCGGAGTTTTAAGGGAGAGAAAGAAAGACTTCTGCTGCTTTTTTGTGTGCATCCAAAAGCAGAAGAAGAAAGAAGTGGAAAGAAGCAGCCTGGTGGCCAGGCCAGGCACGTGGGGCAATTCCCCTCCTCAGCCCTTTCCCCCTTCCCCTCACTATCTTGTGTTGTTCACAATGCAAGGGACGCAAGCCTTGTGTTCCCGTGGGCCATGTGGGCGGTGCAGCCTTGTGTTCCCACGCAGCCTGGATTAATTGCTTTGGGGGGGGTGCTTTGGGGATGACATTTCTGTGCAGACCACCAAAATTTTCTCATGGACCACCAGTTGTCCCTGACCCATTGGTTGGTGATCACTGACATAGATGACCCTACACGAAAGGTGCCAGGTTTTGATCTTCCTCACCAGTATTAGTTAACTCTGAGCAGGATCCATACCTAACATGGTGTCTACCAGAACTCATTGTTTAAGTGGGATCTTGTCTCTACCTCTCAGTGTGACTGTGGTACTCCTTGACAAAATATTCATCACCTTGTGTCCGAATGTCCATCAAGAGCTTACACTGGCCCAATGTCTGATTTTTTTTCAATATAGATCATCTTGTCCTTGAATGACTGAGTGGACTGAACATTAACATTTGAACCACTGTAAGTCATATTTGCCGTACGCTAAATAAAATAAAATAAATTCAAACTTATTTACATTGGTGAAACCTTTACATTGGTGACTTGCTTTTATCCACCCTTCTCCATCTAGAGCAAAACAATACAGCTTGCCCATTATGATTGCATGTTGCAATGGCTGTTAAGTGAAGTAGCTTATTTAATGACTTCTCTCTCCGGGTTGTCATTAAAGAATGTGCCTGTCATTAAATGGAGAACAGGGTGCTTCTAGGCCCAGGAAATTTTCGAAAACATTATGCAAATTGTGTTTGGGAAGCAAAACAGATTGCTTTGTCCCTCAGCTGCATGAGTGATTCCATAAGCGTCTCCACCATCATCCATCATCCACAGAGGCCAAATTGTATTCTGGTATCACCACAATTATGGAAATGCACTATGTAGCCAAGGGATAAACTGCTGCATTTTGTTGCCTTAGTGCAGTTTGCACAGCACTGCACTGCAGAAGTTTTCTGCAACTTTCAGAAGTTTTTTGCAGCACTGTGCAACCTTATTAAGGCAGGAAATTGAGTGGCTGCCATTTTGTCCCACCCTCCAAGTGAACAGGGCAAAATGGCAGTCATTTGGCCAAGAAACACATGGCCTGCCCTACTTGTACAAGATCCAGAAACATGATAAGTTTTTTATGGAAGACAGTTGTACGGAGAACAGGTCAAATCACTATGGGCCCTGGCAGGGCAGGATTGGAGGGAGAGAGGTGGTAGAGTGCTGTGGCATCCCTGCGATTGGTTGTAAGGACAAATGACCAAGGGCAAACTACAGTGTCTGTAACTTCGAAATGATGTTGTAAGTAACTTTTTTGGGGGGAGTTTGTCATAACTTTGAATGGCTGTAACTTCTCAAGGACCAGCTAAATCTTTCCAAGGATTTGTCTTTATTGCTTTGGAGGATCGTGTTGATCTCTCAATATGTTTATACCCTATCCATGTGAATTTAAATATTTTAGTGAATTTAAATTTATTAGTTCCTTCTCTGAAATAACTTGTATTAACTTTCTGGCATTTCACCTGAAACTTTCTACTTCAGAGAAAATACATCAAGTCTTCCAATGCTCCTTTCAGGTCTTTGAATGCCTCTAAGTCCCTTGTTCTCTTTTGATACCTAGATGCAGATAAATCTTTGGAAGCAGCTGAGAATGTCCTTGCATGTCTCTTCCTGTACCAATTTCATTTCTAATGTGCATACAATCAGTCCACTTGGCTGGCCTTTTTTGTTCCTAAAGATATCTATAAACTTTCTGGATAGGAAGGTAGGACTCATGTATCAATGCCATCTCTTCCCTTTCTTCAAGTTTCCTAACAAATTTGTAGACGGGCAGAAAACTGATTCTGAAATAGAAATTGCTAGTTTTGTCCTTTTCCAAATTCTGTAGCCAATTTGGCTCTTGTCATGCTGCTGCTGCTGCTGCTGATTTCAGTGCCTTGGTCTTTCTGGTATTGCTGTTGTGATAATTTTTAGCAATTGAGTGAAAAAATTTAAACCACATCTCCTTTATGTGTGCAGTGATGGTAAAGTTTGTTGTCTAAATACAATACCAATGTGTGGGGAAAATTATGCAGCAGTTTTAAACACACACAGAATTTTCAATGGTGGAATGGAAATTTTGCAACTACAAATGTTCTTTCGTAGTAGAATCAATTTCATTTTTAAAATATTTCATAGGTTCACAAGCTAAAAGCATAAATATAAATGATGCATACTATGAAGATCCATTTTGAAAGTGACACAGAGTCATATTCAAACCAGATTCGTGCATTGCAGATTCCTTACTTGTAATTGTGAGTTTTGCAATAGATATAAGCACAATCTTTTGTCAACAGCAATATTTGTGCAATAATAGCACAAATTATATTTCTTCTTTTGGAAATATCTGTTAACAAATTATTCAAACAGAATCCAAGCATTTAAGTATTTGCTATATAGTATCCTACTTAGACACTGAACTAATATTGCCTGATATATTATAACCACATAAAATTTGAAATTGTTATGACAGATCTTCACACTAGAAAATTTCCATGGTTAAACAGCGATCCCAGCTGTTTCATTTAATTTTTCCAGATTGATCCAAGAGCCACAACGAACTATTTTCAGCATGTTGTGCTCATTTTAAAAAAAATATTGGCTCAGCCAACCTCAAGACTTTCAGGCTCCGAATTTGAGGCCTGGCTCTGTGTTCATGGGGTGTGTCAATTTGCTTGGTTTGGGGGTCGGGGTGTATGGCAGCTGGTGATGCAGCCATGGTCTGGTATCTGGATGATGGTTGCCTTTCGTCTATGGGATGGCTTTGGGTTTGAGTCTGGTGAGGGAGATTGGTGGTGGCATCATGTGTTGTTTTGGGTCCAGTGTTGGTTTTCATGGCTGGGACTCGTTTGTTGATAAGGGCTACTTTCCAAATGTCTGGTAGGCAGGAGGCATCGTCCCGTTTATTCATGTTATGGGGGTGTTTCTCTATTTCGATGGCTTCCCTGATTATTCTTTTGTTGAAGTGTTCAGTGTTGGAGATTAATTTGGTTCCCTCAAAATTAATTTCATGTCCTGTGGCTTTAAGGTACTGGAAAAGGGAGGAAGAATTTTCTTCTTTTCTGACTGCATTCTTGTGTTGTGTGATGCGTGCATTTATTCTCCTGTTGCTTTGTCCAATGTATGTGACTATATATATATATAGTTATACAGTACATATAGTTATATAGTTATATATATATATATATGTGTGTGTGTAAGGTTTTTTAAGCTGATAATTTTTTTAAATAATAAATAAGGGAGACTAGTATAGATCTATTTCGAGCTAGTTAGCTCTCTTCAGCTAGCCATACCCTTACTGGGATTCGAACCAGGGAAGTATTACATGTGAGGCAGTTGTAATTGCCACTACACCACTGGTTCTCTCCTTATCAGCTCAGGCAGGGGAATAAGTATATACTTTGTATTACAACACCCTGTTAAGCCCCAATTAAGGGAGAAAGCATACTGCTTTCTTTTCTGTCTTTCGGCTCATCACCAGAGACCATACCAACAGAAAGCTATTTGTTTCGTTGCCTTTTGTTTACATGTGTGTAAGGTTTTTTAAGCTGATAATTTTTTTTAAAATAATCCCAGTAAGGGTATGGCTAGCTGAAGAGAGCTAACTAGCTCGAAATAGATCTATACTAGTCTCCCTTATTTATTATTTAAAAAAATTATCAGCTTAAAAAACCTTACACACACACACACACACACACACACACACACACACACACACACATATATATATATATATATATGTACTGTATAACTATATATATATGTAATACAAAGTATATACTTATTCCCCTGCCTGAGCTGATAAGGAGAGAACCAGTGGTGTAGTGGCAATTACAACTGCCTCACATGTAATACTTCCCTGGTTCGAATCCCAGTAAGGGTATGGCTAGCTGAAGAGAGCTAACTAGCTCGAAATAGATCTATACTAGTCTCCCTTATTTATTATTTAAAAAAAAATTATCAGCTTAAAAAACCTTACACACATGTAAACAAAAGGCAACGAAACAAATAGCTTTCTGTTGGTATGGTCTCTGGTGATGAGCCGAAAGACAGAAAAGAAAGCAGTATGCTTTCTCCCTTAATTGGGGCTTAACAGGGTGTTGTAATACAAAGTATATATATATATATATATATATATATATATATATATATATATATATATATATATATATATATATATATATATATATATATATATATATATAAAACTATATATATATGGTTCTTTGGTAATTCGGGTTTTATCCCGCGTAAAATTGGAAGTATCTAGGCGACGTTTCGATGAAGTCTCATTCATCATCTTCAGGCTTGTGTCTTCGGCTTTGTGCTTCTCGGAGTAATGTGAGCTTGCAGCTGCTTCTTCCTTTTAACTGCTAGTGGGGGTGTGACTTGATTGGATGGGGGCTTGGCTGTGTTCTGATTGGCTGGGGGTGTGTTCTGATTGGTTGGGGGTTTGGCTGTGTTCTGATTGGTTGGGGGGTTGGCTGTGTTCTGATTGGCTGGGGGTGTGTACTGTTCTGGTGGGGGCTTGGTTGTACTGAGGTTAGTCTTAGTTACTGGGGGATTTGAGCTGGTGAGCTGTGATCCTGTTGTTTGGCTTCGCGTTCATGGTCGTGCCCATCTTCATGGTGGGCATCAGTTCGCTTCATGTATGGGTTGGGGGGCGGGTTTAGCAGGTAGGGATGCAGCTGCGGTGCGGCTTCTGGTCCATGGTCGTGTCTCATCTTCTGTGTGAGTGCTTTCTACGTGGAAGTGTGGTGGTAGCTTCTTGTGTGTCCCTCGTGAGTGTGGGTCTGGTATCATTCTTCATGTTAGGTACTTGTTTGTTAATGTGGGCGGGTTTCCAAATGGCTGGTAGGCGCGAGGTGTCATCTCGTTTATTCTGCTGTGTGGGCGTTTTTCTATCTCTATGGCTTCTCTGATTATTCTGTTGTTGAAGTGTTTGGTTTTGGCGATAGTTCTGGTATTTTTAAAGTCAATCTCATGTCCTGTGGCTTTGAGGTGGACCAGGGAAGAGGTCGGTTCTTCTTTTATGATTGAGTTCTTGTGTTCTTCAATGCGTGCACTTATTCTTCTGTTAGTTTGTCCAATGTATGTGGTGGGGCAGGAGGTGCAAGGGATTTCGTATACTCCTTGGTTTTCTAACTCAATTTTGTCTTTAGGGTTTCTTAGGATGGTGGATATTTTTATGTTTGTGCAGAGTGCTGTTTTAATATTGTGTTTTTGGAGGATCTTGCTGATTTTGTCTGTAGTGCCTTTTATATATGGGAGGAGGGCTTTGCCGTTTTCTTGTTCTCTGTCTTGGATTTTGGTTGGGGTTAATTTGGTTGGATTTTGGTTGGGCCTAACCCAAAAAGAAATTTTGTAGGAAAAAATATTTAACCATTAGGTGACGCTCTGTATCACTTTCCACTTTTCCAAGTTCTTTTCTTTTCTCTTTTCAATTAACATTAATTTCCAACCATTTCCACTGTTAGCTTTCTTAAAAATAGTCAATTCCAGGCAAGTCCAACATTTTATCCAATGCCTAATTAATGCCAAATTATATATATTATTCCAAATTTAGTCTCTAATTCCGCTGTAGCTTTTTATACTCCAATTTTGTTTACCTTATATTTTGCTCTTATTTTCCATTCACCGCTGTGCTACTCTTAAGTGAGAGCTCTTTCTCTCTGCTTCTCGGGGTTGTTAAGAAGGAATCAAGTTTTTTTATCTGTTTACAAGTCGCTCACTACTTCACCTCTCCAGTGCATGCTTAGGTCCCGGTAGCTTTCCGTCTTCAGGGCAGCCATTAAACTGCTGTTTCTGCCTGTCTTCCAGGGGAGTAATGCTTAGCTAGGGAGGGGAGATGCGGCTCCCCTTGACCCAGCTGGCGGTCTTCCCTTCTTCCCCTCTGGTCCCGGTAGGGACCCTTCCAACAAGGTAAACACGGATCAGAGCTGCGCACGATCATGGTCTCTGAATCGTTGGTGACGGAAACGCCACCGGAAGTCCCAACCCAGAAGTTCAAAAGCATTGAAAATGCAAGTAGATTAATAGGCACCACTTCAATGGGAAATTAATATTATTCCGTGCACTTTTGGCATACAGCCATGCTGGCACATGACCTGGGAAATGTCTTCAGACAATGCTGGTTCTCTTGGCCAAGAAATGGAGAGGGCCTCTGTGCCCTATAGTTGGGCATGATTGGACATGAATATCTTTACCTGTTACCAATAATCAGATATTCTGAGATATTTTTATTGAATCATTGACTCATTGTTTTCAGCTTGCAGTATTTTATTGGGGTAATCATAATACTTGATAACTGTTTTTAGTTTCAGTAGTGCAGTTAGTTCTTGGCTAATGATCATTCATTTAAAATGAGAACAGCACTGAAAAAATGGATAGTTACAGCTATTGCAACTTCCTTATGGTCATGTAATCAAAATTTGGGTGCTTGGCAGTTTGCCATATTTACAAGTACAGAATGTCCTTCAAACCCACCCACCCCCATTTCTCCCCATTTCTGCCCTTTCCCTCTTGATGCACTCTGCCACCCTGTGCCTTCCCCCTGCACTCTATTACCTGTCCTCTGCCCTAGACTTCCACTGCTCCCTTGCACTCTGCCCTGTATCTGTGGCATCAGCTGACAGAGGAAGAATATGGTGAAGGTGAGCAGGAACTTGAGTAAGACAGTGGAAGTGGCAGAGTTTAGGACAATAGCGACAGCAGGGGTGGCAGAATACAGGTGGCAGGATCAGTGCAGCATAGGGCTGCAGGGGTGGGGGAGTGCATAGTAGTCAAAAGGGCAGAGATGGGGAACATGGTGGGTGGGGGAAATTCAAATGAAGGTGAGCAGGGCAGGACAGGAGAAGCATGAGGTCCTTTTCAAACAGTGGTGCAGTCTTGGTCTAATGAAAACAATCAGGGTTACCAAAATTGCCTTAGCAAAGAAATGCAGTCACACAATGTTTTACATGATGACTGTATCTCTTAGTGATTGAAATTGTGGTCCCAGTTAGAGTTGTTGAGAAGTACCTATATCTCTTGCATTTGCTGGTATTACAGACTTAATATTTTGAAAATAATCAGGACATGTTTATTTTGTTCTTTTTAAAACTGATGAGCTTTGATATTTCTTAAGGACAAAGCACTTTTTAGATTTTCTTTTCTTCCCTTCAATGCAGTTTCAGAGTTTCATTGGCATCCCTTTACTATATTGATATTTTCTTGAAATTAATTTTGTGGAGTAATATTTTCTACTTTTCATTGTATCAAAGGCTCAATAACTAAGCCACACTGCATTTTGCAAAAACGGGTTAAAAATCAGTTATTCCACAGCGTTTTTTCTATTGGTCAAACCACCATTAGAGTGTAACAACCTCTTGTTTCCTGAATAAAGTTTGAAACAGTGTCATAGTTTTATTTGTGGTGATAATTGAAACTGAAAGATCAGGTAGGAGTTTCATTCACATATAATGCTATGAGATGAGAAGGGAAGCTGTCAAAAAAAATTGTTCTGGACTATTTTGAATTTGTTATTCTGTAGTTACAGAACCCATATATGTCTTATATATATGATAAACACCTGAAGAATTATGGTACAGTTACAAGCAAATAGGGAATTCCTTTTATGCTGAACACAGGAGTGTCCTAAAGGAAACAATAACTAAACTTGATTTCTTATACTATATAATTCAATTGAGAGTGTAAAGCTTTGTTTGTGGAATTAGTAAGATTTCTTAATAGATTGAGAAAGAAGTTAGCTTAATGTTTTCCCTAATTTAATTTAAAATGTAAGGTCCCATAGATGTTGCCTGTATATTATATTAATAACACTTTTTGAAATTATTTGTTTTAGGTGGCAGTTGTGCAGAGAACGATTGTGCTTTTGAACCAGAGTATGCTATCCCAACACTCACAGTGCCTGAAGGTATGCAGCACATTCGAATTATGGAAGGCATGTCCCGCTCTCTCCCATCTTCCCCATTACTAACACATCAGTCTATCAGTGTTCGACTCCAGCCTATGAAGAAATTGACTGGTAAGGAACTTAAAATGATAAATCCAATTTGTTGTATAAAGATTCTCATCCTCAATTCCCTCCTCCCAAAACTGCATGATGATTGCCTGACTTCTGTAGCTTACATTAACTAGAGTTGTATTGTACTTGTCCTGTATCTGTTTTACTTTTGTCAGTAAAATAGCTGTTACGTTTTTCTGAATGCCAGTCAGTGAATGATTGTTATTCTGATTTGATATGTATGACCCAGTGATATAAGTTTTGCCTAACTAATTTCTTCCTACAGTAATAGGTATGACCTGAGGGAACAGCAGTATTCATGATTCTAAACTTAGATGTATACATCAACTTGCTATTTTTGTGACCTGAATGTTCATATATGAAGGGACGGAATGGGGATCCCAAATCCCTTTCCTACAATGCAGTTTTCAGGGGTGTTACTGGAATTTTCCCAGCTTATTCTTTGGAGTGACATCTTGTATTTGGAAATCAGAATTTTAGAATATCCATAGTAACCATTGTGCTATTCCAGTTTAGATGTGATACCAGTCATTTAGCAGGGAATAAAGTAATTCTAAATAACAAATAAAATTTTGAGTGGATTTAAATAAACAAGGGCAAAGCCTAGTAGAATGGATTGGAATATACATACTATCATAGGGAATAGCATATGAGACCCAACCTTTTTTCCCCACAGATAGTCCTAAACTTTCATATATCAATGGTCTGGAATTATGATGGCTTTGGAAAGGGTGCTTTACAGCCTTTAAAACACTTCTGGACATCACAAAATATCTTGCAGTCATATGATCATGATCTGGGTACTTGCAACCTGTTCACACTTATGACCAGTTGCTAAGTGTCCTGTGATCACGTGATCACAGTTTGCAATCTTGTCTGCTGGCTTTTCCAGAAACTCAGTGGTGAAGTGATCAGGGAAGGTTGCTAGTTGCTGCCACCTATAAAGAGAATTCTCTCATTTCTGGAAGCTGGTTGAAAGAGCTGTCTGCTGAAGCTCTACCAAATGAGTTCCCTTCCATGTATGACAGGAAGCTAAACTCCTTTGGTTAGTAGCTCTTTCTTTCATCCAGGTTCTAGAGATGAGAGGGAACCAAAGTACTAGCAGAGATGCAATGCGGGAAGGTGAAGGACACAGAGTATGCTTCAGATAGGTGGAGGAGCCAGTGCAGGCCACATTTATTGTGAGTGTCTCTTTGCTCAGGAATTGAAGATCCTGCTTGGATTTTTGCAGAGAGAACTTTTAGCTCCTGAGTAGAGCCTACCAGATTGAATTGGAGGGGTTATTTGCCTGATATTTAAACACTTTTTTTAAAAAAAAAGAATAGATAAATAGAGCTTCCCTATCTCATTTGCTCCCTTATCCAATTACCTCATGCCCCTGCCCATTTCATCAGGATTTGTAACTCATTTCCATTTTTTTTCTAGTGTACACTTCCCTTCCTGCAATCCTATTTCTATTGTTCTGTAGTTTTTGGGTTTTTTTGTTTATCCTGGAACAGTTTTTATCTGTGTCAATAAAATAATGGCTTATATAATCAGATAAGGATTAAGTAAATAAGCTATCTAGTTTTACAGAAAATTGATTTTAATCAATACTGAATATTAATTCAGTTAATTTAATTTTTTCCCTTCTGAGTTTGGCCTTTTCCTGGAGTTTTGCTTTTGGCAAGTGCATGCACACATAGACAAAGGCACAAAATGCATATTTATTGGGCAATTGGAATGAAGAGTGAAGGTTTTTATTACATTGAGGTTAGAAATCTTATTTTGAAAATATGGGGAGAGTCAATGCAGCACTAGATTTTTCTTACTATTTTCTCTCTATTTTTCCCAGTGAGTAGCAAGATGGGGTGATGTGGGATCATATTTATTTCAAGAGCGTTGTCCTTTCATGATTATACTTCTAAGGAAGCCAACATATGATAAATGTATTTATAAGCTATATATACAAATCCAAGGAAGTTGTTCAAATTTAAAATCTGATTGAGGGTGATACTCTCAATGGAAATAAACACATTACTTAATTTAGATAAACAGATGTATTTCTGATAATTGAAAGTCAGATCAATGTAGAATTACATATCCCTGAAGGCCCAGGGTTGCTGTTTGGGTATCTTTTTCTACTCTATTTTAAATCTACGTGGCCAGCTGGTATTCCTTTCTACGTGTAGACTCTATTGTGTGCCTGCTTAGTCTCTTGTAATCACTTCCTCTCCAGTGAATGCAAATACAAACACTATTTGCCAGTTCATAACAAATCAGCAGGTGAAAAACTGTTGTGTCGCCATTTTGCAATGGAAACTTTGTTAAAGCACTCCATCCCAGATAGCGCTTGGGTGGATTTTCAATATTTTGGTTTATTTTCTTTTGAGAGCGGGCATCAGAATTTCATTTTTTAATGTGTGAAGCAGCAAGCAGTTTATTGCATTTAAAATACATTCTTGCATAAGTGGGTGGCTAACAGATAGGCACACTGAGGAATACGTTTCTACAACTTTTTATTCCCTCCACCTGAACCACAAATCCCTCCCTGCAGCCCCCTTTGACAAAGACCACAGGGTTGCAGTCTACCCAGAGTGCTTGTTTCTCCATGAATTTCCCCATGCTTAATCTGTTTCCCCACCTTTTACCCAGTTCCCCCTTTTCCAGGCTAACTTTTGTCCCTTTTTTATTTCTTAATCTATATTTCTTATTTCCTTACAATCCTTGCAGCATAAGCATAATAAATTGAGGCAAACTGTTAATTAATTCATCTATTTTATTCTAGACTGTGTGGTTAAAATTGTTAACTAAACTGCTTGCCCAAGCTGACTCGCTTATCAGAATAGCAGACTTTTTTTGTTTTCCAGTCCTGAACTTTTTACCTTTAATGTCTCAATATCCTACTGAACTTTTAAACCCACATCTCTCAAAAATTGCTTTCTTTGCAAAAATAACACTATCTCCATCAGTTTCTTACATGTTTTTTGCAGATGGGCATAAATTTTAATCTTTTGGTATATACACAGTTCTATCTGTATACAGTAAGGCTTATGCAGGAGTCCACAATTCCAAATTACTATATAAGCCTTGGCAATGATTTTAAAAATCGGTGGAATTTTACCAGGCTTAAGTTGTTTAACAAGGTCTATTATTTCAGAACTTGACAGGACTCAAGTAGGGAGGGTAAATCTTCTTGTATGTATAGAATTGTGAAATAACCCTCCCGACATCTTCTCTGACCCTCTGCTGATATAAGAGAATGAAAGAGACTTAGTGAGATAGTAAGGATGTACTTGCAGTGTTTGATCTATGTTTATATAATTGCCTGTGGGTAGATTCTTGTGACCACTGTAAGAGTTTCATATCCAAGCCTCCCACTAGAAACAGGATCGCTAATGATCATGTTAAATTTGGTTGTATATGCTTTTCATTTTATTTTCTACTCTTCAGCATTCAACAATGCATATTCTAATGCTAGACATAGATTTACAATGGCCATGACATCAATAAAACCAATCCAAACTTCTTGTGGCACCTTTAATCCCTTGCAGATTGATGGTGCTTTTGGCATTTGTGCTTAGGAAGATTATTAGACAATTAATTCAGTAATTAGGTGCACCATAAGAAGTAATATTCTAAGAGTGCCATATGGTTCATTGTTAGCCATCACGCTGCAACCACTGGCCACAAATTCTTTGATTTTGAACCTGATCCACTTGAAACTTGCCTAACATCTGGAGATAATCTGATCCTGATTAATAAAATTCAGATCACACTATTAATATCATTAAGTCCTACATAACTCCACCCCAGTATTCTGATGATGATTCATAAATAGTAGTCTGAGTTTCATCTAACAGAAAAAAACATCATATAGCAATATTAGTAACATAATGTGCTGATGATAATGAAAAATACCTGGAAATTTTTATCATAGCTCCTAAAAATCTGCTAAAATATGTTTGATCCTTGCTAGAGTAAAAAATAATAATTGAAAAAGATGCAACATCCATTGTCAGAGATCAATGTTGATTTCAATATTACACCATAATTCTTTGAGCTAGAATCTATGTGTCCATGGGTATTCCTATTTCCATACATTCCAAATACTGGGGATATAGATAAGAAGAACCTATGCATGTTTAATTTGTAATGCTCAATCCAGAATTAATAACAATTGTGATGATTTCAGTCAGTGCAGCAATTGATAAATCCAAACAATATGAGTTCAATTTCCTAAATTATATCTCTGATTGTTTCAAAGATGTCTTAGATTAATGCCAAAATCCAACAATAGACCCTATACAAAAAAGCATGGTTTATACAAAGTTTCCTTAATCAAGTTTAAAGTAAAAAAAAAGTTTTGGGTGCAAAATGTTGGAAAATGAATAAGCAAAAGTTTTATCTCCATGTATGAATTCCTAATGTGAATATATTAAATATTTAAACTTCATTGTTCACCTTTTTCACAAGTTTGCAACCTCTTCTTGACTCTTCTGTATTAGATATACTCCAAATATCGCTACAGATTGTATTTATTGCCAATTTCATCTCATTCTGAGATTTTGTTTTCCTGATTTCATCTGGTAGGAGATTGAATTTCAACTTTGTATGCTGTTTTAGTTATAGCTCTTTCTTCCATTTTTGATATGTTTCCTTTTTATTACTTAGCTCCTCAGTTAGCTTGCTATTCTGAATAAATTTTTTAAAGCTTTTGCTGTGGTCATAAGAATAGATTCTGTGTTTTGCATATCTTGTTTTTCAGGATCTCCCACCATTCTTGTGATTGTTGTTTACCCTTCATGATTTCGTGCCATTGTATACTGTCTGCCTTTTGTCTTTGTTCATAAGAGCTAAGGTGGCACAGTAGTTAGAATGCAGTACTGCAGGCTATTTCTGCTGACTGCCGGCTGCCAGCAGTTCGGCAGTTCGAATCTCACCAGGCTCAAGGTTGATTCAGCCTTCCATCCTTCTGAGATTGGTAAAATGAAGAACCAGATTGTTAGACAATATGCTGACTCTTTAAACCACTTAGAGAGGGTTGGAAAACACTGTAAATATATATATGTCTAAGTGCTATTGCTATTAAAATCTGTCTATGTCCAAGGTATACAACTGAACTTCTCTGTGTTTACTCTCCCCTAGTCATCATGAACTCCAACATGATCACTTAGAAAAGTGAAAAAAGGCTTGTTAAGATGGAAGAAACTACAATTGTCAATGCTATGAAGAATTTCTGTGATAAAATGAATGTTTAGCCTATACTGATGTTTTTGTTTCAAAAGGCATGTAAAGGATTTTAAAGATTAATGTATAATTGAGACTGAGGGTTGTTTTTTTTAAATGAATGGACAAAGAGTTGGGATAAAACTCATGGAGCTTTATTTTTGTACATGATAATTGCAGCAAGATTATTGTATACAAAAAGATGGAAAGATTCAGCACAAACCACAATAAAAGAATGGTTGGTAAAGATGATGGAACTTGCTGAAATGGCTAAATTGACTTCTGGTGCAAAACACTTTTAAGTGCTTTAAGCTTAGAATCAAGCTTTGTTCTGAATATGGAATAAACTGGGATATTTTATTCCATGCTGTTTTTAACGTTCCAATTGAATTTTTTGTTATTCTTCTAACATGAATATTTGAAAAAAAAAAAAAGCTGATAAAAAGCAGGCACCCATTCCATCTCTCGTGCCATTATTTATAGTTAATTGAGAGGAGGTGTGGGTTAGTGATGCAGGTGAATATGTTAAGCATATATTACTGTCTACTCATGAAGTAAATTTAACACTACTTTTCTGTTGTTTTGTAATAGGGAAGTTAGAGTTTATGGATTTTCCTTAGGTATTTTTTGTATGTTGTATTTTCATTTTCAGGCAGTTAGCCAAATATAATAATATGCAATTTCAATGTGTATTATACATATGTTTATCATATTACAATTTCAGATTTCAGGTTTTTTTTTTTAAAAAAAGATGTAGTTTTATTGAGTTCTGAAGGTGATGAAAATGCAAAAATTGGTATTATGAATCTGTATATCTTATGAAACCTTAAACATAAGGGCAATTTTGTAATTACATTATTAATAGGCAGTCTTGAAGTGAAACCATTTCTGTTACTTCGCTAATTCACTTTCTTTGTTGAGTATTTTTATGGCTTCTATTTGCAAAAAAAAAAGGAGTGGGGGAAAGAAGTCCTAGTTAACATCTACAAAGAGTAGTGTCACATAGTATGGGAATATATTTATTTTTATTATAAATTGTTCCTTTCATCATTTTTTTGTAAAGAGAGTAATAGAGTAATTTTGCTGACTTTTAAAATGCTTCATAACTGTTTCATACTGACAGATACCTTTACTAAATCACTTATGTATATAGACTGATACTTTTAAAAATAAATTACTATTCGTTATTATTTTTCTTAATGAGAACTATACAGATTATAAATAGTCCTCAATATACTGGTTTAATGTTGGTTCAAAGTTACGATGATCTAAAAAAAGTGATTTATAACAGAGTTTTAAAGGACCTTGAAAGTCTTCTAGTACTGCATCTAGTTTTGTTCACCAAATTATAAAAAAGATGTTGAGACTCTAGAAAAAGTATAGAGAAGATTAACCAAGATGATTAGAGGGCTGGAGGTTAAAACATATGAAGAACAGTTACAGGAACTGGGCTTGGCTAATCTAGTAAAGAGAAGGACCAGGGGAGACATGATAGTGGTCTTCCAATATTTGAGGGGCTGCCACAGGGAGGAAGGGGTCAAGCTATTTTCTAAAGCGCCTGTAGGCCCAACAAGGAATAATGGATGAAAACTGAACAAGGAGAGATTTAACCTGGAAATAAGGAGAAACTTTCTGATAGTGAGAACAACCAATGCAACAGCTTGCCCTCAGAAGTTGTGGGAGCGTCATCACTTGAGACTTTCAAGAAGAGATTGGACTGCCATTTGTCAGAAATGGTGTAGGGTCTCCCGCTTGGGTGGGGGGTTGGACTAGAGATCTATAAGGTCCCTTCCAACTCCTTTATCTTTTAGTCCAGCCCCTGCTCAAGCAGGAATGATCTGCAAGTTGTGACCATTGCATCATCTTCATGGTGATATGATTTCTATTGGGACACTTAACAATTGCGTTTACGATTATTTGCATCAACCTGTAATCAGAGATCAAGATTTGTAATCTTTTCAGGTGGTTTCCAACAAGAAATGTTAATAAGGGAAGCAGCTGCATGATTAGCTTAAAAATTACTTGATTTGCTTAGTAATCATAGTAATTCATTTAATGACCACAATAAAAATGGTTGTAAAATCAGGTCTGTTTACGTGATAACTTGCTTAACCATAGCATTGCTTAGTCACCCAAATTCTGGTCCTAATTGTAGCTGTAAATCAAGGATTACCTGTACTTTTCATTCATATACTAAAAAGAATAGAATAGAATAACAGAGTTGGAAGGGACCTTAGGGTCTTCTAATCCAATTCTCTGCTTAAGCAGGAAACCTTACATCACTTCAGACAAATTGTTATACAACATATTTTTTAAAACTTCCAGTGTTGGAGCATTCACAACTTCTGGAGGCAAGTTGTTCCATTGATTAATTGTTCTAATTGTCAGGAAAATTCTCCTTAGATCTAAGTTGCTTTTCTCCTTGATTAGTTTCCACCCATTGCTTCTTATCCTGCCCTCAGGTGCTTTAGAGAATAGCTTGACTCCCACTTCTTTGTGACAGCCCCTGAGATATTATAACACTGCTATCATGTCTCTCCTAATCCTTTTCATTAGACCCAGTTCCTGCAACCATTCTTCATATGTTTTAGCCTCCGGTCCCCTAATCATCTTTGTTGCTCTTCTCTGCACTCTTTCTAGAGTCTCAACTTTTTTTTACATCATGGTGACCAAAACTGAATGCAGTATTCCAAGTGTGGTCTTACCCAAAGCATTATAAGATGGTATTAATACTTCATGTGATTTTGATTCTATCCCTCTGTTTATGCAGTCTAGGATTGTGTTGACTTTTTTGGCAGCTGCTGGCTCATATTTAAATGGTTGTCCACTAGGACTCCGAGATCCCTTTCATATTTACTACTATTGAGCAAGGAACCACATATACTGAACCTGTGCATTTGATTTTTCTTGCCTATAAATGTAGAACCTTACTTTTTTCATTATTGAACTTCATTTTGTTAGATAGAGCCCAATGTTCAAGTCTGTCAAGATCCTTCTGTATCTTAAGCCTATCTTCTGGAGTGTTGCCTATTCCTGCCAGTTTGGTATCGTATGCAAATTTGATGAGTTCCCCATCTATCCCCTGGTCCAAGTCATTGATGAAGATGTTGCTGGGCCTAAAACAGAGCCTTGCGGTACTCCACTGCATACTTCCCTCTAATGCAGTTCCATTTGCTTGTCAGCTAACTAAGGTGTGTAGGAAGTACATCACAATAGTAATGGAGGATTTCAACTCCTCTGACATCAACTGGGAGATAAACTCTGCACCACGTGTAAGATCCAACAGGTTCCTAACAAATCTAGCAGACAACTTTGGTTTCCCAAAAAGTAGAGAAGGGAACAAAGGGATCAGCCATCTCTTTGGGATGAGAATTAAGTCCACTAACTAATTAATTCTCACTAACAGAGATGAAATGATAGAAGTTGTTGAAGCTATAGGAACCTTGGGGGCAAGTGATCACACAATATTGGAATTCAACATTATGCAAGCACAAGTAGTAAAACAAAGTCAAACTAGAGGGTTAAGAGAGCTAATTTCAATAAACTTAGACCTTGGGAAGGATTTCATGGATGAGAATCCTCAAGGGGAAAACAACTCAAGAAGCTTGGGGAATTTTGAAAAGTAAGATTATAAAAGCCCAGTCTAGCACAATACCAATGAAAAAGAAAAATAACAGCTCTCAAAAGAAAACAGCATGGCAGCATAAAGAACCCTCTGATAAATTGAAAGATACAAAGGACAAGTATAAAAAGTGGAAAGAGGGGAAAATAGCTAAGGCAGAATATCAGCAAATAGCCTGAATTTGTAAAGATGAAGTGAGGAAAGCTAAAGCTCACAATGAACAAAGGCTTGCGACAAAAGTGAAAAATAACAAAAAAAAAAAAAAGCTACTTCCATCATGTTAAAAACAAGAAAAAGGTCAAGAAAACAATTGGTCCATTGCTGGGAGAAAGTGGTAAGAAAGTGACAAGCAACAGGGAGAAAACAGAACTACTTAACTCATTTTTTGCATCTGTCTTTCTTTACACAAAGGGAAAAAACATTCCAACCTAACAAAGACAACACCACAAAAAAAAAAGATTAGGAACATGTTAAAATAGGGAAGAAAATAGTAAGTGAACACCTGCCTATATCTATATCATATCTATATATCATATTTTCTTTTGCTTAGCAATTTGAGTTTGATTAATTTAAGGTTGTATTTAACTTTACAGAAAAATGGTATGTAAACATCAATATTAATATTAATCAAATCCAAGTGAATTTTATTGGTCATGAGATAATTAATTTTAAAATCCATGTGATTATAAAGACTTCCTGTGGGAAAGTTCATCATCATCTTTATTATTGTCCATCCTTTGCGGGATGAAGGCCTCTTCCACATGTTTCCAACCAATACAGTCTTGAACTTTCTTTTGCCAATTGGGCCCACATACTTAATGATATTGTCAGTCCATCTTGTTTTAGGTCTCTTTTGTGGATGCTTTTTATCAAGTGGGATCCATTCTATGACTGTCTTGGTCCACCTGACATCAGTTCTTGCTATGTGACCAGCTCATTACCATTTTAATTCTTTTACTCTCTTGATGATATTGTCGTCATACTTTCTAATCCAGGGGTGTCAAACTCGATCGTATCACATTTTGCTATGTTTTTTGCCTTTGTGAAGCCAGGTGGGTGTGGCCTGTGTGGGCCGTGTCTGACCTGCAGGCCATCAGTTTGACAGGCCTACTCTAATCCATGTATAGGTTTCTGTGTCTTGTAATGTTGGACATGTATTTTTCTATGGCTCTTTGTGTCACTTAGTTTTTATATCAGTTGTGTCCATGTTTCACTGGCATACGTTATAACAAATAGCATACACAGATCGAAAACTTTTCTCTTCAGGAATAGGAGAAGATTGTTCTTGAAAATTATGCTTAGCTTGCCAAATACCTGCCAACCACATTTAACACACCATTCAATTTCCTTTATTGTATCAATATTGTATTGTACCTTTTATTGAGATCCATTAGCCAAAGTATATGTAGTGGTTTACTATATCTAGTTCTTCTCCAGATATAATTTTTTTGGGTGGATTTATTAACCTGGCTCTTTTTCAGGTTTATTTTTTAAGCCAAATGGTTCTCCTGCTTTGTGCAGTTCTTCTATGTGTCTTTTCAGTTCTTCTGGGTCTTGTGAGAAGAGAATAACATCATCTGCAAATCTTAAATAGGTGCTTAAATTGATTTTTTGGGAAGGAACAAAAAGCATTATTGCTATTAGCCACGCTAATATTCACCACACTCGTGAATTTTTTGAAGCCTAGAATTCTATTAAAGGAGCAATTAACAAACATATTAATCTACATCAGGAATGTCAAACTCAGGGCACGTGAGGTGCTTAGATCTGGCCTGCAGGGCTGCCCTGAAAACATCACTGACCGACCTGCAATGTCTCTGCCAGCAAAATGGAGCTTAGCTTGGCTCCATTTTCGTTGGCAGAGATTGCAGGAGGCCATTACAGCCAAAAACAGCTCAGGAGCCTGTTTTCGCTGGCAGACCGCTTGGGCCATCAAAGGCACCCCCAACATAAGTGATATCAAGGTGGCCACGCCCAGCCTAGCTCCATAAAATCAAACACAGCCCTGATGTGGCCCTCTGTTATGTATATGTAAATAACGTAGTTAGGTTGACAATATATAAGCTACAAATATATATGTTTGTAGCTTTAAGGAAAAATATTGTAATGTATTATGCTGTGTTCTGGTTGGTTAATTATGCTACAAGTTGCCATAAGAGGCAGCTATAGATCATGGTTTAACTCTCCCTTTCACTGATGATCTCTCTTGATACTGATACTAATTGAATATGGACCGATATTGACTAACCCTGTTTATTTTGATATTGTTGATATCGAAGATTATCTGTTGTATTATGGTTTGATATTTGTCTACTGTAAAAGACTTGAAACCAGTAAGAAGACTTTATAACTGGATATTTCTGGACTATCAAAAACATGTATGACATGGACTGTTTACTGGACTGTGCTATTTCTTCAAATAAACATTAATACAACTTGTTCAACTCTGTGTGTGGCTGTATATTTATTCATAACTGTTCTCATAAACTGTTTCTGTGTGCATATCCTTTTTATACAAGGGTTACTCTGCACATATCCTAACATTGGTTATGGGCCCAGAGAGATATTGAGAACCAGTGTGAATATACAGTTTCATATTCAGACAGGTAATTGTGGTTTATTGTTAAAATGGCATAAGAACAGTAAACCAGTCTATCCCTGATAACCTGGTTGGATGGAACAAACTATGTTTCCTGGTCTATGAAGTGCAGCCTACTTCTGCGTAAAGAAGGATTATGGACTGTAGTGAATAATCCACCGGATGTAACAACTTTGGATCCATCGAATGATGAAGATAAAAAGAAAATAGCTGACTTTAACCGGGATAATGAAAAGGCTCTTAGTATAATTGGACTGACACTGAGTGATCCACAGCTAGTCCATATTCGTGGTCAAGAATCTGCTGCTAGATGTTGGGACATTCTGAAGAAGATTAATCTTTGAGATAGTGTGGGTGCACACATACACCTTACACGTAAACTGTTTTGAGCTCATCTTATAAAAGTGGCAATATATTAGCTCATTTGGAGTTTATGAAAAGGACTTTTCAGGAGCTACAAGAAACAGATCTGATTTTTTCTGAGTTACAGCGGGTTTACATTATTCTTTCTTCTTTGGATGAAACTTAGGATGATTAGGTGACTTCACTGGAAGTTTTAAACAGAGATTAACTTGCATTGACTGCCATAACTGGAAGACTGTTAGAAGAGTCAAGAAATAGGCAAGATAGAATTCAACTGAGAAAAAGACAACCACAGGAAGAAAAATTGTCTTCAATTGCTTATATTGTTAGGAAATGTTTTTCTTGTGGGGCTAAAGGACATATAGCCAGATACTGTAAAAAGGATAAGAAACAGAATGATATAAAGAGAGCTCATAAGAATGTTAGTTTAGCAATATCAAATATAACTACAAATGTAAACCATGATATATGGGTAGTTGATAGTGGAGCATCGCAGTGTATAACTAAAAGTAAAGAGAAGTTTGTTAACATGAAAAAGAGTGAACAGCATATTTCATTAGCTAATGGATGGAAAATGAAAGCATATGGAGGAGGTACTGCACATTATTTATGTATAAATGAAAGTTTATCAATGTTATATATACCTGGAATGAAATTAAATTTGCTATCTGTAAGAGAAATGGAAAAAGCAGGATTTGTAGTAACATTTAAAGGAGATCCATGTTTAATAGACAAACAAGGTAAAAGTATTACTGCAAGATTGGAAAATGGTTTGTTTATTATAAATGATGATCCATCAAGTAATGTTAACTCAGTTTATGAGAATAAGAAGCCTCATGATGAATGTATTCATCTACTCCATAGACGTATGGGTCATATAAATTTCAAAATGATCAAGAAAATTGTTGAGTTGTCTACTGGTATAGACTTAAAACCTTGTATCAAGTATGTAGATTGCAATATTTCTAATAAAAAGGAAAACAAGGTAATTTCTGAAAATATGGTAAATGGACTGAAAATCAGTAAGCCATTAGAGGTTGTGTTTGCTGATATCATTGGAACTAGAAAACCTAGTATAGGTGGAGCCTGTTATATATTGAGTATTATGGATCATTATGGTTTCTGTTACTTAATGAAAACAAAGCAAGAAACATACCAGTATTTTGTAAACTGGCTAAAATTTACTGAAAGAAAACAGAAACAGAAAATTATTAGATTAATTATGAATAATCATACTGAATTTACTAATAACAAATTTGAAACTGTTACAAAAAGCTGGAATTGAACATGAACGTTCTGATCATTATAGACTACAACATAACTCGTATATTGAATGAAGAAGACAAATATTACAGGTTATTGTTAGGAATATGATGTCTGATTCTGGTATATCAGAGCAACTTTGGGATGAGGCAATAATGTGTGCTAACCATGTTTTGAATAATGTAATAAATTTAATGACTAGTGAATTACCATTTACTTGTTGGCACAGAAGAAAACAAGATTTTAGTTATTTGCCTACATTTGGAACCCCATGGGTTCATATTCCCTCGCAAATCAGGCAAAAGGGACAATATAGAGCTAAGAAATTGTATTTTATAGGTTATGGAGCTAATCATAGATTATTTAAATTTTGGGAGCCAACTACTACTAATATATATTGGAGTGTGAGTGCTAAGTTTCTGGAGCATGTTGGCTGGCGAAAGTTTAAACAAGAATATAGTAAAAAACATAGTATTATTGTAAAAACTCCATTGTTCACTGATCATAAAAATGATAGGAATATTGATGAATGAGTAAAAGAAGAACCATCTATAACTGCAAAAGATTTGATAGGGGAGGTAGAGGAAGAAAATAAAGAAACAACATGTACAGAGTTTTCTAGACTCGGAATTAGAGAGAAATGTAAATATAATAGAGTTCAAACAAGCATTGTATGTAGAGTTAGATAAAGAAGCTTCTAATCTCTATGAAATTGTATGAGTTATTAATTGTGTAAAAAAATTATGAATGAAAGATGTAATGTATTATACATTGACCAACCCAAAGGGGAGAATGTTATGTATATATAAATAACGTAGTTAGGTTGACAATATATAAGTTACAAATATATATGTTTGTAGCTTTAAGGAAAAATACTGTAATGTATTATGCTGTGTTCTGGTTGGTTAATTATGCTACAAGTTCCCATAAGAGGGAGCTATAGATCATGGTTTAACTCTCCTTTTCACTGGTGATCTCTCTTGATACTGATACTGACTGACTACGGACTGATACTGACTAACCCTTTTTATCTTGATATTCTGTTGATATCAAAGATTATCTGTTGTATTATAGTTTGATATTTGTCTGCTGTAAAAGACTTGAAACCGGTAAGAAGACTTTATAACTGGATATTTCTGGATTTTTAAAAACGTGTTTGACATGAATTGTTTATTGGACTATGCTATTTCTTCAAGTAAACATTAATACAACTTGTTCAACTCTGTGTGGCTGTATATTTATTCATAACTATTCTCATAAACCGTTTCCGTGTGCATATCCTTTTTATATAAGGGTTACTCTGCACATATCCTAACACCCTCAATGAAATCGAGTTTGACACCCCTGATTGAAATCCAATATATGAATATATAAGAAACCAGACCATTCGAACAACCAATCAACATGAGAACCAATCAGCTGCTCAGAATTTAAATAATCTAAATGAACAACCAACCAACCAACCAACTGATCACACTGGAACACAAGATATTTATAAGCTAAGGAAAATAGGACAAGAAAACCCTGCTGATAATGATACCTAGTCTTGTAACGAAACGTTCAGAAACCAAATTGAAACAAGCTTGGAGAGCAAACCACTGTCAAAATCTAAAATCCAAGCTACAAATATTTTCTATTATTTCAAAGTTTTATGAGCATAAACTGCTTAAACATGCCCATTGTTGGGAGCTTTTGCAATCAGACAATCGTTGACCTCTGAACACTTCCTCCATGAATGCCTCCGAAAGAAAACACTGCAAAAAAGAATATACTACAGATCTCCAATTAACCACCCACAAGCATGGAAACTAGTCTACAAAAATGAGTGTAAAATACTTAAGTTCATGATTACTGATGCATACAGTTGTCTGGAGGAATACCAATGCATCATCAACAAACGAAAAACTGAATGCCTCAGCGCAATCAGACTCTCACAGACAAACTGGAAAATACAATCAACATGATATCTGACAAACTTCAGACTAGAAAACAGGATACCCTACGAAAGAAACTAGCCAAGATCACTCCTAAACAGCAAGATGACAATTCAAATTCATGGATCAGCAGTCCAGTTAGACTATTATCTGAATATGAAAAAGCCATCCTCATAAAAGGCCTTAATTTCAACTACAAAAATGCAGACTTGATCAATTTCCTTGCCATCCTAGAATACATTATGAAAACTAACAAACATGACCAGGGAACACAAAAGGATATCAGACAGGGAATCATTCCTAACATTCAACAAAACAGACAAGACAGAACACTTAACAAAGAGGAGAAGAAGACATTAAAGAAACTGAGAAAAAATAGTGACATTCTCATCCTACCAGCAGCAAAGGCAGACTAACTGTGGTAATGGACAAAACTAATTACATCAAGAAAGCTGAAAATTTACATAATGATACTAACACCTACCAGATAATCAACAAAGACCCAACAAACACCATGATAAAAATGGAAAAATAAAAACAACTATCTTCAACGGAAATAACCTTTTTACTATTACAAGATTCTATTATATCCAGATTCTATGGACTTCTCAAAATACACAAAAATTAAATTCCTCTCCACTCGATAGTGGCGTTATCTGGAGCACTAACATACAAACTAGCGAAAGCTTTAAGAAAAAGATTTCAGCATCTTGTCAACAATTTAGCTTATTCTATAAATTTGCCTGAACAATTCCTTCAATTAATTAAAAATGTTAAAATAAATGAAGAAATAATGGTCTCATTCGACATGATTGAATTATTCACACCTATCAATATTGACCTGACCAAACAAACCATCTATGATCTACTCACAGAAAATCAAAGCCGAAACAAAAAGACACCTAAAGACTATGTCCACTGATGCTACCATGAAACATCCGGAGTTATGCCTCATAACATATTTCAAATTGAATGGCAAAATCTATCAACAAATACAAGTCATGCCTATGGGATTACCTATATCTGGCCTAATAGCAGAAATAATAATCCTGCCAACCATCCAGTCAAAATTTTAGATACGTTACATGGACGACACTTTGTCATCATCAAATGCATCAGATTAGAAGAGACACATCGTCTATTCAACAAAGTATTTTTACTGGGATCAATTTTACACATGAGGAAGAAAAAGAATGCCTCCCCTTCCTAGATATTGACATCAGGAGACAAGATAATGGCGAATTAACAACTGAAAATTCATGCACACAGACCAAATTCTAAAGCCTGGATGATTTGAACCTTGTATTGTTTGTTCAATAGAATGATGCATTGTGCTACTCTGTCTGATACATTTTCAAATATTACTACAGAGTCTTTCAGGTTTTAGTTGATTAGAAAACCAACTCTGTTATATTGTCCATCTTCGCTTTCTCTAGTGCAGAATAAATGCCCAGTCCTATCAAGTTCAACTAAATTTTCACCTTCTCATTTAATGATGTTATAGTACAAATGAAGATTTACTAGTTAGAATTGTTTTGTAGCAGAATTGGTTGTTTTCTAATAATAATAAAAATCTTATTTAGTTTGAGTTTTGTAGTATATATTTATGAAATTGTCATTCCTGTATTTATGACTTCTTACTGCAGCTATATTTTCATTCCCCCCCCTCCCATTTTTATTCCACTTGTACTAAGAGATGTTGAGATGTAAAATCAGACAGAATCTAAAGTTCCTGTGCATCAATACAGAACAAACCTGTTGGTTTCCCCAGCCTTCTCCCCATGGTCCATCCATGTTTTGCTAATCCTGCACCCATTGAGGTGTTTGGGCTGGTGAAATTCTAATCTCAGGACAAACTGCCTTGAAGATGCTAGCATGAACTGAATTCCAAATTGCTGTTTTTCCTCAACTGTCAGTTCCTCCTCCCAATTTCCCGTCATAAAGAAATACAGCCTTATTGCCCATTTGTCGTCGTCCCCTTCCCCAATTGATGGCAGAATGCCAGCAAGAAACCAAGCTGAAGATGGTGGATCTGACAATTATAAGTAACTCAAGGTAGCAAACATACATAAATATTCTTCCTTGTTCTATTTTCCTTATAATTGCAACCTTGTGAGGTTAGTTGGGCTGAGAGAGATTGATTAGTCCAAACTCACTCAGTCACCTTTCATGCCTAAAATGGGACTAGAACTCACAGTGTCCTGATTTTTAGCTTGAAGCTTTAACCACTAGACCAAACGGACTCCCATTAAAAACATTCCTGTTCTGTCAAAGTACATATATAATATTGTTATTATGTATCTCAATGTATCTCAAACTGTTTACATTTTATTATACAGTATATTGTGTTCCAATATGTGCACAGAGGTAAAGTGAAGTATATTTAGTATATTTTGATTGTAGAGAGAGGCATCTGAAGCTGTTAATTGATAATTTTATCAGATTCTAGGCTCTTCATACTAAAATTGGAATGGAAGGTGGTTTCAGTGCTTGACCAAAAATGTTGGTTAAAAAGTCCTGACACAAAAGCAGTTTTTCTTTAAACTTACTAGGATCAGATTACATTGCTTTGGCTAACTGAGTAAGTATCAAAATTAGGGATATCAAAATCCCTAAGGTAGGTTAGGTATTTTCTATTCCTTGCAAGAAAGATGAACCCATAATGCTGGCTTTTATAAAAAGACTGCAGGATATATTAGTTGTCCTTGTCAAATTTGGAACGTAGCCAATTTCTTTGCCAAGCAACCTAGAATCCTCAAAGGATTGCTGGGGGTGGAAATGGAGAGAGGCATAAAACACAAAAATAGTTTGCTGTGGGTGGAAAATGCTAGATGAACGTATAAGATGTGTGATTTTATGAAGAAACTGTGAAATAAGCTGCATCATACATAAAGATATAAGGATAAATCTGTAATTGTTAGCTCTGTATCCACACCTTTAAGGGCAAAAATGTTTGTGCCTTTTTCTGAGATGATTTTCTAAAACCAATGGTGGAAATAATGGAATTGGTGTCAGAATCTGAAAAGAAAAACTCATGCTGGAAAAACACAACCATTTTAAAATATGGATTATTCCGTAAACAAGTACAGTATTTTCTTCAACAGCTTTTATATAGCTACTTGCAATATTTCTACAGAAAATGTATTGTGTCATCTGCAATGTTCCTATAGGAAAATTGCTGTGTAAAGTGGATATTAAATGAGAGAGCTTATGCTGAGCAATTAAAGTAAATCCCTTGCTTTAATTGGTACAGTTTTTCAAGGCACACAAAAAACTTGAGTAAGGAAGTAAATAGAAATGTACCATGGAAAAATATAAAATACTTTTATATTTATATGTATCATATGAGTCTGACTTGGAATTTCAGTAACTGCTTCTAATTTGAAATGTGCAGTTACATGAAATTCAGAGATGGATTCTCCTGATTGTTTGCTCTTGTCTAGGACTAGTAATCAGATATTTTTGCAGGAACTATTTTATACTATTTATTTATTTATTTATTTGATCATATTTCTATACCGCTCCCTCTCCGAAAAGGGACTCGGGGCGGTGTACAGCCTAGTAAATACATTAAAATACAAAAATACAAGATTAAATAGAGTTTAAAACCGAATTAAATATAAATATAGCTGTATCCCGAAAGTTTAAAAATAGTTAAAATTTTAAAAACCCTATTAACTTAAAACCCCTTTAACCCTTACTGGGCCAGGCCAGCCTGTTTAAAAAATAGGGTCTTAACTGCGCGCCGGAAGGAGAGGATATCTGTCATGGCTCGTATCTCCGGGGGGAGATCATTCCACAGGGAGGGCGCTCCCACAGAGAAAGCACGCACCCTCGGGGCCGCCAGCCGACAGCGATCAGGTGGCGGAACCCCAAGTAGGGCAACCCTGTGGGAGCGTACTGGGCGGCGGGAGGTAGTTGATGGCAGCAGGCGGTCCCGTAAGTACCCAGGTCCCGAGCCATGGAGCACTTTAAATACCGTCAGTACCACCTTGAATCGAATCCGGGAGGCCACAGGAAGCCAGTGCAGCCTGCGGAGAAGTGGTGTTACGTGCGCGCCCCGAGGGGCGCCCACGATCACCCGCGCGGCTGCATTCTGAACTAACTGCAGCCTCCGGAGACTCTTCAAGGGGAGCCCCATGTAGAGAGCATTGCAATAATCCAAGCGGGAGATAACGAGGGCAGAAGTGACTGTGCGAAGTGCGCCCAGATCCAGAAAGGGCCGCAACTGGTAAATTTTCTAATTAATCATTAACCTTATGAACTGGATTATGTTATTGAGTTAGAAAAATAAGCTGTAAATTAAATGGTGTATGTAATGAAAAAAATCTTACAACTGTGGCTGGTTGTCTAGCTTAAGGCTGTATAGCTCTTGAATTCCACAATCATAAAACTGGTTGCTGAGAAAGTAATTGTAAGACAGTCAAAGGAATAGATTTTACATGAAACTTAAAATACTTGTACCAGAAGAAGGAATGTTGAGATATTATAAGAAAATATGCTTCAATTTATGGGTAAACTATTTATGGGTAGACCTAATGAAACGAGTAGCTTATATGACTGCCCATCTTATCTGCCATAACTTCTTGGTGGCTCACAATAATAGTAAAACCCCCAAAGCAATAAAACCCAAACTTAGTGCCATAACTAACACTCTCTAGTAATTAACAAATGCAATCACTGAGCTTCAACCTTGCATTTTTTCAGTGCTTGGGGGAAGAGAGATTTTTATGGTCTCCAGGAAGGTTAAAAAGGCTAAAAGGATGGGACCTGCCAGAGTGAAGAGAGTTCCATAGTATAGGGCAGTTATAAGTAATAATTATTTATATCAGCTACAAATAGACTAAAACAGTCATGTTGCTTGTTTTTCAAATTTATATTCCATCCTTCTTTGAATATTTGTACATAATTAAAAATGAACATAATCATAAAAATGTTTTATTTTTATTCATACTAGGTACCTCATATTAGCATTTAAACTAAGGTAGTACATTCTAGAAGAGTATTTTATTAAGATATTGTTAAAAGTAATATTATCTGAAGTAATATTGTTAGAGTCAATAAATAAATAATAAGCATAGCATTTTACATTCTTTACCTAAAATGTAACATATTCAAAATTGTCGCAGAATAAGGGAAATTTCAGATCTCCATTTCTTAGCCTGACAGATGCCTTTTCATAAGGACCTGCCATTTATTGTCCCAAAACTTGCCATATCTTGGCTTTCTCTTTCTGCTGACTCATCTTGCAACTTTCTTAGCTCATAATTGCTGTCAGTACTGGAAGAATACCGTATGAATTTCAAACTATATTTAACCATAAACTGCTATAGAAAATACTTTGTTTATAGATATTTTGGAATACAGGTAGCCTTCAACGTACAACAGTTCATTTAGTGATTGTTCAAAGTTACAATGGCATTGAAAAAAGTAGCTTATGACCATCACAGCATCCTCTTGGTCATAAGATCAAAATTTGGACATTTGGCAACTGATTCATATTTATGATGGTTGCAGTGTCACAGGGTCTTGTTATCTATTTTTATAACTTTCTAACAAGTAAAAGCAATGGAGAAGCCAGATTCACTTAACCACAATGTTATTAACTCAACAACTGCAGTGATTCACTTAACAACAATGGCAAGAAAAGTTGTAAAATGGAGCAAAATTAAATAAATGTCTCACTTAGCAACATAAAGTTTGGGCTCAATTATGATTGTACGTTGAGGACAACAGGCACATTTTGTGAACTTTTAGTTGAAAATACATTCTTGTTTGTTAAATTGAAGTATGGAGTACGTATGCAGTCACAGAACAGGCTTAATATTCTGAAAAATGCTAAGATTCAATCTGCTCCTGTTACTCCTATTTAAAGTCTAATTTATGCAAACATTATAATCCTGGAAGAGAGAAAGGACACATTTACTGGCAGGATACAAACAATGAAGCAACTCTAAAAGTTACAGCACTCTGATATTGGTCGTATGGAAATCTACAAAGAAAGACAGGTCAATATCTGTAGGCAACAAAAGATGAAGTGCTTCAGCTATATGAGAACATACTATAAAATCTAGTACTACTACAATCTAAGAAAGGGAAAACAGAAACAAACAGGAAGAAAAAAACCCTTTTTTCTTATAATCACATACAATGTCCATTAAAGTCATCCTTTGGAAGACCTGAAAGTTGTAGACACAAGTATCAGCTACTATAGGAATGCAACATAAATAACAAGCATTTAATCCATTAAAACCACCACCCAACTCTAAGTCTTTGTTAAATTCATATAAGATTTCAAAAAGCATGTATTTTTGAGATAGCTTGAAAAGCTATCCACAAAAAGGAACCAAACTAATCTCCATCCAAGTCTGTGCACCTGTCACAGTTATTGTAATCTCTTAACTGTTTTTCTCTTTCTGTTCTCTTCTGTTACCCACAGCTATGCCTTTTCATAGGAGCAGCTGCCATTGGCCTATAGCAGTTTTAAACTTTCATATTCAGGACCACAATATCTTATTTGCTTGTAGTGTGCTATACCAGCACATAAACATTCATTTGCTCTCTCGTTCCATATCAATCTCTCTCAACCTGAATGCCTCCCAGAAGTGCATACCTCAAATCCCAAACTTTTAGCAATGATTGTGCTGGCTTGGGAGTTGTTCCAGATCTGTATGGTGCCTAAATATGGCAAAGTTGTTCAGACTGTCATTTTCTCAAATTTGGGTTTCAGTCAGGAGGTATTTTTGATACCCAACGATATTTGATTTTGTCAACATTTTGCATTTTTCTTTCTTTGGCAGCAGTGCTGTTAATATATAAAGGAAGGGTTAATATTTTTCAAGAGATAAAACAAGATCTTTTCTTTTGCCTTTTGCAGATGTTAGTTTCTTGGGAATGTATCCTTATAATGCCTTAGCCCATTGAAAATACTTGATTATCTGGATAGAGGTTCCATGTTCTGAACTCTGTCAGAGATTTGGAATATCTATTCCGGAATGCATATGTAATAAAACTGAAAACATTTTTTCATGAGGCATTCTTACATAAGTATAGTCAAGAATGGGTATAGGTTAGATTTAAATATCCAAGGCCATGTCAAATATAAAAAGCAATGCAAGCAGATTGAGGAGTATTCTTCATTTACAAACTGTAATCCAAACTGAACATTTAGCGATGCTGAATGTGCAGTTTGGAAGGGGAAATGGAAATCTTTATTTCCATGAAATTTGGGGTTTGATAGTTATATGAAAGCAAAGTGAGTTTCATATATCCATATATATGAATATACAATTTGTTATGAGTTGTCAAAACGTTCCTGCAGGTTTTGGAAATGGTCATGGCTAGCTATGTATTATAATTACTCACAGACAAAATTATTACCAAGTTTTATCTGAGGAAGTGAAGAAGAGACATTTGATATTTTGTTGTTTATCTTACAAATATTTTTAGAGATGATAGATTTAATTGTTATTTAGTTAGAAAGAGCCAGGCCAGATATTCATGGCTTGCAATACTCATTCATTGGTATGACCCAACTTAATATTCTTTGCTTTAATACAGAATGCCTAAGGCAAGATTTTAGTTTTATGATCTGGTAAATAAAATGTATTGGTCTCTTGGAGGCAAATATCTGTACCAGCGAATTCTTGATGATGGCCCTGGCAAGCAATTTCCTATTCTGCTCACATATGAATGGTACTGCAGATTTTAATATCAATAAAATAAAGTGTTCAGTATTTGATAGCAATAAGAATTCAATCCAGAATACACAGCAGATTTGGAAATTACCTATTTGGCTGCCTTACCTGACTTTGGAAACCAACCATTGCATGTACCATTAAATACTCCATTTACATTTGTATTAATCTTTTACTCAATCTAGACATTTAAGCTGATTATTTAGGAATTGATGTACTCATCAGAAGGATTTCAGCACACCTTGGCGAGATTAATCTCTTTATTTCAGACAAGAATGAGATTGCATCTACATGAGAACTGTAATAGAGTTCAAAATATTTATATATGGCTCTAATCCAGAATTTAGGCTCAAGGCTTTTTTCTCTCACATTTTTGAATAAAAAGGATACTTGATCATTCTCTTGGTCTCCTTTGGAAGCATCTGGTTTATGTTAAAATAATAATTATCTCCAACCTGGTATTCTTTCTGCCTTGCTAGAATTGAGAAAAAAAGTTTTGGTGGGGGGGCAGCAGGCCATCTTATGAAATATTTTTGAAGACTATCAATAGCGTATACTATCCTTTATTCTGCCACTTTCCTTGAAGCTTAAAATCTGTTGGTGACAATGATTCTTTATCTACAACGGTAGCTTAGGGTCTCTAAGTTTTCACCAAGTTCCAGTGCTATGTTATTATAAGACTGTGGCTCACTTAATTTCTTTCCACAGAGCCTGCTTGCTTCATGTGCAGCTTTTGATTTCTGCCCAAAACATAGATGGAATCCTAGATCACAGCCAAATTGTTTCTGTCTAACCACTGTGGGAGGAGCTTTTGTATTTTTTTAAAACCTTATTGCTGCTATTTCAATATTCCCAGGATAGTTTTGCTGTTTGAGATGATTATGCATGTGACAGTTTGTTTTGATTGTAAATAAAGGCAGCATAGACATTATAGAGAGATGGTAAGTGTTTATTGCTTTTTAATATAAGCCATTCTCGGAATTCATGTCATATTTCTATATATGGTAGTGCTTCCCCCCCTGTTGCTATGACAACAACAGCATTGCACCATTCATCAGCTCTGTACTGGATTGCATTTCTAGCCTTTCATGTTACTCTTGAATGTTAAGGAGCACATAAGTGAATCATTCACTTAGCTATACTGCGCCATTACCTATTTGTCCCTTCTATAATTTACTCTGACAAGGTATAGTACAAATTTAAGAAAGAAACTGTGTGATAATACTGAACTTATCTCCAGGGAGCTGTAGACTTTGAATTCTGTATGTCAGTCCAGGAAGAAGGATTATTTAGTACTGAAGGATTTAATCGAGAGACAAGGTTGGCATTCATTTGAGCTATCCTAAAATTGACCTTGAATTGGATTTTCTTGCTTGGAAGATAGCAGCACCACAGGAAGATTGGTGTGGAGGATGGAACATGTCAATATATGTAACTTCACATGGATGCTGGCAGCAGTGATATGGATCTAGTGACAAGGACACTAAGAGGGTGAATTGATGGAAAGGTTGCCCATGAAAATAGGTGTTGTTGTTTTTTTTGCTTTGATTGACAGAAAGCTGTATTCTGTTAATGAGGAAGAAGAACTGAAGTCCGTAAGTATATTAAGAGGTAAATTGATGCCTTGTATGTACCATGGATTATCTTTTAAAATTATTTTTGGCCTGCTTTAGATCTTGTGAAAATCAGTGTAGAAAAAGAGATACTTGTCTCTTGAAAATTAATTCACCCAGACTACCAAGAGCTGCTGTTGTCAGTCAGAGATATTTCAAATAGGTTTTAATTATTTACTTGTAGCTTTATATAATGCATTTAGTTATTTTCCTCTAGAATATTTTTATGATGCTATATTTATATGTAACTAATAAAATAACAACTTTTACACATATACAACACACACACACACACATATACACATACATTATGGAATCTATAACTCCCCAGATTTGTATCACCAAAAAAGGAAAAAAATAGACTATATTAGACTCTTGAAAAATTGTATGTATATCCCAAGACATAACAATTTCAAGAATCATAGTTAGATATATTTATGCTATAGATTTTGATATGAACATTTTTATTGCAGAAACTGTATTAAATATGCCCATATTATAGCTTCAGATTTTGTGCTTCTACTCATCCATTTATTTGCTTAGTCCTTTTTTTTAAGAATAGGAATCTATTCTTCGCTTTGTGAGCTACATATATATCATGATCTGAATTTTTTTTGAAAAGATTTGAAAAATTTGAAAATATAAAATCCTTCTCTTTTCAGCTGAATTTTGTATGTATGCTGGGTGTTTCATACACATATCAGCTTGAGAGATGAAGCCAAGTCTGAAAAACAAGATGAATTCTAATGCTTTTAACTATAAATTAGCATAAACAAACTTAACAGCTATTATAATTCTTAATATTTGAGGATTATATAAATAGTATTAAAGATTCAGCTTTAAACCAGCTCACACAGAAATACAGTGATAAATTATACATAGTATTTTCCTTCACAATATTTTAGAGTTTTGAATTAATTTTTTATTTCTTTTTTTCTTATTCATTTTCCCCTTAAAACAAAAATATTTTTGTATTGAGCAACTAAAAATATAGACTTCATAGCTTTGAATTGGGAAACCTATTACCTATATCTCCTTTCAAAATCTCTCAAAACTAAATCTAATTTTGGAGTAAGATAAACTTGGAAAGTTATTAATTAGTAGTTACCACTACTAGTCAAATTATTGTTGTACATTTGTTATATATATTTGCTAAACACTGGAGTTATTTATTGTGATATTGAATTAGTGAGAATCACTGAAAAAAAATTCTAGACTCACCCAAGTCTTTTCTCATTGGTGTTCCTTTAAAAGTGACCTTGATTATCACAAGTTTTACTGTTATCCCTAGATCCTTAATTCTCCATGATAATGTGTTCTAGTGTGTCATGTTCTCTTCCTGTCTTTTTCAGATTATACATATTATTTTCCAGAAGGAAAATTAGGGGAACTATTGTCCCTTGCAGTTCTATGCTCAACTTTCATCTATATACACTTTAAAAAAAATCATATTTCCATGACATTAGTAAATAGATTCAAAAGAACCAATCCCAGTATAACTCTTTAGAGGATTACATTGCTTATTTCTGCCTAAAATCTGACCACTACACTGCCTGTGTTTTCTGATCTTTTAAACATTTAACAATTCTGCATCTGTTCAGGAGCTCAGATCTTTAAATATTATGTAAAGATTTGAGGTGCATTCCTTTAGCATCATTCCATTGTTCAGAGCTCTATTTAGTGCCTCATCTTTAGCAGTTAAAATGGTAAATATCACATAACTAATTTTAAAGATAAGATAGATGATGATATAATATTTGTGGATTGCAGTTATTGCTAGTTTTTATTCTAAGTTGATCAAGAATATTTAAAAATTTTGAGAAATATAATAATTAAATAATTAAATAGCAAATAATGAATTAAAATGATACTGTGAGCTTGAATGAAACTCAACTGTATGCAAAATAAGAATAATGTTGCATGTGCAACATGCCTTCCCTGCTTGATTGATTTATCTTCTCTAGGAACTAGGATAGATAACATTAATCACATTAAAAACTGTGGGGCCAACCCATCTATCTATAGGGCCATTAGTTTTGAAATATAATTAGTAAACTGTGTGTTGGATGTTTATGTTATACATTTGTTGAATCAAGAAAATATATTGGCAGAGAAATAAGAATTATTTAGATAGGACTATTGTGCTACATTATTTGGATGGGAGAAAAAAATCTACCAAGCCTAAAGCTTTACAACAGTGGTCCCCAACCTTTATGGCTAGGCAGCTGACAGGGGTGGGGAAGAGGGGAACCAGGCCATGCAAGTTGATCTATGTGCATCTTGCCGGCCTGCTGATTACGGTAGTCAAGTTGATCGTGTGCTGGCCTGCTGTTTGTAGCAGTTGAACTGCACATGTGCGTACCAGCCTGCCGCTTGCTATGGTTGAGCTGCATGCGCATACCAGCCAGCAGCTCATGTGGACAGGTTCCAAACAGGTTATGGCCTGGGAATTGGAGACATCTGCTCTACAGGGCTTTGTTGATTTTAGGATTACTTTGGATTCAGTCTCTGGATAAATCCTACAGAAAAAAAAAATTAAGACCATATCATGGTCTATATCATGGTCTTAATAGGTGATTGCTCTTATTTATTTATAAATAAATGTATTTATTTATAAATTTGTAAGTTAAACACAGGAGTGCTTAACCGAGAATTAGATATAACCTACATGGCCCTCTCACTAATCACATAAAGGAAATAAACTAGCTTGCATATTAACATCCTGACTTTTCAGTTTTTATATTAATTTATTAGGTAAGTCTTTTAAACATTTAACCTTCATAAAAATATTAGTTGGGAAGCATCTACATTCTTACTATTTATAGGCACTATGTGGTGCTGTTGCAGGCGCCTGTCTGCCTTCAGAAAGCTGAAGGGATTGATTATTAATATTCTGCAACTACTTATCTTTTAATCGTAATCTAAACTTTTTGATCTTTCCCAAAAGATAAGGGATATGATCAAATTGTGTTTTGTTGGTGGCATTATTAATCAGATTAGATTTTAATTGTGATATTTCATGCTGCAGGAAGCAAAAAAGTTCCATTTGATTATATGATCTTATTCACCCAAATAGCTATTTCAAATTCCTGAACCAAAATTCTATTTAAATAATCTATTGCCATTTTAATTTAATTGTGGCCAAATACTGGAAAGCATCTTCCAGGATATGTTTCAACACCTGGGCATCTGCTTTGTTAACCTATAGATTTGGTAGTAGTCCCGTTAATAAATGAATTTTTGCTTGTCTCTTGAGAATAATTGAAATATTTGACAACTGTTCTTGGCTTTATTGAGCTTTGATGTGTGATAATTATATTTTACTTTTATTTCCTTCTGAATATTCAATTCAGGTGACTATTTTTCCTCTGGTTATTTTAGCAAAGTTTGCTAGATTGCACAGAGTAGACATGCTTTAAATTCACTCTCTAAAGAATTGTCCTCTATTGGGATAAGGGGATGTGGTGAAGAGTGGCCCTATTAGTGTTTTGGACTAAATGCCTCTAGTATTCCAGCCTTAGAAGGAAGTGCTTTACACAAGACTCAGATTACTCTTGAGTTTATTGGCAATTTAGGGAAGGAGCATTTCTTTCAATCCAGTGAGTATGCTGAGAGTTTTGAAGAAATCAGGTATCAATTAGAATGTTTACAACAGGGGTCTCCAACCTTTTGGGCCTCAGGGACCACCAAATTAATAATTTTAAACCCCAAAGACTATTAATATGAAATATATATATATATATAAGGTTTTTAAGCTGATAATTTTAAATAATAAATAAGGGAGACTAGTTCGAGCTAGCTCGAAATAGATCTATACTAGTCTCCCTTATTTATTATTTAAAATTATCAGCTTAAAAACCTTACACACATGTAAAGAAAAGACAACGAAACAAATAGCTTTCTGTCGATATGGTCTCTGGTGATGAGCCGAAAGACAGAAAAGAAAGCAGTATGCTTTCTCCCTTAATTGGGGCTTAACAGGGTGTTGTAACACAAAGTGTGTGTGTATATATATATATATATATATGTATATGTATATGTATATGTATATATATATATATATGTATATATGTAAATATATGTATATATGTATATATATATATATGTATATATAATATAAATACATTTGTAAAATAATGATCAAAGAACTTCAATTTTATTAATATGAAATGCACCTATTTAACAAAATTATAAATGTTATTTAATCATAACAAAATCATAAATGCTTATTTTATCATAACAAAATCTTTAAAGATTGTTTAATTGTAACAAAATTATTAAAATTAGCAGTTGCTTCAGGATGACCAGAGGGCCAGTCCTGTGACTACTACAGTTCTGGAATATGGGACCAGCCCGTGGTGGGGCTGGAAATCACCACCGTAGGGAATGGCATGTGCAATGTGCAAATTTGCATGTGGTGCAACATGCAAAAAGAAGCTCAGCCCATGCCAGCCAGGACAAGGTAATGGTGCTGTTGCCGCAAGAGGAGGTCCGGCACAGGCGGGCCAAAGCAATGATGGCTGGAAGGTGCGGGAGCGAAGTGCTACTTGCATTTGCACAACATCAGCATTCCGCCTTCATTGTGATATATTCGCGCCAACTGCTGATGCCAAGACAGCCCTTGACTCCTGCTGCTTGGGGCTCAGAGCGGTAAACAGCACCCAGGAAGCACAACAAGCAGAGAGAAGCAGCCGGAGTCAAACGCTCGTCTCTCGAGGAGCCTGGCTGAAGTTTCCTGTGCTGCTCACATTTCAGCGCTTTGACTCCCAGGGACAGGAATTCAGGCAGTTAGGTTGGCTTCCTGTTAGCAGAGAAAATTGCCTGAGGTTAGCCCTAGTTTTGCATTGTAGCTAGGAATCTGAAATATGGCTGAGAATGAATGTTTGTCTTGTAGCCAGCCCGGATGCGAGATCGGCCCTCTGCAAACTCATCTCAAGGAGCGCTGGCTGAAATGGCACAGGAAACTTCGGCCGGGCTCCTTGAGAGATGATTTTGCAGGAGGATGATCTAGCTGCAGTGGACAGCAAAGCTAGGGTTGATCCCAGACACTTCTCTCATTTAACAGGCTGTTGTGCTTTTCGGACGCTGCTTACTGCTCCAAGCTCTAAGCTGCAGGAGATGAGGGCTGCCTTGGCACCACTAGCTGGCGCAAATATACCGCAGCAAAGGTGGAATGCTGATGCGGCAAATGCAAGTAGCAGCTTTGCACCCACACCTTCCAACTGTCATCACCGCCGCTTTGGCCCATCTGTGCCGCTGCCCCCTCTCTTGCCGCAGCAGTACCATTACCTCATTCTGGCCAGCAAGTGCTGCACTCCTTTTGGCACATTGCCACCCGCTACGGTGGAGATTTTCAGCCCCACCAAGGGCCAGTCCCATATTCCAGAGCTATAGTATAGTCACAGGACTGGCCCTATGGTCATCCTGAAGCAGCTGTGGACTACCAGTTGGTGGTCTCTGATTTATAGGACATTGCAGGTTGAAAGCAGACAAACAGAAGTCTTGGAGGATCATCATCTGGCACAGTGAAGAGGAAAATCATTATAGATTGTGTGGAGAGAGAGAGAGAGAAAGGGAATTGATCCAAAGTTTTAAGGAAGATGAAAAAAGTACCTGTATTTACAAGAGGGCAAAGCTAAAGTATCTTTCAGGAGAGTGACACTTTGAATCAGGCTGCCCGCTGTATTACCTGGGGTCTTTGCCAAAATTCAGTATGATACTTACCAGAAGGAACTCAGGAAGAACTGCCTGTGAAAGAGAGGCAATTGTGACTAGGCAACACCTCAGATTTGGTTGCAGGTTGCCTTGGGCTGTTGCCAGACTCATTGATGTATCAATGACAGTATTAATGCTGTCAAAAGAGAGTTGTGCCCTGGGAGTGAATTCCAACAATGATCCAGCTTTGGATACAGTAGCCTAGCATGAACATATAATGGGATCATTGCCAACCATACTTCTGCTATTCCTAGAAAACCCAGCAGCAGCCCTGTTAATTTTATTCATGAATGGTATTATATAAACTGATTTATTAACTGAGAAAGATCATAAAATTTGAACATTTTGTAGAGTATTTCTTCTTTTAAATGCTATTTATTATTTCTCTAGCAAATTAAAATGTATTAGATGTACTCTAAATAATTTTTAAAAATTCACATATTTCCAAAATATTTTTTTTCAAAAGTAAGTTATATGAACTAAAAAAAATCAATGGTAGTATATTAATGTTTATTCATTATTAAATATAATAATGAATAGTTGCAGTATGTAAATATCTTACAATGAGTTTGGTGAGCCTAAATAGTATATGGTTTTTCATCCATGTCTTCTTCCACATTGTTGCATTCTCTTATAGAAAAGAGTGCATTCTATTGTTCAGGGGATTTTGATTTAGACACTGAAAATAATATAGCCTGGGAAGTTAGGCATCCATTGGACTTTGTAGTATTTTTTAGTAAAGCTGTAATGGTTATGTAATGCAACCAGTAATTAGCTGTATGTAATATCTAAATTGGCTTTTTAACAGATAATATTTACAGCAGTTTGTGGGTAGTTGTTTGAAATGGCACATCTTTATTTTAATAAAAGTGTTTCTTTCTAATCTTCTGTTTTGCAGAAAAAACATTGTTTTCAAGATCAGTGAATTTTGATACATACATAATTATGTATCAACAAAAAAAGATAGAATAATAAAAATGATGCTATTGAAAGTATCCATTTGGCCATCAAGTCCAACTTGTATTCCAAACAGGAAAAAAATAAAGGGTTGTTCAGCCTCTTGTTAAATACCTTGCTACCAGATGGATTGAATTGCTCTAACCGTTTTACTTTTTCAATATCCTTGTTGAATGTCATTATCCTTATTATTTTTCTCCATAAATTTAGTTGCTGCAGTATTCTGTTATAATCAATAGAGAGGGCACTAACAGGTGAAGCTCTATGAGACATATTGAATAAGAGATTAAAGATTAGGATTTCAGAAATTTCTGAGATTTATATAATGTTTGGGGGGAAATCAGCAGTATGATCCAACTTTGAGATGTGAGTCCCTTACTCTATACTCTTTATGTGCATGACTACATTCCCACTCACGCTAGTAATACTATTACTAAATTTGCAGATGATACAACAGTGGTAGGACTTATCTCCATGGGGGGGGGGGAATGAGTCTGCCTACCAAGATGAGGTGAACTGGTTGCTTTTGTGGTGTGGAGGCAATAACTTGGTCCTCAACACCAATAAAACCAAAAAACTTATAGTGGATTATAGAAAGAACAGATCAAACATCCAGCCCTTGCTTATCAATGGAGACCAAGTGGAGCAAGTGGCCAGTTTTAAGTTTCTGGGTGTTACCCTAAAAGAGGACCTGACCTGGGGTGCCCATATTGCAGCCCTGGTCAAAAGGGCCCAGCAGAGATTATACTACCTGAGGCTTCTCAGAAAACAACAAGGTTGCTGGTAACCTTCTACCACTGCACTATAGAGAACATTTTAACATACTGCACCTACATGGTTTGCCAAGTGCACAGTGGCAGATAGGAAAACACTCCAGAGGGTTAATGTCATTGCCCAGAAGATCACTGGTTGCCCTCTCCCCTCTTTGGAAGAGCTTTATAGCTCCCGCTGGCTTAAGAAAGTTCAAAACATTCTCAAAGATCCATCTCATCCTGGGCATCCTTATTTTGAACTATTACCATCTGGCAGATGGTACAGAATAATAAAAACAAGGACGAATAGGCTGAAAAACAGCTTCTATTCCAGGGCAGTAGCTCTTTTGAATTCTGCTGTATAGTGCAGTGTTGGTGTGGTGTCGGGGGTTTCCGGTTCAATGTGTGAAGGGTGAAGGATGTGTGTTTGTGTTTATTTTCATGATCATGGTCATGATGTGCTTGTGGTGTTTGATTTCGTTGTACGAGGTGCAATGACAATAAAGTAAAATAAAATAAAATAAAGACATAAGCTCTTGTAAGCTATAGATCATTTCATCAGATACATGAAAAGATTGGTGTAAGAGATAAATTGGAATGAAGTGGGAGAGAAAAAAAGGAAGACAGCTTAATTATAAAGTTGCAGGTTATACACAGACAGTTTGTCTTGCAATAAGAAGAATGTGTTTTTAATTAACTATTGTAACAAAGATAAAACTCATTGTGTTTGTTGAGGCTTTTTGAGAACTTCTCAAACCTCTTGATAGTTTAGCATTGCCTCACCTGATAGTGCTGCTAAAATCTTTTTTTCTTCTTCAAAATGGTCACTTTAAATCTATAGCTGAATGTCCTAGGAGGTTGAAATGCTGTCATGCTTCCCCCCACCCCGTTTCAGACTTGATGTCAAACTTTGTCCATTAATTATTTTATGCAACATTTGTTCTATGTAGTGTTTAGAAGGGATTGTTGACAGTTGGTTGCATTAGAGGAAGAGTGTACAGAAGAGCTCTTGTAGAATCTGGTTCTTGTGTTAACATCATTGTTGTTTCTTCTTGTTTGTGAGAATCTGCTTGAAGTTATGTTCATACAAATATTAATATACCACTCAGTACCTAAGAAAATGCAGTGTCATTGCTCAGCATGGGTTGTAGCTTATTAATAATGCATTTGCGTGGCTTGAGCTGTAGATTACAAATGATAACCATGCTGTTATTTTGTTCTGGTATTTCGAGGTGGGGGTGGAAGAGGGATCTAGTTTTTAACAGGTTTTATTTGGGAATCGGGATCTATTGATTTGTTTATCAAACATGTTAGATTGGTAGTTCAGACTCCTGAATGCTTGGTTTGATTCCAATAATTGAACATTTCTATCAAGTGGATCAGAACAAATGCTATTGTAATTTAGAACCTGGCTATAGATGTTCTGGATGGAAGTTAGAAGCATATAAAATAAATATGTATGGTGATTGTGAATTTCCTACAAATTATTCTATTTGTGTATCTATTCTGTAGTTTGATCATGACATCAAAGATCAAGTGGATTTGATTTGTAAACAGACCTAGACTGAAGTTAATAGTGAAATGGAAGCTGTCAAAGTATGATGGAGAGATTCATTTCTAAGAGTCCAGACAATGAAGTTTCATAAATTTACCGTTATTGAGGTAAAGGATAAACTTCAGAGAGCAAGAATTGAGAAAACCACTCAGTGATGAAGATGATGGCATCTTGAGGAGTGATCTATGCACCTATAGCTCAACCATTGATTAGTATGGTAGATACATGTTATTACTAAGATTAAATAGTTGTGGATAAGTAATAAATACACTGTTTGGTGGTAAGGTATGCTGCGCTGGCATTTTACAAAAGCTTTATGTTTTTATAAAAAACATCTCAAAGTTCGTTCAGACTCCTGATCCCCCACCCCAAACATAATGTAAATCTCAGAGCTTTCTGAAATCCTAATCTTTAACCTCTTATTCAATATGTCTCATAGAGCTTCACCTGTTTGTGCCCTCTCTATTGATTATATCAGAATACTGCAGCAAGTAAATTTATGGAGAAAAATAATAAGGATAATGACATTCAACAAGGATATTGAAAAGTGGCATTCGAGGTTATATATTGATGGCTTGGTGTTCATATTTGGGCAGAATACCTATATATGTATAATTTTTCAATATCTATAGTAGCTAAAGTAGTGTTGTTAGGGAAATTGATTCAATCTAAAAAATAACAGAATGAAACAAACCATTCAGCATCATTGTAAACTAAATCTATGCCTCAAGCATTAATGTCAAAGCTCTTCTTTGCACTCTTTCCAGAGTCTCAACTCATTTTCATAATATGGATGCAGTATTCAAAGTGTGGTCTTACCAAACATTATAAAGTGGTGCTAATACTTCACATGATTTTGATTCTTGGTTTGCCCTTGGTGGCGCAATGGTTAGAATGTAGTAATGCAGTCTAACTCACTACTCGATTCTGAGTGACTCAAGGTTGATTTTTCAGCCATCCATCCTTCCAAGTCGGTAAAATGAGGATCCAGATTGTTGTGGACAATATGATAATTCTGTAAACGGCTTAGAGAGGACTGTAAAGCACTATGAAGCAGTATATAAGTCTAAGTGCTATTATTATACTATCCCTCTATTAATGCAACCTAGGATTGAATTGGCTTTTTTGGCAGCTGCAGCACACTGCTGGCTCATATTTAATTGTCCACTAGGACTCCAAGATCCCTTTTGCATTAATCCTATTGAGCTATGTTTCTTGTAATCTCTACATATATATTTGCGGCTTTTTGCTTAAGTATAAAACCTTATTTTCTCTCCATGGAATTTCATTTTGTTAGATAGGACCTAGTGTTCAAGTCTGTTGAGATCCTATCTTCTGGATTGTTGACTATTCCTGCCAATTTATTGTCATCTGCGAATCTGATGAGTTCCCTGTCTATTCCCTCATCTAAATCGTTTATGAAGATATTGAAGAATATTGGGCCTAAGACAGAACCTTGGGATACCCAACTGTTTACTTCCCTCTATGTAGATTAATTCCATTATGGACTACAAGTTGAGACATCTTTATAAAAGAAATATTGCAAACTCTTGTGGTTCTTCTAATTCATATAAAAGTTATCTTCCCCAGGGAAAAAAGTATATTTGGCCCATTTACTTTTTAAAAGCAACAACAGTTTTGTCAATCCAGTTTTCTTAAGATCATATCATCATATCTGAATTTAATTCTGATGAACCTCATTCTGTTTTCATTTTTTAGTTACTTTAACTTGGTGCTATATGCCACTTTCCCCAGATGCTGATCACCATTTCTAAGAACCTTACATGTTTACAAATATTCTTTTCCTTGAGAACAGACATGGGAATTAGGCAGAGAAGTGGTCTTTGCACATACACATTACTATAAACAATCTAACAAGGCTTTTACTCCAAAACAGTACAGGTAGTCCTTGACTTAGTAACAGTTCATTTAGTGACCATTTGAAATTACAACGGCATTTAAAAAAGTGACATATAACCATTTTTCACACTTATGATCATTGCAGCATCCCCATGGTCATGTGATCAAAATTGAGCAACTTGGCAACTGACTCAAACTTATGACAGTTGCAGTGTTCCAGGGTCGTGTGATTATCTTTGTGACTTTCTGACAAGCAAAGTCAATGGGGAAGCCAGATTCATTTAACAACTGCAGTGATTCATTTAACAATTGTGACAAGTAAGGTTGTAAAATGGAACAAAACTGACTTAACAAATATCTCACTTAGTAACTGAAACTTTGGACACAATTGTGATCATGTCGAAGATTACCTGTAATTGCTTTTACAGAAATAAATATGCAATTAATTTACACCACTTTGGTCTCCTGGAAAAAAAAAGAGAAACATCTAGGTCATGATTCCCCAGCCTGTGGGCCATAGTCCACTGTCTTGCTGTGGCCTATTCACAACTGGGCTGCATGAGCGATAGGCTGGTGCTTGTAGCCCTGCTCATAACCCTGCCTGCTGCTCACACAAATGAAGTTGCATGTGTGCGTGTGCTCCTCATATAAAAGCATTCTCACACCACGCCCCACCCCTGTGCCGGCCACCAACCTGGAAAGGTTGGGGAATGTTATCAAAGTAACCAAATCTTGGTAAAGCTCTTATAGGGCATTTGTTGGGACTACTTATTTAGGTTCCTTTTACTTCATTAGAAGGTTTCTTTACTTTTCTGGAGCTTGCTGTAGTCATATTATTTGCATTTTTAGCTGACAACAAGTAGGACTTTCACAGAGCAGATGGCTCCTGGATGTTTTCTATTTCACTGAAGAGTTTAATGAGAAGATCGGTTTCTAGAGATGAATCATCTGGCTAGTGGTTCTTTGCAGTCCAACATGAAGATATAGATCATGTGGAAAATTAGGTTCCTGAAAGACTTATTTGGAATAAGAGATGCCAACTGTTTGTTCAACTCAGCTTCAAAGACATCACCCTGAAACAAATAGTCATCACTATCTGGCAAAAAAAATCAAATGAAGAGAGAGCAAAGGTGGTTTGTTCCTGATGCTCCTAATGTATCTCATGAGACAATGTTATATCAGGCAAAAATTCACTCAAAGTAGGAATTCTGGACAGGTTTTCCTTTCTTGATTCTGAGGTTTTTCTAAGCCAATTACCTCTTTTTTACCTTTTCAGATGACTTTTCGTCCTCAGGATGATATCACCAGAAACTTCTGAAATTTCTGCAGGCAGTTCCTTTTGTATTTTAACTCTTGAATCTTCTCTTCATTTTTTGCTATTTTTGCTTTCAGAGCAAATTGGTTAACTTGTATAGCTTTTCCAGCTCATTTTTATCAGACCACTTCACATCCACATATTCATCAGGAATCAGTTAACTTAATCTACTGATTGATTTGAAAATATGTAGTTTATGTTTATGAAAATGGATACCTAAATGAGCGTGTCTGTGGGTCACCAAGAGTGATAGAATAATATGATATATAAGTTTTCCAGGGAAAGCGTTCATTATATTGCTGCAATTTAGTTTCCTGGTTTCTAGTATTTTCATTGCTTCATCTTACACAGTTTCCCAAAGTTCTTCATTCTCTGCTCAGAAAGAAGAAAAGGGGGGAGGGGAAGTAAACAAATTTCTTTTTTCACAGATAATAAGTGCTACGGGTGGAACAGATAACTGAATTTGTTGGATATAAATCAGTTTATCCATTTAGAATTAAATGTGGCCTATAGTTCAATTTGGTACCCATTTACCAAGGATCAGTTCCTCTTAAGCAGAAATATATCAGATTACACAATTGATGTTAAATAATTACTGCAGGTATATGATAGCAGTGTTCCAATATCTCAGGTGTTGGCTCAGAGAAGAGGGAGTCAAGCTATTCTCCAAAGCATCTGAGGACAAGACAAGAAGCAATGGATGGATACTAATCAAGGAGAGAAGCAAGAAGAACTAATCAAGGAGAGAAGCAACCTAGAACTAAGAAGAAATTTCCTGACAGAACAATTAATCAATGGAACAGCTTGCCTCCAGTTGTGAATGCCCCAATACTGGAAGTTTTTAAGAAGAGATTGGAAAACCATTTTTATGAAATGATATGGGGCTTCCTGCCCAAGTAGGGGATTGGACTAGAAAACCTCCAAGGTCTCTTCCAACTCTGTTATTCTGTATTCTGTAAAATATTTTGGAAAAAATTTTCTGACCTACCATACTCAAATATTTGAGAACATTTGTTGATGCAATCCAATTTGACATTGTTACATAAGACTCCAATGGAATCATGAATTTTGTGATGGTAGCAGGACATTTTCTTAGGCAAGACACTATGGATGAGAAAAGAAAAGGCTCACAAACTTTTATTATTACTTCTACATGCTACAATGATCTCCAAGTTCGATCTAACCCTTTCAACCAGGTGCCACAATTTAGAACAATCCCTATTATGTTGGGAATTTAGAAGGAACTTTTAGAAGCCAGCAGTTTAGGGATATTGACTTTTAGGTTTTCCAGATAGTCTTTTACTTGAAGAAAACTCTCATTTTCCCTGTATTTCCCCCTTCTCCCCCCACCCACACTACTTTACATACTTTATAACAGAGTTTTAGTTTGGGTGAGGAAAACATTTGGTTTGGTTAACTTATTACTTGCTGGAGATCATGGAAGCTTCATTTGCCATTATCATCAGGCTTCAAATTTTCAGATTCCAAGATCACAAGACAAGATTTCTCCATGTGGTTCAGGACTGGGATGAAATAATAGGGAGTTAAGATACAGATAGCAAACAATGGTGATAATTCCCAATATAGGAATATAAGAATATCTGATTACTAGTCAGGTATTATATTTCCATGATTATATAATCAAGAGCTTGAAGCAAAGAGTCATCAGGAGAAGGGCTTCATTATTAGAGTTCAGTTGTGCAGGCAAGGAAACAATATTGAGGCCAAAGCTCCTTAGGCCTTGTATATCTGGGATTCTCCAGAAATCAGAAACGTATGCAGATACAACAACTTAGAAACTGCTCTTGAATTCAGAATTTAGCTGCAGAGGGCAGGAATTTTTCTTAGGCTCTATTTGAGTAAGTTAAATTCAGTTGTTTTAAACTTGTAAGACACTGGCTGGACTATTGCTTGCATTTGCATTATATTGAATTCCAATATGACATGAAGTTGTTCCGGCAACTTCAACTCCTTCTATCACTTCTTCTCTTATTATTAAGAATTAGGTCCAGTATAGCTTTTCCTCTTAATTCCATCCTCTACCTCTTGGATGACAAAGTTGTTAGCTTCATTGGTTAGGAATCTGTTTTATCTCCCACTAGCTGCAGAGTTTTTCTCCCAGTTGATATCAGGGCAGTTAAAATCTCCCATTACTACCGTGGTATATTTACTAGATTCATTTCATTAATTGTTTAGCAAAAAGTTCATCTATTTCTTCTGCTTGTTTGGGTGGCCCCCACCCCTTTTACATTGACCCATATGGATTCTAGAAAGTTTTCGTCCTTGATTTTGTTTCAGTAATGGCAATTATATTTTAACTACCTTTATTCAAATTCACCATTTGTTCCCTAAACTTTGAGAGTTTTGTGTATAGGCATTTGAGTCCTTTATGATCTTGGGTATGTTTCTTATATCTCCTACTTTGTAACTGGGTTTTCCATCCTTTTCATCACTCTCTACTTCATTGTATCTTTCTTTCTTTCTTTCTTTCTTTCTTTCTTTCTTTCTTTCTTTCTTTCTTTCTTTCTTTCTTTCTTTCTTTCTTTCTTTCTTTCTTTCTTTCTTTCTTCCTTTCTTTTTGTCTGTCTGTCTGTCTTCCTTCCTCCCCCTCCCACTCCTCCCCCTCCTCCTCCTCCTCCTCCTCCTCCTTCTTCTTCTTCTTCCCCTTTGTTCCCTACCTCCTTATATGATTGGTTATCTAATGGTTTTTGCTTGGAGTTAGGTTCTAAAGATCTTGATGATTGGCCTCCCTCTCCCCCGTTAATTTTAGTTTAAAGCCCTTCTGATAAGATGAGACAATTGTTTTCCAGATATATTCTTTCAAGTTCTTATGAGGTCCAGTCCATCTCTTGCCAGTAGCCCTTCATGTTGGTAACACAGATCTCGGTGTTGGAAACCAAAGTCCTCTTGACAATACAAATTTTAGGGCAGTGGTTTGTTTCTAAAATCCTTTGGTGTCTCATGGGATTTTGGCTTTTTGTTGAAAGAATACATGAAAACACCACTTATACTCCTAATTCTTTAACTTTCTTCCCTAGCTGTTTGTAATCTCTTTAGATTCATTGTTGTGTGGCTGCTCCCCAGTATAAGAGAAGAAAGAGGTAGTAATCCATGGGGTGATTATTTCAGTAAGTTACAGTTACATCATTGGTTTTTGCTCCAGGGAGACAACATATCTCCCTAGATTGAGTGTTTGGTCTGCAGACTATAGTTTCTGTTCCCCCCAAAATTGAATCTCCTATCACTAATATTCACCCTTTTCCCCTTAGGGAAGTTTGGGATACTATTCTTGCTGTCACAGCTACTAAAATACATCAATGCAAATTACATACAGGCTAGAAAAAAGGGGAATAAGTGATGGAGGAAAGTGGGTAGTTTTGGAAATCTCTCTATATTAGCTGCTGTACCTAAAATTCATTCCCCTTATTATGAGGGTGTGCATTTGTCCATTCAGTATCATTAATAATGAATAATATTTATTCCAGAAGATAAAGTGGGATCACTTCAGATATTCTGAATTTAAAAAGGTAATTGCCCTCAGAAGACTGTGATCATGATCAACATGATTACACAGAAAATCTCTGTGCAACATCTAGCTTTCTTTTTCCTTGCAATTTATTTATTGCATTTGTATCACATTGCAAGCCGCCCAATTCTTGGGGATTAAATATGAGTACTGTCAGTAGGACAATTTACAATACCCATGGCAAATCTAAAAATAAAAACATATTTGAGAATATTAAAAAAAAAAACTCAGGAAAAAACAATAAATACAAAAAAAATTACCCCAAATAAATTAAAATGCTTTCCAGAACAACTTGATCTTTAACATCTGTCTGAATACAGTGAGGGACATCAGCCTGATTTCCATAGAAAGATTGTCCCAAAGAACCAACTAAACTGAAAAACAATCCCTCCTGAGTTCACATTTATCATTTTTGGGTGTGATAAACATGAGGAGTATTTGTGGGGAGGAGGGAATATGATGATGGCATGTGCATTAAGTGCCATGACATACAGTACAGGTGGCTTTTGGATGATTAAATTATCACATGGTTATCATTTTGCTACAGTAGTTTGCTATGGCTGCTATTAATACCCATATCTCTCCCAGTACCTATATTTGAAGAAAAGGAAGAGCTGGCACAAAAATAAATAATGAAGTTCTGAATTTAATAACTAATTTAAATTACTTAGCTGGAAAAATAGAATGCCCCCATTTATAACATTGATCTCCATCTATATCTTACATTGATCTTACATGCAGAAACTTCTCTCATATACATGACAGTGATGGTATTCTACCAATTCGGCTCAGTTCGGCTGAACCGGTAGCTCCGACGGTCATCTATGAGAGAACCAGTTCGCTCTGACAATCAGCAACTGGGTCCTCCTACCCGCCCTGGCTCTATACTGACTTTTATTTCCTGTTTTTCAACCTCAGCTGTTTTGTGCAGCAAAGCTGATTGACACGCGTCAGCTTTTTACACACAGGGCTTTGCAGCAAAAGGTGAGTTGCAAACGCTGCAAAGCACATGCTCTCACGCCAAATTCGCTCACATATTAATGCTCACACCACTGATATATGAGCACAAGTATACAGGCCTTAGCACCCCCGATTTCTTTCTTATTCCTGACTGGAAAAAGAGGATAATAGGGTGGAACAGGGAGCTGTACTTGAGAGAAATATGAGAGTAAAACTGGAGAAAGGAAAGGAAAAAGTAACTGGAAAGGTAGAGAAGCTGTTACAAAAGAGGAAATTTCAGTCAGATTGAATTTATCAGACCACTTCCTCAATTTACAATCATCTGGGGGGAGGGGGATAATCATCCTATTAGATATTCATGATAGAAAGCTAGTATGTATTTTATTGAAAACACTTGCAGCCTGTGAAAAGCCAAGTGGTTCTTTTTATAAGCAAGTCACTTGGTAAGAGAAATATAAAAATAAGAAAAATAATGCTGCCTATCCAATCATCATTAATTTTAAATAGGCAATTAGTCTTTTCTTGGAAGAGTTCTACCTTCTGATTGGTAGCTTGCATTTGGTAACTTTATCCTGCAAGTGCTCTAAAAGCAAGGAGAACCAATTTCCAGGATGGGTAATGTGCTTTGAAGAGAGCAGAATTGTATTCTTATATCTCTGGAGGATTGCAGGTTGAGAAATGCTAATGGTGACACTTGTTCCCATTTATCCTTTTCTCCCCAGCATATGTTGCTTAGTGATTTCACCCCCTAAATAATTATTTTTCTAAAAATTTACCATCACAAACAAGCCTGGGAAGTCAGCTAGGCTGAAGTGACAATCTGAGATGCTAAGAGGAGCTGAATAATAAGCTGCTATATACTGTAGCGCCTCTAAATTCCAGCCAACTTCTCTCCCATCAGTATTTGGTCCAAATCTGATAAACTAATATAAATTGCATTCTACATTCTAAAATGCTTGTGAGCGATAATGATTTCTATTTGTTCCTTTCAGCTTCCTCACCCTTACAATGCAAACAACCTGAGGATATCTGAATGTATTAAAAAGAGGGCTTCTATTCACCTGAATGAGACCCCTAAGTTTATCTTCTGATAAACAGTCAAGGGAGTCTTTCCAAGCTGTGCTCCACTGCCACCTTCCCATTCTCTAAAACAAGCAATCAAAAATAAGGTCAACTCTGCACAAATCAACCATAAGCAAACATTTAAATATTTTGAAACATTATTGAAATTTATTTAGGATTTTATATATTCTCAATTTAGGATTTTTGAACTGAAATTAATTACTGTTTTTTATTGTTTTTAAAGTTCTAGACTGTTTATAATGAATGACTTGGCAATATCATGGCTGATTTTATGGACAATAATATCTGAATTGGGGAGCAATGTAAGGGGAAAAAACTAATCTTGATTGCAATTTGCCAGTTCAAGTGCCGTTTATTTACTTACTAAAATTTATACAGCATCCATTTCTCAAGATCTCCCTTAGCTAATTTAGAAAATGTTATAGAGTTCAACTGAGAATGTTGTTATTGTGTCACGTATGTCAGTTTCCTTGCTGTGTAGCAATCTTTCTGTCTGAGCTCCTTGATTCTGTGACAGACTGGCAAGGGAGATTTTCAGATTCATGGACTATTTCTTCTCAGAGTGTAGAATCAGAGGTGGCTTGGAAGTTCATGGCTACCATGACAGCTATAAACTTGTCCCAAGTCATACAGGCTAAATGCATAATAGTGGTCATATGTCTGACCTGATTTATCTATCAGAACAGCCAGCAGCAAGAAGCTCTGGACTTGGGAAAGCTGAAAACTTCTTCCCTTTCACAGTCAGATCACTCTCTGGTAATCCAGCAATTTTCTGTCACCACCCTCCATCACAGAGAGACTAGATCTGTTATGTTGATCTGCCCTCAGTGACTAATAGGCCTAATCTAGTTTTAAAGAGATCTGGAGGCTGTTCTGGAGGGTTTTCTGCCTGAGCTGCTGTGTGCTTTTATTTTTTGTACTATATGTATTTTATTTAGTTTCTATTTTTATTGTAAGCTGCCCAAAGTTATGTCTCTGACATGGGCAGTAATATTAAATCAATTGAGGTTTATAAATAGGTTTATGTCATCTCTTTGTTACTTTAAAGAATTTATCTGTTCCTCTTGCTAGAGATGGACATATTCTCTTGTTTCCTGAAAATATGAAAGGATAATTGGTTACAATCTGCTGCAAATCTCTGCAGTATATGGAACAATTCTAATTTTGTACAATATGAACTGCATCATTGTTTTAGGAATCTATTACAGGAATGCCTGCATTAACAGAAAAATATTAAAGAATGGATATTTATCTCTACTTAAAAGTATTATAGTGTGATCGCATTATTTTTTAACATTCAATTTTTTCCACTTTCTTTTCATATGCTTAGATAATATCCATAGATTTATCCTTCTATAAAAAAATTAATGACTTTATAAAATATTTTAAAAATAGAAAAAATAACAACATATGTTAGCAATAAAGACAGCAATAATGTACTGCAATGGGCAACAGAGAAACACTCAAGAAAAGGTGTGGGACAATAAAAGTGACAGAAAAATACTAAACCCAGTGTTATCTCTAATCAATTTACATGTAAGAAACAAGTAAAATTACTCACCTTTCTGGCAACCTTTCTATCTATTTTACTGCAACTTTTGGCTGCAGTTCTATACATATTTAAAATTGGGAAACATGCAGTTCTAGGATTTTCACAACATAGTTTTAAATAAGCAGTTTAAACCTCAGCAAAATCAAAACTCCATTTCTCCATTCTCTCTTTGTCCAGTGAGCTGGCAGGGAAAGGAAAAGGATAATAAAATAAGAATAGCATATATCAGGAAGAGAAAAATGAGTAATAGAAAGAAATGAAAAGAGATTATAGGTAATCCTTAGAACCATTCATTTTGTAACTGTTCAACATTACAACAGCACTGAAAAAAGTGATTTATGACTTTTTTTACACTTATGGGCAAAACTCACTTATCAACAGACTTGCTTAGCAATGGAAATTTGGGGCTCATTTGTGGTCATAAATTGAAGATTACTTCAAAGCCATGTGGTTAGAATGCAGTAATGCAGGCTGATTGCCAGGGGTTCAATCCTGATGGCTCAAGGTTGTCTCAGCCTTCCATCCTTCCGAGGTTGGTAAAATGAGGACACAGATTGTTTGAGGCAATATTCTGTAACTGCTTGGAGAGGGCTGTAAAGCACTATGAAACAGTATATAATTCTAAGTCCTGTTGCTTATTGCTATTTGTATTCTGTCCACTTTAGATCTTACATTGTTAAGGAGTTGTGCAGACACAAGTCTGTATGCATTTTGTGATGTGGAATTTGGATTTGATGGTATATTTATAGTCAGGTAGGATTTGCACCAAGAGATGAAGATATTAGTATAATGAAAATTAGATTTTCTAGGTCCCACTGCATCTCAGGAAAGATTCCATTAACTATGTCTGAGGAAAATGGGCGATAAGAAATAGGAAAAATACATACACACCAATAATGCAAATAACACACAGACACACTTTGGACCAATTATACGTGTGTGTGTGTGTATATGTGTGTTATTTGCATAATTGATCCAAAAACAGTATAGATCTACAAAATGCACCATTTATGTAATGAAATTCTGGCACATATTAACAATGAAAGCTCATTGAACATAATAAATGTAAATAATTCTTTACATAGATGTTTTGAGAAATTGTGAGAAACAGCAGCAGTTTACATTTGTTAACGTAGGCCATATCTTTTCTATAAAATGGATAGTTCCTCCTTTAGGCATAAAATAAGTAAATAAAAAGTGGAGTTGATCTTGGCTTGATACTGTTAACTGATTTCATATGCCATTACTGTACATTCACATTCATTTACATTCATCTCCTTTCTTTCTATTTTTCTCTTAAGCTCCATTAAGGAAAGCCAAATTTGTTGAGAGCCCTCGAATTCCAGAATCTGAACTTGGCTCACCAACACTCAATTCAACACCAAAGCTGGATCTTGATGCCTACTGTCCTGGTAAGCATGTGGGCAGAATTCCTATGCATTCTGAAAGGAGGAGAGTGGGTCTGTTTTATTTTAGAAAAATTTGCCTTTCTTACATTTTTTTTTAAACTTGAAAACTGGCAGTTTTTATTTCTGGCAGGTAGAAATTGTCAGATGTAACAGTTTCATTTTTGACAAACAGTTGTAACTTAATATTTGTTGCTTTTCAGATTTAAATTAAAGTTTTAAAACTCAAAATTTCAAAACAAAATTGGAATTATTAAACAAATAACAATATTGCTTAGGTAGCCTAAGTCCATGGATATTTATTCAGATACATGGTACTTTGGGAGACTATGCATTATCACAAGGACTCCCTAAAACTTGTGTCTCAAGCTTCTTTAGGTATGAAACACTGATATTGAAAATAAAGATGGAACAGTTTTATTTTATTCTTAGTCAGAAAAGAGGCTGTAACGTGTTTGCTATGCTAAAAATCTTGATTGTTTCTGAAATAAGCCTCTGAATGTTTGTTTGTGTGGGTCATTTATCTTATAAACGTATACTTTTGAGCAAATATATTTCAAACAATTGGTAATCAGAAACTCAGAAAAAGGGAAGTACAAAAATAAAACACATCACAGGATTGTTATCTGACTGAAGGTTCCATGAGTGATTTTCCATTCTTTATCTGATATTGTACAATACTGATGTTAATAAAGGATAATATTTTAGTTCAGGGTTGAAAAGAAGAGTCCTTAATGCTTGGTTGTTTTCTTGCAGAAACTTCATTACCCAAACTAGACACAGTAACATCATTAGTGCTAGTAAAGAGTGGGATTGAGAGTAATTTGCTAGCATTGATGATGTTACCTGGCTTTGGTAATGAAACATCTGCAAGAAAAGAATAAAGCTCAGAGAGCACTATGGACCCCTCAGCATTGATATTGTGATTTCTGAAACTATCTGTAAGAATAGGATACACAACTATCGAATTCTTGAAGCTTTTGGAGGGTTTTGATTATTATGTGTAAGTGCTCTAGTCATTTCCCTGCTTCAGTCTCTGAACTACTACAGAAGTGAGTAGTACTAAAGTCATTATGTTTTTCATAAAAACTTCTCCTGATTTAACAAATTCAAGCAGTTTCTTAGTTTTTTTGTGGAGCAGAGAATTAAAAGAAAAATAGCAACATAATACAAATAGAAATGTTATGTATTCAGTTAGACACAGGATTAAGGGAACTTCAGAATCTTGTTCTTTTCCCATCCCAAAATGTGATGAAGCTGCCACTAAATTTTCTTTAATATTCTCTTTACTGTTCTGTAAAAAATTAAACTCATTTAATTTTATAATATCCTTGGCATATGTTATGCTGTCCTGAAGTTCTCACCATTAAAAAATAAATGTTGTATGGGTGCTCAAATGATACAGCAGAAAGAGACGAAGGACAACCCGAAGGAAATACTCAGTGGGTATAAAAATATATTTTAAAAGTTATAAGATTCCAAGAGAAAGAAATAAAAAGGTGATTAAAAAGTCAACAAATGATGGAACTCCAAAAACGTTAAGAGATGATGGATAGTGATAAAATATATTAATAAAATGAAAAAATAGAAACTATAAATAGGGAAAATAGTAGCATATATACTAACAGATAATATAATTTATTGTAATTAAGAACAAACTAAGAGTAGAAAGTGCACGTTTAGGATCAGGTAGTTTAATTGTATTATTAATATTAACAATGTATTAAAATATATTGTGAACTTAAAACTTTTAAGGATTAGAAATTGTGGGGATTTTGAGATATAATCCTAGGATTGATTAAATTTTGTTAATATTTGGCCTTATTAATAGTTCTAGACATTTGGGATATTGAAATTATGGTGGAATAATGAGTATTTTAAAAATATTAAATATTAGTGATTTAATGGGGAATAACAAATACATGGTGTGAAGAAATGTTATTTATGTTTAAATGAATTAATGGGAATAATGATAAAGAATTATAAATAGAGAATGGCATTGTTGAAGTTGGAAGATTAAGATTATGCATACTTACAGTATTTGTATTATTATTGTTAGCATTGCTTAAAAAGGACATTGACCCAGTTCAATATACTGTCCACAAAATATGCATGGTGTGAAAGGAAAACTGCAAATAAAACATGAATTTAAAAAAGTGTTGTAAATTAAATAATAGCAATAAAATAAAATAGCTTTACTTATCTGGAATAATCAATTATTGTGAATTTAAAGTACAGCTCTGTCAACAAAGATGATAATCTGTAATGGTAGAGATGAAGATTCCCAGAGTTAAGAAAAAATCATTTATATCCTGGCATGCTTCTTTGCTAGCTTGTACTAATCATATTTATCCTATAGTTCAAAATGATAATTTAATTTTGGTTGGAAATTTTGATTTGCTAAAACCATAATTTATCAGATTTGGTTTAATAGGTTGTTGTTTTAATTCAGTTTTCTCTCCTTTTACTGAAAGAAAAGGGTAAGGAGCACATCAGGTTAATTTCTGTAATGACAAACCATAGTTTGCTATTTCTAATATTTTGAAACATTATTTTCCATGTTTACTGAGCTTAATTTTTGAATATGAATTCAGATAAAAAAGATACCAGCAGTTCAGTTCTGCATTGTTCGTTTCCTTAGTTGCTTGTATTTCTAAAGTTCCAATACTGAAGCCAAATTTTTGCTAATCTCCTATTAATATTCATTGACTGGAACTCAATGCAGTCTCATTATCTGACAATATAGGAAGATAATTCAAAAGTAATTTATTTTATATTTTGATATAAATTAGATAAAGCCGATAGCAATGAGGAAGGACAGTAGTTCTGTTTTGCTTTCCCTTTCATTCCTTCTTTCTTTTACTGATTTTCTAAATATTATTGAGCCTACAGTTTAGTACCATATGAACAACTTTTCAGTGCTTCAGGTTTAAATGCAAAATAAGGTCTTTCAGTGGATCCGAGAATGCAAACACAGTATTTGTTAGCCAATATTTATATGAGCTCTATTTTCTCTCTGATTTAGCATGTTTTTCCAGATAGCTCACTTTTCAGATAAGATTCATTATACATTAGATTGAACTTTTGTTTTTTGCTTTAGACTATTTGAAAAATGCAGGTAGTCCTTAACCTATGATCACAATTGAGCCCAAAACTTATGTTGTTAATCAAGACAGTTGTTCAGCGAGTTTTGATCCATTTTATGACTTTTCTTGCCATAGTCGTTAAGTGAATCACTGCAGTTAAGATAGTAACCTGGTTGTTAAATGAATCTGGCTTCTTCCTTGCCTTTGCTTGTGAGAAGGTCACAAAAGAAGACTACATGATCCTGAGATACTACAGCCACCATAAATATGAATCAGTTGCCAGGTTTCCGAATTTTGATCACATGACTATAGGAATGCTGCAATGGTCCTAAGTGTGAAAAATGGTCATAAGTCGTTTTTTTCAGTGCCATTGTAATGCACGGAATGGTCATTAAACGAACTGTTGTAAGTTGAAGATTACCTGTACATATTTGCAACAAATTAATAAAATCAACAATCATAAGAGTAGGGAAAAGTTTCCTCAAGGTAAATCCAGCTTGTGGTGCTTATATAGTCACATCTACAGTATGTATTCTTCATACTAATACAGAAGGTATTGGTTATTGCCTTCTTCCTGGAAATGTTGTCTATTTCCCAAACTACCTTATAATAATGGCATTTTGTGGTGAGGCCATGTTACAGGAGTACTTGAAAGTTTGTGAACTGTTTGGAATTTGCATAAATATGACCTAAAATGTAATCTGTTTTCCACAACAGTCCTAAAACTACATAAAGAGAACCAAATTAGACAGATAAGTCAAGCATATTTATTTATTGAAAAAAAATGATTCAAAGCTACATATTTGCACGTGGAAAAAGTGTGTGAACCTTTAAGATTATTAGTTCATTTGAAGAGGAAGTTAGAATCCAGTGTTTCAAATAATGAGATGATAGCAGGTGTGAATGTGGGAAATCCTGCCTTATTTAAAAAACAAAATTCTGGGTATTCAGTGTCAAAGCCTGATCTTCATAGCACAGGTAACAGAAGATTTCTGAGGACCTCTGAAAAGAGTTGTTGATGCTCACCAGGCTAGAAAAGCTGACAAATTATTTTCAAAGAGTTTATACTGAACCAGTCCTCTTTTGGGCAGATAGTGTACAAATGGAGGCAGCAGTAGCAGTATTATAACCCTTCCCAGGACTGGTCGGTCCATCAAAATTAGAACAAGAGCAAGGTATTCCAGGAGATCTCCAATAACCATCGGATAATATGTAAGAAACTAATTGTATGTGGGAAAGAACATGGGAGAATGGGCCAAGAAATGATACCAAGGGAATGATTATAGCAGCCTAGCCCAAAGCTGGATAGTTGGTGGAACAAAGAGACCCAGAAGAGCCACTTTCTCAGGTTGTAAAAGAGACGTGAGAGAATTATACTTTCAGATTTGCAAAATTGTAAAATTTGGCTTTACAATAAAGTAGAATTAATTCATCTGGTTGTATTTCCTGTCTTGTCTACTTAATAAGACTGAAAGGAACAAAAGGCCTGTCTTGCATTGGCGAACATTAGTGTTTATGAGAACACCGAATAGCAGTCATGTGCATGGCAGGCTGCGAGGAGAAAGCCACTGCCCTTAAAAAAGAACATTGCTTTGTTCAAATTTGAAAGGCACAATAAATAAGCCAAAAAGTTATTGGAAGAATATTCTCTGGATGGACAACACCAAAATAGAACTCTGGGATTTGAATGAAAAACATTATGTTTGGTGAAAGGCAAACGTTGCATTCCAGCATAAGAACATTATCCAATCTGTGAAATGTGATATATCACAATAATTTGTCAGCACTGATACAACTGTGAATTTCAATAGGAGAGCATCATAGTGGAGGTGGTTGATTGACTAAACACAGATCCTATTTCCCTCCCCCTCTCCTGTCCTCTCTATTTTAACATGTGGCTTGTATTAAACATTTATCTTTTATTATTGTTTTGGAATGACTAATTTTAATCCTATGGAATATTGAAGAACAAGTCAGGTTTAGAAAGGGGAGAGGCACTATAGATTAGTACTTAGTTCTTCATCATCTGATTGAAAAATATATATCAAATAGACTTGTATCATTATATGCCAGTTTTATAGATCTCAAGGCAGCCTTTGATACAGTTACCAGGACTAAGGTATGGGAGAAGCTGGAAGCTGCCTCAATTGACCGCAGGTATCTTCATCTAATATATGCCCTACATACTAAAACATCCCTCAAGGTGAGGTGTAATATGGAAGGGTTCTTCTCGAAGTCAATCAAAACTAAAAAGGGGGTTATACAGGGGTGCAATTTTTTTTTTTTTATTTGCATTTATATGCCGCCCTTCTCCGGAGACTCAGGGCGGCTTACAGTCTATGGAGCACCATGCTAGGTGCTCGGCAATAGCCTTCATTCCATTGTATATGCCTGCTTATTACTAGGGCTTTTAGCCCCCCGCAAGCGGCATTTTTACAAGGTCAGCTTATTGCCCCCAACAATCTTGGGTCCCCTTGCATTTCAACTTCTGTATAAACGACATGGTAAAATGGTTAAATAAACCAAATTACCTCCCCCCCTTTAAAATAGGTGATCAAAGCATCGCCTTTTTGGTCCATGTAGATGACGCTGTTATCCTCTCCAGGATACCAGTAGGTCTTAAAAGAGCCTTGTGAGCCCTTGTTCAGTATTGTAATTACAATAAATGGACATAAATGATGAGAAAACAAAGGTTATGGCTTTTGCAAAAAGGTCAAAATTCTATTCATGGTATCAAAATGGCCGTAATATAGAGCACATAACCACTTCAAATACATAGGGATGGTCATCCAGGTCACTGGTTCAAAAAAAGCACATGGTGAATATGCAGCTGCCTTGGGCCAAAGATTAGTGAGCATCATCCTTAAATTTTTCTACACAAAGGGAAGATATTATGTCCCTGCCGCAATTAAGCTTTTTCTGGCCAAGTTGCTAGCAGTTTCTTTATGGGACCTTGCTCGGACCCTCAGCTTCATGTTTTGCACCATTGGAAAAAGTTCAATCCAAATTCATTAGATCAATTTTCCAGATGCCACATTGTGTCTCAAATGCACTTCTGCGCCTGGAGACAGGATTGACAAAAGTTGAAGCAAGAATCTATATAGCGCTTTAAATCTATAGCTAAAGCTTAACTGCAGGGTCTTTCTCCACTAATCCTCCAAAACAAGTGGATCAAGGCTGTCGAGTCCACATTTGCCAAACTAGACTTCTCCCCAGCCCCAATACTCAAGTTGGACTACAATCAAGCAAAACAAACCTTGTGGCAAAGGGTAGAGGACATCAAAAGGCAAATGGATTTAGGGAAAGCTCCACTGTTTCTGGCTCCATACGCCATTAGATATGTTGTCACTCCTGTCAGCTATCTTAGCCAGTTAGAGTCAGCAAACCATTGGAGAGCATTTTCGGTGCCATGCTCTTCCATTGGCAAGTATAGAAAGATACCATTGACTGAAAGACTCTGTTCCTGTGATTCAGAAGTGATGGAGACCATTGGTCACATACTCCTTCAATGTTCCTTTACAGAGAAATTTGGGGAAAAAATATTCCAATAATTACTAGGTATCCTGGCCATTTTGACACTGCTTATCTATAGTGGTGCTTAAGGATGAACATAGCGCAGGTGGCTAGATTGTGCGCAGCAGTACTGGTTGGTTACATATGTCTAATCCACCATAGCTATTTTATACAACAAATGTGGCAAACCCATTGCACTGCTTATTCCTTTCCCTTTTAGTATTAAACTGGCAATGGGCCACACAGTTTATGGATTGTAATTTTAGTATAGTTAATCCATGTATAAGTGACAGATTAGATTTTATCATTGATTTTAGTTGCTAGAAATTTTAATTGTATATTTACTGAGTGTTTTTATTTGTTCTGGTCTATGATAGTAATAAACTGAATTGTAATTGTAATCATATTGAAATGTTTGGAAGGACCTGAAACGGGCAATTCATATGAAGAAGCCCACCAACATCCCAGAGCTGAAAGTATTGTATTGGGCTAAAATTCCTCCAAGCTGATGTGCAGGAGTGATTAACAGTAATGAGAAACATTTAGTTGTTGCTACCTATAGAGGACACACCAGTTACTGAAAGTTCACATTTGTTTGCCATATAGAAATACAGATAGTCCTGAACTTAGGACCACAGTTGAGTACAAATTTTCCATTGCTAAGCAAGACAGATAAGTCTGTTTTGCCCCATTTTACTACATTTCTTGCCACAATTATTAAGTGAATCACTGCAGTTGTTACATTAGTAACACAGTTGTTAGGTGAATTTGATTTCCCCATTGACTTTCCTTGTCAGAAAATCACAAAAAATTATCATAAATACATGCCAGGCATCCAAATTTTGATTTGATTGACCAAAAGGATGCTGCAACGGTCATAAAAATGGTCATAAATCACTTTTTTCAGTAACTGAACAGTTATTAAACAAATGGTTGTAAGTCAAGGATGTATATAGCTTTGAATCATTTTCCTGAGAGAATTATTCATCCATTTTCCAGACCATCTTTGGTTGTTTTTTTTTACTCCAGTGAAAAAGTGTGGGAGATCACTTCAGGATACTATGTAGGTTGAAGAGCTAAAAGAGTTTGTTGTGGAGCTTTGATGACAGTCTGTTCCCAGGCTGGGTACCTGTTACACATTTAGAAATAGCAGAGCTGGTGAAACAATTTAAGATGGGTAAAATTTTTATCACTACTGCAATTGTGAGTAATCATCTAGAATAATCAGTGTTAGCATCTGTGTTTACCTACATAGATTGTTCTACACAGGTTTGAAGAAAGTGAAGCTGAGTCATTTGTCAAAAAAAGTCAGTTGAGATTTACCTATTCATTATAGACCACTAAGTACTTTTTGGAAATATTATGTTTAACATCTTTATAGTAAACTTGGGACAATTCAAAATATAAAGAGCCGAATGTTTGATTATAGAGCATGCTCTAATTTAATTGAAACTGGATCTGCAGTATATGCTTCCTTTATTGAATTTAGATTTGCATTTAATTTTTTTCTAGATGTAGGCAATGGTACAAATTTTAAAATTCTGTAGATGGATTCATGCTCTTGTTAATAAATAAACTTTATGAAAATTGAAGATTAAAAATTCAATGCAATATACAGTAATTCCTATCTGTACAGAAGTTGTGAGGAATGTTGGTGCTCTTTGAGGTTGATTATTGCATAAAAGTTGAGTAGGGCTGTATCTTATCATTGATATGTTATTTTTATTCTGATTAGATCAGATCACCTTATAAGCCATGGGTGTCAAACTTGCCATGTCACATTGCTGTCACATGACATTTTGTGACATTTCCTCATTCGCGAAGCTGGGGTGGGTGTGGCTTGTGCGCGACGTGTCCAGCCCACAGGCCACCAATTTCATACCCTGTTACAAGCCATGGTCCAATATTACAATACTAAATTTTGGAGAGCATTAACCCTAATATACTGCAACGCTTTTAACAATTATTTTTGAAGGAAAGTTTAGGAAAATTCCTTACACTTAGGACTTTGTGATGAAGTGGTTGAAAATACAGTCAATGTATTTTTCTTTGTCAGTTTTATATCCCTTTAAATATTTGAACCTTTCAGATCTATTATATGTACCATTGCTATTAATTGACCAATATTATTTAGTTTGTTTGAATATTCCTTTGTTTGTTTTATTTTTTTAAACAGTATAATTTTTGTATTGATTATTTAGTTATTATTTTTGGCTTTTTAGTTTTCATGTTTTATTTTCATTTAAGTCGAATTCTGGCCTTTAACAGTAAGTCTTTCATCTGATATACTTTTGACATTCCAGCTCAGATTTTGTTTTTTGTTTTTTTAGTAGAAGCTTTCCTTGCTTCTATATCAAGAGAAATTATTTTAATAGGTGGCTGTTGAGTCTGCTGTTCTTTCTCACTTTCATTAGAGAGTCAGACTTTCTCATGGTATTAAATGTTTCATAATAGTTGTCAAAGCTGAAGTGTATAATTTGTGCAATTACAGAGATTCATACAAAAATATATGAAGACACATGTAAGTAATATAACTATATATCTAATTTGATCAAGTGATTAAGGTTCCAGGCTAGAAACCAGATTGTGATTTTTAATCCCAGATTTTAAAACCCAGCTGGGTGATTTTGGGCCAGCCTCTCTCTCTTAGTCCAACCTCACTTCACAGGGTTGTTATTGGGGGGAAGGAGGAGCATATGTTGGATATGTTTGTCATCTTGAATTATTTGTAAAAATAATAAAGTTGGATTATAAACAAATAACAAATAAAAATATAATGGGCTGTGTTTTTGTTTTTCCTTGTTTCTTCAATATCCCATCAAAGCAAATTGTAAACGATTGGTGCTTTCCATGGCATGATGCCATTTCTTCATTTTTTTTCATTTTAAATTATTTATAGTTTGAAAATTATGTTTACCTGTTAATTTAATCCATACAAATAACATTATTAGAAATAAAATACTTTTATTCCCTGAGTTATTGCAACATGCTCTACATCTGTTGTTTATCAATTAGATTCTTTAGTATCTTGAACAGCTTCAGGCTATTGCAGATGTAAGAATCTCATTAAAGCTTTATTTAGCTGCAGCTCTGAACTTTGACTAGTTGCTTGGAAACCTCATGTAGGCTGTGTGAATACAATGGAGACGGAGAAACCTTTTTAAAAGAACTGATCTATTTTCAGCTGTTTTCTGAAAGATTCTGCTATTCTTTTATTTTTGCTGCTATAGTATTCTCTTCTATTGATGTAGTATTATATTGATTTGTTTGCAAGTTTTTAAAATACAAATCAAATAATAATGAATATCAACAGTATCCCAATGAAAAAGTCACTTTCAAGCAATTAAAGCTAATATCAAGTTTTATCCAGTTCAAACACTCAATCAAACAATCAAATCTTTATTTGGTCATAGACCATCAAATAAAACATAAGAAACAAGGACAGTTAAGATAAAAGGAAAAATATAGTTATTCTATCTAAAAAGGATTAGAGTTAATATACAATGTACTGTGCAGATTATAGAACAATACTTCTCTATGGTCAAGGAAATAAAATTTCCTTGATAATAACAATTTGATTGAATAGGATACTTAGTAGGGAATGAAAATCATAATTCCTGGCAAGCACCTGTGTAAAGAGGGCAATTAAAAAATAATATGTTCCATCAATTCAATTATTCCTATATGAAAACACTTTCTGTTCAAAGGGTATTTTTTGGTATCTACCTTTGGTAATGGCTGTTGGGAGGGCATTGAATCTGACTAAGAATAAGGCCCTTCTGAATTTTGGGATTGTTACACCACTATCTAACTGGTTGGTGGAAATGTGCAGAATGACTCAAGATGATGTTTCTGGCTAGAGCTGGAAAGTTTTCTTGCAGCTCTAGATCAATGGCTTGCTGTTTGAGATCAGCTAGTCCACCTATGTAGCCCATTAAGATGATGTCTGGCCATGAATAGCCATAAAGTTGCAATTTCGCAGTATTGCCTGGCTCCTGAAACGTTGTAAGCATTTGGCTATAATTAATGGAGCCAAGCTAATTGGAAAGAAGGAGAGCTTAAGCCAATAGAGGAAGATATACTGTAAATCCAGGCAGAAGTTTCAAGTTTAAGGAAGTCAGCTTCATAGCAAAGGACAGCATTTGAAATGCAACAAGATGCTTGAAAGATGGTTCTCAAAATCTTGGGCTAAACTCTTTCCAAAGAAAGGAATGATGGAAGAGCCAAACTGAGCTTCAAAAAAAAGCTGGAACTGGGCTCTGATCTTAGCTGAGAAGACTTTAATAACTGAAGATAAATGCTGAGCTCTTGTGGACAAATGAAAGGTTTGCAAAGGCAAAATTGTTTTTTATGCATTGAAAGTATCTAATTGGTATGAGATTTATAGTTCCCAGTAGCTTGGAAGAGAATCCACAGATATTTAAGTGTCTTGACTTGTTCCATTAAATGGTTAGTTTCTAGAAATGTGTCTTAGGGTGCTTAGCAAAAACTATGACTTTGGTTTTAGAGTAAAAAATTTCTAGATTTTTGAGGGCAATGTTCAGGTAGTATATGAAGTAAGACAATCTATATTTGAGAAAGCTGCACAGCATCAGCTGCATACAGAAGAATAGAGATGTGTCTTATTTCCCAATTTTGGTGAATGAAGAGATTGACTATTCAGTTTGTCAATAAGAGAATTAAAGAAAGGGAAGCTAGAATTCTCCTTTTTAACAGAAATTTCTTTGGGTTGGTATCCTTGGGCACTGCATTGTACAAATTGTACAAAATGTTGGCCGGTGATATACTGTAATAAGAAACTACATCAGTAATAATTCGCCTAACTCAAATGGATGGCCATTGGAGAGGAATTCATCTGATATGGAAAGATCCTTTGCCTTGGACTCATAAAGAATGCAAAATAGGGCTTTCCAAATTCCCATTGGTTTGGCAAGTGTGTGACGGGTCAATTACCTGGGCCGATAGGATATGCCAGAATAAGGACAGATTTTTATCTTTGACAACTAGAGACAATTAGCAATAAGTTCATTGAAGTTTTCCTCCTTTCCCCCCAACAGATAATATAGATATCACTTTCTTTGTGATGCAACTTTTAGAAACTAACTGAATCTTTTTGGTAGCCATACAATTACAATCAAACTCATAATTAGATCTAATTCTTGAATTTAGTGTGTTTTTCCATATCTCAATAGTGAAATGTTCTTGAAGGCTTTATAAAAGAGATATATAATAGATGCATGGGGGCCTGTCAAATTTCTTATTAGTTCAACATGAGTGTTCCAAAATTCAAAAAAAAAAAGCATGTTGGAATATTTAGCATGTTTCTTTTTTCTTTTCTTCGCAGCTCGCTTCTCGGAGGGCTTGTGGGGAGCGGGGGGAGGGCTGGGGCTTGAAAAGGTTTCAGTGGTTTTAAGGCATTGCACGGATGATGTTAGCTGGTTTGGTAATAAAACGGGTTTTGAAGATGGCCGACGCGGTGCTCCGCCGCTGCTCGCTCCGGCCTAGACGGCCTCAGCTGCGGCCCCCCTTGTCCCCTAGGTCCCCTCGCCGGTGGCAGAGGCGGGGGAGGATCGGGGGAGGCCGGTCGGGACATCTGGAGACTGGTCGGGGGTCTGCTGGAGCCGCGGGACCGGTGCAGAGGGCGGCGTGGTCGTGACGGCCCTGGCGGCTCCGAGTCGATTGTGGAGGCCCCGGAGGCCTTTCCCGGCGGTCGGCGGTCGGCGGAGTAAGTCGGCGGTCGGCGGAGCGGGGTGTCTGTGGACGAGCGCCTGGTGGCGGCGGCAGCAACGGCGGCGGCGGTGGCCGCGGCGGCGGTGGCCGCGGCGGTGGCGGCGGCGGCTGCCTCTGGGGTCGTTGTGGCGGCGTCCTGTACAGAGACTGTGTCACGGCATGGCCCCAGCGGCCCCCTGAGGAGTATGGTGGCCCTGGATTCCCCAGGGCGAGGCCGATTCGGGGGGGCCGTTTGGAGGGCCTTGGACTGGCCTCGGCGGCTTTGTTACAGCCGCGGAGGCCCTGGAACAGCGGCCGTGACACCCCCGGAGTTCCAAAGGGCGGTGAAGAGGCCTTGGCGCCCCCAGTGAGGCACGGCGGTGTGGCAGGCTCGGCGACCTCACTCGGGCCGGGGCGGTCTTGGGAGGCTCCGGTTGGTCCTGACGCGGGCCTGTTGCAGTTACGGCCCTGGAGTGGACCTAGGGCACCCTTGACGGCCCCGAAGACGGCGCGGAGGCTGGGGGACCCACGGAGGAGCTCGGCTGAGGAGTGGTGGTGCCGATGCCCCCGTGGGCCGCTTAGGCGGAGCCATGGTTGTTCCCCTTTTTTCCCTGGGGCCCCCACCGGTGGCAGAGGTGGTGGGCCCAGGGGGGGGATTAGCTCTGCCTGTGACCTTTTCCCCCCCGGGGGTCCCACCGGTGGCAGAAGTGGGACGACTGGGGGGAGGCGGCATATACCCCAGCCTACCTGGATTTTTTCCGCGGCCAGAGGATGGCAGAGACTGCAGGCGCTCCGGGACTGTCGAGGTGGCCGGGACCACGGACTTACTCGAGGGCAGAGCTCTGGGCCCTGAGGGATGCCCCCCTCTCCCTCAGGTGGCCTCCAAGGCTCTCTAAGACCTTTTGTGATGAGGGATCCTGGGATCCGGAGCGATGGTGGGGCCGAAGAAACCGGAGGAAGTGTTGTAAATCTGGGATTAAATTTTTAATGGGATTTTTTAAGGGGTTGGAAGGATCCAGGGCGGGCGGGGGAGACAGCCCGCATGGAATTGGGGGCAGCCGGGCCGGCACGCGCGCCTGGGGGGCCTCGGGGGTTCCTGTGTCGGGGTGGCAGACAGGGGGTGGGCAGCGGGGGGCCAATTTTATTAGCACGGTGACTGGGAGAGGTAGATATGCTGGGGGTAGAGGGCCATATCCGGTAAGGGGATCGCGCTCCCGATGTTTGCAAGCGGTAGCGCGCTCCGACCCTCCTTACCCATCCTGCAGCCCTGGTTGTCCGGAATCTCAGGCCCTGAATACCCGGCTGTTGTTGTGCAATGCCAGGTCCGTGGTTAATAAGGCTCTCCTGATCCATGATCTGGTTCAGGAGGAGGCCGCGGACCTGGTAGGTGTCACCGAAACCTGGCTGGGCCCAGAGGGCGGTGTCCCTCTGGTTGAGATGTGCCCACCAGGTTTCCTTGCATTTCACCAGCCTAGGGCTCAGGGAAGGGGTGGTGGGGTAGCGGTGCTTATAAAGGAAGTCCTCTGTCCTAGGGAGGCCACTGTCCCTCAGACGGCTGGCTGTGAATCTCTATTTGTGAAGTGGGGGCAAGGGGTACAGATGGGTCTTTTGATGGCGTACCTGGCTCCCTGCCACGTCTCATCGGCCTTACCCGGACTCCTAGAGGTAATAGCCGGGCTGGCGGTTGAGACCCCTAGGCTTTTGGTCATGGGGGATTTCAACCTGCCATCGCTCGGTGAAACCTCGGGATTGGTCCGGGAGTTCTTGGCTTCCATGACGGCCATGGACCTGACCCAGTTAGTTTCTGCCCCCACTCACATAGGAGGACACATGCTGGACCTGATTTTTGTCTCTGGGCAGTGGTTGAATGACTGTAATTGGGGGGATTTAGTTATTACACCCTTGTCATGGACAGATCATTCCCTCCTTAGGCTGGATTTCTGTTCCGCTACCCCCCACCGCAGGGAGGCGGAGCCACTTAGATGGTTCCGCCCCAGGCGCCTAATGGACCCGGAGCGGTTCCAGAGGGAGCTTGGGCCATTTCCTGAATCTCTGGCTCTCAGCTCGCCTGGAGACCTGGTGGCCACCTGGGATGGGTTGGCCGCCGGGGCTCTAGAGCGAGTTGTGCCTCTGCGACCTCTGACCCGGCACAGATCCCATTTGGCTCCGTGGTATACGGAGGAGCTACGGGAGATGAAGTGCCGGAAAAGACGTCTAGAGGGCATTTGGAGGGCGAGCCGTTCTGAGTCTGACCGAACACAGGTGAGATCTCATATTAAGACTTACCTTGTGGCGATAGGGTCGGCGAAATCTTCGTATTTCTCCGCCCTTATTGCATCAGCAGAAAATCGGCCTGCCGCCCTGTTTAGAGTGACCCGCTCTCTACTTGAACCGAGAGCGCGGGATGACCTCTTGCAGGGTAGGGCGGAGGAGTTTTCCCGATTTCTGCATGATAAAATCGCTCAGATTCAGGAGGGGCTCGACTCCAATTGGGTGGTCCCGGGGGAGGTGTCCGGGGCAGGTCTTGGGAGTGTTATGTGGGGGGAGTTCGATCCTGTGACCGCCGAGGGTGTGGACAGGTTGCTGGGGGGTCTGAATGCCACCACCTGTTTATTGGACCCGTGCCCTTCCTGGCTGGTTTCGGCCGCCAGGGAGACGACACGAGGCTGGCTCCAGGGGATTGTCAACGCTTCCTTGAGAGAGGGGGTGCTCCCTACCGCCTTGAAGGCGGCGGTGGTGCGCCCCCTCCTCAAGAAGCCTTCCCTGGACCCAGCTATTTTAAACAACTATCGTCCAGTCTCCAACCTTCCCTTAGTGGCGAAGGTTGTTGAGAGTGTGGTGGCACGTCAGCTCCCCCGGTACCTGGAGGAAGCTACTTACCTCGATCCGTTCCAATCGGGCTTCAGGCCTGGACATAGCACTGAGACGGCATTGGTCGCGTTGATTGATGATCTCTGGAGGGCTCGTGACAGAGGGTTCTCCTCTGTCCTGGTCCTATTAGATCTCTCGGCGGCTTTTGATACTATCGACCATAGTATCTTATTGCGACGGTTGGGGGGGTTGGGGATTGGTGGAACCGTCCTTCGATGGTTCTCCTCCTTCCTCTCTGACCGTTCGCAATTCGTGTTGGCGGGGGGGGAGAGGTCCACCTCTAGGCCCCTGGTTTGTGGGGTGCCTCAGGGGTCGGTCCTCTCTCCCCTCTTGTTCAACATTTACATGAAGCCGCTGGGCGAGATCATCTGTGGTCTTGGAGTGAGGTGTCATCTGTATGCAGATGACACCCAGCTGTACATCTCCACTCCGGACCACCCCAACGATGCTGTGGGGGCTATGTCTAGGTGCCTGGAGGCCGTGCGGGACTGGATGGGCGGGAACAGGCTTCGGCTCAACCCAACCAAGACCGAGTGGCTGTGGTTTCCGGCGCCCCGATATAGCCAGCTGACACCTTCGCTGGCTATTGGGGGGGAAGTTCTGCCCCCCACAGAGAGGGCTCGCAACCTGGGTGTCCTCCTGGATGTACGGCTGTCACTTGAACATCACATTGCGGCCGTCTCCAGGGGGGCGTTTCATCAGATCCGTCGGATCTACCGGTTGCGGCCCTTCCTGGATCGGGACGCCTTGCGCACGGTCACTCAGGCCCTTGTCACCTCTCGCCTGGACTATTGTAATGCCCTCTACATGGGGCTCCCTGCGGGGAGCATCCGGAGACTCCAGTTGGTGCAAAATGCAGCCGCGCGGGTGATCATGGGGGCGTCACGTAGTGCCCATGTGACGCCTCTCCTGCGCGAGCTGCATTGGTTGCCGGTGGCTCTCCAGGTTCGCTTCAAGGTTCTAGTTTTGACCTTTAGGGCGACCCATGGCATGGGACCAGGTTACCTTCAGGACCGCATTCTGCCAACGTTCTCCAACAGGCCGGTGCGTTCCCACAGGGAGGGTCTGCTCCGGGTGCCGTCGGCCGCTATGTGTCGTCTGGCGGCGCCAAGGAGTAGGGCCTTCTCTGTGGGTGCCCCCGCCCTCTGGAATATTCTGCCACCGGAACTTCGTACCGGCACGGACCTGAGGGCCTTCAGGCGCACGTTGAAGACCTGGCTCTTTGAGCAGGCCGGCCTGGGCTGAGAAAATGATTTTAAATTTGGTCTCCATTTTTAATTCTAAATTGGGTTTTAAGGGTGGGGGGGGGTTTCTTAGTCTTATTACGCAGCCGATTTAAATTTAATATTTTTTAACTTTTGTATTTTCTGTGGGGTTTTTAGATGAGCTGTTCACCGCCCTGAGTCCCTTGGGAGAAGGGCGGTATATAAATTGAATTAATAAATAAATAAATAAATAATAAATTTAGAGCTGTTGCCTTAGTATCTGCCAATGAAAAATATATATCTACAGAAATCACAGCTTTAACGAGAAAAAATTATCTTTAGTAAGGGAAGGTGATTACTGTTAATTCTACTTCGATTCACTTTATAGAAATAATTAAATTATGGAAATTTGCCAACAAGCTAGTATTGATTTAAGTCTCCCAGGCCAATATGAAAGTTCTCACAGTGATCTTCTGGAGCAGTGATCTTTCATTTATTTTGCATAGATCAAAATGATTCTCTAGTTTTCCTAAGTAAGATGAAGTCCCAGCAAATTGCAAGTTCCAAGTTGGGTAAGTGGTCCTTGGTACTGTCGGAGCTTCATTGTTTTCTTGCAGATGTTTCTTTATCCAATCTTGGTAACCTCATCATTGATAGAAGGGAGTGGGATTTGCTGTCATATTATATTTTAATGGCTTGCACCCTCTCTTCCCTGTCCCTCTCCCCGTCTCCTTCTCCCTGTCTCCCTCCTTCCCTCCTTCTCTCCCCCCCTTTCCCCTCCCTCCCTGTATCATGTGAAATTAAGAATATTGTGCAAAAGTTTCATACTCACCTAAGTCTTGGTTTGTGGAAAATGTGATTGCTTTACACTTACTGTTTCCCACTTGGAATGTTTTATTTAAAAATTGAATATTCTACAAACAGTTTAATCAAATGCATATAAGTGTTTAGTAATATATGCATGTTAAACAAGTGAAAGGACCATTCCATAAGCAAACCATCTTGTTCAGTGCCATCTTTTCTAGAAAGTAGTGTTAGCAAACACATTATGGCTGATGATTTACTTCAGGAAACTATCTGCTGTCTTTTCTATGAGCATTCATTTGTTTGTCTAAAAATAATACAGCATTGAACAAAACCTTCCTGGAAGACAAAAAAGAGAGACTGCATTTCTATTAAGATCACAAAAACTACTTCACATGAAACAAAAGATCTGAGCTATTCCATTTCATGATACAAATGTAATATAAATATCTTTTGAGGCTGCTTTCTATTGTTTTGCCCATCTAGTTCAGAATTATCTTTCAGAATAAGTGGGACAAGGTATATATCTAAATTTGTATTTTCCCCTTGCATGAAATTCTTATGCTAAGACTGTAAATTGCAAGTTTTTATTATTATAAGTGGTCCTGATATAGAGCAGAAAAAATACCAAATAATTAATATTTACATCTTATATGTTATCTAAAACCAAATGTTATAAACAGATCTATGTAGGATTTTTTTTATCTCAGAATTTACATAAATATTTTTCAAATTTAAAATTACATGGCTGCAAACACTAATAAAAACCCACTTTGAGGTAATTATATTCTAATAAAATTTTGAGTATAGTGTAGGCAAGCTTGTGAAACGTATGGCCCATAGGTTTCATGCTACCTGCATACTGCCCTGCCAACTTTTTTTGAAACTCAATAAATCCACCACTTCCAAATGTCACTGCTGCAACTCTGTAACTCATACTGTTAAGTACCTATACTATCTCCAGGCCTCACTGACACTCATCAACTATACTGCTACTGCTGTACCACTAGGTTCTGAACAACAGATAGCACAACCATTATTCCTTATGGTCCCCAATTCTTTTTAATTTATCAGTGTAATTATTTCAGATCCATGAATTGGGCCAACCTGAAATATAACAATCCAACAGCACTTTTTCATTTAAAAAGCATATCCCTTAGTCTCTTATAATAGTGTGCAGAATATTTTCAGTGCTACAAGTGCAAAATTATATTTTTATATATGAAAATATATAAAATCTAGGATATAATTAAAATCCTTTTTCTTGTTCCATGCAGGTGAAACTGAACAGGAACTGGGACCTCCTCCCTCTGTAGATGAGGCAGCAAACACACTCATGACTCGCCTGGGCTTCCTCCTGGGAGAAAAAGTCACTGAGCTACAGGCAGGGAATCAGTATAACATGGAAGGACAGGAAGACAATCAGGTGAGCTTAAAACTTTGTGTAGAATGATAAGTATTTCACTGTATTCTATTTCTGGAAAACAAAATACCGCATGCTATAATTCAAATCTCATCTTGTATTAGATATTTGAAAATCATACATATTGGTGATTAACTAGAACTTGTCAGGCAAAAGCAACCAGAACAAGTCCATGAATTTTCAAGAATGGCTAGACTGACTGCATTCCCATGTGAACCAGTAGTTAAGGGCTTCAGTAGTCTGGCAATGGTTAGGTGGTTCATGTGGTTAGGACACTGGGCTGATGATCAGCAGCTCATGTTTTAGATCCAGTTAGTTGCCACAGGATGGGGTGGGATGTGCTCCCATCACCATTCCAGCTCCTACTGATCCAGCAGTTTGAAAGCAGGTAGATCGTGAGTAGATAGATATTTTGATGGGCAATTTGATAGGGACATGAAAGGAGCCCTTGATATAAAAGTAGTAGTAGTAGTAATCTAGAAAAAAAATAAAAGAAACAATAGGACAGGGATGGTAGGCAAGTTGGTGCACTTATGCACGCCCCCTAAAGACCTCTTAAGAAAGGGATGAGGTCAATAGTAGACAGTCTAAGGTTAAACTTTTTGGGATTTGGGGAAGAAACCACAGAGTCAGGTAGAATATTCCAGACATTGACCACTCTGTTGCTGAAGTCATATTTCCTGCAATCAAGTTTGGTGCGGTTTACCTTGAGTCTATCTCTTCATCCCCCACTCCTCTTTACTGTAGAATTTTCTTTAGCTGGTGATTCCAGCACAGAGATATTCTTACCTCTGCTAAAACTTGTAAATATGCAGAGATTGAAGATACCAGGTCAAGTTAAATCAAATTAAGAAATATTCTGGATATATAATTCTGAATAGAAGATAAATAGACTTTCTTATGTAAGATCCAAGTAGGAAGAACTTTTCAGGATTTCTCTTTTTCTCAGATCTTAGTTTAGCAAAGAATTCTGTTTTGATAGATTAGACAGAAACTAATGTAAATTATTTTTACTAATTCTTGTTAAAAATGGGATACAGATTAAACAGAAATACAGTAAATCCTTAATATGATCAAACAATGGACTTAAACAATTTGTTGTTGTAGATTACTTACTCATTTGGCCATTAAAAACTTCCCTTGTTGCTAATTATTTTTCTAGGAAGGGCAGTCCTCTAGCAATTTAGAACAGGCAATCCTTGTTTACTGATCACTTACTCAGAGACTATCAAAAATGTAGCAAAGATAAATGAGTGAAACTTGAGACTGGTCTTTAAAATTCTAGTTGTTGAAGTGCCTCCACAGTTATGTGATTACGATTTGAGTGCTTGGCAACCAGGTTGAACTTAAAGTGAGCTATGGCCACATGATCACCAGCCTTGCCTACTAGCTTCCCAAAAGCAAAGTCAATGGGAAAGATGACAGGAAAAGTCACAAGTTGATAAATCTCTCTCACCTATCTGCGCAGAACCGACTCATACTCTTCTTTCCTGGCCTCTCTGTGCTCATGCCATACTACAGCACCCGTCTTCTCCAGATGAGCTATTCAGAGCATCCATTGATTGGGATGATGCTTCTGTCGCTCATCTGATAGGCTGGGCTTTAATTGAGAGGACACTTCTCCTCCACGGGATTCCTCCCTAGCGTCCCCAGTTTTTGCTCAGCCTTCATGGTTATAGGCAGCTTAATTTCCTTTCCTTTGGCCGGAATAGCAAAGGCTTCAAAAAAAAAGACAACAAAAAGATTTGCTTTTAAACTCTAAACAAATCCTTTAAGGCTTTTAGTTTCAATGAGTCAAATAGCTCCCTACGGCATATAACTCGAGCCGAGGGAGCTTACCGTAACTTCAGATAATGATCTCCTCGCTCCCAGGACGATCGGAGGCGATAACGCCTCAGCCGCATGACTAACAACTCACATTTCTTAGCCCGTACCATTACGACCTTTTCAAGCCGAGCTACTGCGATTGCTGCCGATGAGAGCGGCTCCATTTTAAAAGGGTCCGAGGCTTCTCTCTCTCCCCTGGAAACACTGTCTGGGGTGGGGGCATCAGTGCCCATCTGCCCCACCGCGCTTTTTTATTCAAGGCGCGGAAGAGTTGCTTCCTATATATATATATATATATATATATATATATATATAGAGAGAGAGAGAGAGAGAGAGAGAGAGAGAGAGAGAGATTCAGATATAATTATTCTATTTTGGACCCTTATTCATTAAGGAAGAAACTGTTGGCTTATGCCCTCACAGAATTAAACAGCAGCACCACAGCGAGCACCAAGGCCCGTGTCCGCCTGTGCAGGAAGCTGTCGCAGGCCTACATCTTATTTCAACAATTCCTCCTTTCTAGGCCTATGAGGTGTTCCAAATTTGGATAATTCAGAAATAATAATATTAATAACAAAATAATAATAACAATAATAATAGGAACAAGAATAAGAATACAGCATTCTTATATAACATTATACAAAACTGGGGAGCATTATTTTAGGATTCCCTGGCCATTGCTGGTTCAGGCCCCTGGGCATGCCAACCGCCCAACATTTCAGCCTCATTAACAGTAAAATTTAATAAGCATCACAATGGCAAGCGGCAGTAGCCCAAGAACCATGTTAAATTCTCAAAACAAATTGAAGCATTCTAAGGTATCTCCTAAACAGCAGAAAAAATCGCTAACAAGTGCCATAAAGTACTAGAACAGTACATGAAGAAGTTCATGTGGGAGGCTGAAGAAAATTTTCAAATCTCATCTCCACCAGGCCTACTTCGGCTCCAATCCCCCTCTGCAGCTACCCCTGGATCTTTCTGTGTAATCCAGATGCAGTGCAGCTGCACAAGATCAGGTAGCCCATCTGTATCAGTCCAAGTGACACAAAGGGCCTCCGTGGCCACATTGCTCCAACAGCGGTGGATTCTGTCAAGATGATGACTTACTGGAAAAGATCCCCGCAAAGATCAGACCGTGGATAGGAATTAGCGATACGCCAAGGTATCTCTGCGGAGGTGCAGCATACTGCTCTGGCCAACAACAGAGCACTCCTTCTGATTGGAATTCCCTATAACTCCGGTCACTAAACAGGACAGAGCATCCTTACCCTCAGGTATCTCTCCACAGGAGATTCTGTAGTTTCAGATATACCCCCACAGGGTATATAGAAGGAGCAAGGGCTATTGATCGGGTGGAGCCAGAGGATTTAGAGTTCTCCTGCTCAAATTCTCAAATTCTAATTAGATTCGCATGGGCTCACAATAAGAGGTGATGGTTGATGCTACATCTTGATGACTAAAACAACGTTGGCATCATTTTGTTTATAAGAATTCCATGGCATTATCTGTTGAGAGGCCACTTCCCCTCACAAGGATCTCTCCGTGAGGGTCCAGGGGACATTTACGCTGATTGCGGACCTCTTTCTGAAGTTGACTATCGGACTTCCTTTTTAAGTTGGCAGCCCTCACAGAATATTGTAGCACAGTAACAGTGAGCGCCAAGGCCTGTGTCTGCCTGGGCAGGAAGCTGTTGAGGGCCCGTGACTGCAGGATCACCCAATCACAATATGGGTCCTGAAGGGTGTTCTCTATTTGGCTTCACAATTTGATTCCATATTCAGTCATCTAATTATGAGTTTGGTAACAGCACAACAATTTATGTTAGTAACTGTGCTCAGATATAACAAAAATATTATCAATAATAACATAATATTGATATCAATATTAATATGAATAATAATATAATAACCAATTGAATTTACCAAAAAGTGGGGGGAGCAAATATGAAGAGGATTCCCTGCCTCTGTTCACAGCAAGCCTCTGGACCAGTCACTGTCCATTAATATCGCATATATATATATAGATATATAGATATAGATATCTCGCCTCATGGGCTTTAGGTCAGAATCTTCAAGGGCAACCAAAAATACCCCCAGAGGACAATAAAACAATTCAAAGTAGGTCAAAACGTCCTAGAGAGACTTCTAAGGCTGCAGAAAAGGATGCCAAGTGACGCGAAAATGCATTAGATAAGCATTTTTTTAAAAAAAAATGCACGAGGGAGGTTGAACAGAAGTCTCAGTCCTCTTCCCCAGCCAGGCCGGTCCCAGTTCCAGAGTGCTCGCTTCGGCAGCCCATATACTAAAAATGGAATAGCCCATTTGAGTGAATATCATTGTGTGTGTTGTTATTTTGTTTCTTAAATGGAATTATTTTACACTGGCCAGAATTTTTATGAGCTTATAAATATTAATAGATAATAAATTGTTTAAAATGTACTTTTCTCCTCCACGCTGCTATGAGAGTCCAGGATAGGGTTAGATTCCTCCTCCTACGTCATGGAGCTGAGTCTGCCAAAACTATAAAAGCCAATCCCTGCTGTTGGCTCCCAACTTTTCGACTTGGCTCCTGTCAAATGAGCAGCGTGTCTCTGGAGCTCTCAGCAGCAGTGTGGAGCAACGAAAGTGAAACTGCGAGCTCCTGGGGATCCAGTAGAGCCTATTGTTGTGAAGAGTGGGGAGCTGATCTCCTTTAGCGCTGAGGCTTCAATGTTGGAGATTCAGAGTAGCAATTATGAGTGCAGGCCTGGGATTGCTTGTCGAAGCCTCCCACCCCTTAATTGATAGCACGCAGCTCGGGGAAGGTTTTTTCGGCTGTACTGAACAGCTGAGAGTTGGGGCACAGTTTTTGGAGCTCCTCTCACCCGGCGACTTTTCTAGAGAGCGGATCGAGGGTTAATTGGCCTTAAAACAAAAACGAGGCTTGCTCAGGCCTCTCAGCTGCACCTAACTCCCCGGCCTCAAATTTAGGGGGCACATTAGCAAGGCAGCTCTTAGTGCTTCCAATGTTAGCCCTCACTAAAATGGAAAGCACACAAACCCAGTCTGATCACCTGGACCTTGAAGAGGCCCATTGTTCCGTTTCTTCAGTCTGGTGATCTGCAGGCTGGCCCTCAGGCTATATCCAAGCTGGAGAGGCAGAATTAGGCTCCACCAGTCATCTTCAGGCATGGTCCCCAGAGTGAGCAGCTGAAGTTTTTTTACCTCAAGATTTGAATATGTCTGGGCCTAGTTTTAGACAGGCAGCTTGGGTTCCAGAAGTTTCCAATCCTCAGGGTAATTTATCCCAGTGTGGCCATAGGTAAAGGGCTGAGGCCACCTTTACTCCTATAGCTGCTGGCCTCCACCCAGTGGATCCACCAGAAGTAGCAGTCCTGAAGATATTAAGAATATGGTTTCTGTGACCATAAGACAGGGGATTGCTGAAGGTTTTCAACAACCCTTCTCCCCCTGGGTGAAACCTTCCCTCAGGCAGTCCCTCCGGAATAGAGGGAGTTTTCCAGGCCCCTTGAGCAAAGGTTTCCTTCCACTCATTCTGATTGAAGGAATATGAGGAAAGGGGTTATATGGATCCTTCATACCAAAGTCACTCCTCCATGTCTGAGAAGGAGGAAGGGGAGGTTAGAGATTCAAATCTACCAGAAGATGAGTGATAAAAGCCTAAACAACCCATTTTTTCAGGTCTTTTTAAGCCATACTTGTTCAAATCTCTATTGCACAAGGTCCAGCTTTACTGCCCAGCTGGGACCTGATGAAGTGGCATCAGGACTCTCTACCAGCACTCTTCAATCTAGGGCAATTCTTTATTTTCAAAACCAATTGTTCAAGCTGAGGTCCTTCCATCATGCAAGTTATTTTTAGATCTGGTGTGTGAACAATGCACCTCTTCAAGGTTGGAGCCACACCCCTCATCCCATGACAGGCATTTTTATAATGTAGGCCCTTGGCCAATGCTCTTTTAGTGCCAGCTGTTGATGCCCCTATGGTTGCCCCTGCCTCTACATCTGGAACTCCAACAGAACCGGAAGATGTCTTTAAGAGGTCAGAACAGACTCTTAAGCACGCTCACTAAGCAGCAGCATGGGTGGTCTGAGCCTCCAGTGCAGCACCCTTCTTTACAAGGTCTTCTGAGCATTGGCTGCACCAGCTACAGGCTTGTTTGCCTCCCGGTGATACCTGGTTCCACCAGGACATAAATAAGTTTATGGCAGCAGAGTTTACAGCTAACACTACCTTAAACTCTGCAAAATTTGTGTAAAAAGCAATGGCATCCTCGGTGACAGCTAGACACCTTCTTTGGCTATGCAATTGGAAGACAGACTCATGCCAAAAATGGAAGTTTGCTTCCACCCCGTGCTCAGGCAAGAGTCTGTTTGGGGACACTGTGGAACCATACCTGGTGGAAACCAGGTACAAAAGAAATATTCTTTCATCGTCCGGAAAGAGGTTGGATTTTTGTCAGGCTCTATACTTCCTTTCAGCTTGAGTCCAGCACCCATTTTCCTTGGGGCCAGAGGGCGTTCCCCCCTCATCAGGAGCAACAACCTGGATAATGGGGCAGACAACAGCAGTTTTCCAGAAAACAGCCTTTTCGAGGCAGAGAAGGCTGTTCCGACACTCTAAATGACTGTCCTCCTTCCCCTCCCATCGGAGGTCGTCTGGCCTTCTTCGCTTCATGGTGGAAGGAGTCAACTTCGGATGCCTGGGTTCTCAGGACTGTGAGGTCGGGTCTTCAATTTGAATTCCTCTCCCCTCCTCCAAGATTTTTTGTTTGCTGTCCAGTATCTTGGGACAGTTCCAGGCGGGCCTTATTGTAATGCAATGGAATGTTTGTTAATAAATAAATGAAATAAAGAGAATCAGAGAATGAAATTAGGAAAGGATGGGAACATTTTAATTATTATTAATTAAAATTAATATGATTTATAAAATATATATGATTTATAAAAATATATGATTTATAAAAATATAAGTGAAGAGAAATATGGAAAAAAAGAATTAATTGTGGAAGGTTTATAAGTGTTCCCAAGGAAGTATGATATTCAATTGAAAAGAAATGTTAAAGAAGTTAAGATTGTAACTAATATTAATGATAGAATTGAATTGGAATGAGTGTCTTATTTATTATTGAGATAGATAGATAGATAGATAGATAGATAGATAGATAGATAGATAGATAGATAGATAGATAGATAGATAGATAGATAGATAGATATAGATATGGATCTTTGGTTCTTCGGGTTTTCTCCGCGTAGAATTGGAAATATCTAGGCGACGTTTCGATGAAGTCTCATTCATCATCTTCAGGCTTGTGTCTTCGGCCTTGTGCTTCTCAGAGTAATGTGAGCTTCTTCCTTTTAACTACTAGTGGGGGTGTGACTTGATTGGGTTGGGGGTTTGGCTGTGTTCTGATTGGGTGGGGGGTTGGCTGTGTTCTGATTGGCTGGTAACCAAACCCCCACCAGAACAGAACACATCCCCAACCAATCAGAACACAGCCAACCCCCCCAACCAATCAGAACACAGCCAAACCCTCAACCAATGAGAACACACTCCCACCCAATCAGAACACAGCCAAGCCCCCACCCAATCAAGTCACACCCTCACTAGTAGTTAAAAGGAAGAAGCAGCTGCAAGCTCACATTACTCTGAGAAGCACAAGGCCGAAGACACAAGCCTGAAGATGATGAATGAGACTTCATCGAAACATCGCCTAGATATTTCCAATTCTACGTGGGAGAAAACCCGAAGAACCAAAGATCCACATACAAATACCCACGAAAACCTCCAAAAACATACACACACACACACACACACACACACACACACACAAACACACACACATACATACATACATACATACATACCATGTTTCTCCAATAATACGGCCTCCACCAATAGGAAGACCCAGCGTGTTTTCTAGGCATGAACTGAAATTAAGCCCCTCCCCCCAAATTTAGGCCTTGTTTAAAACATGCTGGGGGGGGAGGGCGGGGGTAAAACATGCTGGGGGGGAGGGTGGGGTTAAAACATGCTGGGAGGGAGGGGGAAACTTGCCTTTAACAGTGCCCTGCGCGGCGCTGCCGGTGTTCTCGCGCCAGCAGGAAGCATAGAAACGTTTCTGCTGCTTCTCGGGTGGGGGAGCTGCCTCCATGGCTTTCAGAGTTCCTGCCGGCACGAGAACAGCAGCAGCGCCGGCGGAAACGTGGAAGCATTTCTGCCTCCGCTCGGGTGTGTGCGGCTCCGCACACACCTGAGCGGCAGCAGAAACGCTTTCCATGCCGGCAGAAACATGGAAAGTATTTCTGCCTCCGCTCGGGTGTGTGCAGAAGCTCTGCTGCTGCTGTTGTCATGCCGGCGGGAACACCGCTGCCGCCCACCCGCTGATGGAGGGGGGAGAGAAATTAATTCACCCCTGAAAAGATGGCCTAGCCATTTTTTCGGGGCTCAAAAAAAAATAAGGCCCTGCCTTATTTTGTGAGAAACACGGTACATACATACATACATACATATATACATATATGTATATGTTCAATACAGTACATAACTTCCATATATGTATATGTTCAATACAGTACATAACTTCCAATCGAATTCTGCTTGGTACATTCTTAAAATACACACTATGTTCTTTTGTACCAAGCAGAATTCGATTGGAAGTTATGTACTGTATTGAATGTTATAATTCTAAAGGTATAAATTGAAGTTTAAATAAGAATTGAATGGATAAAATTAAAAGATATAAAGGTGTCATACTCCAATTAGTAACTACAGGGGGAAATTTGTTTAATGAGGAAAGATACTTTGAAATTGAAATAGAACAGATAAAAGTATAAATATAATGATTAGAAAGACATTGAAACTTAGAAAAAGATATATAATTGAATTTAGATATGAGATCATTAAAAATAAAGTTGAGAAAACCAAGGGAGGGGAAAAATTATGGAGAAAATGTTAACATATTAATAAGATATGGAATAGAACACGGATGAATATAAAATTGAGTTTGTGTCTGTATGGAAAAGTGATAACCCGGGATCATGCTATTCTTAAAAAAAGATGTTTTATTTGTATTATGTTTTTGTGAAAACCCAAATAAAATTTATATTAAAAAAAAAGATGCAGTCCATCCATACTTTTCTGGAAAGCGTTTGGGAGGGTGACCTCTTATCATCCATAGACCTCACGGAGGCATACCTCCATATCCCAATCTGGCCCCTTCATTGCCAGTTCCTTCGCTTTTGCTACAACAAGAAACACTATCAGTACTGGGCCCTTTCGTTTGGCTTCTCATCGGCCCCCAGGGTCTTTACCAAGGTTTTAGCAGCATTGGCGGCATCCCTACGCATCCTAGCTATGAGGGTCCAATGCTACTTGGACGATATCCTGGTTCAGTCATCTTCAACCCATTCCACCAACAACGACCTTCAGACCACGATGCGGATCCTATAGGAACACGGGTTTCCCATAAACTCCAAAAAGAGTCATCTTCTGCCGATCATCCTACACCTAGGGGTGATTATTGACATGACCCTCTGTGAGGTTTTCCTTTTCCCAGATCGTGAAGAGAATCTGAACGAGTTGATAACCGGATTCAACAACAGCACAATTCCTCTGTCTCTACTGCCCCAGTTCCTAGGAAAGATGATTTCCTGTATAGGCATCGTGCTATGGGCCTGACTATGTGCCCAGAATTTGCAATGGTTCCTGCTGCCTTTTCAACGGGTGGGAACCAGCTACTCATTCATCAGAATCCAAGTTCCTCTACCGATCTTACGTTCTTTCTGGTGATGGCAGTCCCAGGTCATCAGGAAAGGCCATTTTTTCAAGGACCCAGACAGGCTTATGATCATGACAGATGGGAGGGCGCATCTGCAAAGCAAGATAGCTCAGGGTTATTGGTCCCACACAGTCGCCCCATCAATTGGCTCAAACTCAGGGCTATCTTCTTCGCTTTGAGACATTTCTAAGACAAGGTGACAGGGTCCCATGTGTTGATCATTACAGACAATGTGGCCGTGAAGGCCCATGTCAATAGACGGGGGGACCTGTTCCAAATCCTTGATGCAGGAGTCTGGGATGGTGGGTGGAGAGACACTTTCTGTCCCTCAGGGTAGACCACATCTGAGGGGTTGACCACATCCAGGCCAACTGGCTGAGCCGTACCAAGGTCGATCACTCGGAGTGGTGCCTTCATCCATCCCTGTTTCAGGAATTATCAAACAGGTTCGGTTCCCCAGTAGTAGACCTATTTGCCATTCCCCAGAATGCGCAGGTAGACAAATTCTTTACCAGTTTTTTTACCCAGGGAGTGGAGGGGACCAATGCACTTCGGAGCAGATGGCCTCCAGGTCTCCTCTACACCTTTCCCCCCCTTCCTATCATTCTGGCCATTCTTCGGAAGATGTTGGAAGAGAAGGCAGAGCTGGTACTTCTGGCACCTCATTGGCCCAGACAGCCCTGGTTCGCCGACCTGGTGAACTTGTTGGTTGCTCAACAATGGAGAATCCCACTTAGCAGGATTTCCTTCAGCCAAGGGGCCTTATTGCACCCAGAAGCTCAGTGGTTCAAGTTGGCCGCATAGCGCTTGAGTAGAAATCTCTGAAAGTGACTAACTTACCCAATAAGGTGATAAAAACCATCCAGGCATCACGTAAACTATCAACAAATTGCATCTATGATGCCACCTGGAGAGTCTTTTGCTGTTGATGCTTTAGGGCCACCTGGACCCTTCATCAGCCATGGTCTCAGATGTGCTGGTGTTCCTACAGGAAGGTCTAGATAAAGGGCTCTCACCAAACACACTGTACAGACAGATTGCAGCTTTGTCCTCAGTATTGTCAGGGGATAATTAAAACTCTCTATCCCACCAACCATCAATATATAGGTTTTTGAGGGGAGCCTCAAACCTGCATCCTCTGGTAGTTCATAGATATCCCACTTGGGATCTCCCAAATGTACTCTAGGCCCTGATGGGGTCCCCATTCATACCTTTAAGGTCGGTGGTGAGTTTCTGCTTTTTGACCCTCAAAAAGTGTCTTTCCTGGTGGCTATCACATCGGCTAGAAGGGTGTCAGAGTTGGCAGCTCTCTCAGTGAGACAGGACTTGTGCATTTTTCACAAGAACAGAGTAGTGCTACGCTTAGACCTACATTTATTCTAAAGATTAATTCCTGGATCCACAGGGCACAAGAACTAGTGCTACTGGACTTCTGCTCTAAGCCTCAACATGAGTTGGAACACAAGTGGCATACGCTGGATGTGCACAGAGCTCTCAGTATATATATAAAACTAGCTGCAACCTTTTGCAAGACAGAAGCGATGTTTGTATCCTTCCAACCAGCTTCCTTAGGGAGCAAGGCTTCCCCATCCATGATGGCAGATGGATCAGGGCTTGTACTTCCACTGCATACGAGACTTACAGTTCACTGTACGAGGACTGCAGCCACGTTGGCAGCCTGGGCTACTCAGGCATTCATTGAGGAGGTCTGCAGGGCAGCTACTGGGTGTCCCTTCTCCATTTATCTGGCACTATCGACTGGACTCCTTCATCTCTGCAGAAGTAGCATTTGATAGGAGAGTGCTTCAGAAGGTTCTTCCAGTGTCGACTGAGCGGACCAGACGTAGACCCTCCCTTGGACATGCAGGCTTTGGCATGTCCCTATCCTGGACTCTCATAGCAGCATGGAGGAGAATGGGCATTGATATATTTATCTGCGATGCCCTTTCTATACACTCTGCGAGAGAGTCCAGCCCCACCCTGTATTTATCTGGTCATGTTCGTCTGGTTTGGGAGGGATCTTCTCACTTTTATTTTTCAGAGACACATCATGTCTGTCAAGTTTCTTCCCCAAAAAGCTGGGGGCCAGCAGCAGGGCCTGCTTTATAGCTTTGGCAGACTCAGCTCAATGATGTAGGAGGAGGGGTCTAACCCTCTCCTGGACTCTCTCACAGCATGTATAGAAAGGGCATCTCAGGTAAATACCAATGCCCATTCTAAAAATAACAATTATCTTTACTTATTTTATTGCATATTAAAAGTATTAAATATATCCACAGTACCCAAAAAATAAAATTGTTGTTTTGTTACATATAATAAGATACATGAAGCCAGCAGTCTAGCTTCATGTATTTTATTATGCATTGGAACTCAGTAAAAATACACAATTTTAAAAGGTATTGGGCAGAAGAAAGTATTCTGATGCTCCTGGTTTCATCTTGTGCTAAGTTTGCTTTTTGACATTGCTGAAATTATATATTTTTCACATGTTCTATGTCTAAAGAGCAGAAAAATGATACAGCTTATAATGAAATAGAAGAGTAAATCTGTATATCAATTTTCCAACAGTGTAACATGTTTATGTTATATCAAGTGAATTCTTCACTATGTTATAATGGAATTACTGATAACTTTTCTGTGATGTCTGTATTCCTGCTTCCAATTTTCCAGGTTTCAGCAGTGTCCCAGCGAATAAGTCCGTGTTCCACACTGACCAGCAGTACTGCTTCACCACCTGCCAGTAGCCCTTGTTCCACCCTCCCTCAAACTAGTGCTAAGGATGTTATAGCAAAGGACTGCAATTATGGAGCTGTCACAAGTCCTACATCGACTCTTGAAAGCAGGGATAGTGGCATCATAGGTGAGTCTTAGATGCACATAAATTTGCAGTATTGGGTCTTATGTTTGCAGTATCCTGAAAGGAATTGGGAAAAGTGGAACAAGTAAGAGAAGTCCTTGGTACTCTCTGAGTTTGGTTGCTTTTTTGCACATGTTTTATCACCAAACTAGGTAATATCACCAGTGCTGACATTGCCTATTTTGGGTAATGAAACAACTACAAAAATAAAAAATAAAGATGAAATCTTGTCTGAAATCTTTCTGCTTTGAATAACATTTTTGGAGATACCATTTATTAAAAGTTTTGTTAAGGGGTGAATTGGAGGTTTTCTGAAAATGAATTATGCTAACAAGACATAATGCTTTAGATAAAGAAATAATCTTTTTTGGGGTTAAGAATTGGTCACACATGAAACAGTTCGTTCCCAAGATAGAGAAAGGAACTATTTTTGTTACTAATCAGCTAGTAAAGGCAATCAGTAAAGGCAAAAGTTGCCAGAACCTTTTCCAAATTCAAATTATACTGCTGATAGAAGGATGTTCAGAGGCCATTCAGATATAAATGGAGATAAATTCCAGTTTCCCAAGTTGTATACCAAGCAAGAAACAAATCAAATGAAAGTTTAACATTAAAACTATTTCCATTTATAACTGAGATGAAGTGATGTGAAAGAACGTACAAAGTCCAATTTTTATGCCTCTCAAAAGCTCTGCCAATACTGTCCTTTTCAAAGACACTCAGAAAATTTAAATGGGCCAATATTGTTATGGTCCAGTCTAGTGATGAGGGAGATAGGGAGAACATGGAATCAATAACGCAAAATGATAGCAATTCTGTCATTGTTTGTATTCACTACTATCACTGTCTTGACCAACATTTGTGTCTAAAATAAAGCACAATAATACTTTGCATACACAAGCATTACCTTTGTTGATATCTACAGCTTTTCACCTGCTTTTCTTCTGAGGGCTATCAACATTAACTCAGCCACCTAAAGTCCAGTTTCTCCACTGGACTTTACAACCATTAGCAGTAGTTTATTTTCTGGGCCACCAGTCAATTGCATGAAAAAAGGGGGTTAACTCCCCCCCTCTTCTAGATGGATTCTATGGTTTGCTGCTGACCAAAGCATTATTCTTTGTATGTGTTGTAATATGTCCAACTTTAGAATCAGCTATTGTGTTTGATTCTGCTAATATCATCATAGTTCATGCATAATAATAAGAGACTATGACAGTGCGATTGAGGATGTATGAGAAGCCATCAGGAAGGATGGTTGAATCTCATGGCAATTCTGATGGTGTAGAACACTGAAAACCTAATGAAGTTTAATCCAGAGTAAGTTTCATTCAGTGGCTACACAAAACTAAAAAGGAACTCATCCACATATTGTACCCTTTTCTCAAAGACCAACTTTCATTGAGATACTATAGTATTTCTGAACGCTGAAATTACTTTATGTATTTAAAGTTCTATTCATAGGAATATTCATAGGACTATAACCTCAGAAGAAAATAAATGGTTATATATGTTCTTATTATTGATCTGCTTATTTGTTTGGGATAAATAAAATGGATTCCTCAAATTAAAGCTTATTGTGCTTAGGATTTACATGGTTCAGAAATCTTTGGCATTATCTTCTTCCATTGGCTTAAAGATGTTCCTTGACTTACAATCGTTCATTTAGTGACCATTCAAAGTTACAATAGTATTGAAAAAAAGGCTTACAACCAGTCCTTGCACTTACAGCTGTTGCAGCATCCACATGGTCACATGATCAAAATTTGGGCAACTGGCATCCCAAAGTTATGAGATCATTGTTGGCTTCCAAAAAGTAAAATCAATGAAAATCCAAATTTAAATAACAATTTCATGTTTTGCTTAACAACCATAATAAAAAAGTTATAAAATCAGACATGACTCATTTAACAATCATCTTGCTTAGCAATGGAAATTCTGATCTCAATTGTGGTTGTAAGTCGAAGAATACCTGTATGCCTATCCAATAAGATATAGTAGAGGAATTCATCCTTTCAGTCCCATTCCTGAAAGTTTGTCATCAGGGACCATGATAGTTTACCTTTTCTGTAGCTGTCCCTCTCCTTTGGAATTATGTTCCATCTGAAATCAGGTTAGCATCAACCAGACTTCCAGTTAACATTTGTGGTGAAAATGACTGGAAAATAATGGAGCTCTGCAGGGCTCCGTGAAATGCAGCCGGCAACTGCTTGCTGGGAGACCAGAGGTTAAGCCACCTTGGCGGGGTGGTGAAGAAAGAGAGGTGCTTCCTCAATCACAAGGAAACCACAATTTCCTTGCTGATCCGAAGAAAGCTCTCCTGATCGCAGCAGGGACGACGGCCATTTTCTTGGTCTGTCACAAGCTGGGACAATTGGGACACTTAAGATTGTGTGCTGGAGTGGTGTGTGGACAGAGCAGTGAAACTGGGTGAGATAATTTCTAACTGTTACCTTAGAAGACTAACCTAAGTAAAAAGTTCAAAAAAATAATCTCCAAACCTTAAGAAATCAATGATTGGATTTATGGAGAAAGTTTAAAGAGTAAAAATTAAAGAGGAAGATCCATGATTTAAAGACATAGAAGTAAAAGAAAAACCTAAAGGATGATTTAAAACATAGAAATCATGGAAAAGCTGAATAACATTGTGAAAAGTGACTATTGGGAGAAATTGCTTTTCTGAAATTTAATTTCTAACTACCAATTCCCCCCCCCGCCCCCGGTTGGATGCAAATCAGCTGTTTTCAATTTTCTATACTCTGTTGAACGCTGGATTTGGAAGCAGGGGAGCCATCTAATGGAGGAAGAAGATTACTGCAATGTGTAAAATCCAAAGGAAAGTGAAGAGTAAGAAAGTGAACAACATCTAGAAAGATACTTGACCTTGACTTTATCTTAGTAGGTGATGTGGATGCTGAGAAATATTTACTGAGCTTTTTGAAGATTCATAAGGCAAATCAAATTAAACATTAAAACTTCATTGGAACTGTACACTGAAAAGCGGAAAAAAGGAGATGAAGAAAAGATAAATAAGACTTTAAAATCTGGATAATTGAGAAGGGGTAAATTATAAAGACTGAAAAGTACAAATTTATAACATTTAAATATCAGAAATTTAGGGGACTTGGATGAATAATTTTAGTATTGACTAGTTTTTATTAACAATTGATATTTGGGGGGGGTTTCTACATATTGGGATACCGGAACACTAGAGGTATATTAATTGGTTACAAAATGACCCAGCAGGAGATAATAAAGTTCTATGGAGAAATGTTAAAAATGACGACAAAGAATTATAAGAAGTTGATGGGAATACTTAAAGATAAAGACGTGAGATGGTCATGCAATACTTGATTTATTAATTGCATGAATACCACGGGGGCTCCTTGCAAGCCCAAACGGCATTACTCAAAATTGGTAGCTTCCGAGAGGACAGTTAAACATGGATTTCCACTCATCCTCCAGTTTGATGCGTACCCTATAATAAACTTCCCTCAAGTCCAGTTTAGTGAATATGCAATCTTTCGCCAATGTGGCCAACAGATCCTTTATTAAGGGTAATGGGTATGTTTTCCATGCATACTGCATTGAGGCCACAGAAATCAACGCATAAGCGCAACCTCCATCCTTCTTTTCATGAAATAAGACGGGTGCAGTTATATGAGCACGACCTGGCTGAATGAACCCCTTTGTTAAGTTCTTATCGATGCATTTTCTAATTTCTTCCATTTCCGCTGGGGTCATGGAATACATTCGTGGTTTGGGTAGTTTTGCCCCGGTACCAATTCGATGGCACAATCGAATGAAGGATGCAGAGGCAAAGAGTCACATTCTTGTTCACTAAAAACTTCCTCCAAATCAAAATAAACAGTTGGAAAGTCAGTCATGTCGACATCACTTGTGACTTCTTCAGGGATTGGTGTCATTGCCCCAGCTGTTTCATGCAGGGGTGGATCAGGACCAGTCACTATATGAATTTGTCTATATCCTCCGGCCCACCCAATCATAGGGCCCCACTTATCCAGCCAAGGGAGACACAAAATCACAGACTTGGTCATCTTGTTTACTATGATAAACCGAATCAGTTCCCAATGATCTTCCATTTCAAGCCTTACAAGCTCCATAATATATGCTGCCCCCCCCCAAGGGTTGACCCTTCCACCTGTTCAAACCGGATAGGCTTCTTCAAAGGTACCACCCGCAATTCTACTTTGTTGACAACTGTTTGACTCATGAGGCATCGAGTACATATGGAATCAATGAGGGCCCCATAAGGATGTCCCTGAGCTGTCCTTGGACTTCGTATGGTCACAGGGATAGTAAATGGATGGATAGGGCTGCTTACCATCGGGTCCTCAGAGCTGTGGTTTCCACTATCCACCTCCATCATCAAGATCCCACCACTCATGCTGGGTTCTGTTGTAGAGGTGGACTCTGCCTGGGCATCCCATGGACTAAGTTGCCTCACTCCTCATGACCCTTCTGGCCTCAGCATCCTCCCCATCTCGATCGCCTTCTCACGGGCACCTCCTCGTGAAACGAGTCGCTCTCCCCGTCATAGATTGTGGGATTGGGGCTGTGCACTCTGTTGCTCAATGTCCCCCAAGGTTACAGTGAAAACATCGAAGGGCCCATCTCGTCTGTTGCACCATAGCCATGGGTGGACCCGGGCCAGGCCTCGTATGTTTTGGGCCTTGCCTGGTTGCCAAAGGTTGTGCTCCCCTGGTCGGAAATCTCTAAACACTGGGCCCCCCTTCCCCCAGACCCAGAACTCTTGTAGGCCATTCTCCAATTCCATTGTTGCCCGGTACCAGTCCACTAACAGATGCAGCAGACCCCGGTACAGGCAAGCCTGCTGTATCTCCTTGTCCAAACCCCCGTGGAACTGGTGTCCCAACAAACACTCTGGCCATGTCCGTGGCTTACTAGGAAGCCTCCTGAATTCCCGTATGTACTCCTTGACTGGCCTGCCACGTTGTCTCAGTTTGAGAATCTCTCTCTCTGCTCTCTGGGACCTCGATCCATCTTCAAAATGATATATGTGCCTCAAGGTATAGGCCCACATCGACTAATTCCTGTGCCTTCTCATTGTATAAGTCGGCTACCCATGCAGTAGCTTCACCCTCTAGAACCCTGGTGATAGCCACTACCATAGCCCACTGGGATGGGTAAAATCCTACATACAAATCCAAATAGCTGATCACCTGGCTCATGAATAAATCTACTCTGTCTGGGTTCCCATTGAACGTGGCCTACACAGGAGGTGGAGCCCATGGTCCCTGTGGTGCCCACTGTCCCATTGACATGCAGGGGATTGTGTGGGCCATGAACTAGGACCCCCACCTGCTGGCCTACCAGAAATTCCATGGAAACCACTTCCACCAACTGTTGGGTGTGGTCTACTCTGTGTATCCCAAGATGTCACCAGATCTGCCAACTATGAATCCTGCGACCTGTGGTCCCATCACCCCTTGACCTCCACTGGTTGCCTGGCTTGGGCGTGGCCGGTCAAAACTGTGTCCAACTCCCTGCGACTGCCAGGTCTCCTTGCCTGATGGAGGCCTGTTCATCAGACTAGTGTCCCCAAAAAGCTCCCTCAGAACATTCAAAGTACTGCTACCAGCTTGCATTGAGTAGCTCCACTCGCTGTCCTTTTCTCCTCTGACCCAATACCTTTTTCACCAGTTCTGCCCTTGTGACAAACCAGGGTGGGGCTCTGCCCTCTCTGGGCTGCTCCACATTTGGCCCAAATCCTATCCCATCTTCATGGGTCCTTGGTGTGTGCATCTCGTGTCTTCGGCCGTACCACTGGCTGTTGTACATGTGGCAGCACCTCCTCCTTCTCCTCTTCCTGGTGCAATGGCTCCTCCACATCCTTTATTGCCTCCACTGCCTCCGACACAGAACTTATATCTGGCACTGTCTCCTAAGCCATGTCAGCAACAGGAAAATAAAATGAAAGGAAAAAGCACCAATGCCAAGTACCAGCGCTGACTTTCTCTCAATGCCCTGAGCAAGTCTGGTAATAACGTAGCAAAAAGGAAGAAGCCAATACAGACCAGATCAGTTCTCTTTATTTGCATACAGGTCTCCAGCAAGATTCAAGGCAAGATCTCACATAAGCCAAGACTACTCTTGTGAAGTCAGCATTGGGATGCTTAAATAGACACACCACAGCACCCCATATCCGGCCCCCATAGCCACCATCCGCCCACCACCCAATCATTCTGAATATCCAATGCCAATCGCAGGTAACCGCAATCTGCCATCACGAGTTTCTCCGCAGACACCAGGAACAAGCAGGCCACCGTATTCACTCTTGCGTGATGCTGGCTTTGCACTCATTCCAAGCATCGCAGGCATTTCTGCTGCGGACGTCTTGGAGGCTGGTTCAGAGTGCCCGGGTGAACCGTGAGGTATGTTGGTGGGCTTGGGCTGGAGCTTGATATCACCATTTCTACAGTTTTGAGTGTATTCAGTTCAAGATTGTTTTGATTGCACCACAATGTTAGTTGTTCAACCTCCTATCTGTATGCAGATTCATTGTTGTCTCAAATGAGACCAATCACTTGTATCATCTGCAACTTCAGTATTTTAACAGAGGGATTTTTTGAGATGCAGTCATTGGTATAGAGAGAGAAGAGAAGTGGAGAGAGCACACAGCCCTATGCTAATTGTACGGGTATCTGATGTGATTTTGCCTTGCTTCACCTGCTGCTTCCTATATGTTAGGAAGCTTATGATCCATTTACAAGTGTGGTCAGGTACAGCTAGCTAATTTAGTTTAGTTAGAAGAATATCTGGAATGATTGTATTGAATGCTGAGCTGAAGTCTACAAACCCTTGCGTAGGTCTTTGGAGATTCAAGATGTTGTAGGATGCAGTGCAGAGCCATATTAACAGCATCATCTGTCGATCTGTTTGCTCAATATGCAAATTGCAGGGGGTCTAACAGCAGATCTGTAATGGTATTTAGGTGGAACAGCACTAGCCTTTCAAAGGTTTTCAAAACCATTTCAACAGATGTTAGAGCAACTGGTCTATAGTTATTCAGTTCCTAAATGAAGGGCTTCTTTGGACTTGGATGATAGTAGAGCATTTGAAGCAAGAAGGAACATAGCACATCTCTAGTGATTCATTAAAGATGTGGGTAAAGATGGGGCCAGTTGGTCAGCACAAGCTTTTAAGCAAGAAGGAATTATCTTGTGTGGGCCGGTGCTTTTCCTGGCTTTTGTCTGTGAAATAGACCCTGCACCTCATTTTCTGTAATCAATGGATTACAGAATGGGGTAGGTGGCCCAATGGAATGGGGTAGGTGGTAGGAGACTTGGCTGTTGTTGGTGTGTTTGAGATGGGGATTGTGTAGCAGTAGTTTTCTCTCAAACCTAAAGTAAAACACATTCAATTATCTGCCACTTGTTGATTTCCTTCAACATAGGAAGGAGGTTTGCTGTAACAGATGATATTTTTAAGAGTTTTCCACATGTTTGCTGGTTCATTTGTTGAGAACTGGTTCCTTACCTTTTCAGAGAAGCTTCTTTTTGCTGCTCTGACATTGACATTGCAAAGGGTGCTTGCTGAAGTGGTATATTTGGGGATCTGTTAGGAAGTGTTAGAATGTCATTTTTCAGAATGCTGAATGACTAGTTAGCCATGTCATTGCTTGTGATAGCCTTTCAAGCAAAGTCCTGTTGGCTTCTTGATGGTTGATTCAACTACTGTGCAGATATCTTCCTCTGCTTCCTTGCAGTATAGTTGGCAGTATGGGCTGTCGAGTCCTGCTAGCAATAGAAAAGATACTGTGATTTTGCTAAATATAGTGGTTCTTAAAAATTAGTGAATACTTTTGAATTTTAAACATTTATTCATAAATATTACCTAAAATAGGCTCTATTCTCCATACAAGCCCTAAAATTGAATATAGCAAAAAGAACGCAATTAAACAAATGAATTAAAAACATATTTATTTATTGAGGAAAATGATTAAAGTTACATGCAATCTAAGTTCAGTTAAGAAAATAAGGCACTGCTTGGTAGAAAAGAATTATTCAATCTCCAAAATGTGTTGCAGAATGTGTTGCAGAATGTTTGAGAGAGTAAATATAGTTCCTGCCTGCAATACAATAGGTGTATTGTATTGTACTGCTATTGTACTGCTATTGTACTGTGTATTGTACTGTGTATTGTATTGTACTGCTATTGTACTGCTATTCACCTACATTAAATAGGTGAATAGCAGCAAAACCTCAAGATAAAGAAAATATTGGAAATGGGTGATCCATTTCCAATTCAATGATGAACCTTCTCTGGACTGTCTTGTTCCAGGGGATATTTTGGTGGTTTTTAGAAGTAAATTTTCTAAACCAAAAACAATTTAAAGTCTAAAATGTCGAATTGCTTTTGAATGTAGCTGCTACAGTCCATTCCACAGTTCGTTTTGGAGCTCAAATCTGAAGGGCTATGCTTATAATCCTGCCAATTAATAAGATGGAGATATATTTTCTATATAACCAGTATATTAAAAGTGAGAAAAAATGTTGGAAAAGTTCAAGTTAAACATAAAGAAAAATGTGTATTTTGAAGTTTAATATTTGGAAAACTTGAAAAGTTCTGTCCTAATTCAGTTTGAAAAATCTCTCTTTTGAGGTAAAGCTTTGTTTTAAAAAGGTAAATTTTGTTGTTGCAGGTTAAGATGAGAAACATCTTATATTGAGGTCATGAAAAATGTTAAATAAAAGTGGTTGAAGTCTGTGCCAGATAAAAATGCCCTGTGAATATATTCTCCATCAGTGTCAAAATATCAATATTGCAGATGACAAATGTAATATCATGATAATACATGAATAAGAGAGGCCCAAAAGCCCTATATATAGCAATTGTTGCATATAGCAATTGATAAATATGTTCTCCCAATATAATTGAAATCATTGCATGGAACCATGCAGTTTTTGTCTTTTCTCAAACGACACAAATTTTCTTTTATCTCCTATTAAACCCCCACGTCTTATTAGTCACCATTCCTCTGAGGTGTTTCCTATATATCAGGCTTCTGATTTTACTGCAGAGGCAATCATGGTTGATCTTTCCCTTATATAATGCAGTGGCAAATCACAATATTCATAAAAAACCACTAGATAGACTGTCAAGTACTAAACAGGAGGATATAAAGAAAAAAACTGATTAAGAATAATCTAGGTCTTTATAAAGAGTTAATTTATTAAAATGTAAATAGTTAAATAACAATGATAAAAATTGCTATATTTGTTTATCTGTAAGCAAGTACAAGTACCACCACACACCTGTAGATCTGAATATTTCAAAGGTCCTAATAACTACTAATTAACTAGTAGGCTTCCTTCCACTTATAAGAGGAAAAGTAGCGGGGGAAAGGGAATATAATATATTTACAGGATGGAAATGCAGAGCATCTCCATTTTATGTGTCTTGAAAAACCAGTTTTAACAAAGAACCAAAACATTTCTGATTTCTCTTGTATTACTTGTTGCATTTGGATGGTATATTTGCTACATATGGGACTTTTGGGGCTTTCATATTTATTCATGTATTATAATGTTGCATTTGTCATCTGCAATATAAATACACAGTTTCAACTCTTCCATAATATTAATGTTTGATTATTACTTGGTAGAATAAACGCTATATACTGTATTATATATTTTTGAAATTGTTATATTCATGTTTTGGTAATGCAAATCACAATTAGGTTGGCAAAAGTTTACCATGAGATTGAACATATAATTTATATCTGAATGTAAGAAGTATTCAAGAAAGAATATAGAATATATAGTTAATTGCTGCACCTTCTAGCTTTCTTTTTGCTGGCCATTTCACTCATCAGATTCCCAGGTTAATGTAGAAATCATTAATAGAGAATAGAGACAAAAAGGAGCAACAAATGCATTCATACTGTCACAGACCATCTTAAAAAAAGAAAAAAATCATAATATTAAGCCTTGACAATCATAATCTATCATCTGCAGAGTCACATAAATGAAGTGTTTTCTGTTACTCATTGTCTTTTATTGTTCATTGCAGCAACATTGACAAGTTATTCTGAAAATGTGGATCGTGCTAAATATGGAGGGGAAAGCAGTAAGGAATTAGGATCTGGAGGAAACCTGAAGCCTTGGCAATCTCAAAAATCCAATATAGACTCCTGTTTATATAGGGTGGATGAAAACATGACAGCTTCTACATACAGTTTGAATAAGATCCCTGATAGGAATCTAGATACTGTTTTATCCCAATCAGTTCAATCCATTCCACTTTATCTCATGCCACGGCCCAATTCTGTAGCAGGTAAGAATCTCATCCAGAAGATTATAATTAATTTTCTTTGTAAAATGGATGGACAAATTATTCAAGTATAGTTTTGTATAGGTTTATATTCAAGTATAAGTATGTATAGGTTTATACTTACATTTTATAAGTTATTCTATCTTATTCTATCATTTTGATTGCTGGATTCAAGATTTTTTGTTTGTATTAAAGTTTTGTTTGTCCCTCTTCGAGGGAGATGGGTGGTATAAAAATATGACCAATTAATTAATTAATAAAAGCAAAGCAAAAGCTCCATTGCAGGTAATATCAGAACTAGCTGGATAACACAACCTTAGCAATCCTGTATTAATACCGCAATCCATGACAGCTTCAGGTGGCAGCCATATAAACCTATAAAGTTTATATTAGTGATAAGAGAGAGACATTCTTAATTACCCATTTTAGACTTTAAACTTGGTGACCTTGTGAAAAAATGGAAACTAATTATTTGATAGTTATTCTACCATCTGGAATTCACTTCATTTTAAAATAATTTTAATAATGTTTACAAAGATAAAATATTAATGCAAGCTAGGAAAAATAGTAAAAAGGAAAGAAAAAAAGGATAAAGAGAAATAAAAGAAGAGAAATAGATTTTAAAATCTCCCATCTCCTTCCAGACAAGTTTAAAGTATAAAGATTTTCAGTAGCTTAATGCCTTAATGCCTATTTCAATAAAAGAAAGAAAATTATCTTCTTCTTACCTTATAGTGGATCAAAACTCAAATTTAGTTCCTATTTATTATCTAAGTTAATGTTTTCTTTAATAAATTAGTATTTTTTCTGTAGAAAGTTATTAAAACAGAATGTTTAATTTTTTTTATTTAAGATAAACCATTAGCTCTGGTTTTTTTTTTTTCCTTTTCTTGGTTATTATTTGGCTAGATTTTAATTCTCTGTTTTTGTTTAAGAAAATATAACCCAGAAATCTTTATATTACATTATATATAAGGGAGAATCATATAAGTTCCACTGAAATTAAGGAATTGAAATGAATGAGTATAAATGTTTTAAAGAAAACAGTGGGTCTGTAATTTACAAAATTTTACAAATAAGAATTGCATAATTAGAACTATAATCAAAATAATGGCAATATTTAGTATCAGATTTAAGGGTCTTAATTTATATTTTCAATAATATATTTATGAATATATCTGATTATTTTTTATGGACAGCCACCAGCTCAGCCCATTTGGAAGATCTAGCTTACTTGGATGAACAGAGGCATGCTCCTCTACGAACGTCTCTCAGGATGCCTCGTCAAAGTATGGCTGGTACTCGTACACAACAGGATCTAAGAGGTTGAGATCATATAATTCATGTATATTAAGTCTTTTATCAGCTCCTTTACTAACATAGATTTTAAAAACATTATTTTTGAAATATGCTCTTCCACAGTGAATTGTAGCAGCAATCTCCTCACCAAACTATCTTAATAAATACTGAAAACTGAACTTAGTACCCTTAATATAAAATATAATCATTATTATCGATTCATCTCCAGAGGGCATTTGGGGAAGAAATGGAATGTTGAATTACAGCTGAGATCTGTGTGCTGTATGGGAAAAACAAGTTGTGGTGTTTGTTGTTCTTGATGGTGCATCATTCTAAATCCCATTCTATGGTTTTCCCAATTGCAATGTATGGCTGTGAAAGTTTATTTATTTATTTATTTATTTATTTATAAAATTTCTATACCGCCCTTCTCCCTAGGGACTCAGGGCGGTGTACAGCCAATCTAGACCCTAACAGTAATACAAAAGTTAAAAGGAATTAAATTAAATATTGGCCGAATAAGAAAAACCCACCCCACACCCTTAAAACCCCAATTTAAAATTACAGAACAAATGGAGACAAATTAAAACCATCTCAGCCCAGGCCGACCTGCTCAAAAAGCCAAGTCTTCAGCGCACGCCTGAAGGCCCTCAGGTCCGTGCCGGTACGCAGTTCCGGCGGCAGAGTATTCCAGAGGGCAGGGGCCGCCACAGAGAAGGCCCTACCCCTCGGGGCCGCCAGGTGACACATGGCGGCCGACGGAACCCGGAGAAGGCCCTCCCTGTGTGAACGCACCGGCCTGCTGGAGATCACCGGTAGGATGCAGTCCTGCAGGTAACCTGGCCCAGTGCCATGGATCGCCCTAAAGGTCAAAACTAGAACCTTGAAGCGAACCCGGAGAGCCACCGGCAACCAATGCAGCTCGCGCAGGAGAGGCGTCATGTGGGCGCTACGCGACGCCCCCATGATCACCCGTGCGGCCGCATTTTGCACCAGTTGGAGTCTCCGGGTGCTCCCCGCAGGGAGCCCCATGTAGAGGGCATTACAATAGTCCAGGCGAGAGGTGACAAGGGCCTGAGTGACCGTGCGCAGGGCGTCCCGATCCAGAAAGGGCTGCAACCGGTAGATCCGACGGATCTGATGAAACGCCCCCCTGGAGACGGCCGCGACATGACCGGTCAAGCGACAGTTGGACCATAAGAAAGGCTGAGCACCAAAGAATTGAGGTCTCTGAACTTTGGTGCTGGAGAAAACTCCTGCAAGTCCCTTGGACTGCAAGGCAATCAAACCAGTCAGTCCTAGAGGAGATTAACTCTGATTGCTCTTTAGAAGGCCAAATCCTGAAGATGAAACTTAAATACTTTGGCCACCTAATGAGTAGGAAGGACTCATGGAGAAGAGCTTAATGCTGGGAAAGACTGAGGACAATAGAAGAAGGGGACGGCAGAGAATGAGGTCGCTGGATGGAGTCACTGAAGCAGTAGGCATGAGCTTAAATGGACTCCAGAAGGTTGTAGAGGATAGGAAGGCCTGGAGGAACATTGTCTATGGGGTCACGATTGGTCAGATATGATTTCATAACTAACAACAATAACCTTGTTAGCAAATTGAAAGTGATTCAGAGTCTTTAAATTAGAATGGCACAGAAATGTGAGTAAATAAAAACATAATAAACGGTAAGCAGGATACTGAAATGGAGAAACTGAGGTTGGAAGATGAAATCAAATCCTTTAGATTCTGACTCACAGTTCCTGTGACTTGGTTTCCAGTTTCCTTTGCTCCTTTTCTGGATTAGGTAGGAATTATTGTAAAAGAATATAAAATACGTTAGGGTTAGGGCTAGGTTGGAGCAGTAATCTTTTTCTTTTAGAGGCACAGCTACTGCTTGTTCTGAGATGAGAGAATATTTCTGTTATGCAGAGAGATTCCTAAAGGAATTAATCTTCGGTAAACATTTCTAGTAGAGTAAGATTGTTATGATTCATTGCACAATCAACCAGATGTTCAGACTGGGTTTGGCATTTCTGTTTAATCAAGTCCTTTCCAAGGACATGAGATAGGCAAATCTGGATGTTTAATGATATCGCAGATATCATCAGAAGATGTAAATCCACCTTTTGCAATTGACTGATGATGAATTTGATGTTAAATGATGTTCAAGTGATGCTCCAGTTGTTTTGGGATTGCACCCAAGATTCCTATTACTATCTTTGCTTTGCTAGTCATTCTATTTTTGTGTTTATATTTTTTTCTTTTTCTCCAGTTCTTTCTCTTCTATTCTGCCGGGTACTGCCATATCCAATATCAGACATTTTTGTTTCTATCAACAATTGTTAAATCTGGGGTGTTATGTTGCAGATGCCTGTCTATTTCAGTTCTAAACTTCTAGAGGCACTTTAGCTTTCTCATTTTCTATGACTTTCCCATTTTATGATCCCACCAGTTCTTGCTTGCAGACAGGTGATATTTCTTGCAGATTTTCCAGTGCATTATTGTTGCTACTTTGTCATGTCATTGCTTATAGTCAGTCTGTGCAATCTTCTTGCAGTAACTTATCAAGTGATTCACTGCTTTTTCAGCTTCTTTGAATGCACAGCACTTACTATCTGTTGTTGTCTTCTCAATTCTGATTTTGTATGCATTTGTTTTTAAGACTGGTCTTACGCAAGTCAGATAACCAGTCAGATAACAGATAACAGATAATCAGAGTTGAAAGAGACCTTGTAGGTCATCTAGTCCAACCACCTGCCCAAGCGGGGAGACTCTACACCATTTCTGACAAATTGCAGTCCAATCTCTTTTTGAAAATCTCTTAGTCCTGTTCTTCAACTTTCCTGCTTTTAGCCATTGCCAAGTTTTGCCATTATCTGCTTTCCCTGCTATCTTTTTAAATGTACTGACCATGTAGTACTTTATCTTACCATTTCTCCATTGTATTTTTCATTTGGTAGCCAATAAGCCTTCCTGGTATACTAATTTCAGTGCATCTTCTTCATTGTCCTTTAGATATTCTTCAAAGTCCTTTTTTTGTCCTTTTTTTCTCCAACTATCTGATGTACTTGCAACATTCCACACCCACATATTTGCCTTGGTAGGTAAAATCTATCAATGTCTCTACAAAGATGAAGGGCATGATTCATTGTCATTATTTTTCTCCTCTTCCTATCCATAGCTTTTAGTTCTGCTTGAGTCCAGTCACCTACTCCAATTGTATATCTAATGACTGGAATTGCCCAGGAATTGACTGCATTGATGTTATTTCCTCCTTTGAGTTTGCACTTTAAAAACTGGATATTCAGATTTTTTTGTAATTATCATCTTCATCCAGCTTTTATATTATTTTCATAGGGCATCTTAATTCCTTACATTTTCACTATATTTTTCTGTTTAATGGTGAATATTTGTTCACACCAAAATCCATTGTATCTTTGCTATATATATGGATAATGTTGAGCAGTGATTCTATTTCAGATCGTGTTTTTCTAAACAGCTTCAGAACATCCAAGTAAAGGAGGTAGGATAATCTGGCAGAGATTTTTTGATATTTGATAGTCTTGGTCTGAGTTATTCAGTATTGTTGACAGAGTAACAGTGCAATGACAAATAGTAGTGGCGATAGTCAATCTTTTTGAAACATTCCTCTCTTGATATTAACTTTTCCCAATCTCTCACAATTGACCTGAAAGTGTTTCTTCCATTGTGTCATCAATCTTTTCACAGAGCTTTTGATGTTTCTACTGGTTCCTGTTATTTCTAGGCCCTTGATTATCCAGTCATGTGGCAGAAAGTTGAATGCCTTTTTTTAGTCAATCCATTTAGGTTGGTCTTCCTTCTCTTGCTGTTTTCCAAAATCTTCTTGTCAATTAGGAGTGGATCTATTTTTCCTCTGCTATTGGGCAGTTTCCTTTCTGCTCAGGTGAAAAGACATTATTTTCAACTAGATGCTGTATCAGGTATCACATCAGTTAACAAACAAACAGGTAATTGGCCTGTAGTTGTCTGGTGCTGTCCCTTTTGCTGGATTTTTCATTATCTGCCTGATGTTGGCCACTCTTCAATTTCACCTTATAGTATGTTGTAAAACTGCTTAGCAAAAAGTGAGTATAGACCAGTTAGATATTTCAACCAAAAACCATGCAGTGCATCTTCACCTGGTGCTGACCAATTCTTGATCTTCCTTGCTCTTTTCTATACGGTTTCTGTTATTACTACTAGTTCTTTCATTTCAGCTTCTTTTTTATTCTTATCTACCTCCTTTAAACTTTATTCTGCATCCTTATTGTATTTCTTTGGGTTATCCCATATCTATGTAGGTGGGGCCGCAAGAAGCGCGTGAGGGAGGGTTGTTTAAAATTTTTATCTAGATTTTTAAAGGGGTTAGGGGTAGCCGGGTGGGGGTTGGGGGACAACCCGCCTGGGGCTGGGACCAGGCCGCGGGTCGAGCGCTGCCGGGAGGGTCTGGGGTCGGATAGGGCTGTGTTGAGGATGGGGGGCTGTTCCAGGGAGGGTGAAATAAAAGCTATTAGTACGGTGAGCGGGAGAGGCAGATTTGGCGGTTATAGGGGGCCATATTCTGTATTGGGAGCGCGCCCCCGCTGTTTGTCTGCTGTGGCGCGCTCCAACCCCCTTGTTATGTCCCGTTCCCCGGGTGGTCTGAGCGATCGGGCCCTGGGCCTTCGGCTGATGTTATGTAATGCCAGGTCCGTCATTAACAAGGCCCCTCTCATCCATGATTTGATTTGTGAGGGGGTAGCGGACCTGGTGGGTATTACCGAAACCTGGCTGGGCCAAGAGTGGGGAGTCCCTCTGGTGGAGATGTGCCCAGCCGGGTTTCGGGTTTTTCATCGGCCGAGGGCCCAGGGGAGGGGAGGGGGGGTTGCGGTGGTTATTAAGGAGGATCTGTGTCCGAGGGAATCCACTGTTTCTCAGACGACCGGATGTGAGTCCCTTTTTGTGAAGTTCGGTCCCAGGGTACAGGTGGGCTTGTTGGTCGCATACCTGGATCCCTGCTATGTGACATCGGCCCTGCCTGAGCTCCTTGAGGTCATAGCCGGCTTGGCGGTTGGGACCCCCAGGCTTATGGTCATGGGGGATTTCAACCTGCCTTCCGCCGGCGGGGCCTCGGGGATTGCTCAGGAGTTCATGGCTTCCATGACAGCCATGGGCCTGACCCAGTTAATTCGGGACCCTACTCACTTGGGGGGTCACACCCTGGATCTGGTTTTTGTCTCTGATCAGTGGCAGAGTGATCTGGGTATAGGGGATATAGTTGTAGAACCCCTGTCATGGACTGATCATTCGCTCCTGAGGCTCGACTTCCGTTCCGCACCCCCCGGCCGCAGGGAGGCGGGACCGAGAAAATGGTACCGCTCCAGGTGCCTGATGGACCCAGATAGGTTCCTGATGGAGCTTGGGCCATTTCCCGAAGCTCACACACACGACTCGGTTGAGGGCTTGGTCGCCACCTGAGATAGGGTGGCTGCTGGGGCCCTTGACTGGGTCGTGCCCTTGCGGCCTCTGACCCGGTGCCGATCCCAGGTGGCTCCTTAGTTTTCTGAGGAGCTAAGGGAGATGAAGCGCCGGAAAAGACGCCTAGAGAGTAGTTGGAGGGCCAGCCGCTCTGGGTCTGACCGAATATTATTACGATCTTATATTAAGACGTATTTAGTGGCGATAAGGATGGCGAGGAGGTCTTACCTCTTCACCCTTATTGCGTCCGCGGAAAACCGCCCAGCCGCCCTGTTTAGGGTGACCCGCTCCCTTCTGGAGGTGGGAGTGCGGGAGGATCCCTTGCAGGGGCGGGCTGAGGAGTTTTCTAGGTTTCTGCAGGACAAAATCACTCAGATCCGGGATGAGCTGGACTCTGACTGGGCATCTCCGGGCGGGGGGGTGAGGGTGGATGTCGGGGAGGTCATTTGAGTTGAGTTCGATCCTGTTACTTTGGAGGACGTGGACAGGATACTGGGGGGGCTTAATGCCACCACTTGTTTGTTGGACCCGTGCCCCTCCTGGCTGGTCTTGGCCACTCGGGAGGTGACACGAGGCTGGTTCCAGGGAATCATAAATGCTTCCTTGAGAGAGGGGCTTTTACCCGCCGCCTTGAAAGAGGCGGTGGTGCGGCCCCTTCTCAAGAAACCGTCCCTGGATCCAGCATTATTATCAAACTATCGTCCGGTCTCCAACCTTCGCTTTGTTGCGAAGGTTGTTGAGAACGTGGTGGCACGTCAGCTCCCTCAGTACCTGGATGATGCGAGATATCTAGACCCCCTCCAATCGGGTTTCAGGCCCGGGCACAGCACGGAGATGGTGTTGGTCACGTTGGTGGATGATCTCTGGAGGGCAGGGACAGGGGTTGTTCCTCTGTCTTGGTCCTGTTAGATCTCTCAACAGCTTTTGATACTCTCGACCACAGTATCTTATTGCGGCGGTTGGAGGGATTGGGGGTGGAAGGCACCGTGTTGCGGTGGTTCACCTCCTTCCTCTCTGACCATTCACAATTTGTGTTGACGGGGGCAGAGGTCGGCCCCGAGGCCCCTACTGTGTGGGGTGCCTCAGGGGTCGGTGCTCTCGCCCCTGCTGTTCAACATTTATGTGAAGCCGCTGGGTGAGATCATCCATGGCTTTGGGGTAGAGTTCCATCAGTACACTGATGATACTCAGCTGTACATCTCTACCCCAGACCACCCCAACGAAGCCGTTGAAGTGATGACCCGGTGCCTGGAGGCCGTGCGGAGTTGGATGGGTCGTAACAGGCTTCGTCTCAACCCGACCAAAACCGAGTGGCTGTGATTTCCTGCGCCCATATACAGCCAGCTTGTTCCTTCGCTGGCGGTGGGGGGAGAGGTTCTGACCCCCGTGGAAAGGGCGCGCAATCTGGGTGTCCTCCTGGATGTATGGCTGTCTTTAGAAGATCATATTGCAGCCGTCGCCAGGGGGGCCTTTTGTCAGATTCGTCTGATCTACCAGTTGCGGCCCTTTCTGGATCTGGGCGCACTTCGCAGTCACCTCCGCCCTCGTCATCTCCCGCTTGGACTATTGCAATGCTCTCTACATGGGGCTCCCCTTGAAGAGTCTCCGGAGGCTGCAGTTGGTTCAGAATGCAGCCGCGCGGGTGATCGTGGGTGCCCCTCGGAGCTCCCATGTAACACCGCTTCTCCGCAGGCTGCACTGGCTTCCTGTGGCCTTCCGGATTCGATTCAAGGTGGTACTGACTGTATTTAAAGTGCTCCATGGCTCGGGACCTGGGTACCTACAGGACCGCCTGCTGCCATCAACAGCCTCCCGCCACCCAGTATGCTCTCACAGGGTTGCCCTCCTTGGGGTGCCACCGCCTGATCGTTGCCGGCTGGTGGCCCCAAGGGTGGGGGCCTTCTCTGTGGGGGCCCCCTCCCTGTGGAATGATCTCCCCCCGGAGATACGGGCCATGACTGACATCCAGACCTTCCGGCGTGCAGTTAAGACCTTATTCTTCCAGCAGGCCGGCCTGGCCCAGTAAATGGTTTATGGGTTTTAATCTAATTTGGTTTTAAATTTTTAAATCTTAATTTTTAATTAATCCCAGAATTTTAAATTTTTGTATTTTGTAATTGATAGGATTTGGCTGGATTCTTATATTTAATTTGTTTTTAAACTGTATATATTCTGTTTTTTAGTAGGCTGTACACCGCCCCGAGTCCCTTTTTGGGAGAGGGAGCGGTATAGAAATTTAATTAAATAAATAAATATGTCCAGAACTCCACTGTTTCTTCCTTGTCAGGTACTGACTAATTCATTGCAGTTTCTCCATTGATGGATTGGTAGAAACATTTTTGATTGGATTGAAATTAAAGTTTTGGCCTATAATTTGGAATTCAAGCTTTGTTATTTTGCTGCTGTATTATTTACAGACCTTGCTTAATCTTCCTTGTTGCTAAGTGATATTTCTTGATTAGATGTCCTTTGATCTTCTTGTTCTTTAGCTTCTTTCTTTCATATGTTCTAGCTTGTTTGCATCTAATCTCAATTTGCTGATCTTATTTTCCAGTCTAATTTTCCATTTGGTAGCACACTGCTTGACTTTTTTTCTTCTTTGTTGATTTTTGAATCCCAGTTATTCAATTATAACTGCAGTGTGCTGTACATTGGTTTTCTTTCTTGCAATGAGTTGGTGCTTATGCTTGATACTGCAGTATTTGCACCTTCTAATGCTTGTGCTAGCTGTTTCTTTGGAACAAACTTCAGGCAGCCTTATACTGACCTTTTTGTGATGTTTTAGATCAGGGGTCTCCAACCTTGGCAACTTTAAGACTTGTGGACTTCAACTCCCAGTGTTCCTCAGCCAGCAAAGCTTTAGTTAGAAGACTTAGTTCTTTCTGACGTAGACAAGAAAATACTTGGTTTCCAAATGAAAACAATTATATATCTCTGCAGGATTCCTTTACTGCCAACTCCCCCTGCTTTGCCTTTATAATCTGAGTTACTTTTGACAAAGCTTTGATTTCTTTGTCCTGGGTAGAACTTTGTAGTTATTTCAGTTCTGCTTCTGTTAATACTTTATTTCATATTTTAAATCAATGTTAATCTGATCGCTTCTGTTCTGTTATTTCGGATTCTGAATGTTGTTCTTTCCAGAACTGGTGCATTCATTTCAAATATCCTCTTCTTGTTGGATTTGATGTGTAATAACAGAGAAGAATACAATACAGTACAGTACAGTACAGTACAATACAATACAACAGAATAGAATAGAATACAACAGAATAGAATACAATAGAATAGAATACAATAGAGGAGAGGCGAAGAGAAGAGAAGAGAAGAGAAGAGAAGAGAAGAGAAGAGAAGAGAAGAGAAGAGAAGGAACCTTGGGGTTTTTTAGTGCAACCCTCTTCTCCAGAATGGTTTTGACAGGATCCATGTGTGGGATGTATTCAGCTCTGTTCGGCTATAAACTGAATAGAAAAAAACTTAAGACATACCCCTTCTGGGCCACCATCCCCAGTTCTTCTATTCAGTCTCGGCAGAGATAGATGGCTGCTGGATTGCTCCTCTAAATTTCATTGATAAAGGAGTATTGGCTGCTTTAGATTTTTTTATTTTGGACTAACCACACAATAGTCCTTAAGGGACTAAAAGTACCACAGGTTTTTTCAAACAGCCTGGGTGTTTACTCCAATTTCCAGACGGCTCAGTATTTGCCTATCAGCTTTTCAACAGAATTCCACAGCGACAGCTTGCAATTTCTCAAATATTGCTCCCAAAGACCTAGAAAAGGCATTTGGGAGCAGTGAAGAGACTTTTGCCGGTTGGGCAGCCTGTTTTAAGGGAATGCTAAACAGCCAGAGCACGGATGGCGATTTGGAGCCAGGAATAGCATTCAGCGGCTTCGCACTAAACAGCTGAAGGAGAGATCACTCAAGTTCAGATCGAGGGCTCCCTGATCGAAAAACCTGTCAGACAGCCTGCCCAAATAAGGGAGTGCTGTCTTAAGCAGAACTACAGAGCAACCGCAGCAAGTGTTCCAGCAAGGGTAAATTTGGCGTGAGGCAGGAAACCCTATACCATTTCAGACAAATATTTAATAGTTAATCTTAAAAATTTCCAGTGTTGGAGCATTCACAACTTCTGGAGGCAAGTTGTTCCACTGATTAATTGTTCTAACTGTCAGGAAATTTCTCCTTAGTTCTAGATTGCTTTTCTCCTTGATTAGTTTCTACCCATTGCTTCTTGTCCTGCCTTCAGGTGCTTTGGATAATAGCTTGACTTCCTCTTCTTTGAGGCAACCCCCGAGATATTGGAGCACTGCTATCATGTCTCCCCTAGTCCTTCTTTTCATTAAATTAGTTATACCCAATTCCAGTATTTTCAATTAGTAATGATGAGTCTGGGAGGATAAAACAATATTCTTTCCAGCTATCATTATAAAAATGAGTCAAGTTACAAGCTGGCATTATTTAGAACATTAGTATTTGTAAATAATATTGTGAATTATCAAATAATAAAATGAATAAATGCACTAGTCTAATGCAAAAAAGGAGCATCTTACATTTTCCATTAATTAAAAAAAGACTGGGGTTGTGCCTCCAATTAATTCTTGCTGTTTTTAAGAAACTCATTGAATGATTCAATGTATTGAAACTATTATAAGAACTATTGAATTCTAAAATAGAAGAACAAATTTATTCATGTGCTAATTTTTAGTACTGAAGCATTTCTACATTATGAAACACTGCAGTCAGTATATTGAATATACAAAATTATACCAAGGGAATTTCCACGCTTGATCCTTTAATTTCTGATTGAAAACAGATGAAATAAGAAAAGCAATATTTTCAAAATATATTATTTTTAGCCTTCTTTCAATTTTTGATTTTTCTACATCTAAATAGAATGGGATTATCACAGTTAGTAAAATCAATTGATAGTAAGGTTAATTGTAAGCCATAAAGTCAGTATAATCTCTTAGGGACCATATAGGTTTCTCTAGGAATATGTGTTTGAAAATTATATTGATTTATATATTTGTGCATATTCTCAGATCATAGTTGTCTCAAAAGTGCTTTTTCATAGGCAACTGGACTGTTTTTTCCCCCTTGAGGAAAAAGAACAAAAATGTTTTTGTTCTTCAAGAAAAAAATAAAACAGTCCAATTTCCTTTTGAGACAAGAAACTTTATACTTCCCTAGCTAGTAACTTGTTGTGCAATGCTGAATGTCTTTTTATTCCTTTGCAGTTCGTTTTGCACCTTACAGACCTCCCGACATCTCTTTGAAACCACTGCTTTTTGAGGTACCTAGCATCACCACAGAGTCCGTGTTTGTTGGCCGGGATTGGGTGTTCCAGGAGATTGATGTACATTTACAGAGTACCGATGCCAATGTGAACAGAGGTGTGGTGATAGTTGGAAATATTGGCTTTGGCAAGACAGCAATTATCTCTAGGCTGGTTGCACTGAGCTGTCATGGCACACGCATGAGGCAGATTGCTTCGGACAGCCCTCATGCTTCCCCAAAACGTAAGTGAACCATTAGGTTCCTGTATAAAAATTGCATATTATATGAAAAAGTATTATTGCACAAAAAATTGGGACATTGAAAATGTAAAAAAAATGCTATTCATTTTTCAGTTCTCTACTATGTGAACTTCATATTCATATTTTCAGTAAATATTTCAACTTTAGTTTTATTACAGTGCAGGCTGAAATAAGTTCATGCAACAGTTCATTTATGACTTCGCATGGTTGTAAATTAATTTAATTGAAACAGTTGCCAAGCTTATACAATGAGGATAAATTCAAACAAATCATAGTATCCGCCCTTAAAAGGAAATTCAAATAACAAGGCTTTAGGGAGAAGTATTATTTCATTTATAGCAGGATTTGTCAGCATTGTAATCTGTCCTGATTTTATGTAACGATATTTTGATTTGCATCATTCCCCTTCTATGTTTCCATATTTACTTCTTGCTTTTGGCTTGTATCAGGATAATTTGTTCTTTCTTTATATTATTTTAAATAGACTTTTATTTTGAAATGTAGTTTTTAAATCTGTTAATGTAACTTGTTTTTCTCTCGCTGTCTAAGATAAAAGTTTACAAAATAGTATTTTTAAAAAAAATAATTCAGAGTAATTAAATGCTATGTGAGCTTTCAGAGAATAATCTTTTTAAATATGAGTTATGGAAGAAGAATCCAGAGCAAATTCTTTTTTCACAATTCAGAATAACAAAATAACAGAACTGGAAGGGACGTTGGTATTCTAGTCAAACTCACTGCCCAAGCAGGAATAGGGGACCCTGTAGCATTCCAAACAAATGGCTGTCCAATCTCTTCTTAAAAACTCACATGATTCCTTATGCTAATTCATATTTCTATCCATATATGTTGAATAATTTTAGGCTTTTCTGCCCTTCCTAAATTTAGGAATTTTCTGGAAATCCCTTCACTGAATTTAACCATGAGCATTGCCATTCAACACTGTATCCTTAAGAGACCTGATAAACTCTAATCTGTTCCTACATTGCAGATGTTGATGCAAATCGAGAACTTTCCCTTACTCAGCAACCCTCTGCTCACCCCTCCATTACCAGTGGGAGTTGTCCTGGAACTCCAGAAATGCGCAGACGCCAAGAAGAAGCTATGCGAAGACTTGCTGCTCAGGTATAAAATGATTATTTCATTAAATGTTTTCATTCTATATTCAAGAATCAAAATCTGAATCTGCTTTCATGGTGCCAAATGTGGTAAGGGAAGTTGCTAATATACTTTAAACAATTATACAAGAACAAAACAGATGCCAGATAGGGCTTTTGAAAGCATATATTTTAATATATACACACATAACTACTAGCAACAATCCCTTCACACATATGGACACATGCACAATTTCTTTATATTTAGAAACTTTCCTTCTGTTAGATTCCTCACACAAATGCACATATAGATAAAATGACCCCCCCCCCCCCCAATTTAAAGGCATATATTGTTACATATATAAGGCATAATCCTCATAATTACTCAAATGGTTCTTTGATATCAGGAAAGATATATATTAAGTCATTATAAAGTTTTTTGCTGTTAGTATTAATATTTATATATAACACATTAAGTGTTAACTAGATATATTACACAGGATCCACAAATAAAATGAATGGAAATAAAAAAAGAAAAATGCAAACTTCAAGCATTTGCAAATGACCTACTTTTTATACTAGAAGAACCATTAGAAACTGGCTACATATTGATAGGGAAAATTGAGGAATATGGAGAAATTGCAAGATTGAAAATAAACAAAGAAAAAACTAAAATAATAGTAAAAAAACCACAGAGAAATGAACTGACAAAGAAAATAGACCTTCAGATAGTAAAAAAAGTGAAATATTTAGGAATCTCTGTAACAGCAACATGTGCAACAATTAAAAATGATAACTGCACAAAGTTAATGTAACAAATTAAGTTGGACTTGGATAAATGGAAGAATTTACAATTCTCAATGATCGGGAGAATAGCTAGCATAAAAATGAATATATTACTGAATTTGGTTTCTTATTTCAAATAGTACCGATAATACTAGATAAAAAGTATTTTGAAGAATTAAATAAAACAAATTTGAAATATATCTGGCAAGGGAAAAAAGCAAGAATAAAATTGAAAACGTTACAATAGTCTAGAGGCAATGGGCTTTTGGACTATTGGATTGAGAGCTATATTATCAAGCATCTGGACTTACATGGGTAAAAGAATGGATAAATTTGAGGCATAGAAGATTACTATTATTGGAGGGACATGATTAGGATGGCATGCTTTTTATGGTATGGAAGGAGTACTGCACATAGATATTTTCAAAGATATTATGTGAGAAATGTTTACTTTTAGTATGGGGAAAAATTAAATCACAAAACTATAGGAGTCTGGCTTTCTACAACAGAAGCATTGCTACATCCAAATCTTACTAACATGGAAAAATTGTATTTTATAAAGAGATTCTAAATGAGAACAGGAACTTAAAATTAGACAGGAATTATAAAATCAATGAGTGGACTTAGCTTGGTGGCCACACATGCAAATACAGTCGAGGTATGAGAAAGATGCAAAAACATGGTTTTTTTTATAAAGTGTCAACAACACTTAGTAAGATGTTATTAGGGACAGATGAAAAACTGATAAAAATATATATAATTATTTATTAATCTTTAAACAATGTTAAAGAAACAATGATAGTATGAACAAATTATACTATACTATAGAATTAGCAAACTATACTATAGAATCAGATAAGTGGCAAAAACTTTGGGATAGGAATTATAAACTGACAATGGCTACTGCATATAAGGGGAATTTATTATAAGAATGCTATTTAAGACATAACTATGTAGTGAGGAATGTGAATGTGAAGTAAGAGAATAAAAATGATTATATTGTTATTAATTTTATATAATAGATTAAATGAAAATGAAATAGAAAATATAATTCGTCATATAAATGTATTTGGAAGAATAAAGAGCATAAAAAATAAAAATGATCATAATGTTAAATAAGAATTTAAAATAAGATTACTATATAATATCGTGTTTCTCCAATAATACGGCCTCCACCAATAGGAAGGCCCAGCATAATTTCTAGGCATGAGGTGAAATTAAGCCCCACCCCCGAAATTTAGGCCTATTTAATCCATGCATTTCCCCACCATTTCTCACATTGTTCGTTAAAACTACACGAGGCGAAGAGAAATGGGGGGAAAGGGGGAAAAACTTGCCTTTAGGAGTGTCCTGCAGGTAGCCTAGGCTAGAATACCCTGATCTACTACCGATAGAACATCGGCCGATAGAAGCACCCCGAAGGCAAAGTCACCAGCCGCTTCTATCGGCCGGTAGAGGCAGCCTCGGGGCAAGCATCCCACGTGCACTCCCCTCGCCATGAAGCCATTTCTATCAGCTGATGGAAGCTCCCCAAAGGCACAGTCTCCAGCTGCTTTGGGGCGAGGCGTGGCTGGATTACAGGAGCACCCCACATGCACTCCCCTCGCCACGAAGGCATTTCTGGCGGCCAATGGAAGCTCCCCAGAGGCAGAGTTACCAGCCGCTTCTATTCGACAGTAGAAGCAGCCTTGAGCGAGTGCCCACATTCACTCCCCTCGCCACAAAGCCGTTTCTATCAACCGATGGAAGCCCCCTGAAGGCAGAGTCACCAGCCACTTCGGGACGAAGCATGGCTGCCCGGGAGCACGCCTGACAGGAGCGTCCCATGCACACACCCTTCACCACAAAGCCATTTCTATCGGCGGATGGAAGCTCCTCAAAGGCAGAGTCACCAGCCGCTTCTACCGGCCTGTAGAAACAAGCGCCCCACGCATACTCCCCTCATCACTAGGCTATTTCTATCGGCTGATGGAAGCTCCCCAAAGACAGAGTCACCAGTAGAAGCGGCCTCGGGGTAAGCACCCATGCACACTCCCCTCACCATGAAGCCATTTCTGTCGGCGGATGGAAGCTCCCCGAAGGCAGAGTCACCAGCCGCTTCTACTGGCTGATAGAAGTGGCTGGTGACTCTGCCTTTGGGGAGCTTCCATCAGCTGATAGAAATGGCCTCGTAGCGAGGGGAATATGCGTGGGGCACTCGTTTCTACCGGCCGATAGAAGCAGCTGGTGACTCTGCCTTCGGGGAGCTTCCATCGGCTGATAGAAACGGCCTCATGGCAAGGAGAGTGTCCATGTGGCGCTCCTGTCAGGAGCACCCCGCGGACAGCCACGCCTTGCCCCGAAGCTGCTGGTGATACTGCTTTTGGGGAGCTTCCATTGGCCGATAGAAACGGCCTCGTGGCGAGGAGAGTACGTGGGGTGCTCGCTTCTTCCGGCCGATAGAAGCGGCTGGTGACTCTGTCTTTGGGGAGCTTCCATCGGCTGATAGAAATGGCCTTGTGGCAAGGGGAGTGTGCGTGTGGCGCTCCTGTCAGGAGCGCCCCGCGGGCAGCCACTGCCTCGCTCCGAAGCAGCTGGTGACTCTGCCTTTGGGGAGCTTCCATCAGCCAATAGAAGCGGCCTCATGGAGAGGTGAGTGCACATGGGGCGCTCTAGGTGGGGGTGTGCTTGGGGGAGGAAATTAAGTAACCCTCGAAAAAATGGCAAGAGACATCCTAGCTGTTTTTTGGGGGCTCAAAAAAAAAAAGGACCTGGCCTTATTTTATGAGAAACACGGTAATTAGTAAGGTGATGAAGAAAATGAATACAGAGCATGGAAATCAAAAATTATAATATTGTTATTAATATTTATAATTGGTTTGTTATATAAATTCCTTTGGAATAAATATAAGATTTATTATGTAATAGGGAAAGAATACCATGTGGAACCCAATTGGGGGAGGAAAGAAATATATGCATATATAATAGTAAATAGGAGGTCATTGTAGTTAATAAAGGACATAGTAACTAAAAATGGCTATATTGATGTGTGGTTTTTTCCTATTTTTTAATTTGTTATATATTGGGTTTAATGGAATAAAAAGGGGAGAATATATAAAATAAAAATAGGTGGCAAGATTGAATTGACAATGAAAGGGGATATATATTGATAATATACTTTACGATGAAACTTTTTCTGTCTGGAAATGATGAATGAAATAACATGAAGTGATAAAACATATTAAAACAAAAATGGAATAGGTAATGATATGATATGAAACTGGATAAGAAAGCTGAAAATATAATTATAATTATGTATGTATGTCAAAACCTGGAATCACATTGTTCACTCAGATGTTTAAAGAATAAAAAAATAAAATAAATTGGCAAAAAAAAAGCAAGAAAATATTGGTTGGAAAAGATGATTAAGCAACATATAGATTTGAAACCAGAAATATTTTTGTTAGGTATAATACCAGAAAGCTATGATAAAGGGATATATATTTAATATTATATGTACTGATTGCAACGAGAATTGTATTTGCACAATATTGGAAAAATGAGAACACCCCATCAGATTAAAATATAATTCAGAAAATATTGAATTGTGTAGAGATGGGTAGATTGTCATTGAAAATAAAAGATAAAGGAGATACAGAGTATTATTTAATGTGGAATAGATTTTATCAATGGTTGGAGGTAAGAGGTAGAAATTAGATGAAAAAAGAACATTGTTATGTATAAGTTAAACATGAATATTATTTATAACTATAAATATGCTAATATAACCAATAGAATTACAAATAAGCTAATATAAATATGGTTAGAATCATTCTGTTGTACTACTATTGCTATCAGTATATATATGTTGCTTTTTTTTTCTTTTTCTTTTGTAAAATGGTATACCTGGACAATACACTGTATTCAAAATGCTTATATATAAATTTTAAAAACCTAAAGTTTTTGCTGGAAGAAAGCTGGTATTCTCCACTCTCAGCAGAAGGAAAATTATACTCATCGTTTAATCATTTTCATCACTTTGTCTTTACTACCTTTCTTCTATCAAATGAGATGTGCGGCTTTGCTCAGTTGTTTCAGACCAGACACATTCAATTAAAATCAGATATAATTTCTCTGGATTACAAAAAAGAACCACTGCCTTTGGGTTTCAGAACCAATATTGTATATTTATAGAAGTAAAGCTTACATTTTTCAGTCTGTATTCATTCAGTGTGAAGAAGGTGGGTAGGGTGCATTTTGAGTGTTTGGAAACAGCCATCAGAGAACAAATGCTAACCTGCTTACTACTGCATAATGCATGAAGTCTTTCACCTTAACAATGGACCAATTAGAAAAAATATTGGAGCCAGGGATGTTATTCAAGGGGTTCGGACCAGTTCGGGCAAACTGCTAGGGAAAATTTTGATTGGTTCGGAGAACCGGTAGGGAAAACTTTGATTAGCCCCACTTACCCACCCTGCTCAGTACCTGTCGTTTATTAGCTCAGCTGATTCGCATGGCAGAGCTGATTGCCGGGCTTCAGCTAAGCTAAAAAAAACAGCACAGGGGGCGGTCTCTGAGTGCTGCGCTGCACCTGCATGAAGCCACCGTGATTGGTTCTAAGAGAACGCTTGCCCTGCCCTGCCACTACTTTTCTTGCCTCCTTGGCATAGCAGCCCACACACTGTGTCTGTCTGGCTCCTTGCCTGCCTGCCAATGGCCCAACTGATCTGCCTGCCAGGTAAGCCTGCGAGTCGCAGCCTAGCAAGCTGCCCTCCCGACCCTCCCAGCCTCCCCAGCCTCCAGCTTGCTTGACTTGCTTCATTGCTGCGACTGCATCCCATGCGGTGCCACGAAGCTGCATGGCCATGCTGGCTGAGAGAACAAATTCCCCAAAGATTTCTTTGCCTACCTGATTTCCAGCTCTTTCGCATTTCTTTCAATCGTTCGTGTGTAGAGAAATGAAAGTTTGTGTGGGGCTAAAAAAAGTTCAATCAATTCCAACTTCTCACAAAAGAAAAAGATTGTGAGAAGTTGGAATTGATTGATTGAACTTTTTTTAGCCTCACACAAACTTTCGTTTCCCTGCACACGAACAATAGTGAGAAATGCGAAGGAGCTGGAAATCAGGTAGGCAAAGAAATCCTTGGGAGAAGTGAGAACATCTGGACCATGGTGGGTGGGAAAAGTTCTGTGGCACAATGCTGCAATGGTCAAATGGGCAACAGAATGGCCAGCATGAGATGAAGTGCATCCACTTGCAAAATATGGCTTTTTCTGGGGAAGAAAGGCAGCTGCATAATCCCAGGAAAAAGGAGTTTCCACAGAAGATTGTGGAGAATAATTGAGCTAAGAATCTGTGGGACTTTTGGATCCAGAAGGACAGGCAGGCATTAGATAATCAACCAGACACTGTAATGGTAAATAAATTAATAGACAAAGACCAGAAGAGCTTGGGAGACCAGGCAAGCAGGGTGAGGCAAGGCACCCCTCAACATGAGTAATGTTGAGTTGGCCATGCCCATCCAGTCACATGACTACCAAGCCATGCCCATCCAGTCACATGACCACCAAGCCACACCCACAGAACCAGTAGCAAAAAAATCTGAATCCCACCACTGATTGGAACCATAGTTTTTCTTACTTTGATTCAAAAACAAATCACTTTATTCAGACCCTGAAGTATTGAATTGGCTGCAAGAAGCCCAATCCAAGAAGTTCTATCTCCTTTTATCTTTTCTGGAACATGTGAGCCTGCACAGCCAGGTTTCTCTTTGTCTTTGATTGCTGTTAACCATTTGTAAATGTATCTAGATAATGGGAGAATCTAGCATGGCTGGGAAAAATAATTTCCAATCAGCCAATCAGGAACAGAAAGGTTTCCCTATGACGTTTTAATAGGGAAGGAAGCTCTATTTTGCCTTTTTTTTCTTCCTTCATGGGAAAGAAGCCATGGCTGCCTTTTGCCAGTCGAGAACTAGCCATCTCAGTCTTGGAATAATGAATTAGTCATTTGAGAAAAAGGCAAAACAAAATACAATTAGGATTCTGTTTTTAACTTTATATTAATAATTATTCTGACACGTTCTTGTATGCCCTTACTACTCTATATTCTATGTATATGTGTGTATGTCCAGTTGCCTTGCTGCTGACAGGGACCCAATTTCCTGTCTCCTTTCCCCTTTGACCTTTTGACGATAATCTGGTTGCTAACTGTTCTATATATGTAGAGCCCATCTCTTATTGTCCAGAGCCCTTCTGTGAGGGAAATGGGTGGTTAAGAAATACAAAATATAAACAAGCATGATAGTTGCCAATAACTTATATGACTACTTTTATTCTGCTTGGGAAATTGCTTAACATACCTTTGCAGTTCTGACATTAGAGAAAAGCAAGAGAAATAAATGAGAGGAAAACAAAACCCACAGATCATCTGCTTTCTCTCTTGAGTAGGACATGAAAAGAAAATTAATTCCTGGATGAAATATAGTGGTGATTTCTTACAAACGTATACCCACACTACCATGTCAATGGTGGTTGCAATAATATGGATTGTAGGAAAAGGGATTAAGGATTATTAATAGCCCTTTGTGAATCAACCTGTCACCTGTGTTCTCTAGTACCAAGCTATTTCTATATTATAAAAATGTTATTTGTGGAAGGAAAATATATTAAATTTATGCAGCTGCAGTAAATCATAATTTGTAAGTTGTTTTAACAATAAAATAAAGTGATTAATATTTCAGTGTAATAAAAACAAAATAAGACAAATAGTTAATTTAGATTTTTTATATCATTTCTATTTTTTCTCATATATTAAAATTTGGTGACAGCCATTTGAAGGACCCCAATGCTTATCTATTCTTTAGAGGCAGAGGCAACAATGGCCTCCAAAGAGCTTAGTGTCTGCTGAAATGTTTGTGCATTTTATTCATTTAGTTTTAGAAATCTAAAACAAAGTATTGAAGTTTATTATACTATTTACCAAGGACTATTTCCAACAGATATGTTAGACCTATTGATATTTGTGTTTTGACAGTTGTAATTTTTATTTATTTATTTTTATATTTCTTTATTTCCATTATTTCACCTTACTCCACAGCAAATCTGATTGGGTTATAAAAAAAATTAGGAGAAACAGAAAGAGAGTACAGCTGAATGGAAGACAGAACCAAAAATTAAAGAGGCACAATCATTACCCTAATCTAAGAATCACTAGGCCTTTAATATTTTTTAAAGATCCTCTTAGGTTCCAGATATTTGGCAGAACTCTCTCTTCTTAGTGGATTAAATGAAACAAAACAATTTTTATTTATGTTTGCTTCCCTTTTTTTAGGTTGTTGCATATCACTATTGTCAAGCTGATAATGCCTACACCTGTCTGGTGCCAGAATTTGTACACAATGTAGCAGCCTTGCTTTGCCGTTCACCCCAGTTTGTTGCATACAGAGAACAGCTGTTGCGTGAACCACATCTACAAAGCATGCTTAGTTTGCGATCCTGTGTTCAAGATCCTCTTGCATCTTTCCGGAGGGGAGTCCTAGAACCCTTGGAAAGCCTTCATAAAGGTAGGAAATTAATTCCAAAACTATAAGTGGCCACATAATTGCTTAAAATATATAATCGAATATAATTTTACATATATTTTTCTATGTCTCTCTCACAAACTCTAGAACGGAAAATCCCAAATGAAGATTTCATCATATTGATTGATGGCTTAAATGAAGCTGAATTTCATAAACCAGATTATGGAGATACAATTGTATCATTTCTCAACAAAACCATTGGAAAATTTCCATCCTGGCTGAAGTTAATTGTAACAGTTAGAACAAGTCTACAGGTAGATATAAGCTATGCCATATATTAATGTGATGTACATCTATTTGTGGAAATGGAGAATTGATGTCATTTCCATGGGAAGTATACTTTTTGGAATATAAGACACTCTGAAATATAAGATGTACCTAGCTTTTGGGGAGGAAAGAAGGGGAAAAAATCTGTCCCTGCTTCTCAGCAATTTGTCTCCTTGCAGAAAATAGCAAACAGCCTGGTCAGCTTCAGCACAGTCTGATTAGCATAAGCAGCTGATCGTCAGTTGGGTCGTCCTCCCGATGATCAGCTGTTTCAGACTGTAGGGATTGCCATTGCCTATTGCTGCCTTATCATGCCCCAGTTTGGCCTCCCCATGCCTTTTTTGGCCTCTGCGCACCCTGTTTTCAGCCCTGCATGCCCCATTTTCCAACTGTTTCGATCCCTACTGCCCAGAAGGAGTGGAAAATGGAGCGTGCAGAGGCTAAAACAGGTGAAAAATGGGGCATGCTGAGGCTGAAAATGGGATGCACAGAGGCAGTAATAGGTGATGGCAATCCCTGCAGCCTGAAACAGCTGATCATTGGGAGGCCAATCCAACTGACAATCAACTGCTTGTGCTAATCAGGCTGTGCTGAAGCTGACTAGGCTTTTTGCTGTTTGCTTCAAGGAGTCAAATTTCTGGGAGGCAGAGGCCGAAGGGTGGGGGCCAGCAGGTGAACGGGGCTTCATCAACCTTTGCTGTATAAGACACACAGACATTTTTACCCACTTTTTTGGAGGGGGGGAAGTGTGTCTTATACACCAAAAAATACAGTATGTGCCTGGGTCAGAAGTATATAAAATAAAAAAATAATATTATACTCCTGACCATAAAAGAGATGCTATGTAATTCGTTGATGTTTTAGAAAAAGTCAGAATATAGACATCTGTTATCATTGATTGAAACCAAATGTAAATCTGATATGTTCATTTTTAGATTCATATGAGATCCAAAGCTAAAATGTGACTTTTTTGTGATAAATAATTATTATAATTATGTTTCTCTGCAATACATATAATTCTACTGGTCCATAAAGCTGCATTTCTGATCATCTTGTGTTTCATTATAAGCTGCTCTTGAAATTATTCTAATTCTCAGAAGAACCATTTGATGCAGTGTAAACATATTGAGTTTTTTTTTTAAAGACAAGGTCCTTTTTGGACATATTATTAGTCTTCTCATTCAATTCCAACTATCATGAAAAAAAACTATTATATTTATTTGTTGGATATACATAGTATCTTTTCTCCAGAAACTTGAAAGTGGTATATATGTCATCTGTCTCACATTTTTTTTTCCAGAAGAAGAATCTTGTGAGATAAAACAATCTGTAAGAGAGATTAGTCCATACTTGCACTTCAAATTCTGTGTCCTTGAACCTGGTACCCTTGATGGTTCCTGGTCCAACACCTTAACCACTATTCTGTTGTCATTTACTGGCAAGAGTTAGATTAAAGCTGTTATAATTTGAACCCACTACTAAATATGTAGATAAAGATTGTCCTCTTTCAGGCTGAGCACAAAAACACCTATTTGCAAATGGTTTTTTTTCAAGTAGCTATGCAGTCGAGGATAAATAGAGCTGGTGGTACAGATTCACATAGCACAGAAAACATTTTTTTAAAAGCCAAGTTTTGGGTGATAGTTGAGCAACTTAGAGTTCAATCAAGGGGCTCAGAGAAACAAATAGTCTACAGCAGTCTAAGAGGCTAACACCAAAACATTATTCCATCAGTTAAAGTGCTGAAAGTCAAAAACCAAAGCAGAAATATGGATCCAAGGTGAATGAGTTATTCCCAATGAAGGGTCAGCTGTTGATGGCTTCTCTTATAAAGCCAGATACTGGTATGGGTCAGCTGACACTTTTGTTTACTGCTGTAGTTACTGAGCAGAACTTATTTTCTTGACTTTCTGAAGTTGTCATTTCATCTTTGTATTCTTTTTCATTACTCTTTCCATATCTGCCGCTATTGACTTCTGTTGAATCAGCCTCAGATGAATGATATCTGACAATTCCTGTGGCAACTTGATCAATCAGGCCCCTCAGACTCTGGCTCTGACTCTGTGGAATTTGAGTCCATAACGAAATCGTCACCTATCCATGACTTCCATCTCCAGTACCTGGAAGCTTGGCTTTCTGCAGGGATGGCAGTAAAACTGCTGGACCAAACACTGTGTAGATCTGAACTGTATCTTCCGAGAAATGACCTGAATTACCTATACAGTCAATCAAGTAATGGAGTTATCTGTGATAGCAGGTAGATAGTAGCATATAGATTCAGAATACAGTCCACTTCATATTGCAGTTCCCTCTTCATCAGAACTGATGGTGATGGCTTAAAGGAAATATTGGAATGAAAATGAATTGATGGAACACAGGATATAACTTGAGAATTATCAGGACTTTTAAAGGAAAAGCCATAGGGTTAATGATGGATTCACCATAGGAAAACACCCGTAAAGCAATAATCAGAGAAATGTCTATATATTTCCTTGGTTTTATGAGCTGGTTTTCTGAAGAACATTGGTTCTTAGTTTCTCCAGGAAGCAGTCTGGTATGGGGACTGGGCATTGGCAAATCATGGGTCGAACCTTGGATACTATTCAAAATTTGTATCAAAATGGTGCTCAAGATGAAGGCACTTTTGCAAGGACATTAGTATCACTTCAAGTTGAGGACAGCCACCACAATCTGAAGAATCTGTAGACATCAAAGAAGCTAAATCAGTTTATCCTGACTTCAAGATTACATACATTTCTGATAGCTACATGTTTGCTGATATCTTGTCTCACCTGCTACAACATGAACACAGGAAAAGTCACTTCGTTCCCTCATATGATCCCAGAGAGAGGTTCAACACAACTCAATCTGTTGACCTACTGTAACAAATCAGGAAGCGTTTTGGGAATAACACCTCTCAAGCTTATGACAAAAAGACAATGTTCACAAGTGATCTTCATGAATTTGGTGCCTTCTGAAGAAATCAGTTTATTATCCAAGAATATTATGGAGGATGTTGTTCATAAATTTTTGGAAGATGTTGGGCACATTACAAATATTTCTAGTGAACATATTTGGTCTGAAATGCTACCCTAAATTCATTGCCTTCACAAATTCACATTAAATTTCCTCAGAGATCCAGCTTTGATTTTTAATTTTTTAAAATTCCTCTTAATTAATGAGAAAAAGAAAAAGAGCAAAACACAAAGATAATAATGGAAAGACATATAATATCAAAAAGAAGAGAAAAACACATAAAAAGTGATTTAACAAATAATAAAAGAAATATAATGAAAGGAAAACAGTATGATATGTTGTAACAATGCAAACATACAAGTACTTGTATATTTTTAATATTTTTAATCTATCATATTCTGTATAAATGAAAGTCCCATATTTAGTATACTTGCCTATATAAAGTCTATGTCTACAGGCAATCTGCTTATAAATGGCAAAAGCAATCAGATGTTCAATCATTGAATAAAGGGAGTCATACATTTATCTTCCCAATGCTGCAAAATTGGTTTTTAGCCATAGTAAGGAAATATAGAATCCATGTATATTGTCTATTTGTCAGATTCCAATGGAACTTGTCTGTAATGTCATCATAAAATGAGTTACACCAAATTTTACAACTCTTTTGCTAATGGTTTAGTAAATCACATGGTAATTAAATAGCTTTCCCAATGAATTTGCTTGTCAGAAGATTGAATTTGCAATGGGAAGATTAAAATGGTAACCATGTTATTCTGGAATGATGCAACTACTGTAAATAGATGCTAGTTGTCAAGCACCCAAATTTTAATTATTTGATTAAAGAGATTGCTACAATGATAAGTGTAGGAACATTTCAGCACTGTCATATCTTCAGACAGTTGTTAAATAACTGATTTATAGGATTACCTGTAGTTCAAAATAATATTAAAGTTTGAAACTTTTAACTTTTGTCACACAATCTTACATATGTAATCCACTACTTTCTCTCAAAACTTGGTAAATATAAGACATTATATAAACATATTGCCCTGATTACATCTCCAGCAAAATGTTGTTTTTGATAGTACCTTTTTATATAATTATAATTCCAATAAGTTCAATAAATTCTAAATACTATTTTTGTTCTATAGGTCATAATTTGAAGTCCAAATTTGTGTGGATTACTAAAGTGCATAGGCACTCCAATTAGTCCAAAATAAGTGGCAGGGAATAATGGTTGCAAATGCCAGTTCAAATTAAAGTCCAGTAATTATTGAATAAAGATAGTTCTCTATACTTCTTTTTAACAAACAGGAACTATATTAAAAGAGACTGAAGGCCATATAAACCTCTGTTTTAGATTTTTATTGAAAAAGTCACAGAAGGGATATAGTGACCCTACCAGTACATGGGCCTCAAAGACCAAATCTATGTCATTCTCATAGGATCTTTGTGGAGTAATTTACCTGCTTCTGCTTTTTCCCAAAACATCCTCATATTCCACATATTTATTTTATAATGTCATAGCTTTCTCCATTGAATTAGACTTGTTAAATTGTTTTCCCTACAAAGGATTAGTTGTTAATGGCTGCCCTTAAATAGATCAGATGCAAGTGTGGCTCAGTTATAGGTATTTGTATTTGTATTGTTGCTTCTCAAGGAATAGAGCAGTACAGATAGTCCTCAGTTTACAACAGTTCATTTAATGACTGTTCAAAGTTATAACAGCACTGAAAAAGTGACATCAGCATTTTTCAGACTTACGACCATTGTAGCATCACCCTGGTCACATAATCAAAATTTAGATGCTTGGCATCTGACTCATATTTATGATTGCAAAAGGCTCGTGAGTACCTTTGGTGATTTTCTGACAAGCAAAATTAGTGGGAAAATCAGATTCAGTTAACAACCATATTACTAACGTAATAATTCCAATGATTGACTTAATAGCTGTGGCAAGAAAAAGAATCAAAGAAGGCAAAAATTACTTAACTATCTTGCTTAGCCACAGAAATTTTGGGATAATTTGCTCCAGGATACATTCCTCATCTGAGTTGTAAAAGCATATATACCATTGATAGAGTGGAGCAGAATATAAAATTATCTGGAGTTAAATAATTATTTTTTCAAAGCCCTCTGAAAGAGAGCTATTTTAAATTCCATTTGGAAGATAAGGTGAGGTGAATCAAACTTCTGTAAAAGAAGTTCCATAACACAAGATATAAGACAGAAAAGTATCTCTTTTTCTTAGCCTGTCTGAATTCTCATTAAAAACTGAAATCATTCATTAATGAGGCAGTTCTGAAGCCACGTTATATAGATTCTATGTGTCTGCTTGCAGGCTATGTATGTATGTCTATCCATCTAATCTACCTACCCATACTATAACAAACTTTGGATAGCTCCGAGGAGCTTTTTAAATATATTTACTAAGCAAAACCCAGCAGTTGATATTATATTTGAAAATCTATTGATACACAATTATTGTGCCAGTTAACATAAGGATTATTGCATTTTGTTCTAATTTCTAATTTTTTAAAGAAACCATATAGAGCAACTTGCAGTTTATTTCTGAGGTCGGCATGGATTATTGTTGTGAGATTCTCTTGCTCTGGATAGGCCTATAACCAAGCTAAGCATCAATTAACGACCTTCTGCCCAAAGCCTTCTCCTGTCCATTTAGCTCATCCAAGTCATTGACCTGCTTCTCTGGATATGTTACCCCGTCAAGAAAACAATATCAGAGCCAGTAGAATATCTTGATGGACAAACAATTCTGCCTTGCCGGGATTCACTTGAAAATTTGCCAAGAAAACTGCAAAGATTTTTTCAGTTAGTAGTCAGAAATCAAGACTGGCTTAAAGGCACAAAAACCTAACCCAAACAAAATCTCTCATTGTCCTTGCTCAGAAGACACAGAAAAGAATCCAGAAATTATCAAGTTGAAGGAACTTCTCAGGATCTTTAAGATTTCCTTTGAGATTAATTTTAAAAGTACCAAGGAGTTGAAAAACCGTATTTTCAATTCTTTATTAACTGTTATGAATTCTTAACTCACTATTATTCTCTATTGTCCTATCTTCATTATATAAATCATAATTGAATTCTTATTAAACTAATCCTGACAAAACCATTCATGTAATAATCTGAAATAACATAGCATCTTTAAATCTATGAAAGAAATCTGCTTTAGAAAAGCATCTTAAATTTTACTGAATTATCTGGATATTTTGCTGGGGCAAAGGGAGTTGTAGGGAGATTCCTGACTGCAAAATGTTCAGAAATTTTGCATCTCTGCTCCTGAGTATTTTAAAATGTTTCAAAACAAGCATATAAAGAATTACATTAAATATATGAATGTGTAAGCTTAACTTAAAACACAAGTGAGAATTTAGCCTGCACTTTTCATTCATTCTTATCAGTGAATTCTGGACCACAGCCATATTCATCATCTATAAAGTGCCATGGCTTTGTAGAAACTATGAACATGTAAGAAATGTTCACATTATCATCACCTTATTCTTTCAAATGGATTTTAGAATTTTTAAAATGTTATTTTCACATATCCTTGGCCATTTAATAAGCCCTATATGAATAAAAAATGTACTTTTTCCTATTTCCTCTTGCCCCTTGTTCTGTTTCATATATTTTAGATTGTAAGCCTAATAGCAAGGATTCTGTACTATTTTCAATGCAAAGGCATAATAATATTTTAAGCAAAGAAAACAGTGATTTGGTCTAAGCATAAGAAATCCAGTACATATGGTTTGTGATGCTACTGGGAAAGTAAAAGATTGCTAGTATTTATACATGAGATATTGTATGTAAGCTTTCTTCAAGTTCTCTGGTATTCATTTTTTTCTTCTCTCTCTCCTTTAGGAAATAATAAAGTTATTGCCCTTCCATAGGATATTCCTGGATAGACTGGAAGAAAATGAAGCTATAGATCAAGATCTCCAAGCCTATATACTACATAGAATACAGAGCAGCTCGGAAATACAAAATAACATCTCTCTTAATGGCAAAATGGACAATACAACCTTTGGCAAACTCAGTTCTCATCTCAAAACCCTGAGTCAAGGATCCTATCTATACCTTAAGCTCACATTTGATCTAATTGAGAAGGGCTATTTGGTGTTAAAAAGCTCCAGTTATAAGGTAGTGCCTGTCTCCCTTTCAGAAGTATATCTACTGCAGTGCAATATGAAGTTCCCAACACAGTCTTCCTTTGACCGGGTAATGCCTCTTTTGAATGTGGCAGTGGCATCTCTACATCCTTTGACAGATGAGCATATTTTTCAGGCTATCAATGCTGGGAGTATTGAAGGTACTTTAGAATGGGAGGACTTTCAGCAAAGAATGGAAAATCTTTCTATGTTTCTCATCAGACGCAGAGATATGACCCGAATGTTTGTACATCCTTCATTTCGAGAATGGTTGATTTGGAGAGACGAAGGTGAAAAGATCAAGTTTCTTTGTGATCCTAGGTAAGTAATTAATCCAATTCTGCGATGAAAGAAAGCACTTTAAAAAATGAATGCAGTTCTGAGTTGCGATTTAGAAAAATACACTCCTTGAAAGCTAATATTTTCTATAAATGTGTCAAATAAAACAAACTTTGTAAAGGAAATTTGTCTCCCTGATTTTAATATATCATGACACAGTATTGGATTCCAACAATTTTGAATCTTTATTGAATGGTTTTGGGCAAATATGGCAAGATTTTTCAGTATAAAATAATTCTGAAAGGCAAACTTGATTAAGGAATCATAAAGCATATGTTTCTTTGAAAAAGAAGAGTTGAAAGGTAAGTTGTGATGACATCTCTTCTGAGATTTCAAGGGGCTGCAGCCTCTGGAGGCTGAAAAACGGGCCTTCCGGAAATACCAGAAGTGCCAAAACAGGCCCATTTTTAGGCTCCCGAGGTTTCTCCCAAGCCTCCTGGCAGGCAAAAATGGCCTCCCCTGGATACCAGAGGCCCTCCGGAGGCTGAAAACAGGCACTTCCAGTATTTCCAGAAGGCCCATTTTTCAGCCTCCCGAGGTTGCATCCTTCGAGCCTCCGGGAGGGCAAAAACGGCCTCAAATGGACTGAAAATCAGCTGGGAGGTACACACATGCTCAGTGCAGGTAAGGGGGCAGGGCAGGGGTGTTGCACGTGCATGAGCAGGGGGGGCAGGACGCATTGCATTGTGGGTGCCGGCACAAGCGTGTGCGCTATCACGTGCATGCACACTATCGGCACACCACAACAAAAAGCTTCGCCATCACTGTATATTCGTCTAAGTGCATTAGACAAAGAGCAATAAATATCCCATTCTATTCAGCTACCTGTGTCGTCCTAGGTCCTTGCACCTGATAGGTATCTTTCTATATTTTAGGTATTTTTCCAGTGACAAATACCAATAATATTTTATAAAAATTCTCTTTAGAATTAAAACACAAGGAGAATTTCAATTCCCATTGTTCCATTTGTACTATATATTATACCCAAAGATTTTAACCCATTTCACTATACATTATTTCACTTTTTCATGTTCTATTTCAATTTGTAAAATGCATTTATACTTTTTAGCACTATGTAAATAATTCTGTTTCAAATTCTGTCTTATCATATTCAAAAGGAAAAGTCCTATTAATCTTTCTAATAATTGTACATAGGAAAACTATTGACAAATGAACTCTTCTGATATCAAATCCTCTTGATTTCATGTTTCTTTGGAAAAATTCTAATAAATCAACAATTATGCTTAGTTATCATTTCTCTTCTATAAAATGCTTGTTATGGTGACAGCCATAAAAGTACTTTTGGAAATAACTTAAATTTATATCTGTTCCACATTGTTAAGATGGCACACCTAACAACATGATTTTTGAAATTATGCTAACCTTAATTTTGTAATACCATAAATAGCCATGCCACCCGACATATATATACATATATATATATACACATATACATACATACATACATACATACATACATGCAGGTCTTGGCGTGTTTGGGTCTTTTCACGTGTAAGATTGAGAATATCTTGGCAACATTTCGACGAGATCTCATTCGCCATCTTCAGGCTGGTGTTTTCGGCTTTGTGCTTGTGCGAATAAAGCACAAAGTAAAGTGATCTGAGCTGCTGTCTCCCTATATATATTGGTGGGGAGGTTGGCTGTGTTGTCATTTCTTGATTGATTGATGGAGTTGATGTTTGCAGATTGGCTGGCTTTTTCTTAAGAACATATGTAGCTGAGGTATTGGCTTTGTGTCTATCAGCCTCCTGTGTTGTAATGACTTGAGTAATGGGTTGTGTGATGACCTTCTGAGTTCTAATCTTGTGACCTCCTGGGTCTTGTATTGTAATCTCCTGATTCATTGGCTGTGGTACAACATCCTGGGTTTTGTGGTGTAGCCTCCTGAGTTCTGTGATGTGATATCCTGAGCGAGTGGCTATTATGTGACTTCCGGGGTTTTGGTTTGGGTCCGAGTTTGAGGCCTGGCTCTGTGTTCATGGTGTGTCAGTTTGCTTGGTTTGGGGTCGAGGTGTATGGCAGCTGGTGATGCAACCGTGGTCTGTTTCTGGATGGTGGTTGCCTTTCGTCTATGGGGTGGGTTTGGGTTTGAGTCTGGTGAGGGAGCTTGGTAGTGGCGTCATGTGTTGTTTTGGGTCCAGTGTTGGTTTTCGTGGCTGGGACTCATTTGTTAATAAGGGCTAGTTTCCAAATGTCTGGTAGGCAGGAGGCATCATCCCATTTATTCATGTTATGGGGGTGTTTCTCTATTTCGATGGCTTCCCTGATTATTCTCTTGTTGAAGTGTTCAGTATTGGAGATTAATTTGGTTCCCTCAAAATTAATTTCATGTCCTGTGGCTTTAAGGTGCTGGAAAAGGGAGGAAGAATTTTCTTCTTTTCTGACTGCATTCTTGTGTTGTGCAATGCGTGCATTTATTCTCCTGTTGGTTTGTCTAAGGTATGTGGCTGGGCAATTGTTGCATGGTATTTCATAAACTCCTTAGTTTTCTAGCTGGATCTTGTTTTGGGGGTTTCTTAGGATGCTGGCTATTTTTTGGTCAGTGCCGAAGGCTGTCCTGATATTGTGGAGACACTCTCCAGAAATCGAGACACAAAACAGGACAACAGTGTCGCCCTCCTCCCCTACATCAGAGACGCCACAGATAAAATCAGCAAAATTCTCCACAAACACATTATCAGGACAGCCTTCGGCACTGACCAAAAAATAGCCAACATTCTAAGAAATACCACTCACAAATCATCACAAAATCTCCAGAACCGCAAAGCCTACAAACTTGAAATTTGGCATTTATGTTCCTCTTGGCTTCTAGGTGCTCACTAAGAAAGGATTTTTTGAAATGACCATCAGAGCATTAAGTATTTCATATATTATTATTAACACACTCTGATGTTAGGGAGTTCTATTCCCCCTCCCCACCTGAAAAGAAATCTGTTCCAAATGCAATACACAAACACAGGAGAGGAATTTCAGTTTCAGTTTTAGTTTCACAGCACCAAGCTTTAGTATAGAACTGTTGAGGTAAGTCACGCCCAGGCTTCTTGCTGTCTCCTTGCTCACACAGCAAATACTACTTCAGTTTTCAAACAGCCCTCAACTCTCTCACATAGACAGAAAGCTAGCCAGATAAATACCGATGGATGCTGGTAGGCAGAGGCACAATTCTCCCCCCCCCCCTTATTTTCTTCCCAAAAACTAAGCCCGATCACATAGTTTTGTAGCGAAGCACGGGTATAGAGCTAGTAACCTTATATTTCTCAGTGTCACCCACCTTTCATCCAAATTAAACAACCTGCAAAGTACAATTTCACATCAAGTAGGCCTAAGCTGCTTCTTTCTCTAGCACTTTGGAACACTGTACTTAACTCACAGATTTTTTTACTTGGCACATAAATTTAGATATGTCTTTCTTCCTTTGTTTACCTTAATTGTCAAAACTGGTATTGTCTGAAAAAAAAAATCTAGGTAAAACTTTTATTTTAACCCAGAAATTCTTTCCAAAAACAATAATTATAATTTTCCCCCATCTTGATATCTCTTTTAATTCCTTTTATGTCTTAACATAGTTATTTGTTTGAAACTACGTAAGTTTATATTTGTCAAATTAACACCCAAATATTTTATCTTTTTCTCAATCATGAAACCATTTTGTTCTTCAATTCTGTTTGATCTTATGTCTTTTTACTTTTGCTAATATCTTTGTCTTTTGTTTATCTTAAAACCAGCCAGTGCACCAAATTATTTTAATTTTCTCATTAATATTTCAATCCTGTTTAAAGGATCTTCCAGTACCAAATCATCTGCATGTCTTTGAACTTGTCTAGTGGTTTGGTTTTTTTTACATCATTATCCTCTCATCTTGCTTTATATCTCTATTCAAAACTTCAAGAAACAAAATAAACAAAAGGGGGAGAGATAATGGGTATCCTTGTCTTGTTCCTTTCTGTATCTCATAAAGTTTTGTTAACTCTCCATTAACTATAATTTATGCTTTCTGTGTATACATCACTTTCACGCATTTTATAAAATTATCTCCATAGTTCATATCTTCAAAAATTTTAAACAAAAAAAATATCAATTTAAGATCAATTTAAATTGGCAAAGACTTTGCATCTTAAAAAAAATTAACGCTTCCTGTTTTTTTGTTAATCTGTTCCAAATATTCTATAATATCCTATATCAGTCTGATCTTTTAAGTGCCTTTAATGTAGAAGTTCATAAATAAGCTCTTGTAAAATTATTTTCAATTTAACTGCTAAAATTATTGTAAATAATTATAATTATTGGTCAGTAACAATATAAAGATATTAATGTTATGTAAACTTGATACCTATACTCTGGCATATTACCTCCCTGTAAGATAGAATTCATTTTATTTTGGAGAGATTCTAAAAGTTTATTTTTAAAGTATTTGTAATAAAAACCTAGTAATCCATCTGATCCAGATCTTTTTCCTGATTTAATGTTTTTTTATAGCTGAAGAAATTTCACTTAATCTGTGCTTGGTTCTCTGTAGACTTTGGTAAATTTTTTAAAATTTTAAAATAATCATCTATTATTTCTAGGGGCATGTCATGTCGTTTGTACAAGTTAGAATTATACTGATGAAAAGTTTTTGTATAACCCCATTGTCTGCTAATATAGAACACCTGCTTCAAGTTTCAAAACAATTTTCTTTTTGTTCTTTTTTCTTAATTTATACACTAACTCTGCCTTTGCAGTTTACTCATGAGGAACAGCTGTCTGGAGATTAAATGAGTCTACTTCAGCCTCCCCCTTCATATGGAGAAAGATTTCAGGCATCTATCACTAGTCACCAGCCATACCCAAGCTATGACTCCAGTTCCTCACCTCAAATACAATTAGATTGCCGTAAATCATCACTGGAAGCCCACTTCCAGAAAAAATACCATTGACAAAATTTAAAATGATAAAAAATATTAACACTAATTAATTCAGACTCTTTAAGTTGAACTGTTAATATAGTCAGGGGTGAGATTCTATCGGTTCGGTAGAACCGGTTGTTATGATTCTCCATAGTTTGAAGAACTGGTAACTTGAGCCTTTGGCTGCCCCCACCCCTTCCGTCCACTTCTCCACTCCCTGCCCAGTCACTCCTTATCGCGCGCAAGTGCAGTATTGCTACTTGCAGCCTGCTTTTGTGTGCCCACCAGGCCAGCTATTGCTGCCTGCTTTCCACTGCGGCCCTGCCTGAAATGATCTCCCTGGGTAAGCGAGGCTCTGCAAGCCCTGGTTGCCTATCTGCCACCACAGGTAGCCTTTCCCCTCCTCCCACTTGCCTTTTATCGCTGCTACCAGTCGCCTCCCCCCCCCACTTGCCTTTTGCTGCCGGTCGCATTGCCTTTTGCCACCACTGCTGATCACCTTTCCGCCCACCACTTGCCTTCTACCGTGGAACATGTGGAGAAGCTTATGTAGGCTCCAGCCAATAGCTATTTCTCTCACCTGCTGCTCCAGGTGGGAGAGCAAGAGAGCCTTTCCTGGCACAGCGAAAAGCTTGCAAGCTCTCCCAGAAAGAGCAGCAGGAAGGAGGGGCTCGTGTCGACAAGGTGCCCCTTGATCGAGTTCAGGACAGCTGTTGGCAGCTGCAGGGAGCAGAGCCTGGAAGCCCTGATGCACCACATGTGTGGATGCATGGGTGCAGGGGGGAGCTGGCCCGGTAGCCCCAACATCGGCAGAATCACCATTGCCTTCTTTGCCATCATCGCCATTGCCACCTCGCTGCCGCTGTATCCCCACCGCAGGTATGGTGAGCGTGAGCCCCAAAACAGGTGACTCACCGCCTCAACTGCTGTTCCCACAGACTTTTCTCCATGCCAAGAGTGGAGGCAAGAGAGAGAGAGAGCAGCCCACTTGGTGCTGAGAAAAGTCATGTGTCTGCCCATATTGCTCTCTCCATGAGCAGCCTCTCGTAGCACCTTTAAACTTAGCACGCTTCACAAATAAGGAGGAAGAGACAAGGCTGCTCGCAGAGAAAGGAATATGGGGAGATGCACAATTTTTCTCCACTCTGAGCTTCTCTCGCCAGTGACTCCAGACTGTTTTGCCCAGCTAAAACCAGATTATCAAGGAAGAGAGGATAGCATGCAGTAGATGCTTAGCAACATTTAGTAATACTGCAGATTGGCTGGTTACATTGAAATCAGGTGCAAGATAGTGATGGTAGATAAATTATTGGGCAGTTTAGTTTGATATTTATTTCAGTAGGCTGATTTTAGAAAGCTAAACAGGATCAGACCTGGTAAATACTTTCTTGGGAAGCCAACACAAAATAGGGTGTGGGGAGGAATGGGATTGGGAAGGAAAGAAGGAAGATAGGATAAGATAACTTTTATTATCATGTTTTACTATAAGTACACTGGCACACATTAAAAGAGAAATATATATACATATCCATACACATACATAACACACGTATACACATGCTACATACACACACATACATATGTAATCATTGCCCATTTTGAATACATAGTGGAAAGGAAGAAAGAGTATTGGATACATATACACAAATATGTGTGAAAAAAACTGCGAAGAAATAGGATTATAAAAAACAGTTTCCAATCTTAGCAGTTGTAGATGAGAGAGAGAAAGAGAGATGAGAAACAGAGAGAGAGAGAAAGAGAAAGAAATGAGAGAGAGAGAGATAAGAGATAGAGATGAGGAAGAGAGGGAGAAAGAAAGAGATACAGAGAGAGAGATATCTGTTTAAAAGAAAATAGAAAAATGGATCTTTCAGTGTTTAAGGTTGCAGACCTCTTGGTTAGGCAAACACCAAGTGAACCTTGTGCATATTAAGCAAACACTGGTTGTTAAACAAGTCCATTTTCCCCAATGGGCATTTTGAACCAGAAACCAGAAGGAACTGTTGGAAACTGGCAAAAAAATAGAAAACCTCAGTCACAAGACTATGTGGGATGTTGTAACTGGTAGTGTGCGTGTGTGTGCAATCAAAACAGCAAAAACAGGTCAAGTAGCTCTGGGGAGATCAGTCGTAAATTAGAACACTTGCTAAGCAATTGGCATTAAGCGAGGACCGCTTATATTTGATTTGCCAGTCACATGGCCACCTAGTCATGCCCATCCCAGTCACATGACCACTAGCCACACCCAACCAGTCACATGACCACCAAGGCACACCCACAAATTATGCCATGCCCGCAGAACCGATCGTTAAGAAATTTGAATCCCACTCCTGAATATAATCAAACATCATATGAAATCAACCAGTAGGATTAATTTGTTTATCAGAACAAACATATAAAGAAGACATTTTTAAAAGATCCAATCTAAAAAAATAGTTCCTGGACCCTAGTATATAAACCTGTAGTATCTTTTTAAAGCATGATGTACCCTCAATTATCCATCAAGTTAAATTCTTGCAGATAATTTTACATAATTGTTCAAATTTGATTACAAATACATTTTTGGGAGGAGTATATCCAACTGAAAATTCATAACAAGATTTATGTCTCCATCAAGAATTAACTATCCAAAGTAATAGTAAATATTTTTGGAAATTATTTATAAATGGCTTCCAAATTATCTTTTGTGGAGCCGTTAAAGTTTATGTTAGCAATATGAAAAAAGATATCTTCAAACAGCAAATAAAGTATCATTCATTATCTTAAAATGCTTGAACCATAACATTGTATTTTTGGCATTTTTTTAATCACTATTATTAAAAAAAGTTTATTTTAACATTATCTCCAGAGTAATGTTTTTGTGAGATGGATGGAGATATTAATAACTTGCTGGACCGCCTATTGCCACTATTGGCCTCCCGCCGGCCAGTGCGCTCCCACAGGGTGGGCCTCCTCGGGGTGCCGCCGGCTGGACGATGTTGGCTGGCAGCCCCGAGGGTGCGGGCCTTCTCTGTGGAAGCACCCTCCCTTTGGAACGAACTACCTACGGAGATGTGAGCCATTGCTGACCTGCGAGCCTTCCGACGTGCACTAAAGACCCACCTTTTCCAGCAGGCCGGTCTGGCCTAATGTTATGAGAAGCGTTTTAAATTTTTAACTTAATTTTTAAATTTTTATTGGGTTTTATTGGCTTTGTAGTTTTTAATTCAGCCATTTATTTAATAACCTTTAAATTTATTTTAACTTTGCTGATTGTATGTTTTTATCATGGCTGTTCACCGCCCCGCGTCCCTTTTTGGGAGAACGGGCGGTATATAAACTTGATAAATAAACAAATAAATAAATATGACATACGTATAGAAACACAGATATGTATATAACTAATCTAATGGTTTGCTGTGTTATGGGGTTTATGAAATACTCATGGGAGTGAAAGCAATTTGATTTCTGGAAACTACCTGTTCCCTTCTCATCATTAATTTTTTAATATATGTATGAGAAAAAGAATAGGTTTGGTGAAGTAATTAAGGAATCAGCTATTAACCAGGGGACTGTGAGTTCTAGACCTGCTTCAAGTATGTTGCCAGTTGGCAAATCATTGAGGAAGAAAGCAATGGCAAACCATTTGCAAAAATACTGTAAAGAAAACTTGCAATGACTTATTCAGGCAGTTGCCAGGAGCTGACACTGATTCAAAGGCACAGACTTACACAGAGAGAAATACCACTGAAGCATAACCAATCAAAAGAAGTGTAAATCTATTCAATAGTAGCAAATTCTAAAATCTTTATTAATCTTTTGACAGGATTTAAATATGAAGTATATATGCACAAATCATTATTCTGCTATACAAGAATTCAAAAAAAATTACAAGCATAGGGTACTAATTACAACCAAGATAGTGAAAAAGCTAATTATTTTATCACATTTTCTCTGATGATCATGCTAAAAATCATATTTGAAAACTCATATTTGATAAATGTATTTTTCATGTTATAAATTTAACTCACATGATTTTATTCAGTCTAAAGCAAGGAGATAATTTTCATGAAATTAAAATAGCATTTGATATTCAGTTAAGCATTGAATAGCATTTGATAGTCAGTTAAGTGAAATTCAATTTATCAACTTTTCTAGGATCTGGCTGTTAAATGTCATTACATGTGTTGAAGTTATACCTTTGGGTTCCTTTTCCCATTATGTTTGTATTCTCTCTCTCTCTTTCTTCCCCCCCTCCCCTCCCCCCTTCCTCCTCCCTCCCTCTCTCTCTTTAGGAGTGGTCATAATTTACTTGCCTTTTGGTTTTCCCGTCAAGAGGGAAAACTCAACAGGCAGCAGACAATTGAGTTGGGCCATCATATTCTCAAAGCACACATCTTTAAGGTAGGCAGAAAAAAATGATAACATATTTTTGTTTGATACTGTGTACTGGTGTGTATTGCTATTATAACAAAACATAAAGAAAGTTTACCTTCTGAGTTGTATATTGCAGTTTATTCAGTTAATAGGTTGGGTCAATTTTCCATTCTTAGATAGCTCACTGCCAAAACAATATAACAAAAGAAAAAAAACTTACAATGTTCCTGCATGCTTTTTTTGTTGTTATCAGTCACAGCAAAGAATAATCTTTGATTGACACAATTTCATTCATTATTCAATCTTTCTCATCCAACATGTATAAAATGGAACAGTAGATAGTAGATAGATATACAAAAGGACAGTATGGATAATTATTGTTATCTCCCCCTCTCTTGTGAATCTGGGAGTAAGAGTCACAAAAGTCTAGAAAATAATCTGTATTTGACCTAGAGATCCTCTTAAAAATATGTTTTAATTGATAAATCCTTATTAAAGTATTTTTTCCAAGGTTAAAATATAATTTGTAGATCAGAAATGATTTTTATAAGCTTTTAGAGATCTTTAAAAAATGGAAGCATTAAAATGAAATTAGGAATCCTAATTTCAGTGAGAGATGATCCAGTGTTAAACAATAACACCAGGCTGATTATTTTCATAACTGACTAAGCATTAGAGTGGTAGGAAGAAAGATTACTAAGTGAAATAAAAAGGATCATTGATATTTTTTTCTTTGAGCATAAAATTTTAAATATTCCATCTATTACAGTATTTTTGTATTGTCTTAAAGGAATTATTCACTTTTAATTTTGAATTATTGCTAATAGATATGAGATTAAATTGTTCATGAGATTTAATTACAAATGAAAATAAATGCTTAGAGTTATATAATATTTATCTTTTTCAGGGGCTTAGTAAAAAAGTTGGTGTTTCTTCCTCAATTCTTCAAGGGCTTTGGATTTCTTATAGCTCAGACGGTCTTTCCATGGCACTGGCCTCTCTACGCAATTTGTATACACCCAATATAAAGGTAATAGAAATAGAAATTGTCTTTTAAATTCCAGATTGCAGAGACCAAATCCTCTTCTGATTTTTGTCGAAACAGCAGCCTTGAATTTAAATAGAAACTTAGATTCTGAAGTAACGAATAAACTGACTGGACTTCAAGAAATTAAAAATTGATGATCACAGTTTGTTACCCATTATCCATCTTATGGAATTGCCTCTTTGCTTAATATTATGTTATGTTGGTACCAAAGTAAAAGTGACATTAATTTCATTAATGTAATTAATATCTATATTTTCCTTACATAAACAGAAGCTGTGGTAATCCTGTTCAATTTAGTACTTTCTGTTTCTACTCTTAGTATAGCAACAAATCACAAAATATATAATCTATATAGAGCAGTGGTCGCCGACCGGTGGGCCGCGGCCCACTGGTGGGCCGTGAGAAAGTTTTGGTGGACCGCAGAGAAATCTCACCCCCAGAGCACCCCCCCAAAGCAATTAATCCAGGCTGCACAGAAACACAAGGCTGCTCAGCCCACATGGCCCACGGGAATCCTCCCCGCCCATTCACTCCTTACTTGGCAAACTTGTCTGCTAAGTTGCTATTTTTCCTTTTTCCGACCATCATCTGTTCTGCTGCACCGGGAGATTTAGATTAGCTAGGAAGCAGGAAATGGTTGGATTTCTTGCTTTCTAGTTAAGCACAACTGAACCTCCCTTAGGATTGAAGGTTTGTTTGCAAGCAAATTCAGTGCAGACTCACAGCAAGCAAATTTGAGACACTGAGCTAGCCGATGGTAGATAGATAGATCACTGAATGATTCTGGGAGCAACTCAATCTACCTGCTTTGCCTGATTTTGGATAAAAGTTGCTTTTTTAAAAATAAAAAATTCAATATTTACATGCATGGTGTGTTGTGAGTTAATTTTGTGAGTTTGCTAGCTAGCAAATTTTATGAGTTTGCTTGCAAACAAATTTTATGTGACAGACTGAGCTAGTCAATGGCAGATAGATAGATTTCTGAATGAATCTGTGATTCTGTGAACAACTCAATCTGCCTGCCTGCTTTGCCTGCTTTTGGGTAAAAGTTGCTCTTTTTTTATAAAAAAAAATCAATATTTATGTAAATATTTATAATATTTACATACAAGCCATGCCCAGCCAGTCACATGACCACCAAGTCACACCCATAAATTAGGCCACGCCCATAGAACCAGTTAGTGGTCCCTGGGATCTAAAATTATGAGTTTGGTGGTCCCTGAGGTCCAAAAGGTTGGCGACCCCTGATATAGAAAGTATTAAATGAAATGAAATGAAAGTATTAAATGAAAGTATTAAATTAAATACAAATGCAACTGGGAACACAGAAGCATATATTACACATCCTGCAAGAGGCTGCAGCTCGCTATCTGAGAGTCTGGGAGAAAAAGCATACACTTCAAAACACAATTAATGTGGAAGCTACCTGAATTTCAGGGTGATTCTCATTCCAAAAGGCAGATGCTGTAACAGAGAAGTCATGCTTTCTGAATCTCAATAGATGACACTGTTTAATTGAAGGAACCCAGAGCATGCCAATCCAGTTGCTTTGAACCAGCTTGGAAGACTCCACAGGATATCAATAATCCCTCAAGTAATTAGACTTTATGTCATATAGGACTTTATACATCATAACCAGCACCTTGGGTTGCACCTAGCAGCAAACTGACTACTGATGCAATTTGCAAAGCAAGAGTGTCATGTGTACATACTGAGGCATTCCCATCACTGTCCATGCCACTATACTCTGGCCTAGTTGAAGCTACCAAGTAGTCTTCAAGGACAGCTTTGTAGAGTACATTGCAGCAATAGAGAATTTTAATAATTCATGTATTAATTTTATATCTTGCCTTTCTACCAGCAAATGAAGCTCAGAATGTTAGGAGATTTAAAAAAATAATATTTCTTTACAATTCATCAAAAATTTTAGAAGACATACAAATAATAAGCAAAACAAACAAGTGTGGACAAGTCAGTATATACTTTCCATCCTGATCCTAAATTTGTTCTTATCCAAATCTAGCCTGTTACTTTTTGTCTGGATTTTTAAGAAATAATATATGAAAATTCTAAAAAAGATCTTCAGAGATTCTTTAAATTTTCACTCTTTTTCACAATCTACCTATCATACATAACAGATTTTACACTTGCACTTCTTTTATTGTTTATTTTTTACAAATCTATTACTAATATGCTTTTGTGAGAAGCATAACCCCCATGAATGTATATATTCAAGAAGGCTAGAATACTATTTGTCCCTTTCTTTCTTTGCCAGCAGTAGTATCGACAAACGTTTTCTACTCCTTCTTTATAAAGACCTAGCAGTTCTTGAAATTTATGCAGTTCGCATATATGGGTTATAAACCTGCACAAAATTTTATCCAAAATCTGACTAAATCAATCTAATGGGTATTATTTAGCCTTATATATTAATTTTAGTAAAATTTTAGGCTCGAATTGTATTGGCAACCAATGGAGATCATGCAGCAGTGGATGCCATCACTGCCTGCACCATTACATTCTGGAGCAGCTATAACTGGTGCATGTTATTATTACTCCATTCCTAATTAATTTCCTATACAAAGTTTAGAGTAGGAGCAGAAAGAATGAGAGAATAATTTTCTTTTATTTGGCTATAATTAACTTTTATTTGGCTTTTTGAAAATTTTCCACTTAAATTGAGAAGAATATAATCTTGGTCAGAATTGGGAGGAACCTATTGAAAACTTTCTACAATCCACATAATTTTTTGTTAGATTTCCATTATCCATGTATAACGTATAATCTGGAATCTTGAACTAAGATTAATTATATCCAGATTTACTACCTTGTTTTTTTCATCTGCTTTTTTAAATCTTTTAGCTGATTTGCTTTTGTATTATATTGTATTTTATTCTTTTGTTGTATTGTGAGCCCCCCAGTGTCTTTTGGAATTGGATGGCACCTAAATCAAATGAATTAAATTAAATTTACAGATAACTATTAGTAAGTAATCATTCATTGCATTCATCTCTATTTTTCTCATTCTAGTATTTCAAAGAATTGCTATCCAATTGCAAAAGTCTGGGGAGAGTTGAATATTCATTTCAGAAAATCAAATTTTCTCAGGTATTAGAAATCTGGAGAATATTGCTCTAATATATTACTACTTCATTTCTTGTTGCATAGGTCAGTCGTTTGCTGATCTTGGGAGGTGCCAACATCAATTACAGGACCGAAGTGCTAAACAATGCCCCAATTTTGTGTGTCCAGTCTCACCTTGGTTACTCTGAGATGGTAGCCTTGCTATTGGAGTTTGGAGCAAATGTTGATGCCTCTTCTGAAAGTGGCTTAACATCTCTTGGTTATGCTGCTGCTGCTGGATATTTAAGCATTGTGGCACTTTTATGCAAGAAGAGAGCCAAGGTAATGAAGGGGTTGGAGTGAGTGACTGCTAAATTGGCATAGTTGAACTATCTAGAACACTTAAGTCGGATTGGGGTGCAATAGGGTAGAGTTGCTGTTTAATTTATTTGAATCAATAAATGACTACATCTTTCTGATTAAACAACTAATGGAAGAATAAATGGAATTAGGGATGTGCATTTCATGTGTGGATCTGAAAAAATGTTAGAGAGCAGTTATGGGCATACGTACTATATCTATTAACAATTATTATTAACTGTAATTATTAACTATATAATTAACAGTTATTTAAAACAGCTGTATTTTTTCCTGGGCTCCTTTGATAATCTTGCAGTCATAAAAACAATGCATAGTTCAAGATGAGTAACAGGATGTGACATGCTATTATAGAGCTTGTGGCTGATTGAGTTTATGAGAATAACTAAGCATTAGGTGTATGAAGTGGTATTATAAACTTTTTCCAGCTACTTTGAAAAAGCTGAGGATCCAAACTGAAATGCAATCTGTATGATACTTTGGTTAATTGTATATGTAAGAAAACACTATAGTTGAGAACTAATATTTCCCAGGATGGGAACGTTGAATATGTCTATAATGTGCTAGTACTCCACATTATGCATGAGAAATACAAGCAAGGTGTCTGCTAAGATGAGGAAAATATGGGGAAGAGGAGTGTCAGGTTTAAACTGTGATATAAGGAAAGTCTGTTCCCTAATTTTGGCAGAGGGCACTCAATTGATTTACTGTAAGTAACTGGTCTTTTGACAAATCAAAATTTTAATTAATCATATTGATCAAGTGCCTAGGTTGCTTTTATGGAGTTTGAGTCTGATAAATAGCATGATTTCCCTTTCTACACTTCTGTATCAGTGAGAGGAGGGCTGTCACATACCCATTTGGGATTCAGAACAATGGCTACTGTCCAGTTAAGATATCGTTTCGATATATACATAAGACAGCTACTGAATTCAACCAACTAATCCAGAACTTGAATAATGTGACTACAAAATATTCACTACTGCAGATTACATAGTAGAAGAGATAACAAAAGCTATACTTGTAGTGGGTACCTGCTTTGTTGCAAGACAAATATGACAAATCCAACTAAATTTACTACCTTTCAAGTAAAGAAAATAAAGATTTCTATGAGACAGAGGACTTTCATATCAATCAAGCCAAAATACCAAGCAGGTGACAGCAAAATCAACATTGGCCGGTGTCAGAGTAATGATCATTTCACTACCAAAATGAAAGGTGGACAATTCAATTATGAAATGCCTATAAAATATGATATAAATATATTAAAAATGTACTAATTAGTGCACTCAGCACATGTCAAATAGATAGTCCTTAATTTACAACCATAATTGGAATCAGCATTTTTGATACGAAGCATGATATCATGTGACCACATCATTTAGCAACAATAATTTCAGCAGTCCCAGTTCTTGCCATTGATCAAGAATCACAGGTAAATGAATACCAATCCCAAACCAAGCCATTCTGGGCTTGATCCAGGGGTAGGATTCTACCATTTTGGACCGGTTCTATAGAACCGGTTGTTACAGTTCCCGGTAGTTCGGAGAACCGGTAAAATGGACCCCTGGCTGGCCCCGCCCCTCTCCTCTGCTCCTGGAACCATTTTTGTTATTGCGCATGCGCAACATGCCTGTAGCCTGCTTCTGCCCGCCCACCAGGGCAGCCATTGCTGCCTGCCTTTTGCTGCGACACAAGCCTCTTCGCTACTCTGCCTGCTCATAGTTAAGCCTGCAAGTTGTGCTAGCCCTTCCACCACTGTCACAGGGCCTCCCACAGCCATCTTTCACTGGAGGGGAGGGGAATGCCAAAAGCAACCCCAGCTACAGTGCAAAGTCCAACCTCAGCCAATCTAGCCCAGGAATGCAGCAAAAAGGAGATTTTTTAATTCTTTAATTGGGTTATGGCAACCTGTTTCTGTTTTGTTTGCCTTGGGATACATTTTCAATAGACTTTATAATTGATCATATTTTAGAGCTTAACCACTTAATTTTTGATGGGGCCATAAATCATGGCACATATTTAGGGAATCTTATTTCAACTGCTGGAATGTTGTATTCATTTTGTTCTTGGTCAATCCTCCATAGAATAGTAAGAGACAAAATACAACCTTGGAACAATGTGTTTGTTTATTTAATCATTCAATATATGAGAGAAATTATTTTTAATTCAGATCTCCCACCAACTGTCATCTTTTAATTCACTTATGGCTACCATCATTGGGTTTGTTTGTTTTTTCCTGAGTATCTTCTGCCTTTGAATGTACTAGAAGTTTCCTTCTTCCTTCAGGAGTTTTAGGCAGGTCACTCCTTCAAAAACTACAATATAATGCATTAAATATTCCTATCACTACTTTCCTAACTGTGAATATCTAGATGGACTCCCTCCAGTAATATAATTAAGTAATGGATTGGGGTTTTCTATCAACCATCTTTCCTCTAAGAATTTTCAGAGAAGCTGTGGCTATGCTTACTGGTTAATTCTTCATAGTGACACGGTGAAATGGCCTTTACTTGTAGCTTTCTTGCACACTAAAGATACTCAATTGTCATTGTTCTATGATGATTCAAGTATACCCATTACCAAGTATATATCAGCTCTACTGCCTCTTCCAATCTTAATAAATGGGGAGGAGTGTATTTTAGAGTCTTGATTTAGGCAAGGCAAATTTGAATATTGATTTATTGGAAAGGACAGTGTGTGTATACTTGGGAGGCCATGACTGCCATGCATATACCCTGCTCCCTATGCATACAAAGAAGCCGTAAATATCTGTGTCCCCAGCTATTAACGAAGGAGGGGACCTTGATGAAGCAGAAGAGGCTGGATATGGGTGAGCCAGGAGAGAGTAGCATAGTGACTCTCCAATTCTCAGATTTGCAGACTAGAGAAGACATTATTGCTGGAAGGAAAGATTTGAAGTAATGGGTATATCAACTGGTTCTGTTTGAAGCGGGGTCTTAACAATGATGAATATGAAGTGGGAAGAAAAACAATATCAATTTTTACAACTTGGTCTTTAGAAGAACTTTCTGTGATGGGAGACAGAGAATGCACAAGGGGATACATAAGTGTGAGTCAAGAAGGGCATGCAAAGATGTGGGGGGGTGAATGGTGAATCAAGGAGGGTGCAAGAGTTTGGTGCAAGTTGGGGACAGGATGGGAGTGAGGGTGAGGTGCACATATAAGTGTGAACCTATTGCCAAGCACACAGATCACAATCACATGGTCATAGTGATGTTGGAACAGCCAAAATTCCAGCGACGGCATAGCCATCATTTGCCATTGTAACTGAACATTTGCTAAACAAATGACTAAGTCAAGGACTTCTTGTATTATAGAACATCTATTTTCAAAGGGCACCAATTTATTCATTCATTCATTCTGGCTAATTCTGCATATATTTGGCCAGAGAAATGTAGCAGAAATATTTCTATGCGTATATTGCATTAAGTAATGAGAGCTACTGAAACAGTTTACTTTAATTTTAATTGTGACTTTCCTTTTGTTGCGAAGGTGGATCACTTGGACAAGAATGGTCAGTGTGCATTGGTACATGCAGCTCTTAGAGGCCACCTGGAGGTTGTCAAATTTTTGATTCAGTGTGACTGGACAATGGCTGGACAGCTACAAGGAGTGTTCAAAAAAAGCCAGGCCATCCAACAAGCACTCATTGCTGCTGCTAGCATGGGATATACTGAGGTAAAATGTTACATAGTCTTGCTGAATGGCTAAATAGCCTTCAAGTTCAATATATTTATTCAAGATCTTGGTTAATAACTCTTTATTGAAGTTTAAAAGAAGTGAAAGAATTGCCACTATTGAGGGAGACTGGATTGAAATATGATGAACATAGTTTTAAAACTGAATGAATAAACATTGATAACTATGCTGATAACATTACTTTAAAAATGCTAAAAATGCAATTGATCTGCCTGTTTTAAATTTTATATTTTGCTTTTATGTTTTCAACATTTTATTTGTAACTTCCCAGAGTCCCAGAGGAAGATTGGCATTTTCTAAATGTTATTGATTGATTGATTAATTAATTAGTTTAAAAGTTCTAGTTATGAAAAAGAAAAAAAGGGAAAAAAATGGGAATAAGATTAAATATAAAGAACAAACTAATGACAACAGATCCCAGCTGTAAAATTGACAATGAAGATAATTGATGTGGTGGGCATTACCTGTCTTTTAGGATTGTCTATCAACAGTAAAAGAAGGATTGTCTATCAACAGTAAAAGAAACAACAATCAAGAAGTACATCTAAGACTAGCATTTGATAGGGCAGTAATTAGGGCCTTGAAAAGATATTCAGATACAACTTACAAACATCAAAATCATGCAAGCAATGGGTTTTGTTGTAACACTCTATGGAAGCAAACACTGGATTTTGAAAAAGCAGAATAGGATAGAACTAATGTTGTTTTGCATTTTGATGTTAGAGAAGACTTCTGAGAATACCATGAATAGCCAAGAAAAAAACCCAAATTAATCATATAACAAATCAATCCAGAGTTTTCACTTAAGGCAAAAATGACCAAGTTCATTTGAGAAGAGGGTTACCACTGACCAGTAGCAAAATTGGTCAAATCAATTATAGTGACAGTGGATGTAACATTGGAAAATCTGAAGAATCAGACTGGGATGGATCATCCTGGAAGTCTGTTTGTGTGATTGCTAAGAATTAACATTGACTTTAAATTTAGCAATCAGATAGTGACCACTTTGCCAGAGGAGGCATCAAGAAAAAGTGTTGTGGTCAAAATGATCATATTTTAAGATTATAATATTGGACTATATAAGGCACTTTTGTCCAACCCACAGTTCACGGGCCAGATATGGCTCTGGAACATAGTAATGTGGCCACACAAAACAATACAAAATATAAAAAATAAAGACACTTGTACATTATGTATTTTATATGTGGCCCAAGTCAATTCATCTTCACTCAGTACAGCACAGGCAAACCAAAAGTTGAGCAATCATCAGTGGTGGTATTCAGCCGGATTACATCAGTTTGGGCGAACTGGTAGCAAGGATTTGGCATGGGTCACTGAACAAGTAGTAACTTCTGGCTGATCACACCCCCGATCCGCTCTCTCAGTCGCCGCTCGCTCGCTTGCCCTGTCCACCCGATGCTCCCTCATCCCACTCACCTGACGCTAGCCCACCCAATCACTCCTTAAGGTATTTCTTTTTTTTCCCTCCCGACAATCAGCTGTTCTTACAATCAGCTGTGCCAGGATTCCCCTCACTTACTTACTGCTTTGCCCAGGAGGTTTCCTTGAGGCTCAGGAAGGCAAAAAGAAAAGCGCCCCCCCTCCATTTTTTGCCTTCCTGGGCCCCAGGAAGGCCCCAAAACAAAACATAGGGGGCTGCTGCGCGAAGCTCAGTTTTCTGCCTTCCTGAGCCCTAGGGAAGCATTCTGGAGCAAAAATACTCCCCCCCAGGAGGGTTCCCTGAGGCTCAGAAGGCCCAAAAATGTGTGTGTGTGTTGCAAAAAGCAAAAAAAGCCACGCCCACCTAGTCACATGGCCACGCCTCCTTAGCTATGCCAACAGAACCGGTAGTAAAAAAATTTGAATCCCACCACTGGCAGCCATGATATATAGAGCTTTAAAAGTCAGTACTTTTAATATATCAATACATGTACATACTTTCTCTCTTTTAAAATTAATTTTTATTAAATATTTTTACATAAATAAAAGATGTATACAAAAATATACAATGAAAATAAAGAAAAGTAGATGGGAAAATTGAAAAGAATACAATTAAAGAAAGGAAGAAATAAAATTGATTTCCACTCCTCTTTACAAAAGTTACAAATTAATTAATTATCCTGCCTTTCTCCTTAATATTACAATAATTCCTCCATACATTATTCAGTCTCTTTTTTCAATCATTAAATCTAGAAATCAACATTTCACTTTCTTCCATTTTCAATAAAAAATTTATAAAAGGATGTAGTCTTTTATAACAGTACATATTGTCTTGTCCTGACCAAACAGGTCAGTTTGCCATGTGTGGTAAAATGTCCTTTCATGTTTATTACAATTCCAACATTGATTAGAAGTATCTTTATGCATATTAAATAATTTCTCTGGTGTCATACATCATCAATATATCATTTTGTAAAAGTTCTCTTTTAATACAACAATTAATTTCAGTACCTTTAGGCACATGCTTTTCCATTAATCTATTTGTATTGTGTAGTTAAAATTCTTGCCTATTTTATCATGTAATCTTTGACTTGTTCCTCTTCAATTTCAAATTTCAACAAAAATGTATATATTTTTGCAGTCAAATGTTCATCATTTGTACACAGGTCAATTTTTAGGTTCCATCTTTTAATGTTCAATCCCCACAACTATTTACCTACATTAAATCTTTATCTTAATTGTGCATATGAAAACTATTAAAAACTAAATCCCTCTGCAATTGTTCTCTTGATTTCCACTTGAATTCTTTTCTTCCTATATTAATAAGTTGTAATATGTTGACCATTTTTCTTTGCCAGCTATTTATTATAAAATGCTTTCAGTGCTAAGAATATAAAGGTATCTGTGGACGCAATCTTAATGTGCAGGGGTAGGTTTCAATTTTTCAACAACCGGTTCTGTGGGCATGGCTTAGTTGGTGGGTGTTGCTTGATGGTCATGTGACTGGGTGGGCATGGCTAACTCAACATCACTCATGTCAAAGGGTGCTTCTCGCGTGGATTCTCATGACAGTGGGGATGCTGCAATGGTCATAAGTGTGAAAAATGGTCATGTCACTTTTTCAATGCCATTGTAACTTTGAATGGTTACTAAATAAACTGTTGTAAGTCAAGGATTACCTGTACAAAAATACAAAAAGCTTCTTTGCTTGCAAAAAGCTGCCCTAAATACCAGTCATTGGATTAAAAGTACCTGCAAGCCGGAGTTACAAATCAGGCAGGATTCCAGAGCACCTTGAGGAATGAAAATAGTTAAAATGCAATGATAACTATTAGCAGCCAACTCTTGCTCATAAAGTGAAACCCTTAGCAGAGAGGTCATTTAAGCTCTCCAGAAAAAGCATATCCAGGAAAAGCAATCCTTAGATTCATTTGCACCACTTAAAGACACCAGCTGGTCTCACTCATCTCACAAGATATCCTAAGGAAATCATCCAGATTTAAGGAAAGGTCATATGCCCCCCAGAAAGGCAGTAAAAAAAATCAGTGCCAAGCTTGCATCCTGCCTCTTGGAAGTACACCCTAAAAGGACAGTGCCAGATGCCACTAAAGCAATGAAGGAAGACACTCCTCAGATAGAAAAAGAAACCATGAGGTAGGAAAAAATGCAAACACAATACAAATAATTAAATCACAACAGTAGGTATTGCTTGTTGAAGCTGAATAGGGAAAATTATCCCATCACTAAACACAGGATTAAACCTTCACCAAGCACAGAATTAACCTTCACCAAAGACCAGTTTTAAACAAAAACTCAGAAAGGGTATCTAAACTCATGTTTGAATGTCAATCTTTCTAGCTAGCCAATAAGCCTTGCTGAATGTCACTCATCTTGGTTCCTTGTCATTAAAAGCTTCTTTCTGACAGCTCTGCTTCATTATTCAATTATTTCTACAAAGTGCTGATTGTCCAGGGAAGTATTTCCTCCCAACAGCAGTGTAAAAATCTTAAAACAACCCTTCCCCTTTAAGAAAGTCAAGCCCCAGAAGCTCTGGAGATAGAAAGTCTAGGCATACTGGAAAGAATGTAATAAGGGTGGGAAAAAAACAAAAGGAGATTGCTTCTAACTACCGGTTCTCCAAACTGCTTAGAAAATTAACAAGAGGTTCTATAGAACCGGTCAGAACCCATAGAATCCCACTCCTGTTAATATGATATTTCTCACATAATTATTTTTGAAATCTACATTAACTTTATTGTACCATAAAAACCCATGCAATGCAAAGCTGGTATTCTACAACTTTTATTTGCTATGAGACATTTCCCCTTTTTGGAGATCATTTTAATTCCTCCACTTTCATTTTTATCTCTATTTTGTTGTATAAGTTGTCCTTTCATAAATGCTTTAATTGCAATCCAAACTATGCTTATGTCCATGCCTTTATTTAATCTGAAACATTTCAAATTCTCTGCAGTACCTCAATTATTGATTCTTTTTATAGCAAAGTTTCATTTAGCCCCTATCTGCAAATTCTGCCTTTACTCTATATTCAAGTCACTGATCTGAAAAAGATTTTGGTAATATATCCACTTTATTAGTAGATGTAGCACATTTATTAGAAATCCAGAACATATCTATTTTTGAGAAATATATATATTTGACAAGCTTTGTTGTGTTGATTTAATTCCTTTCACAGAGGTTTTATTCTTTTCTGGGCAAACCACTCCATTCCCTTTCTGTTTACCATTTTATTATTTTTGTATTATTGTCCGAAATATACTATATACTTTGAATTTACTTACCTCATAATTCATCTACAGTACAGATTCTTCAAGTTTTTTATTCATGTTTTCTTGCATATTTGTACATTTTCCTCCATCCTCTGAGAATAGCCAGATCTCTTAATTGATACAGACAAGATACAATTAGTTATGCTGTACATTTCCCCCTAATTCTTCAAACTTCCTTTGTAAAGACTGACATAATCCCTTATTTCTGTTTGCTGAGTTTCTGATCCTTTAATACCTTCTACAACTTTTGCTGCTTTCTAATAGTAGGCATCCCCCCCCCCAATTTGTAATCCAGAAAGGAGAAATAAAGAATAAAAAAGAACATGTTTTTTCTGTCTGTCATTTTTTAATCCCTTTTGGCACATCATACTATTATAATCGCATGATATTTCTGTTCCAGTTACACTATGTCTTTATTTAGCAAAATTAGTCAATCATCCTTCTTAAAAATTTTAAATAATCCCCCTTTCCTTGGAGTTGCATATTATTTATTTAATTTTAAATACTTTAAATAAGGCAATACTCCAAATTTAATTGTCCCTTTAGCCCATTTTTAACTTTTGCATTCCAAACTTACAGCAGGCTTTTTGCTTTTAATTCTTTATATCCTTGGTTTTCTTTATTTTTTCCCAAGGGTGAAAGGTATATTCACCCAGATGGCTTTGGGCACTCAAGTCTCTCTATATTTAAATTTTCTCCATCCAAAAGTGTTTTAGAAAATGGATTGGACAAACCCAGTCTTTTAAACAAGCTTTGCTTGGGGCTATGTACAAGCTGTTTTCTCCTTGGACTTCTGGCACTCTTATCTGCATATAAGAACCCCCTGGATCCTCCTTTCCTCAAAAGATCTCAAGTGGGCAATTTCATAGCTTCCTCCTTGTCCAAAGAAGCTTCTTTTTTCTCAGGCTCATTGCCTGGCTATCAGTCTTTATCTCTCCAGTGGATGGTAAAATCCTAGTCTGCATGTCTTTAACCAGAAGTCTGAATTGATCACTCATGACAAAGATATAAGTGATTAATTTGCTAATGACAACTCCTGATTTAAATTTTAATTTATGACAACTCCTGATTTAAATTTTAATTTAATATTACATTGCATTAATTTGTGCCTTGGTGCCAGTCGACTTGGGCCCATTTTCCTTTTTGGAGTCCAATCCAGTATGTCTCTTGGGATACCCGCTCTATCTCAAGTAAGATTTGTACATTGTTAAGTAAAACATAGATAATTGTAGCAATATCTTATCTTTCCAGGAAAAAGAGTGTTAACATATTAACCAAACTGAACATAAAGCTAGCCAGACTATTAAATATACTATACTTCATTTCAGTAGATCAAGAAAGTAGATCAACGAAGTATTATGCTAACTTTTTAGTTTTTACATTATTCCACTGAGTGTAGAAAGTGCATTTGTCTCTTAAAGACAATTATTTTAATGGTGCCAAGTAATTTAATTTGTGTGTTGATTTTGTATGGGTGTGGGTGTGCGCGCAAGTACGTACATATTTCATGAACTGATAAGTTTCTTATTTTTTAGATTGTGTCCTACCTGCTTGATCTCCCAGAAAAAGATGAAGAAGAGGTGGAGCGAGCACAAATCAACAGTTTTGACAGCCTTTGGGGAGAGACAGGTAATTTTTTTTTAGCTAAAATGTTCATATCTCTTGGGTATATAGTGGATTTATTCAAAGAGATTTGCTCTGAATTCTTTTCAGTGCCTCAAAGAGATTTGCTCTGAATTCTTTGCAGTGCCTCCCTAATTTTCTTAAATTTGGGAGTGCCACGTGTAATTCGGAAATACAAATTTTCTTTTGTTGCCAGTTAATTAGATATTAATCAAATAGCATATGTTCAAGATTCATAAGCATTATCCAATACATTGGAAAACTAGTACGCTTAGGATTCATACTGATATACATAGATCTATTAAATAATAAATATTAATTTTACTGTTAGATTGATTTCCCAATCAGTAATATTTCCTAAAACTTTTAAATATCTTGATGCAAAAATGTATACTTTAATTTTCAGTCTTTTTCTGTAATCATAAAAAAGATCAATCTTATTCTGGTATAATGTTCTAACTCATAGTGTACAATACTAGTCATGTAGGAATGCAAGTAATCCTCGACCTATAAATGTAATGGAGCCTGCTCATTATAGTTGCAAATGGTGGCAACCATTAAGTGAGACAGCCTTGCTTAATGACCCCCATCACATACTCTCTCTGATCTAGCATTTCCATTAAACTAATGTGAGGACGGGATATTTCATGGGTGGGGATGCCCTGGGAAGGTCCATAAAGAAGGCAGACAAGCAGCAAAAAGTTGTGCAAAGTCAAAAATAGCCCAGTGGGGCAAAGAGCACAGCTAGATTAGGCCCCAAAGTTGCATTCCAATGCCAGAGAGGCTTCCAAACAAGTCTCCATGCTCATCCAATGAAATCATACTGGAGGTTGCAGTCAGGAAACTGCAAACTTCTCCTGGCTGTTCTTAGGCTTTGGAGATGTCAGCCACCTGGATTCAAATGTGGCAGCTTCAGGATGAGCTTCCCAAAACCTTTCCCTTGTTTAACCTCGTCCTTCCCCAGAAAGCCACATTTCTTCAACAAAGAAAACAAAAAAAGCTGGGAGGCATAAATTTATTGCTGTTCCCTGTCCTCCTTTTAGGTGCTGAAACTAAGCTCCCTCCCTCTGCCCTCCAATTTCAATTCCTTTTAACAACTTAGATTGCTATAAATTTACTGCATGCCTGAAAAGAGGGTGATAATATTTGTATGTTACTTACCTTGAAAGACTGCCAGGCTGAAGAATATTATAGAGCAGAGGTGTCAAATTCAAGGCCCGCAGTCCAGATCCGGCCCATGAGGTGCTTAGATCTGGCTCATGGGGCCCTCCTGGAAACAGTGAAGGACTGACCCATAGTGGCCCAGCTCAACCCAATGAGGTGCTGATCTGGTGGTGGCTGACAATGTGTTTGAGGAGGCTGTGGCAGCCGAAAATGGACCTCAGGCCAGCTGAATACAGTCCTCCTGAGCTCCATTTTCATTGGCAGCATATTGGAGGAGGCCATGGCAGCCAAAAATGTGTGGCCCTCCTGAGCTCCGTTTTCGTTGGCAGAGTGCTAACAAAACAAACTATTAGCAAAAATAGCATTTGATCACAAAGCAAGGAGACATTGAGAAATGTTTCCCCTTTTGCATTTGAGCATCAAAGAAGGGACAGGAAAGGAGAAAGAGAAAGAGGAAAGACAAAGAAAAAGAGAGCAAGGAAGGAAAAAGAAGGAAGGAGGAGAAAGAAGAAAAAAGAAAGGAAAATGAAGAGGGAAGGAAAAAGAAGAAAAGAGAAGGAAGGAAGGAAGGAAGGAAGGAAGAAAAGGAAGGAAGGAAGGAAGGAAGGAAGGAAGGAAGGAAGGAAGGAAGGAAGGAAGGAAGGAAGGAAATTATAATGAGAGGGAGGTTCTAAGGAAAGTCCCGCCTTAGCACTTGGCCACCAGCAGCCCTGTTGTCCTTTTGCGATCCCCTTCTCCTGACCTGACATGGTAGTCTTCCATCCTATTGTTGAGGATGCTTTGTTACAAAGCTGCGTCTCCTCGCATGAAGAGGGAATGGGCCTCCCTCTGACTCACACACTTTGCTCTCCTGCCCAGAGCATGAGCAACCTGGTCAAGGAGAGTGAGCACAGCAGCAGCAGCCTCGAAGATGAGGTAAGCTCAGTAGTCATCCCCTTGGGGAAGCAGGCTGGGCTGGGCTGTGGGTTCACAGTGCCCTGGGAGCTCAAGGGCTTGGCTAGACACTTGCCCTCCGCTGTCTAGGGCTCTGGATAGCCTGCACTGCCATCTGGGGGTCCTCCGCATGACCTGTGAGTGATGGCGAGGATCCTTTGGTGGACAAGGTTTTGGCCTTCTCCATGGCCTTGCCTTCTTCCGCTGGAGACAATGGATCCCCCCAGCCCACCCGGGCCATCACAAGCAACTCTCACACAAGTGACATCGAGCTGGCCATGCCCAGATTGGCCACACCAACCTGACCTCCCAAGGGCAAACACAACCCTGATGCAGCCCTTAATGAAATCGAGTTTGATACCTCTGCTATAGAGGAAAGGAAGGAAACAAGCAAAGATAAGCTTTCTGCAGATTGTGTGTCTTAAAGACTGAAGAAAAAGTTCAGCTCAAAAGAGAAAGTGACCGCACAGACATGTAGCAAACCACAGCAGACAGGGAGCTGACAGGCAGCAAAAAACTTTCCGCAAGGAATTGTCAGAAAGCTGAAAATGGCAACTGCTTCCAGGAGGCATGGGAAGCAGGTCCAACTGCGGCAGGGGGTCTTATTGGAGTTGGATGGGGACAGACAGACAGGGTCCCTGAGGTCAATGGTAAGGGCAAAGGACAACAAGTATACTGCAGCCACCATATAAGCAGGGCCATATAGTTGTTTAGAGACTAGTGATATCTCAAGGTTTACCTGCACTCCAAAAACGAAGTGGAATAAACTCAAATATATTGACTGATCTCAGAGCAAATTAGAACAATATATACATCAATGTGATTTATTCATATTACATCTGATACATTCTTCAATCCATCATTCTTTCATTTTTTCTATCTCAATAAATTGTATTTCTCCAGACCTCTTTTGTGGATGTATTGTTTTATTTATTTATTCATTTGCCATATTTCTATACCATCCATTTCACCTAAATGATTTATTTGTTGATTGTATTTTCCAGTTATTGTAGATTCATTTGCCTTCCTATCTGGCATTATTGATTCTTATCAGTGGGAATGCTTTTAAATGACAGAGCCTTTCCCCCCTCGTTTTACCATTAACTTAAAATGAGATTAAGGATTTGCAGGCAGGATATTTCTAGTTTCTTCATCTATGTTCTGTTGAAAGTAGGTATGGTTGATCAACCACTTCAAGCCTAGTTCATACTTTATACCTACATAATCTATGAATAACAGGGTGTGTTTGTATGTACGTTTGTTTATTTTAATACTATGGTTCTGCACAAATATACATAGGGTTATAAAACATATTTTTAAAAATATGAAATGGTCCAATCCTGGATTTCTTCCACAGTTGTAGCATTATATTGTGGTATGTGAACCAGATATAAACATATATAGCTTAAACACAGTTTCATTTTTTCATTTTATTTCTTTTGCATTAGTATATAAAAAGAAAGTCCAAACAATCCAAAGAAAACAGGAGAAAAAGGGCAATAATACATTATATAATTCAGTGTATACTAAAGAAGCAAATTATGAAAGCACTATTCATTGCATATATGTATAAAGGGGGTGGTTTGTATCATGACAGTGCAATGCCTTTTTTTGTAATTTTAATTAAAAGCCTTCAATCCTGCAGATACACTGATAATTTTAAAAAAAATCCTCACTTTTAAAATTCAGCATTAAAGTGCCCAATAATTTATTATTTCACTCCATGCTAATTAAATCTATAATTTTCATACTGATACATTCCAAAATGTTAGCATATAATTCAAAACATTTACACATTTATTCTATATCGGGGTGTCAAACCCGCAGCCCATGAGCCAAATGCGTCACATGCTGGCCCCACCACCACCCAGTTTAGCGAAGGGGAGGAAGTCCTGATACGTCATGTGATGCTGCCGTGATGCCATGAGTTTGACACCTCTGTTCTATATTCTTTGCAAAACCATATTAAGAAATATGCAATTAAATTATTGTGGAAAAAACTCACATTATATATCTCTTATTTTATATTTCCAAAATAATGAAATCAGTTGACAGCTGGTCCATTGTAAACATTCTATATAGATTAAAAAAAGTTTTTTTTATTTAATCAATTTCAGCTTAAAGTCACATTTAAGACACTTTAATATTCCTAACAATAGGTTTGTTAAAATAAGTATAATAATCTTTTTGTTTCCAAACATTTTAAAAAACTAATATCAGTCTTTACAGTTAAAAAGGATTTCGCTCTTCTTTTCGATGAAAAGGGAAGATAGGAGGAGGAAAGTATATTTGCTAAATTTGCTGCATTGAATTATTTGTAAAAATAATAAAGGCAGGATATAAATAAAAGAAATAAAAAATTAAATGGCTGCTGAACTCTGGAGAAACATGAGAAAGAAGAGGCTCAGAATAGCTCAGCCTCAACTATCATATCCTTAAAGAGCAGTGAAGATTTTGGACAGGCTTTCAAGACTCCATTAATGTACCCTACATTAATAAAGTAGCATTCCTGCTAGTTGCCATGAATTTGCTTACCTTGAAAGATGGACTGTCAACATGGCCAGCTACGTGCCTCTTCTTTTCAACTTTTTCATAGACAACAATATTCCTTTGAACTCTGTACATACATTGTAGATTTGGAATTATCCAAAAATGTTTTAATACTATAGTGAATCAGAGTGCTTGCTAATAATGAAATCAAAAGATGTTTTAATTGGATAAGCTGATATTTCCTTTTTATCAGTCCAAATTTCTCTTACAGTAATCTAAAATGTGATTAAAAATGTTATACTGCTGTTGGATTATGAATTTTAAAAAGTTTTACCTCCAGTTTTCAAACTAGAATTATTCCAGACATCTGCCATCTTAGCACTACAGCCTTTAAGGCTGCAAAATATTAGTCTTATTACTAAAAAAAGGAATTATGCTCCTATTTAATACAAATAGAGTTGCAAATTTGATGTTAACCTTCAGGAAGTATGCTGTATTTCCTAATGTTGCTTCTTTGTTCATCAATTTAAAAGTGCTACAGCTTTTGCTTAGCTAATAGTCCCTATACGTTTCCATCAAGGTCCTCTGATTTCAGGATCATACCAACTATAATTGACTGTATTGCACTTCTCCAGAACAAGCAGATTCTCAAGTTTGAGGTCCTCTAAGACTGTCTGTTGCTTGAAGAACAACTGAAAACTGTGATGAGAAAGTCATGTCTACAGCTTTTAACTGATGAGTCAGTTGCTGCCTTTCCTGGAATGGGGAGCGCTGAGGGCAATCATTCATACTTTTGTTGGGTTCAATTGGATTATTGAAATGTGTTGCATGTGAATCTGTCCAGAAACTTCAGTTTGTACAAATGCAGGAATGTATAGCTTATAATTCAGATATTTCATTGACATATAGTACCACATTTTAGGAAATGCAGTGGTTGCCAGTCTGTTTCCAAATATAATTTAAAGTTCTGGTCACTATAAAAAAGTCTAAATGACTCTGAACCTGGCTGGGAATGTTCCAGGTAAAAATCTGTCCATCAGTTTCACATAAACTGAGAATCCCCACATATCAGAGTAGTTGTTCTACTGTTCAGATGAGGGGAAATTAAATGAGGATTGGCAAATTTATGGTTCAATGGCTAAGACACTGAGCTTGTCAAGCAGAAAGGTCAGCAGTTCGGAGGTTAGAATCCCTAGTACCATGTAACGGAGTGAGCTCCCGTAACTTGTTCCAGCTTCTGCCAGCGTAGCAGTTCGAAAGCATGTAAAAATGCAAGTAGAAAAATTGGTGGGAAGGTAACAGCATTCTGTGCACCTTTGGCATTTATTCATGCTGGCCACATGACCATGGAGATGTCTTCAGACAGTGTTGGCTCTTTGATTTTAAAACAGAGATGAGCACCATCCCCTAGAGCCGGAAATGACTAGCATGTATGTGCGAGGTGAACCTTTACTTTTATTACAACCATCTGACTGTGAGGTGGTGTTGTGTCTAGTATTGGATAATCAGGAGAGTGAGATGTCTAGGTAGCTGAGGGTATTAAAGATGGAAGGAAGGGTAATGATAGTATGGACAGGGGAACTTATGACGAGGGAAGGCTTAGCTGTTCCAGGGAGAGAATAATTGAAAATTTGTTTTCTTTGCCAACAAGGCTTCTCTCATCATCTTTTCTTGGCTCTCTTCTGTCTCCCAGCTTTCTTTATTTTTCCCCTGCACTATAGAGTTCATTTCTTCTCTCTCTTTAGCTGGATTAGTTGATTGTATGACTGGCTATAAATTCTTCCTTCCTAGTTGCACTACCAACTAAATTTTCCAGATGTTTCTTGAAATTCTTCAGCTTAGGCTCCAAGATTTTCTTTACGCTGCCTACTTGATGCTCCAAAACTAGGAAGGCTTACGAATAATCCTTGACTTATGACCACAATTGGGACTGGCATCTTGATTGTGTGAAGCAGTCAGTAAGTCATTAGCTGAGATAACACCTAATAATAGAACTATTACATGTCATATTGTACTCTTTTAAAGCTACCTGTAAATAAAGGAAATTGTCTTATTTTGCATTGTTTAAGATCTTGCATATATAAACAGTGTACTTATATAGTTGTGTGTGTGTGTTTTCAAGTTTCAGAAATATAAGATATCAAAAACAATTTCCAAATTAAACATATAAAATTCTGCCTTTTTAAAGCAGCGGTACTCTGACTTTGAAGAGAACAAAAGGATGGCATTCTTCCAAATTTTATACTTTTTCTTCAGCTCTGTGAATTTAGATTCAGGTCTAGATACATTCTTTGGTTTGATCCCAGTTTGTGTGCAATAGAAAAGAGATGTACAAAATTTTTCAAGGTCATATCAGGTTGTTCTGAAGTCAAAGTATTTCCTATTAGAAAGGAACAGACTATTCTGATATTAAAACATGCCCAGTGAACTTGGACTGGGACATTTAGTGGTCAGCATATTTCAATCCTGATACATTTTGTGTCTTATAATGATATATGTATTTAAGTAAACCATTATTTGAATTTCGATCCAGATACAAAAATAAAATACATTTTAGTTTTCAAGTGTAGCTTGTCATGCAGTTAAGTTTGAAAGAAAATCCAGGAATTATAATAGCTCCTCAGCACCATCAATTGAACTTGTCCTGCTTTAAAAAAAATATTTTAAGCCCCCATGTGACATAAAATTACCATAAATACTGTATTTTTTGCTCCATAAGACACCCCCCCCCAAAAGTGGGTGGAAATGTCGGTGCGTCTTATGGAGTGAATATTGTGTCGTGGTGCCAGTCTTTTGGTGAATAGCAGCCAGGCCACAGTGGTGGGGTCCTTTTACATTGCTGAACCCTGTCTCTTCTGTCTTTGTCATTGCCCTCCTCTTCTGTCTCTTTTCTACAGTGCAGGAGTCAATAGGCAGAACTAGCACATGAGAGGACACCTATCTGTGGTCCTCTCAGGCTCCGGTTCAGAATATTTTTTTTCTTGTTTTCATCCTCTAAACCTAAGTGTGTCTTATGGTCAGGTGCGTCTTATGGAGCGAAAACTACAGTAAATATCCCTTTTTGAGACAAGAAATTTAAGTGCATATCAATTGTTTATTGCAGTAAGGTCTCACTTTATTGAAATTGTTCATCAATAATACTGCATTGAGTTGTCAATACTATGAGAAATAGATTAATTTTTGAGGGGATCATGAAATTAACATGCAGTGTTAAATGAGCTTTAATTCCAGTCTAGAAGTATTTTTATGTAGATATACAAACTATCAAATTATATATAGAATTCTACATGTAGCAGAATTGAAAAACAATTTATCAGCAGTGCCAAGGAATGGAAATTCTTGCAGAGGCAAGCTAAATACATTTATTAAAATAAGAAATATTACACATTCTACAGAAGTTGCTTCTAACAAGCTAGTCTTCGAAAACTTTTGAAAACTATAGCCAGAAGCCATTCCATTTTCCTTTCCTTCTTTTTTCAACTTCTGTTCTTCTTAAGTAGATTGAGAGTCTGTAATCATTTTTTTCTAATCAGTTTTTTATCTCTTCAGCTCTAACTGCTGCAGCAGGAAGAGGCAAGTTGGATGTTTGTCGTCTGCTTCTAGAGCAAGGAGCAGCTGTAGCCCAGCCCAACCGACGAGGGATTGTTCCTTTATTCAGTGCCGTTAGGCAAGGCCATTGGCAGGTAACAGAATAAGAGGGAGGGAAAAGCTATTCCCTACTGTATTGTAATACAGCTGTACTGCTGTAAGAATATGTATACACTGTATATTTTGGAGATCACATTTGTTATTTTCATTAGCCAGAGTATTTGAGCCTCTTGTTAGTAAGAATAACATGGAAAAACTGCAAGGACTTGTCTAGTTAGTTCCAAGAATTATATATGATTAAAAGGAAGGGGAAAAAATGAGGAAGTTTTTGGCATGTTGGAATATCCTGGAGGCCATTTTTTATAAATTGGCATTCATTGCTATAGGATTTTTTAAAAGGGCATAGGTAAATTCATTCATTTGTTCATTCATTCATTTGAAGGTAATGGACGCTGTCTTCTTATTTGTTATTTGTTTACCACATTTCTCTTCTTTTTAAACAAAAAAATGATATTAAACATTTTAGTGAGAAAAATTTTGGAGAGATAAGCAAAAGAGGGAGAAAAAACAACCCAATTCACAGGTAAAGTGAATTAAAAAGCACAAGTGAGTAAACAAAACATAAAACATCTTAGTGTTATATACCTCTAGTATATCATTAATCATTAATATTTGAATATGCTTTAAGCATAAATGAATCATCCAATAAAGCTATAAACTATAATATCCTGAGACTGAAAATCTGTTCTGATTTAAATATCCCATTAAATTGAAATATAAACTCTACAATGAATTTTTTTTTAGATATGATACAAATCCACATATTGTAGTCCTGGAATGGTGTCCACTTTGTATTAAATTCTATAACAGATTTACTTTTCATGTACAAAGTTATTTTGGAGGTAAAAGCACAGTCCTGCAACTTAGTGAACTATTCATTTAAAGAAAGAATTTTCCAATAAGAAACATGTAATACCTATGAAACAGTTAATTTATACAGATTATTTCAGTATACATAAAACTGAAGTGGTGTTTCAATGGTAAAATAACCAATTTTTCTCTATTATTCATAGTAATTTTAATAAAATTACTAAAATTACATAAATTTAATCTCCTTATATTAAAATTCCCATTGTTGCATCACTCTTACTACATTCAAATTCTGCATCAGTTTAATCATGCAATCTTTTATTTGTTTGGATTTGAGTCTTACCACCAATAATTTATGAATCAAGCCTCATATTCCAAATTATATATGATGAGGTTTTTGAATTAAGTCAAGTCTTTCAATATTCCTGTTAGTTTCTACAATTGTTTTAGTATTGTTCTACTTATTTGAAGATGCTGAAACCAACCAGGTAAACTAGAATCTAGATTATTCTAAAACAAAACTTTCAAAAGATTTCATCTTTCTCTTATTAATAATTCAAATTTACAATCTAATGAATTATTAACTTTCCATTGAAGATTTTTTTTAGTATTTGCCTCTTCATTGAAGTAGACATTTAAGAACAATTTCAAAGGTATGAGAAAATCTGGACACTTTTTTCCTTTATTTTTCATAGACATTCATGATCTTCTACATATTGTTTATTTCTGTTTACACAAATAGCTTTAAGTTGATTCAGACCACATGGAAGTCTTGCCCCTTTGGTAGAAGCAGCTGGCTTCTATACAATCGGTTATGAAGCACGTGCTAAGCAACTAGAATGTTTGAAATTCAAATGTGCTAATCCAGGTGACTTAAATCTTATAACGTCCAAAATGTAATCCTTGGTCTATTATTGGATCATTATATAGGTAGTCCTCAGGCAATCCAGGCAGTTGTAGTTGCTATCATAACTCAGGACCACACACATTAAGAGAGGACCTTAATGTGGGAAGGCATTGGGTTATATGTTCATTCTAATTGCTTCAAACCATTCAATAATATATTCTCCTATTTTTCTGTGCCTTTTTCTTTCTGATGCCAGAGAGATAAACAAATCTATCAAAAATACCTGACTAGTACCCCATACCATAATCAGAACTTAATTGATTTGAAAAAAGTTATTTAGTTCCTCATAACATTTTAATATCCTTATGTAATTATAGTAGTTTATGAAATGTCTACTTCCTTGATCTGGAAGTTTCTTGAGTTAGACTTATAATTATTAGATTTTGATTTATATATTATTCAGAATATAAGTTGAGGCAATTGATACTTTTCCTGATTAAGTCTAAAAATGTCTAATAATTTTTCTTATTCATCTTGGATTTGTTTTTCTAGCATCTATGGTAAATTTTTATATGTATATAACTGATAGTGTCAAAGGTTTTGTCACAGAAGGTAAACTGTTCCAACTAAAGCTGCCTTCTTCAGTTGACTGATGGTTATTTTTTTTTCAGTGCCAATGGGATTCAAGTGCTGTTATAGATGTTTTGAGATTGTACCCAGGGGCCTATTTGATACTATTTTTGCTTTCTTTTGGCACAGTCATTCTACTTCTGTTTCCAGATCTTTGTGTTTTTCTTTTATTCTGCTGTATCCAGGTACTGCAGCAAACTTTTTTTTTCTTATCCACAGTTGTTATATGTTGTCTGTTTTAATTCTAAAAATCCAGAGCACTCTAGCTTCTTTGTTTTCTATTACTTTATTTATTATGTTCCTACCAGATTTTGTTCACAGGCAATTTATATTTGTTGCATATATTACAATGCGCCAATGTTGCTACTTTGTTTTTATTTTACTATTATTTTAGTCAAGTCTGTAAAATCTTCTTGCAGCAGCTAATTAGTTGGTACACTGTTTCTTCAGCTTATGCTTGCTGCTCCATTTTAATAAAAGTAACCCCAAGTGTAGCACATTTAGCGGGACAGAACTCCTGTACAAGCAGTATTGCAGAGTGCTTTTATCTGAAATGGTATAGGACTTCCTACCTGATCTGGGGGGCTGGGTTAGAAGACCTCCAAGGACCCATCTAGCTCTATTATTCTATTACTCACTTCTGCTCTATGTACTTCGCAGCTGGCTGAACTTCTGCATTAGGTAAATCCATAGCTTCATCAGACAGTGATGGCAATTGTTTGCTTATTACTGGCCTGTCCAATCTCTCTGCCTATTCAGATGGCAGTCCATCTGGTTGTATTGGGGCTGACTGCTTTTGTCTGTGGGCACTTCTAGAACTGGCTCTGGCTTCTTATCATCAGGCTGCTCCTCTGACTCAAGCTGTGTATGTGGGCAATGTTGAGCAGCAATTCTATTTCAGAAACTGTTTTTCCATACAGCTTCAGATCATCTATGTAAAGGAGAAAGTCTGGCAAATGTTTTTGATGTTTCCCTGATTTATTCAGTACTGTTGACAGGAATCAATGCAATAACAAATAGTAATGGTGATAGTGAATTTCCATGAAAGATGCGCTCCTTGATATTAACCTTTTCTAGTCTATTACCATTGACCAACAATTTTGTCTTCCATTCTGCCATTGATCTTTGCACAAAGCTTCTGATGTGTATATTGACTAGGCACTTGATTATCCAATCACATGAAAGGGAATCAAATACCTTCATATAATCAATTCATGCTACATTCAAGTTGATCTTCCTTCTCTTACAGTTTTCCAAAATCATCTTGCCAGTTAGGAGCTGATCTTTTGCTCCCCTGCTGTTTGTGTGGTGTCCTTTCTTCTTTGGTAGTTAGATGTTGTTGGACTGCATCAGCTATCACATCAGTTAACAATCTGGAAGCTGTGGGTAAGCAGGTAATTGGCATATAATTGCCTAGTGCTGCCTTTTTTGTTGGACTTTTCATTATCAGGTAGGCTTTACCAGATGTTAACCAGTCTAAAATTTCATCTCTTAATTTAATAATTGTTTGGTGATGAGTGAGTGTAGATCAATCAGACGTTTCAACCCAAAACCATGAAGTTCATCTTCACCTGAAGCTGATAAACTCTTGACCTTTCATGCTTTTTCTCCACCATTTCTGCTATTATTACGAGTTCAGCATCTTTTATTATTCTTATCCACCTCTTGTTTTCAAATTGCATCCTTGTACTTTTTGGGATTGTCTGATAGTTGCACCCAGAATTGCATTGTTTCTTCTTTGTCAAGTGCTCTTTGTCAAGTTCATTGCAGTATCTCCATTGATATTTCTGACTTGACTGACATTGGAGATTAGCTAAATTAATGATAACTCCAAATGTCCAATCTGCAATTCTTAATTTCTTTATTCTGTTCTATTTCAGATGCTAATTTATCATATGTATCATTAGTATTTATCTTAAAAGAATTGAATGTTACTTCCATATCTTCATTTGTTGCTTGAATTATATTAAAGAGGTTATCTTCTATTGTATGAAACCTATCTGCAAGAAATTCTTAATAGAATATAATCTTTAGTGATTTAGTTATTTGATTATATCAAAATAGAAAAATTAATAGAAATATACAAATAAATACAAAAAGGACAATAGGACATGTTCATAATAATTTATCACTCCTACAGTTAACCACAATTTTATCTAAATATTCTGTTCTGTTCAAAAGGACCTTTGATAGAAAGAGAGCAGTCTTGCTATAATATTCAACTTTGTTCTCTGCAAAATATTACCAGATGCCTTTGAATATACACAACTCTGTCCTTGTGGCTGGAGTTGGGTTAGGTTTATTCATTCCCCAGAGACATTTCAAAAAGTAAACTATCCATTTCACTATATCTAGTACCTTTATCTTTCTCCTAAGAAACCTGTATGGGAGTCAAGAAGCAACATTTAAAACAAGATATGGAACAATTGATTGGTTCAAAATAGAGAAAGGTGCATGACAAGGCTGCAGATTGTCACTTATTTAAGTGTTTATTTAATTAATATGCAAAATACATCATTTGAAATTTTGAGCTGGATGAATCACAAGCAGGAATTAAGATTTCCAGGAAAAATATCAACCACTTTAGATATGCAGATGATACCATTCTAATGGCAGAAAGTGAATAGAAACTAAAGAGTCTCTTGATGATGATGAAAGAAGAGAGTGGATAAGTTGGTTTGAAACTCAACATTAAAATAATTAAGATCTTGGCATCTAGTGCCATTACTTCCTGTTAAATAGAACTGGAAGAAATGGGTGGGATGGATGGCAGAAATGGATGGACACATCCCATTTTCATATTCCTCCCCTTTGGCGGCGGCAATAGTGATCAGGCTATTTGGGGTGGCAGCGGTGGGCAGGGGAGGTGGCAGGGAGGTACTGGAGGCTGGAAGATTTCCATTTTTATACCTCACCCACCAGTGCTGCTGAACATAGCTCCAGGCCACTTGGAGTTTGCTGGTACTGCCAATGTTTGGTCCTTTTTGGGGCAATGGTGGCAGGGATATATGAAATTGAGTCATCCCTGGCCTCTGGTGCCTCACTGCCACCCACCACTCCCACTCACAAAGGACCCAAACATTGCTGTTGCTGCAAAATGCCCTGAACTCCAAATGTCCCAGAGCTTGGCTTGGCAGCAGCAGCAACAAGGAAAGTATGAAAATTGCACCCACTGCTGCCATCCCAAATAGTCAGAACACTGCCACCACTGCCAAATGGTCCAAATACCAAACAGCCCAGAGTTTGGCTTGGCAGCGATGGCATGTGTAAAAAGAGGGAAGCTCCCAGCCATTGGTCCCACTGCTCTGCACTCTGCATTCTGCCCACCTGCTCCCCCACCCACCTGATTCTCCCTCCAGTGGGAAGTCTCTGGCCATCACCATAGCTCTGTGCTCTGCCTACTTGCTCATTCCCCCCCCCCCAACTCTCACTCTGTCTACCCATAGCAAGTTGTCTCCACAATGAATTGACCATGTTGAGTCACCCTGCAATGACTTGGTAATGATCAGTTAGCAGAAGTGACTCAGAAGTGGAGAGCCAGCTGCACTGAGCTGGGGCCACACTGAGATCCTGGTCCTTGGAGTCAGAAAGAATTGGAGATGACTATGTAACTGAACAACAAAAATTTATTTCAGTAAGTCAGCATTTATATATCCTCACAGTTCTGCAGTATATGTGATCATTGGGACTATTTGACCTTTATAATTGGAAATAGAGAATCCACATAGCTATGGTTGGTGAATTATCTTACAGCATTGGCACATGCTGTAGCCCTTTAAAATTCTTAAAATGAGGCAGCCAGGAATCTATTTCTGTGAAAGCCAGTCTAAGTATAAGTAAAATTTGACTTGTATACATTCTCTATCTAAGCCCTAGTCCACCTCTTCCTGAAAACAACTACTTTAGTTTTGGGCTTATTGTCTTCTCATCCCTACCTGGATATAAATTATAAATACCATATTATCTGCATAAAGAAGAATGATTAAATATCTTCGGGCACATACATATTGATTGAATGAAGGGACTTTTAAATATTAACATACAAACTAAACAAATAGTATATATCCTTGTATGACTTCTTTATTGGTACTAATTTTCTGTTAATAACCTATAAAAATAAACTAACTTTCTGTTAATAAATTGTTGATCTTGTGCATAATTTTAGGCATAAGTTTCAGTATAAAGCCTTGATTAAAGAGAGGAAGCTAGAGTTCATGCTTAGTCCATAAGTTTCTTCCAAAGCAAGTCCTTGTTTATTAAATCAAATATTGTGATGAAGTCTGTAAAAGTTGTAAACAGTTGGTTTCCTGTACATTTTTCTACTAGATGACATAAAATGAAGCTGTTATCAATAATGGAGTGACCAGACCCAAATATAATTTGCTCTTTGGGTAGCAAGTTCTTTTCAATTATCAGCATCAAATTTATATAAAAGATATTTGGCTATGATGTCAGTTAGATTAATTGGTCTATAATTTATCTCTGGTCTAAGACTATAATAAACTGATTGATTGATCTATAATTTGAATGATCACAATTATCACCCTTTTTATAAATGATGACTACAGTAGAGAATTCCCAACCAGCTGGAATTTGGCAGGAAATATTTATATGAATAAATAAACCTACAAGTAAGAAAGTCCATCTCTCAATATGACATTTAAATAATGGAGGTGGGTAGAAGATTTTCTCCTGGAATGATAAATCATTTTTGGGCTCTGCTAATCCACTACAACTTGTGTCAGTGAATAATTGGCTGTAATATTCCTTCCACATGTAGGCAGGTATGGAAATCCAAGGAGAACTACATTCCCGCAATATTCCTGTGACTAAGTATCAGAAAAAGACTGGGGTTTTGGCTGCTAATTCTTTGTTTACCAAAGAGGATAAATAGTGAGGCTTCTTAACACTTGATAATTTTGTTGTACTCTTGTCTAAATGGAAGTATGGTAATGTAATTATCATTTGATAGATGGTTCCCTGCTAAACATAGCTATTATTTTTCTTAGTTAAGTCAAATCAGTGAGGGCCCTTTATCTAGGATCTTTTTGGGGATGCCTTTTCAGTTAAGAATTTTCTTAAACCTACATTTTGGTTTTCATAGGATGTAAGTATAGATATTATATCTTTGGAAAGTGAAGTTACTATGTTTACCAGAATCAGGATTTGATATTTCATATATTCAGTCAAAGCTCTCACATCCATTCTGGCATATTTTATCCTGGTGGACATCTAGATCAGGCATCCCCAATCTCTGGGCTATGGCCCACTCATCAAGCCATGGCCTATTTGCAACTAGGCCATGTGAGTAGGCTGGTGCACACATGCACACAACTGAACTTGTGTGAGTAATGAGCCAGGGTGTATATATACACACAGCTCAACCTGTGCAAGTTGAGCTGCGCATGCATGAGAACCGGCCCGACACACAGTCTGATTCCCTTTTCCCCCACAACTAGCCTGGTTCCCTTCTCCCCACAACAAACCGCAAAGGCTGGGGATTGCTGCTCCAGATAATGTAAACCACATGTATAAATTTGATGTGCAGTCTGAGTGTCTGCAGAATTTAATAACAACTGATTGATGGTCACTATTATCTCTTACATAAAAAGTACACAATTGTGTTGTAGAAGCAGAAAATTACTTGAAATGAAAGAAATGTACAGAGGAATCAAGCTGTATTTCCTCCATCTTTGATTCTTCCTTATTATTCCTTCTCATTTAATAATACTTTATCCTATGCCCAAAATTTTTATTTATTAAATTAAAACAAAATTTAAAATATTAAAAGTAGACAATATTAAAACAAAATAACACTCAATAATATTAAAACAAAATATATAATAGCCAACTACTACTGTATGAGAAGAAAAATAATCATAAACAAATATTATCCATATTATTTTTAATAAATATCAAACAATTCACACATAACATTACATTTGATTGCCATTCAAAATATTCTCTATGTTGAAACTCTTTTTTAGTTGAAAACATAATAAAACAAATTGGCAAATATATATTAGATCAAAGGAAACAAAATAGTAAAGGCCAGAAATATAAGGATATCCCCAAATTAATAAAGCTTTAGAATGTACAATTGCATTTGAAAAAAAAATACATCAAATCAATATTCATTTTAAATTTCTCAAAAAAACATGATAATATTAAGTCTTTGCTAACTTGACTTTTTCAAGTTTTTCAACAGTCCATTTTACAAATAAAAATATTAGTTCTGTGGTAAGTTAAAACAAGATCAATAAGCTTATTAAATAGTAAGAAAAACCTGAAAGAAATAAGAAACATAAATATAGTTTCATAAAAACTTATGTTGAAGTTCTTTCATGTGATTGAAGAAACAATATTAGAAAAAGTTATCTATTTGAAACTAGGATACACTGGTTGAAGCAAAATATATTTAAATAAACAAACAAAATAGTAATATTCAGAAACAAGTAAATCAAAATTAATAACATTATTAGGGATATGGACGATTTAAAAACGATTAGATTTGTATGTATAATCAATGTAACTTTCCCTTTAGTTTTTTTTATATAGAAAGAGAATCAGAAACAAAAAAGTAAACCTTACTGTGTTGCTAAAATAACTGTTCTTTCAGTGATTGTCCTTATAATTAAAAGTTTCAATTCCAAATATTAATAAAACAAAGATGGTAAAATGGTAAGCAGGAAAAAAACTGCCAAAGTAAATATAGAAAGCTAATCAGTATGACAAGCTATCTTCTAAAATGTAGAAGAGTCATAAATCTAAATAAAGGAATTTCAGTGGAGAAGGTTTGGGGAGAGGGGAGGGGTTCAAGAGAATCCAGCCAATAAAAATATATTTAAATTAAACCTTAAGATCTTTCATAGAAATCTTTAATCAGCAATAGGCCACAATAATTCAAAATTCATTTAAACATTTACAAACCTCTGGGCTCACCTGCTAGGAATAGCCCCCAGAAACAATTTCTTGTCTGCTAGATTCTTGAACAATTACTTAGAATACATCCTTCTACAATTAGAAAGAATCTCAGACTTTGTGCTGTAGATTTTGGTAGCTCCTAGTAACCACCATCTTGAAATTTATTTTGAATTATTTAGTCTTTCTATATTTCAGTTAAGAATATATTTTTGAATCACAGGTATGCAAGAATGAATGGGATATATCCCATAGATATTTTTTGGGTTACCATTGTCCTGCCTGTGCATTCCTCCTCCCCCCCCCCAAAAAAAAAAGTTAATTTTTTTAAACAATCAAAAGATTGCCATTCTTAGCAGAAGAATTCATAATACTTCTGACATGATATTTATGTAGATGGTTTGTACCCAGTGCATTCTTTATGTGTTTTCAGATTGTCGATCTCTTGCTCACCCATGGTGCAGATGTTAATATGGCAGATAAACAAGGTCGGACTCCTCTAATGATGGCAGCTTCAGAGGGGCATTTGGGCACTGTGGAGTTCTTATTGGGACAAGGTTAGTGTTGAAAAATTATAAGATTATAAGAATAAGACCAATAATACCAAATATTCCAGAATGCATATGTCTCCTTTCATTTTTATAAATCATTTTGTTCATTCTTTGATTTTGTAACATGTAGCATTCATGTGCAACAGAATAGTGATACGTTCAACTGAGGCCAGAAGAGTTTATTTCAAAGTCAAAACATTTTCATTGCAATTGGGAATTGCCTTATTTTCAGCCAATGTTTTATGTTTTGGAAATATTTTGGATATTTTTTAAAACAACTTTTCAGCGATTTATTTTAATTTACAACACATACTTATGTGTTTCACAAAACTCCATCCACTGCATCTACGTAGAAACACTCTCTTATTTTTATTTTTATAATCACATACTACTCCAAATATAGATCACTCTGACTGAATATTGTCACCAGGAGATTAGATTATCAGTAATAATTTGTATCAAAAGTTGGGAACCACTATAGTTTGTCTGTATTTCTTTTACAAGAAAAGAGATTAAAAACACTCTTCATTATTGTATCAATCTTCAGTGGGATAAAGATCTCTCTTTCCATCTCTGATTCTGTCTAATCTATATGGTACCCATCTTAATTAGGTAACTCTGGACAGCAAAACTACCCTATTAAATAGCTGTAAGGTAATACCAATTTTAAAAATAGCTGATACACCTCATGGAACTGGTAACAGAATAAAAACAAAAGAAACATACATCACTCTAACAATATGTCCCCTTGAGAAAAAAGCCTATTTCTTCAAAGTCTTTCAGAAGCCCAAGATTTCTAGATCTCAGAGGGGAGGCTGTTATATATGGCAGGTCCCAGGATATAGAACGCCCACTGCCTGGATATAAGTGGTATTATTTCAGATAGTGGACCTGGAGTATGTTTGTTCTGCAAGTTCTGATATAGAAAATGTAGAGCTTAGTATGGTATAGTTAAGGAAGAGTTTAGAGCCAGGCTATCTTTTTATTCTCTTGCAGTATTTTTCTGAGGTATCTGATAAGTTTGATAGGAAATAAATAATAGGATTTTAAGAGTATCGGGCAGAGGAAGGAAGAATGTTGAAAAGATAAATTGGTAATCACAGGAACATGGGGAGATCATATGTGCTCTCCCCCCCACCATATTCTAGTCTGCTTATTTCCTCAAATCTTAGATGTTTGAATGATTTAACTGTAGGTGTCTAGAGGACATATATTAGCCATTCTTTTAGGAATAGTTCATGACAAACACAAGGTTCTCCCAAATAATGTCCAGTCCCATTCATATAGGGAATAGATACTTGGCTTGGTTTTTTTTTTTTTTGCTCAGGACAGGAGGATAGTAATCTATGGAGATGGCAGTATATGATTCTTTTAAAAAGGACAAATAAATGGATGCCTAAGCAAAGACAACAACTAGTGCAATCCCCAGCCTTATGCCCAAACTTGAATTCTGTTTGAAAAGATAATCCATTTCTTCTAGTATGATTTGTAGCTGACCAGTAAGCATAGTCCGAATAACTGGAGAGAATAAAGTAGATGACCTTAATGAAGAGAGGGAGGATCTATTACCAAAGTGTCAAGGAAATAAACATAATTTAAGCCTAGATGAGGAGAAACTGTATGAAAACATCTTAGACAAATACACTCTGAATTAATTCAAAGATTTATAAGAAAAAGGGAGGAGAAAGAGAAGCACATTCTAACTTGCAACATTCTGGGATTATAGCCGGTCTTAATAAAAGTAGTTTTAGGTACATATGCCATCTGTTTCTTGTCTTCAAAAGAAATAGCAATAATTTCCAAGAACAGTTGAATTCAGGGAGGGCTTCTTTTAAATGTGTAGGAAATGTCCCTTCTTAAAGCAGAGCATTGATAATCACCTGGAACCAGCCCATCATACACACACACACACACACACACACACACACACACACACTCACTCCATCTCCCCCCCAAAAACAGGACAAATACTGTATGAATCCAAGTCACAAGTAGCTGAAGAATACCAGAGACAACCCTGCTTCCTTGGAGTACACATGCAAAAATGAATTCCGGGTAATACATCACAATGCTGTTCCAGCCATTACATGGAGCCCATTTCCTCCAAGAGTCAAAAGACTGGTGAATTTAAATTACTTTTACCAGCAAAGAACTGTGCCAATAGAAGCTTTGCATGATCTCTCCTCATAAGGGATGCTTGCTAGCTTAAACAAGACCACTGAACAGCTCTCCATTGATGCACTAAGAGAGGAAAAGTGTGCTAAATCTGTTTTATTGCCATGACATAGGCTTAGATTTGAATTTGCCCCATTTCCATTTCTCATGTTTCTACACCAGCATTCTAGGTCTTGCTTTTGTTGTTTCATCTATCTAAAGTCTGCAATAAGCAAAGCAGCCATTCAAATCAGTATATAGAGGGAAAGTATCCAGAAACAATTTCCTATAACCTCAAGTTATTTAGAAAATATAATTATGCATACTGTAAAATCACTGAAACTCCCCAAACATTTTCAGAATTGATATGAATTCATAAGGCACCTGAAATAGACCTTGTAATCTGTCAGTTTACCTCACAAAGATGATGAGCAGCAGTCAAACTCATCAGCTTTGAGTCATTTCAATTAAGTGGCCCTATAAATTAAATAAACTATTATTACCAGGATTTGGAAATTATATAATCATGGCACAGGGCTAGTTATAATGTTGTCCACATCTAGATGATAATACATTAGCTCCAAAGCACTGAAAAGGTCTCGGTATAATCATTTAAGTGTGTCTTGACTGGAGTTTTCTGGAACAAACCCATATAATTATGGTGGCCATGAAATCTTTAGGTCTTCCCAATTCACTCTCTTAAGCATGAAGGTTGAAGTCATCAATGCCAACAAGAGGGGCATTTCATCACACAATGGGTGACCGATTAAGCAACCTGGGCAGAGATGCTTTTAGACAACAAGGAAGTCAATAGATGAATTGAATCCCAGATTTCTGCCTCTGTTCTGGTAATCTCATAGGTAGGCTAAGCAAATATTCAATTATACATACGTCAAGATTTTCTTGTGGGGAACAACATTACATAATGACATTTACATGTTGGAAAGGAGAGTTGGCAAGATTTGGGATGCAGGGAAAGACTAGTGAACCATAATGAATTATGCAACTTTGGTTGCTAAAGGCTTCCCTATTCCTGAGTTGCCCAATTGACACTCTTATCTGTAGGGGGAGGGGAATTATCGTTTGTAGGACAATATGTTTTAGATCTCATTTTTGATCTCTTGTTCCCTATGTTTTTTTAAATTGTTATATTCTTCTCTTTTATTTATTTATTTATTTATTTATTTATTTATTATTTTATTTATTTATTAATTCAATTTATATACCGCCCTTCTCCCGAGGGACTCAGGGCGGTGTACAGCCCGTCTAAAACCCCACAAAAATACAAAAGTTAAAAAATATTAAATTAATATCGGCTGATTAATAAACTAGAAACCCCACCCCCACCCTTAAAACCTCAATTTAAAATTAAATAAGATGGAGACCAAATTAAAACCATCTCAGCCCAGGCCGGCCTGCTCAAAGAGCCAGGTCTTCAACGCGCGCCTGAAGGCCCTCAGGTCCGTGCCGGTACGGAGCTCCGGTGGCAGAGTATTCCAGAGGGCGGGGGCACCCACAGAGAAGGTCCTGCTCCTCGGCGCCGCCAGACGACACACAGCAGCCGATGGCACCCGGAGCAGACCCTCTCTATGGGAACGCACCGGCCTGTTGGAGATCACTGGCAGAATGCGGTCCTGGAGATAACCTGGTCCCATGCCATGAGTCGCCCTAAAGGTCAAAACTAGAACCTTAAAGCGAACCCGGAGAGCCATCGGCAACCAATGCAGCTCGCGCAGGAGAGGCGTCACATGGGCACTACGTGACGCCCCCATGATCACCCGCGCGGCTGCATTTTGCACCAGCTGGAGTCTCCGGATGCTCCCCGCAGGGAGCCCCATGTAGAGGGCATTACAATAGTCCAGGCGAGAGGTGACAAGGGCCTGAGTGACCATGCGCAAGGCGTCCCGATCCAGGAAGGGCCGCAACCGGTAGATCCGATGGATCTGATGAAACGCCGCCCTGGAGACGGCCGCGATGTGATGTTCAAGCGACAGCCGTACATCCAGGAGGACTCCCAGGTTGCGAGCCCTCTCTGTGGGGGGCAGAACTTCCCCCCCAATAGCCAGCGAAGGTGTCAGCTGGCTATATCGGGGCGCCGGAAACCACAGCCACTCGGTCTTGGATGGGTTGAGCCGAAGCCTGTTCCCGCCCATCCAGTCCCGCACGGCCTCCAGGCACCTAGACATAGCCCCCACAGCATCGTTGGGGTGGTCCGGAGTGGAGATGTACAACTGGGTGTCATCTGCATACAGATGACACCTCACTCCAAGACCACGGATGATCTCACCCAGCGGCTTCATGTAAATGTTGAACAAGAGGGGAGAGAGGACCGACCCCTGAGGCATCCCACAAACCAGGGGCCTAGAGGTGGACCTCTCCCCCCCGCCAACACGAATTGCGAACGGTCGGAGAGGAAGGAGGAGAACCATCGAAGGACGGTTCCCCCAATCCCCAACCCCTCCAACCGCCGCAACAAGATACTATGGTCGATAGTATCGAAAGCCGCCGAGAGATCTAATAGGACCAGGACAGAGGAGAACCCTCTGTCACGAGCCCTCCAGAGATCATCGACCAATGCGACCAATGCCGTCTCAGTGCTATGTCCAGGCCTGAAGCCCGATTGGAACGGATCGAGGTAAGTAGCTTCCTCCAGGTACTGGGGAAGCTGACGTGCCACCACACTCTCAACAATCTTCGCCACGAAGGGAAGGTTGGAGACTGGACGATAGTTGTTTAAAATAGCTGGGTCCAGGGAAGGCTTCTTGAGGAGGGGACGCACCACCGCCGCCTTCAGGGCAGTAGGGAGCACCCCCTCTCTCAAGAAAGCGTTGACAATCCCCTGGAGCCAGCCTCGTGTCGTCTCCCTGGCGGCCGAAACCAGCCAGGAAGGGCACGGGTCCAATAAACAGGTGGTGGCATTCAGACCCCCCAGCAACCTGTCCACACCCTCGGCGGTCACAGGGTCGAACTCCCCCCACATAACACTCACAAGACCTGCCCCGGACACCTCCCCCGGGACCATCCAATTGGAGTCGAGCCCCTCCCGAATCTGAGCGATTTTATCATGCAGAAATCGGGAAAACTCCTCCGCCCTACCCTGCAAGAGGTCATCCCGCGCTCTCGGTTCAAGTAGAGAGCGGGTCACTCTAAACAGGGCGGCAGGCCGATTTTCTGCTGACGCAATAAGGGCGGAGAAATACGAAGATTTCGCCGCCCCTATCGCCACAAGGTAAGTCTTAATATGAGATCTCACCTGTGTTCGGTCAGACTCAGAACGGCTCGCCCTCCAAATGCCCTCTAGATGTCTTTTCCGGCACTTCATCTCCCGTAGCTCCTCCGTATACCACGGAGCCACATGGGATCTGTGCCGGGTCAGAGGTCGCAGGGGCACAACTCGATCTAGAGCCCCGGCGGCCAACCCATCCCAGGTTGCCACCAGGTCTCCAGACGAGCTGTGAGCCAGAGACTCAGGAAACGGCCCAAGCTCCCTCTGGAACCGCTCCGGGTCCATCAGGCGCCTGGGGCGGAACAATCTAAGTGGTTCCGCCTCCCTGCGGTGGGGGGTGGCGGAACAGAAGTCCAACCTAAGGAGGGAATGATCTGTCCATGACAAGGGTGTAATAACTAACTCCCCAAAATTACAGTCATTCAACCACTGCCCAGAGACAAAAATCAGGTCCAGCATGTGTCCTCCAATGTGAGTGGGGGCAGAAACTAACTGGGTCAGGTCCATGGCCGTCATGGAAGCCAAGAACTCCCGAACCAACCCCGAGGTTTCACCGGACGATGGCAGGTTGAAATCCCCCATGACCAAAAGCCTGGGGATCTCAACCGCCAGCCCGGCTATCACCTCGAGGAGTCCGGGCAGGGCCGATGAGACGTGGCAGGGAGCCAGGTACGCCATCAAAAGACCCATCTGAACCCCTTGTCCCCACTTCACAAATAGAGATTCACAGCCAGCCGTCTGTGGGACAGTGGCCTCCCTAGGATAAAGGGCTTCCTTTATAAGCACCGCCACCCCTCCACCCCTTCCCTGAACCCTAGGCTGGTGAAATGCAAGGAAACCTGGTGGGCACATCTCAACCAGAGGGACACCGCCCTCTGGGCCCAACCAGGTTTCGGTAATACCTACCAGGTCCGCGGCCTCCTCCTGAACCAAATCATGGATCAGGGGAGCCTTGTTGACCACGGACCTGGCATTGCACAACAACAGCCGGGTATTCAGGGCCCGAGAATCCGGACAACCAGGGCTGCAGGATGGGTACGGAGGGTCGGAGCGCGCTACCGCTTGCAAACATCGGGAGCGTGATCCCCTTACCGGATATGGCCCTCTACCCCCAGCATATCTGCCTCTCCCAATCACCGTGCTGATAAAATTAGCCCCCGGCTGCCCACCCCCGGTCTGCCACCCCGACACGGAAACCCCCGAGGCCCCCCAGGCGCGCGGGCCAGCCCGGCTGCCCCCAACTCTGTGTGATACACACCAAGCCCATTTTGTTTTAATGCAAGAATGATTTAACTGAGATGCTTCTGGAGAATTTATGATAGGAGAAATAATCAACAGATACCCTTTTCTCATTCTTACAGAATGAGCAAAAATGTAGAAGAATATTACAAGAATTTTGTTCCAATATAGAGTGAAACCATTTTCTGATCAAAAAATATTCTACAAACTACTTCAGGGGCAACAAGCTATTTGGTAACATTTTTCTCTCTCAGTATCTATCAAGCTAATATAAGCAGTATTTCTTATAAATGAGATATATATATTCCTAAATTATTATAAGACCAAATCTTTATGAAAGATTGATACAAGAATGAGGTGTAAATCATTTTACTTTGTGTAAGCATTTAAGCAGCTTTGCTTTTTTTTCTCCAGGCTCCTCAATTTCCTTAATGGACAAAGAAGGACTAACTGCTCTTAGCTGGGCTTGCCTAAAAGGCCATCTTTCAGTAGTACGGGCTTTGGTAGACAGTGGAGCTGCTACAGATCACGCTGACAAAAATGGGCGTACTCCATTGGATTTAGCAGCTTTTTATGGAGATGCAGAGGTGGTAAGTTATGATTATTTTTATTGTTTATTTATTATTCTGTAAGAGTAATTCATTTCTTTATCACAGCCATTGATTTGAATGGCACACAGACAATGCAAAAAATTGGTGTCCACTTTCCCTCAAATAATCTCAATTTGCAGTAAAATAAACTGAAACTAGCAAGTAAATAGCATGCACCATTCTTCATTTCATAGCTCATAGTGTGGAAAAAATGGATTATGTGATCTAATATTTTCAACTGCATCTTATAAAATGTAAAGGGAATTGAAACTTATACCACCTTTGTCAATCTTTCATATTTAATTTAATATGTAGTTAATTGGGTTACTAACTGTCTTCTCAGATCACAGAAATGGTCAGCAATGAACAGCTTATATGCCCTTTTGTAAAGTCTGGCTATAACTTAAGATCACAATTTGCCAAAAATGAACTTAAGCAGAGTCTTTGAAGAACAAAATCTAACTTTAATTGATCAATAAGGTTAAGGTAAAACCTATCCTGAAATATACACAAGATAGATATGAGAGGAAGACTAGACTACAAAGCATATGAAGAAATTAAAGTCTTCTAATACCTTTAAGATTCTTAGAAGTTGAGTAACTGCATTGTAAAACTCTCTAATTTAGATTTACATCTTTCCTGCAAAAGGCAAATCCCTCTTCTGCAATGTTTACCTTTCATTATCTTTTCTCCTATTGTCCCCCTAATTGATAACAATTGACCACTTGAGGAGGCTATTAACAGCATACTTCAAAGTATGGATTCATCCGAATGGAGGTAGTTACATTTCCAGAGAGGTATATTTCATTCGCAGGGGGTGATGCCAGGGAGAAATGTATCAATCCAGGAAAACAGATGGATTCAGATTGATTTTGATGTGACAATCATGTGTCTTAATAGGTGAGGGATGTAACTGATTGCAGGCCTGTGTTTATAATTGTTTTACAACAAGTGAAAGGTTAAGGAAATCTTTTTTACAACGGCAAGATGAGAAATGCCTATAGAGTAACTCTCGACTAATATATTCTCTTTATTTATTATTACCATTCCCTTCACTTTAAATGTTAACTTGAGGACTGGATTGGAGGGCTAGAGAACAGGAACCACCATGAAATTACATTGTTAGTAATAAGCCTTGATGACTCCTACAATATTTCAAGTATATTGTAAATCCCAAGTTTCCCAGTATATTGTAAATCCCAGTGCCATGTGGGATTTTTGTACAATAGGTTGTCCAGTCTGACAAACTGGTCTGGCTTGTCATATTCCTCCAATTGATATCAAAAAAGATATTAATCCTAGTAATATACTTAAACCTATATTTAGAAATATAGCTTACAATAAAAAATGATAAAAATAACATATATAAAAGAAACCTAAAGCCAAGGCACCTCACGTTATCCTGAACCATACATACAGTGACCTCTATGTGATGCACCACTAAAAACCTAGCCTTAATGTCTGTGGGAAAAGCCAGTTTTTTCAGCTTTCCAGAAAGTCAACAAGATCAGGGCCATCTGGATATCTGTGGGAAGTGTTTCACCAGGCAGGCACCATTACAAAGAAGGCATGTTTCTTGGATTCTGAAAGGCATTAATGTTTTACAGATTAGACCAGGAGCACATCCATCCTAATGGATTGGATAAGATGGGCAGAAACAGCTACCAATAAGCAGTCCAAAATCTGCCTTTATATTACATAGGGCTTTAAAGAATATAACCAGCATTCTATGAATCTGAAAGCTCAGCTTAATCACATAATAACATTGTTTCTGGATGATGCTGACTCAGTTGTTTGTTTATTTATAGGTTCAATTTCTGGTGGATCATGGTGCCATGATTGAGCATGTGGATTACAGTGGGATGCGCCCCCTCGATAGGGCAGTGGGCTGCCGCAATACTTCTGTTGTAGTTACTCTCTTGAAGAAAGGAGCCAAGATAGGTAGGAAGGAAACAAAGGAAATAAGCTACCTTTCATACCTTTCTTGAATATGAAAACACAGTATATTCTTGTGATATAGGCATAGCCAGTTTCAATATGCAGATGCTCAGCATATCCGTATGTGATTATTGCAGTAGTGAATTCATTATTTAGCTCTTACAAACTAAAGAATGCAATTCATAATGAGGTCCTTGTCTAAAAATGAAAACCTAAACAGCTGTGTTATGCTGGTATGCTGCCTACCAAACTCTGTAGGTGTTTCTAGATTTGAGCATTAGCTGCATATGCCTTTGTCTCTTAATTCTTGCATCACAAAATTTGCTGCTGCTTTGCTGCCTGCCTCTCACTGCTGCTTTTTCCTTTTTTTAAAATTCACCTTCATTCATTTTTTCTCCCTCTCCCACAACTTTGTGTTTTCCTCCTATCTTCCTCCCCCCCTACATCCCCCAAAGGCTGTCAGACGCTACCAAGTCGTCCAAGAGGTATATTTCACAGTTGTCATTGTCAAACTTGGTGGTCTAACAGCTCTGCCTTTTCTCTTCTACAGTTTTGCCTGCCTGTGTTCCATTCCCCACTCTTTATTTTTTCTTAACTTCAAATAATTATTTTTTCTTACTGCTGCAGAGAATAACTTGAATGCAAGACTAAATTCACTTACAAAATGCTTCAAAATATATAAAACACTCCAAATTTGTTTTCATTGAATCTTCTGAAATGCTTTTCTACAATGATAAGAACTTCAGAAGTTGATAATTTACTTGAGTGAAAAACTCATTCTGAAATGATTTCTTTGTTTATTGTTTTTGTTTTTGAAAACCAACTGTAAGACAGTGCAGAACTGGACTTTTGAACTGCATCAGGAGAATGCACTTTTACAGATAAGAATTTAGTTTGAATTAAAAAAAAATTCAGAAACACTGAAGTTTTAAAGCTAACAGATAGCAGATAATCAAAGTTGGAAGGGACCTTATAGATCATTTAGTCCACCCCCCGCCCAAGCGGGAGACCCTACACCATTTCTGACAAATGGCAGTCCAATCTTTTCTTGAAGGTCTCAAGTGATGGCACTCTCACAACTTCTAAAGGCAAGCTGTTCCATTGGTTGATTGTTGTCACTGTCAGAAAGTTTCTCCTTATTTCCAGGTTAAATCTCTCCTTGTTCAGCTTCCATCCATTATTCCTTGTTTGGCTTACAGGCGCTTTAGAAAATAGCTTGACCCTTCCTCCCTGTGGCAGCCCTTCAAATATTGGAAGACTGCTATCATGTCTCCACTGGTCCTTCTCTTCATCAGACTAGCCAAGCTCAGTTGCTGCAACCATTCATTGTGTTTTAGCCTCCAGTCCCCTAATCATCCTGGTTGCTCTTCTCTGCACTTTTTCTAGAGTCTCAACATCTTTTTTATAATGTGGTGACCAAAACTGGATGCAATACTCTATGTGTGGTCTTACTAAGGCTTTATAGAGTGGTATTAGTACCTCACTTGATCTTGATTGTGTCCCTCTGTTAATGCAACTTAGGATTGCATTAGCTTTTTCGGCTGCTGCAGCACACTGGTGGTTCATATTTAGCTGGTTGTCCACTAAGATTCCAAGATCCCACTCACAGTTACTGCTTTTGAGCCTGGTTTCATCCAGTCTATATGTGTACTTTTGGTTTTTCTTGCCTAAGTGTAGGACTTTACTTTTCTCTATATTGAATTTCATTTTGTTAGATACGGCCCAGTGTTCTAGTCTGTCAAGATCCATCTGGATCTTGAACCTATCTTCTTGGGTGTTAGCTATTGCCAGCTTAGTATCATCTGCAAATTTGGTAAATTCCCCTTCTATTCCTCACTAAGTCGTTATTTTTTTTTTAACTTTTATTTGTGGTCTGTCTTTTACAGTTATGTTTTTGGTGGGTTGACCTATAATTTCTTTTTGCATGAAGACCAATGCAAAGAATGAGTTCTGCTTTCTCTCTGTTGCCTGTTACTTCCTTACCGTCTTCTCTCTTTAGTGGACTGACTGGTTCCTTGATTTTTTCTTGTTATTTATATGTTGGAAGAAACTTTTTTAATTATCTTTGACTTTTGTTGCAAGTCTTTATTCGTTCTGAGCCTTTGCTTTCCTGACTTCGTCTTTGCAGATTCCGGCTATCTGCTGATATTCTGCCTTAGTTGTATGTCCTTCTTTCCATTTTTTGTACTTGTCCTTTTTTTCTTTCAATTTGCCAGAGAGATCTTTGTGCAGCCATGCTGGTTTCTTCTTGGATTTTTTATTTTTCTTTCTCAGTGGTATTGTGCTGGTCTAGGCTTCTATGATCGTACTTTTCAGAGTTTCCCAAGATTCTTGAGTTGTTTTCCCCTTTAGGATTTTCATCCATGGAATCTTTCCCAAGTTCTCTCTGAGTTTATTAAAATCAGCTCCTTTAAAATCCAAGACTCTGATGTCATATTGTTCTATTGCTTGTATTTATGTTATGTTGAATTCTAGTATGACATGGTCACTCTCACCCAAGGTTCCTGCAGTTTCAACTCCCTCTATCACTATTTCTGTTTGTAAGAATTAAGATATGGCTGTCCCTCTGGTTCCATCCTCTATCTTTTGGACAACAAAGTTCTCAGCTATGTTGGTTAGGAACTTATTTGATTTCTCACTTGGTGCAGAATTAGTTTCCCAATTGATATCAGGATAATTGAAGTCCTCCAGATTGTCATATGGTGACACAATATTGATGCAGAAAAAAATCAGATATATCTGTATCAGATTTTACATTGCGCATCAATTAATTTATCTACAATGATATAGATATTTAATTTTAATTCTATTTAATATTAGACTTGTTCTTATTCATTTTTCTAGAATGTTTTCTTGGTAATGCCACTAAGTGAATATTCTCTCTTTGGAAATGACTCAAGTATTTATGACTGTTCTAAAATTAATTTAATTATAATATTGCAAAGTATATATTTTATTCACGAATATCTACAAAGCCAACTTATTTATTTATTAATTTTATTTGGTTTGTCGATTGCTTACAAGATAATAGATATAAGTAAAAACATAGTTATGAATACATGGATACATATAAGAAAAATAAAAGAAACAATAGGACAGGGATGGTAGGCACGTTGGTGCGCTTATGCACGCCGCCTACAGACCTCTTAGGAAAGGGGTGAGGTCAATAGTAGATAGTCTAAGGTTAAAGTTTTTGGGGTTTGGGGAAGAAACCACAGAGTCAGGTAGAGTATTCCAGACATTGACCACTCTGTTGCTGAAGTCGTATTTCCTGCAATCAAGTTTGGTGCAATTAGCCTTGAGTTTGTATCTATTGTTTGCTCTTGTATTGTTATGGTTGAAGCTGAAGTATTCATTGACAGGTAAGACATTGCAATGTATGATTTTATATACTATACTTAGATCGGCCGAAGGCGGCGTAGTTCTAGGTTTTCTAGGTCTAGAATTTCAAGTCTGGTGGCATACGGTATTCTGCAACAAGTAGTGGAGTGGAGAACTCTTCTTGTGAAATATTTCTGGACTTTCTCAACTGTATTAATATCAGATACATAATGTGGGTTCCAGACTGATGAGCTGTATTCAAGTATTGGTCTAGCAAATGTCTTGTATGCTCTAGATAGTAGTGTAATATTACACTACTGAAGAAAAAGCTACGTAAGATTAGGTTAACAATTCTTAATGCCTTTTTGGTTATATAGTTACAGTGGACTCTAGCACTTAGATCATTAGAGATGAGTACTCCAAGGTCCTTGACAGAGTTTGGATCATCAGCAAGGTGTTGACTATTCAGCCTGTATTTTATTTTCTGATTTTTTTTGCCAATATGTAAGACAGAGCATTTGTTTGTTGAGATTTGAAGTTGCCATTTGTTTGACCATTCTGTTACATAGTTGAGGTCTTTTTGAAGGGTAGCAGTATCTGTGGTGTTGAATAGCTTTACATCATCAGCAAAGAGGACGCAGTTGCTCTTAATATGGGCAAAGAACAAACTTTGCTGGGACAAAGTTGCTTCTTAAATTGACTGTAACAAGTTGTTCTCTTCATCAGAAATTATCTGCCCAGGATGTTTTCCCATTTTAGCTTTCCTCCACTGCCACCTTTTGCATTGTATGAGTTTTTTACCCATCATGCATCCTGTACACTACAGGTCCAGCAACATGGGCAATGGCCACTTCCAAACCAGACATCATGGTCATCCTGTTGAGCAAGTTGATGGAGGAGGGAGACATGTTTTACAAGGTAAGATGGAAACTGTGTTTTTATATTTAATAATTCAGCTTTTGTGTTAAAAAAAGAAATATCTATCATTCTTTGTTTATAGAGCACTGAAAATATATATCAGAAATTTTCTGAAATTTTAATTCATAACATAGGCAGTTCTGACAATATTTTGAACTGTTAAATAAACTACAATTCCCTAATTACAAAGCTGAAAAGATATATTAATAGTCTAAATTTAGAGCAATATATGTAAGTTTATATATGTACGTATGTATTTAAAGCATTTATATAGTTAAACATTCATCATCATCATTTTAGCCATTGTCTATCTTCTGCAGGATGAAGGCCTCTTCCGCATGTGTCCAACATTAAGTTAAACACTACATTTGCAGATTTTATACAATTTTCTGTGATTACTGGGACAAAATACATTCTTTGATAAAATCCAAAAGGTCTTTTAATTGTCCGTGGTATTTATGTGATAACTTGCCCAATCTGAGCAAAAGAGTTCTCTAATACCTGAAATAGCTCTCTGGGACTAGGTAGTTTTCTTTATTCTGAAAGTTAATATTAATATGTATTTTATGTATGAAAAAATAACATTCAATCCAAGTTGTATATAGTTCAGGTTGAAGTTATGCATAGACATGATAATCTTGATATCTAACCATAATTAAATCATGAAGATCATACTGTGAAATTCTCTCTATTAATTTTAATTTATCACTTTTCCTTCTCACATACCATAATCATAATTTAAACAACTATGGCTAAAATTTTCTTGTATTTTTTTCCTTGGGGAAAAATCAGTGCTATAATCATTCATCCTTTTATAATTTTCAGGCTGCATTATTGTACGTACACTGTGTGGACCTGCTTGTAGAAACCTCAGTTAGCCTGGAATGCCACTGTGAGAATCTTATTTGCACTTGCAAAAGAGACCATATTGTATGAATTAGATCTTAGTCTGACTCATTCCCTGTTTGTTTCTATGATGAAGTTTCTGATTTTGTCCTTTAAACTCTGTTAGACTGGAGTGTCTCAATAATTACATCCTCCCAATTGCCTAAGAATGTTGCTCCATTTCTGCAGTCTTTATTGCTGCCATCTTATGATTTCTCCTTATGATGAGATGCTTCCTGGTGAGGATTAAGGAAGATATACTTTTCAAGTGTGACTTCCAGATTAGAGAACAATGTCCCTTATGGGATAAATTTGCTTCTAAAGTACACCGAATATATTTTCAATGTAGAATTCTTAATGAATTTCTTTCCATTGCTCCTTTTTAAAAATGGTATTTATTAGATACTTTATTATGTTGTTTAAATCTGTGATTTAGTAAATAGTCTTATAAACCAGAATTTAATCATAATCATTATTTGAAGCTAGTTGATAAACACTACTTATAAGAAAATCTGATTAGCACTGATCTTTTATTGCCAGTCCAGGTTAAATCTTTAATCATATTTAAAGCTCTTAGGAGAAGAATATAAACCATCATTTACATTAAGAAGAGTGAGACTGAAGTGGCATGAATGACTTTAGGCTGTTATCCTATTGTAATAAAGTTGTGAAAATTAAAATCATTCTATAATTATTTTGTTTTTAGGCCATTTCTCCATAAGTGCCAGTCCTCTAAAATCATTGAGCCATTTTGAACAATATAAAACCTATTATCGTATTTTATTTCAGGATCGCTAATTCTTTTTAAAACTGCTTTTACAATGAATGCTCTAATAGAATAATGGTTAACACACTTGCCTTTAAATAGAAAAGAATAGAAAATTCTTTTTTAATTACTATTTTTCCCCTCAAGTTTTCTGCTTTTCACTGTTTTTTGGAGAAAAATGAAGTCTTGTAGCATATTGTTATAGGGTTTTTGCACCTAAAGTATAAAAGTTTCACTCACCGTTTATTTGGCCATTTGGAAGCTGTGGGTAAAATCCTTCACTTCAGGTGATTGCAAAAATGATTAAATGATACACTACTGAACCTCACTAAAACAAACAAACAAGAGTACAGGGAAAATAAGATTCTCATAGAAAGTTGACAACTCTTATATATTACAACATATTTTCATTTGTTAAAAATATATTCATGAAAAATATTGTACTTAAGTTAATTTCTAATGGATTTAATATTGTTATTTTTACATGATTGAATAAAACATTTTCTTCAATGCATCAATTTTAATTTTTAATATGGTGAATATTGATAAATGTAACTCATACAAACAAAAGCTCTTTTGTGCTTCTCTTCTGTAATTTTTAAAATTGGAAGAGGGTCCAGAAAATATAACATTTAAGAAACATAGTTTAGAAGATGCTATCAATCCTATTCTAGAATGCTATAAAGAAAACATCCAAATAAAGCATTTAGATTGCCTCCCATCAATCATCAGGAAAGAGTTTAGAAAAATCTTATTCTCTGCCTTTATTCATATCTTCTTCTATATTTCTTATTATTTTACTATAGCATTTCCCTAATCATTTTTATGTTTAAAAAAATAATTCCTCTTTATTGAAGTTTTCCCTAGAACCCATAAGGAGTTAGTTTGCCTTCTTTCTGTCCCAATATTTCTCATTAGCATGTCTGATGTTCCATTTTCTTAGAGATCCAATCCCACTTACTTAAGTAATGTTAGCTAACTCACTATTCCATATTGTACTACAAATAATTCAAAGAGATTTGTTTCACCACCACAGGTAATCCTCAATTTAGGACTGGAACTTATGTTTTGCTAAATTATCCAGTCCTTAAGTGAATTATCACATGATCACACCTGATTTTATGACCTTTTTTCCATGATCATTAAGTTAATCATGTGGTCATTAAGCAAATACAGGTTCCCCCATTGAGTTTGCTTGCCAGACGTTGGTTAGGAAGGTCGCGAACCATATGTCCCCAGGGTGCTGCAATTGTTGTAACTACATGCTGGCTGAATCGCAATCTCGTAACTGTGGAGATGCAGCAGTGGTCATAAGTGCAAGGACAAATCGTAAGTCACTTTTTTCAGCACCGTCATAACTTCGAGCGGTTGCTAAACTAATGGTTATAACACAAGGACTAACTGTAGTTATACATTAGTCCTTTTATTATGTCAACTTGGCCTCCTTTCTTGTATTTAAATTTTGCTTTGGAATTGAACTTTCATTAAGTTTCATTAAGAGAATGATTTGATAAAGATTTTGGGTAAGGAATCTTACCATTTCTGAACTGCAGGGAAATTATAGTCCATTATGAAGATGTAGTACATCAAACAAAAAATATTCTTCATGGTAAGTGTCTAATATTCCATTATCTCCACAAAATAATAGTTGTTGCTTTTTTTCTTCTATTCCATCTGTCTATTAATTCACTATTTTGTGAAAAACAAATAAAAATTTCATAATTGAAAACTGTATAACAAAACATCCAGTGCATCCTAAACCATAGGCTAGAAGAGATTATTAGGTCATTTTACATGTCTGCTAGGTTAGAGTGAAGTATGTGCTGAATAATGAAAATTATTAGGAGTTATTGCTTATTCTTCCTCACTTTCCTTAATATTTTCTTAATATGTACACTGTTTAATCGTTCCACAAAAAGTATATCTTAGCAAATTGATTCTCCAATAACAGCAAGAAATATCAAGGTATACAGAAAAAGAATCTGAATTTTTTGTAAGAACAAAGCTTCTATTAATGATCACCAAATTGATAAAATTTATTCTCTAAGGAGAATAACTGATATTCCTTGTTTATTTCTAGAACCTTTTATAGGCACATTCAGTTTCTTGATTTATAATTCTTACAACTGTCAGATTAAAAAAACTGAATGGTTCATTTACTGTTTGACATTTTATTAGAAAGGGAAAGTGAAAGAAGCTGCCCAACGGTATCAGTATGCTTTGAAGAAGTTCCCCCGAGAAGGGTTTGGAGAAGACCTAAAAACTTTCCGGGAACTGAAGGTGTCCCTCCTTCTCAACTTATCACGCTGTCGAAGGAAAATGAATGTAAGTGCCCTCCTTCTTATAGCTTATTCCTGAATGTGATCCTTTCCCAGCTTCCTTTCCTGTTCCTAATCATTTCCTAACCAGACTCTTACCTATATTCCTAGAATGGCCTTAAAACCTCCACCTTTTTATAACTTGGTTGTCCTTCACAGAGCACTGGCGTTTTCTAATTCTGAAACAGCCAAGCAATAGTTTAGGATTTATTTCAAACAATTAAAAATTTATAAGTTTATGAAAACAGCTTCCTTTCATTTTCTAAAAAAAATTTGTTCGTATGCAAATTGAAGGATGCTGATAGATATAAAATATTGTCTTTTCCTTTTAAAGCTCTTGCTTTCTCTTAGAACAGTGACTCAAGATGCGTAGATTACACTCTCCTTACATATGACAGTCTTTATGCTATTCAAAAGCCATTCATGTTTAAAACAACATTAAATGTGTGTTTGTGTACATATAGTGGAATACAGCTGTGAGAGAGAAAAAGGAGAAGTTTTTACATTAGAAATTATATAATAATGATTTAGAAATTGAGATATATAACAATAGGTTAGATTTTAAACAAATTTTAAAATAACAAGATTTTACAGTTGCAGCCTTGCATACTTGGTTGGCTATTGTAGAAGAGACTCCTAGATTACATGGGCCAGGGGTCCAATCTAACAAGGAACTTAATATTACAAATTTATATAATCAAAATAATGGTATTAATTCTAGCTAAGTTGAAAAACTCTTTTATTTTAATGATAGTGTAACAAAAAGTTTGGATAAAATCATATATATCTATTTCTATCCCTAGTCTTGGAATTTGGAATTTATCCCTACTCTTGGAATTCTGAGAAATGTCACTTAAAAGTTTTAAAATCATATTGTTTGAATGGTAGTGTTATACAACATAAACTTGTCCATGCTGCCCATTTTGCCATGCCTCTCCTTCTATATACTACTGGCCATACAAGTATGGAACAACTACCTAGAGAACTTTCATGTGTGTACTTCTGTATCTAGTGAGAATCCTTCACATAATCATAAAGATAATTATTTTAGGAATTGTTGGTAATGTCCAGATTATATAATACTATGTTCCCCTTACCTAATTCCTTCAACACACAAGACAGTTCAAATGAGCCAACCCTAAGAATATGGGAAAAACAAAATAGGTTATTTTTATAGATAGACAGACAGACATACAGACATACACACACACTCTTATAACCTATATATTATAATCTATAATCTATATATACCTATAACCAATATAAGTTCCACAACTTGTTCATGTCAGTGGTCAGTATGGAGTCATAAATTATTTCAAGTTATTAGTATTAAAGCCCTAAGAAAGTTACAAATACCAAAAAAAAAAACTTGAAATAGATTTTACTATTTCTAGGGTGGAATAAATGATGATAAATGGACTGGATGTATGCTCAAAGAACAGATTTGACACTTACAGTCCCATGTTAGGAACAAATAACATCTAAAAAAGTTGGATCTCTCGATACCAGCTGTCTGATATTTTGTTAATGTTGGAAAGTACTCAATCCGCTTACAACAATCTATCAATTTTATTTTATTTTTCTTCCCAAATTCTCTGTGTGTTTTTTCAATGACTTATCTACGCACCTATTGTAATGGCAGGATTTTGGAATGGCGGAGGAATTTGCTACTAAAGCACTGGAGCTGAAACCGAAATCTTATGAAGCTTACTATGCAAGAGCAAGGGCCAAACGCAGCAGCAGGTGAGAGGAGAGCCAGAGAGAAACAAAGGTTTGGGTGTCATACACTCCTAAAAATGTCCTCATCCACACAAAGAACAATTAGCAAGAATATATTTGAGGAAGAATATAATTATAATCTGAAAATATCAGATTCAGATGCTGTTGTAGCCTGTCATTAAGCTGAGCACCTTCCATAGTTTCAGCTATAGCAGCTCTTTGTCATAACGTCCTTATAGAACATTCTGCTAGTATTACCTTTATTCACATCATAATAACATGGATCAGCATGAAGGATTAGTTTGTGGATTAATTAATAATTTGCTCTAAGTATAAGGCTACCTGTTATGTAAGAAAGTTGAAAGCAATTGGATCAAGATGTACACATATACACACAGAGTACTGTGCAACAGTGTTAGGCAGTTGTGCAAAAATGCTGTAAATTAAGAATGCTTTCAGAAATAGAAATGTTAATTGTTTATTTTTATCAATTAACAAAACGGAAAGTAAATGAACAGAAGAGAAATCCAAATTAAATCTTCAGCTGTTGTCCTGCTGCAGAATAAATTTGGGGCCAATCACACACGTTATATAACACGATAAGTATCTGTGTGTATTTCTCAGCACTGAGGACACCATTGATCTTAACCAAATCTTCAATCCATTTGCAGAAATGCAGCCCCAAATGCTTCACTGTTGTCTGCAGACACTCATTACTGTATGCTTTCCAGCCCTTCACCGAACAAACTGCCTCCTAAGCCAAATCCTTTACATTTTGACTCATCAAAATATAGAAATAGATGGTGTACTTGGGTCTGTTTTCAGCCAGTTCTGTGTTGTTGGCACTGCTGGACATCTTCTGAAGAGCTTGAACAGCACATCTTGTAATTGCAGTCTGCTTTGAAATCTTTGCCTGAAGAGGCCTTGCTAATGCAGTGTGTAACTACCTTTTATCTTGTTCTTGTGCTCAGCTGTGACATGAAACACTTCCTCACTTTAGTAGCAGAATTTGTCTGTTTCTCACCCAGTTTTAAGTCTCCTACACAGCTGATTTGTTTCAATTAATGACTGTGTTTCAACCTATATATGAAATTAATGATCATTAGCACCTGCTAATGGTGTAATTGGTATAATACTCCTTGTTCTGACTTTGTACAAGTATAAGAATTGATGCTGGTTTGAAAGGAAAGGGTGGCCACCCAAATACTGATTTGCTTTGGATTTCTCTTCTGTTCATTTACTTTCCATTTTGTTAATTGATATAAAATAAACTAGTAACACTTTTATTTCTGAAAGTATTCTTAATTTACAGCATTTTTGCACAACTGCCTAAAACTTTTGCACAGTATTTTGTTTGTGTGTGTGCACGGCCTAGTTCACGTGGTTAATGTGGGATCACATTTCAGAATACTGAAATTGCCAGAGAGCTTTATCTTTCAGAAACTGCTTCCTATTTGATCAGCTCATTGAGTAATATAACAAGAGTGTGCTTTCTGTGAGATTGAGCTGAAAATCCCACGGTTTAACTCCTTTACTCAAGAACACCCATGGGGCTGCTATATACTGTTCTCTGGGTCTCTCCTAGTTGTAATTAAACATCATTCCACAATCAAAACTCTACTAATTGAGTTAAAATGCAAGTTAGTGTTACAATTTCCCACATTTATGCTGTTTTCCCCGCTCCTCCCCCCAGAGTTGGCAATACGTTGTTCAAACAGTTAACATAATTAATTGCTAAGACTTCCCCTCATTCAGATTCTTGGGGTCTACCATTAAAAAAAACTTGTCTTGCCTCCCAGCATAAACAATCAGTATAGGTCAAACTTTAGATGTTCAATAGTTTTTATACTTTTAAAACACTTTTGGGTGTTTTAAAAACTGAACAAGAAAGCAAAATGCATGAAAAGTGTAGAGATAGATAAATATCAATCAGAAACATACAACTAGATTACTATTTGGTTCAAAATCTACCAGTGTCCCTGTAAATGACAACCCATATCCCTTGAAACTTCCCACCCTTCTGTTCCTCATAGGGTAGGCAAAGGCTTGTGAGGGATTGTTTTTTGTCAGACACTCTCCAAAACGTGTTCTCTTCATTTCCAAGACAGCAACTTTCAGAACAGAATCCACTGGCTGAATGCAGGTCAGAGTGTGCTTTTTGTCTGGAGCCTTGAACTGGCATATGCTCAGACCTAAAATAGTGGAGAAACAGAGTTCTGCAGATCTGAAATATCCCAATATATTGTCTTTGTTCCCCCATCTCCAAGAGTGCAATCTTGGAAATACTGTCTGTTTCTTCATCTGGATAAATAGAAGAAACACACAAGGCTGAATAATCTTGTTCATAAAATTTGGAAATCCTCCTCCTCACAACTAGCTACAACTTTATGCATACCAAATTAAGCCATTGTTATCAAGAGTAAATTTTACTCTTTTATTTTCTTTTCATTTTGTCACTTTTTGGATAAAACAGGCAGTTTTCAGCAGCACTGGAGGATTTGAATGAGGCCATCAAACTTTGTCCGAACAACCGTGAAATCCAGCGGCTCCTTCTGCGGGTAGAAGAAGAGTGCAGACAGACACAGGTGCAACTACTACAACAACCCCTTGCAGTATCTGAATCAGAAACACAGCAAGAAGAGTTGTATGCAGTGCAAGATATTTTGGAAGAAGAATATCTTGAGCAAGATATAGAAAACATATCTGTTGGCTTGCAGACAGAGTCACGACCTAGCCCAACATTGCCCATTATCCAAAGCCCACCATCTTCCCCTGCCCATCGGGACACTGCCTACATCTCTAATTCACCACTTGGTTCACATCAGGTCTTTGACTTCAGATCAAATAATTCTGTAGGATCACCAACAAGGCAAGGATATCAACCCACCTCACCAGCACTTTCTCCAACACACCAAAATTCTCATTATAGGCCTAGTCCACCACACACATCTCCTGCTCACCAGCCCTCCTCTTACCGTTTTAGTCCACCACCAATCGGTAGCCAAGGAAAAGATTATCAAAGCCCTCCTCCTTCACCCCTTCGTAGAGGCCCTCAGTATCGAGCCAGCCCTCCTGCAGATAGTGTGAGTGTCTACAGAGCTCAGTCCAGTTCACCAGTACGATACCAGCAAGAATCCAACATCACTCAACTTCCTAATCGGCCTAAGTCTCCACTTTCTAAAATGACACAGAGATCTTTCCAGATGCTTCCACTACCTGTTGCAGTTCCACAGCAAGGACTTAGGTTGCAACCTGCCAAGGTACAGATTGTCAGAAGCAACCAACCAAGTTCAGCTGGGCATTGTAGTACTGTAATCCCAACAGGAACTTATGGCCAAGTATCCCATTCTGTGGCCAACAAGTTTCAGTCTTCACTAGCAGAAATGGCTGGAGGCCAGAATCGGTTGGTGTATCAGACCTCTATTGGGGGAATAGTAGGAGATGGACGACCTGTGCAGCATGTTCAAGCCAGTCTGAGTGCAGGGGCGATCTGTCAGCATGGAGGGCTGACTAAAGAGGATCTTCCACAAAGACCTTCCTCTGCTTATCGTGGTGGGATGAGATATAGTCAAACCCCACAGATTGGGCGGAGCCAGTCAGCTTCCTACTATCCAGTCTGTCATGCAAAGCTTGATTTGGAACGTTCCTCTCTACCCTCTAATCAGCTTGGTTCTCCAGACATTTCCCATTTGATACGAAGACCTATTACAGTAAATTCCAATGAAATAAAGCCTCATCCACCAACTCCAAGACCTCTGCTTCATTCTCAAAGTGTTGGTCTCAGATTTTCCCCTTCTAGCAGTAGCATTTCCTCTACTCCCAATTTGACTCCCCCATTCCGCCCTTCTGCTTCTGTTCAGCAGATGGAGATTCCGCTTAAGCCAGCGTATGACAGATCATGTGATGAGCTTTCCCCAGTATCTCCAACCCAAGGTAGTTATCCCAGTGAACCTGCTCGCTCCAGGACCACACCTTTCATGGGAATCATAGATAAAACAGCCCGGACTCAGCAGTACCCTCACCTACACCAACAAAGCAGAACCTGGGCTATATCTTCAGTGGATACCGTTATAAGCCCTACATCTCCTGGAAATCTTCCACAGCCAGAAACATTCAGCCCACCTTCTTCAGTCAGCAGCCTTGCCTTTTATAACAAAACTAACAATGCACAGAATGGCCACTTGTTGGAGGATGACTATTACAGTCCACATGGGATTTTGGCCAATGGCTCTAGAGGAGATCTTTTAGAAAGAGTTAGCCAAACTTCTTCATATCCTGATGTTAAGGTGGCCAGGACACTGCCTGTTGCACAGGCATATCAGGACAACATCTATAGGCAACTTTCCAGAGACTCCAGGCAAGGGCAGACATCCCCAATCAAACCAAAGAGACCATTTGTGGAGTCTAATGTTTAAAATGGATGTGTCTTGGAGTAAGAGCCTTTTATTTTTAGCACATTTTTCCTGGCTGAATTCACATCTTACATTGCTGTTTTTTCTTCCTTTCTAAGATTTTTATTCACTAGCAGACTACCACCCATGGGGATATCCTGTGTTTTCTGTATGATAATGAGGCAGTCCAAGACATGTTCCAAATTCTCTGATGTACACAGCTGACCTCAATTGTGCACCATACAATTTTCAATTAGTTAATTAAATGTACAGTATGGGGGCTGAGTCAAATTCTATACACACTCAAGGAAGTAACCAGCTCTTTGAAGAAAAGTTTTAATTTCAAATTGAATTGATTTAAATACAGTCTGACCCTTTTTTTGTGTACTGACCTTTATTTTTTTCTAGGAAATTACACTTTTCAGTTGATATAGGTCATTATGTCCAAAGAGCTATTAATCTGTGAGAATTGTGGGGAGAATCTGTGTTTTTAATATTAACAAAGAGCTATGCATAAAACCCAGTCTGCTTTCTGATAGGGTTGCACTTTTTTTAAAAAAAATATTTATTCTTAGCATCTTCTCTTATTCTTCTGTTGGTACTTACCTTTTAAAAACAATTTGTTACTTTTTCCAAGGCATTGAATAAATATTTAGGGAGAAATTAAAATTTTGTCCATTTCAGCCCAACAGTCGATGCTGATTTCATTCTGTATCTTAGATATCCAGTCCATTTTATAGTGCACGTGTTTTCCTTTTGAAACAAACCACAGTGTAGACATATTGATAATCAGTAAAATTCATTTTAAAAAAGAATTAAATGCTTTAAATCATTGGCTCTCCAGATACTTCACATGATCTTTGATCATTGCTTATGTTTCCTAGGTGTATAGGAACAGTATCTGGGTATCTAAAATTAGAAAACTTGCTTTAAATCATAAGGAGGAACTGACTGAATGGTAGTTTTAATTCCCCTGGACTACAGATGGGCATTCTTTCCTGGACCATACTGTTGAAGTGAAACACTTAGAACAAATGTACCCTTTTTTCTATAGTTTTGGCATAATATAATTTAGAATATTTTGGAGTAATTTGTTATTGAGTTATATGGTTTGGTGTTAAAAGTTTGACTGCTTTTCCAATCCAAATGAAAAAGGCTGACTGATAATAATTTCTGCAAGATAATGGAATCAATAATCTCAAGGGAGAAAATAGTAATGTAGCAAACACTTAATGCAAGTATTCTCAGTCCATACTATTTCCAGTGAGCACTTTAAATTAGCTCACAAAAGATGGAGTTCGGAAGGTGCCAGGAAATCAATGGATGAAGAATATTCTATGAATTCTTATGTGAACCAAGAAACCATCAATAGTATCTTCAGGGCAGAAACATAAAACAGGCCAAAAAAGAAATAACATTTTGCCTTCTCTGCATTTTGATCATTCAGAGGATAAATTGGTCTTATCTTCTAAAAATCATATTTTCTTTAAAAAAATGGTTTTCTTCATACCACAGTTACATAGAAGTGAATAGCTAGCATTCTGACCCTTTTATTTTTCTTCATTATTTTTGTCAAAATTGTCCTAAGGTTTTAAAATACAGAACACCTTCAACCGTGCTTTATGATATGATTTTGTTTTGTTTTTTAATGCTGTATTCAGGAGTTCCTTCATATGAATTGAAGGGCATGATAAAGTATGTTTTTTCCTGTCCCCTAAAAGAGCTCAGAAAGGCAAAGAGATCAATGTAACAACTATTAATCACTATTTTCTCTAGTTATTTCTTATATCCTTATTATAAGTTGCCATATTTCTCTGAGTGAAATGTAGTATTTCCAAGAGTTACAGGTAGTCCTTGACTTACATTCATTTAGTGACCAAAGTTACAATGGCACTGAAAAATGTGACTTTTTCACATTACTGTGGCAGCATCCCCATGATCATGTGATCAAAATTTGACACTTGGCAACTGGCAAGTATTTATGATGGTTGCAGTGTTCTTGGATCATGTGATCCCCCTTGGCAATTTTCTGATAAGCAAAGTCAATGAGGAAGTCAGCTTCACTTAACAATTATACTAGTGTAACCAAAACAACTGCAGTGACTTTACTTCATAACCGTGGCAAGAAAGATTGTAAAATGGAGCAAACCTCAATAGTTTAGCAATAGTAATGTTGGGATCAATTGTGGTCGTAAATCTAGGATTACCTGAACTTTTACTTTGATTTTGATTCTTTCTAACTTTTTGCACATAATTTTTCTCTCCTGAATTGGTCACAGTACAAAATTTGCTTGCTAAACAGAAAATTGCTGATTCATGCTATGACATGCTGGTGTCAAAGAATCTCAAATGTTTGCTAATGCTTTTTTTCAAAGAGCTGGGGGCATTCTTCAGTTTTTATTTAGCTGATTGAAACCAACAGTAGTGTTCTCTCTTTTCTTTCAGTGTGAATGTGTATGTGTGATGCAGGCGTGTGAGAAAAGTGAAGGAAAAGTTTCATAAAAACAATCTAAAGATGCAACTCTATATTCGCTTTTTATTATCAGAATAGACAAAGCCATTGCTGTTTTTCCCACACATTTCTTTTACCTCCTAGATGGTTTGGAATCTGGGTCTTGTCAAACTTTCCTTCTGCTCTATGAAGAATGGTGATTTTCAATTTTAAACTCTTTAAAACTGGAACTTACATCAACAAAGTTGTGTTTATCAGTGATTTATTTTGAAAACATTTTTGCACTTGTCTTGCTTATATCTTGAAAAAGCTAGAATCTATTTTCTCACAATAGGCAGAGGAGGGTCAGATAGTTACATTGTGATTCTGAGCCTTTACATAGTCGCTTTTACCACAGTGCACGTGATTAGCATAAATGCACTGAGATATTACCCACTTTTTCCTGATAAATAAAGTTAATAAACCATCTCTGTTATATGGAAGGTGGAATCATAATGCAACTACCCTGATAATTTCAAGATTTTAATATTAATGAATGAAAGCTCATAGTTTTGGATTTGGCTCCATTTTCACTGTCACAGAGTTCACTGTACCATAATTGTTTACATTTAGCAGTTAGTAAAAGAAATGGCATACACATCCAAAATGAGGTATCTATTACTGCTGTTGGGCAAAAGTTTTCCTCTGTCCTTTCTTTACAGTACTGTGTTGTGATTTCACAGGATTCTTGCACTATTGGATTTGCCACCTGTTCTCTGTAAATTGGGTGCACTTTATAGTTGCATTTGTTTCTATGATCAGTTATCGGTTATTTAAACATAAATGATACCAACATTACAAAAAGCTCTTGTCGTTCAGTATATATTTTTTAAAAAGAAGCAATGATTCAAGGTATACAGCACAAGTACTGACATTGTATATAAGCCTCAAAAGTTGAAATAATTTTTAGTACAAAGAAAAATATATGCTGTGTTCTTCCAGCAATTTTCTTTAGGTGCATCTGAGGCTTAATTGTTGTGCTTTTAGTTATCAAATAACCATCTCACATGAAATAAAAGACACATTTCTCTGAAGATCTTCCAGAGAAGAATTCCCTCTGGATTTGCTCTCAGCTTAGTACTTTATTGCTTATCATATACAGTCTTGAGATATAACACAGCACAAAATAATATATTTGTCTTTTTCATTTGAAATATCTTTCAAATGAGTTTTTTTTCCTACTCAGGATAGTTAAGAGAGAGTGGTTAATACCACATCCCAGATTGATCTGCCATGCTGCTTTTTTGTTTGTTTAAAGACATGCAAAAGTATTGTACTAATATTTTTATTTCTACATGTGTGCACATCACATGCCTAAGCTGGAGTTTCAGAACTATTTTCTATGAAATCAACATACCAAATAAATCACAGCCTCAAGTCCTATATGACTTTTACTGTGAATGTATGCTTGCTTTACCAAATCCACAACATGGTGTTACTCGGGCTTTGCAGAAAGTTTTTTTGCTCACTGGACATTTTCGTGAACAAAAATCTAGATGCTAACTTATTGTGCATCTGGCTGTCAAAGATGTACCAGCTGATTTTAGTAAAGATATGAAGCCTAAACAGTCTTAAGTGAAATTGAATTTTTTTCTCCCTTTCCTAAAATCATTACAAAAATTACCTCTCCAAAATTATCAACAGAGGCTTCCTATTAAAAATAAAACAGCTTAACAGACAGAAAGAGGAAGCTACATCTTCTCTCTGTCTTCACTGGTCCATCTTAACTGCTTAGTCATATTAAAAAATGGGCATGATAATTGCATTCACATGTTAATTTTGTCTTGTTTGGCCCCTGAATTTGCTTTCTAGAGGACTATGGAGACTTAGTACTGTAATGCTGACTTCTAAGAATTTGAAACAATTAGGAAAGCTGGGTCCAAGTAAGATTGCTATCAGGTCCTAAGTATCATGTAGAAATCTTAATACATGTTAAGTTTGGCTTGGCTCCAGGGGAGAGAGTTGCTAGCTTGGTAAATGGCTCAATTATTTATTCTTATATCAAAAGAGTTTCTTCGAGGCTCTCAAAATTATTGAATAACTGGAATTATAACTTATTTTGCTGTTTAAGTAGAAAGTATCATGGGGAGGGCAAAGGGGGAAGGTAGTTATGTTTATTTTTTCAAATTGTATTACAAAATGTGCTAAAAGAAGGAACAAAAACGCATCCATTTTGAAATTCCAAGCTGTTCACTTGGCCTTAGATAGGTGTTAACAAGTTTCTACTGTTCATGATCATCTAATAAAAACCGAAGTGCCAGCTTTTCTGCACCTTACATTGAAAAAAAAAAAACACTTTGTGCCTAGAAATTTTTCTTCTCTCCTTAAGGTAGCCCATAGTAATTTCTTGAATGGCAAGCTGCATCTCTCTCCCCAATTCTCATTACTTAACACTGGAGTTTCAGGACCTTCAGCTATATAGAGTTCAGCTTTTTAAAAGGGCTTAGAGGGGTCAAAACCTAATATACTTATTTTTACATGTTAGATGCCTTCACTGAATTTATGGTTGCTGTGAAAAGGGAAGAACAAACCTAAGGCACAAGCACAAAGGGGTAAATAGCTAAACTGCGCCTCCCCTCCCTAATTACTTGAATATAACTGGATTATTGTTCCCCTGACAAGAAAAATCATATTAAGGGCTGAAATTTCATAGCAGACTATTTTGTGTAGTGGTAACTGAATTAACTTATAGAACCTCAACGCAGTATTATCTAATTGCTATTTCAGATTAGGACCTTGGTATAATATATGAATATGCATTTGTTTGAAATGCAGAAGCAGTCCTAGACAACATTGTTGGTATTTTTCCTCTCTGTCTCTCTCCCTCTTTCTCTCTACTCTCTCCCTCCCTCTTCATACACACGCGCGCGTGCACACACACACACACACATAGGGAGAGGGAGGTAGGACTGCTTTTGCATTTCAAATAAGTACATATTCAAGAGGCTTTTAATAAAATGGAACAAGCTTCTACACTTTTCTGCTTGCTTGGAAGTAAAAAAAAAAAAGGAAGACGCTTAGATGCTTTTTGCTTGTTGCCATCACAAAAACTATGAGAGAACTGAGGCAGTTTGACTTTATTCCACCTGAACAATTACCTTGAGTTCATTTCCTATCATTATTTACTGTTATTAATCATTCTACAGAGTACAAGGCATTAATATGTTTAGATAGAAGATATGTTTTCAGAGAATGAATGTTTTGCTTTTAAATATGTTTCTCATAACAACTTCTTTCCCATGAGCATTGAGATATTTTGCCTGCCTTGTCTGCCTCTGTACAGCAACACATGTTCCTTTGTATTAAATCTTTTTGGTTTGCCGACTTGCTGGAAAAATACTGAGTTCCTTTTCCTTTTTTCTATCAATCTGATGTAAAGAATTTCCCTGTACAGTATAATATTCAATTGCATGTTCTGTTCTCTTACTGATATATTGAATCACCACACAGTTGTGATCTTTTATTGCAGGGATACTGCACAAATCTCTGCAGTCGGTTAAGACTTTTGGCCACCCCTGTATAAAGGAAAGAAATATGTTTCTTTCCCTTCACTGTATTTGCTTGAGCAGAGTTTTATTGTCTGTACATGTAAGCTGTGAGATAGATGTGGAAAAAGTTCAAAAAGAATGCATTATCCTCAGCCCCTCCCTAATGTATACAGATTGTAACCTGTACAATGAACTGTATGTATTAAAATGTACTTATTTATAAATGGTTAATACTTGGAAATGGTGGTTGACTACTGTGTTCAACACATCTATTCTGACACTTCATGGAGTGGAAAAAGCACTCTCCACTCATTTTTTAATCTTGTTTTATCCTTTAATTGTTGAATTAACAACCCTTTATGTGTACTTCTTGCAATGTATCACTCTCTTGTTACAAAGGCTCTATTTTATAGCATTGGTTGAAAGAAACGCTTTTCAGAGCAGAACATTTTAATTCAGACTTTTTATCTCAATTGGAATCGATATAGAATGGAACATGTCTGGAGAAATTCCAATCTGTTTTACCGATATAACTTTATCCAATATCAATCAGTCTCTTGCATATATTAAAATACTAGATTTGTCTTTGTTTTCAAAAGACAAATGAAGTATAACCATGATGGAAAAAATTAGCAAGATTTTATTTAATAGAACTTCATAATGTTCTGAAGTACATATATTTTAATTATTATTGTTAATCCAATGAGAAATATGCTGCAGGTATTTTATGAATATTAGATCAAATTTCTGTGTAACCTGTTCTCAGTAGAAATGATTTTGCACAATTAATCAGTACTAGCCATGTAACAGCAGCTTATCAGGTTCACTCAATCCATTCTGTCCAACTTTTATATTTATGTATAACTACTTCAGAAATATAGATCTGGATAACAATGCATGCAGATTCTGTACTAGCTTGGTGTTTTCTAAAGTTGAAAAAAAGCTGATATCAAAGATGTCATATTCCAATATATTCCAATTTAAGCATTATCTTGGAAGGTGCAAAACAGATTGTTTCTCTTCCAAATGTGTACCAAATGAATTTTCAATCCAATCACCACAGAGCTTGTTCTATTGGCCCATTTGTAAATACAAAGTCTTGTGAACACACATCTTAGTATAACTATTTAATCATAAAATAATGTATGAAGAATTGTAGTTTATTTTTAAAGTAGTAAACATTTGGATAATAATGGGAAGGTGTAAGAATGAAAAACAAGCATAATTCTGGGAATAAATAACAGACAACAATCTTTCACACAGAGAGACTTTATAGGAACAAAGATTAGAACTGAGATTACTCTGTAATAGAAAGTATGGCACTACAATATTGCAGTATTGTGTTTCAGCATATGTCAGTTCTGAATTCTACATGTTCTTCAGAAAATCATATGAATATTTCTTCATACCCATATCTGGTATGAATGTATTCTTTATTCCCTACATAGCCTTTAAAATAAAGTATAAGATTTTTGGGGGTACTTAACATTTTTGCTAAGTGTGCAGACATCTGAGTTATAATCAAATTTCGGATAATAAATCGGTGCAATATTAATGTTTAATTAAAACACATTTCTACTTATAATATTTGGTCCCAAATAACTGTCAGAATGAGGTACAAAAGGCCCTTGCTGTGCAACATATTTATTGATGTTAACCAGAACTGAAAAGTTTAAAGCAACATATTTATTGATATTAAATTTATTTACCAAGCAAATGGGATATTACCAATATAAGAAAATAAATTGTTTTAAAATGCTATGTGATATATAGTATTTGAAAAAAAAATCTTATCAAAACTTTCTAAAAAATGAATGTTTTCATATGCAATATGAGACCTAGCATTTATTTAGTATTTTCAGCTCCTCAGAACATGGGTGTCAAACCTTTTGGCTTGCCTGGGCTGCATTGAGTGTAGAGGAATTGTTTTGGGATGCATATAAAATATATAACATTGGTAAGTATATAAACATCAAATTTCTTTTATTTTAAAATATTTTTATTACCTTGTGGGACCACATTATTAGCTGTCCAGGGCTAGCAATGTGGGCCATGGATTGGACATGCCTGTTTTAGAGCCTCAGTTAAATCATTCTTGCAACAGCTTTATCAAAATGCAGATTAATATAATTCCATTATCATAGCTGGTGCAATGTAAATGAGTTCAATAAGATGACATGGACATTAAATACAACATTTTGTAATAATGCACTTGCTCACATCCATTGGCTCATTTCCATTTTAAAAATTGCTGTTTATTTTTAAAGATCAATATGTTGCAGAAAGGTACTTTCCTCAATATTAATTAGGGAGCATTCTTATAATCAGTCTCTTGGCTATAGCAGTATTCAATACACTACTACTTAGGGAATATTACAACACTGCAAAATACACCATTACTCAAGAAAAGCAGTAGGCTGGCATGACTTTCTCTGATAACTGAATTTTCTCTCATATTCTGTAATGAATACAGTTTCTGAATTTCAAAATTTGAACTGACTTTCAAAAGTACATAAGGAGTTCTGGATTTGACTTACAGCCATTCTATAGGACTGATTTGAATTAATTATGTGAATTATTGAATAAAGGCTTTAAAAATATCTTAGGTGTAGCAATTTATTTTATTGCTATAAAGATATCCACTATTTTTTAATTAATATAATACTTTTTATTTATAGTTATGCTCTTGGCTAAAGCTGAAATGGTGTATTTGACTCAGGTTGACTCAGCCTTCCATTCTTCCAAGATCGGTAAAATGAGGACCCAGATTGTTGGGGGCAATATGCTGATTCTGTAAACTGCTTAGAGAGGGCTGTAAAGCACTGTGAAGTGGTATATAAGTCTAAGTGCTAGTGCTATTGCTATTTGTTCATTCATTCAAATAGTTTACTCAAGAAAATTTATCCTAAATTACTTTGCAATTTTGAACAAATATTAAAAGGAATGTGTACAACCATCCATAAAAATATTTGTAAAAAAAAGTTCATTACCACTATGTGACTTTTCATTAAGTGAAATGTTTACATAAGAAAAGTTTCCAAAGATCAGAATTTAGAATCATTTTGTCATTAGAATCATTTTGAAAATAACTCCAAGGCATTTTACTGTGATTTAAAGTTTCATGGAGTAGCTTAGTGAAAACAGAATGAATAAAAATCGAAGCCTTGTAAAATGTGTATCTTTGCCACAGAGCAGGAAAGGACATTGGAAGCCTTCTGTCCCATCCAGAAATGAAGATTTGGTCAATCTGCCTATTCTTTTTGAGGAGCTTTTCTCACAAAACTCACATGCACACCCACATACTAATCCAAAGGCAGGATAGCCAAACTAAAGTATATAACTTTAGCCACTAAGCAGAATGCCAGAATCACAGGGAGGGACAAAGCCAGAAAAATAGATACATGATGATTAAGAAATACAATTTTAATCTGTATATGTCTAATACATCATTAAGTAATATTTCCCCCAATTGAATGAATTGATGTCTTTTAAACAAAAGTATTTCCAGCTATAAAATGAATTGCCTCCTCCTATGGGTTATATAACCAGATCTTTCTCTTTCCACCAGCAGGTGAGGAAACAATCATTGTTTCCCCCTGCAGTAAATGTCCTTAAACTTGGAGAAGATGGATGGAGATAGCATAGAAATTGCTGCAGTCATAACAGATTTTTGGCTCTCCAATAATATCAGACACCTGAGTCTGTCCCAATGATCTGACATAGTCAAATGTTGGTGCTTGGTGGTGTTATAGATATTGTTGCAGGATGTAAGTTGTTTGAAGTAAAGCCTCCTGTTGCAATTTACTAATAGTGGTTTTGACAATGCCAAAGAGAGAGTGGTGCTCCTGTTGTTTTGAGAATTGCACCCAAGGCTCCTTTTCCTATTGGTATTATTTTTGCTTTCGTTTGCCACTGTTATTCCTATTTCTAATTGCAGGTCTTTGTATTTTATTATCTTCTCCCATTTTTCTTTTACTTTGCTGTCTTTTAGTAATTAGCACTTGTTTTCCTTATTAACAATTGTTGAGTCTGGGGTGCTATGTGGCAGGTCCCGGTTTTGAATTTTAAAGTCCCACAGCACTTCATTTTCCATGACTTTCCTAAGTTATGGTCCCACCAGTTCTTGCTTGCAAGCAAATTATATTCTTGCAGATTTTCCAATGCACTATTGTTTCTATGTCATGCCACTGCTTGTAGTCAATCTATATGATCTACAGCAACTAACCGCTGTTTCTTTGCAAAAATAGTACTTGCTGTCTATTGTTCTATTCTCAATTCTGGCTTTGTATGCATTAATTCTTAAAGCTTAGTTTTTATAGCCAGAATTAGCCCTCTGTGTCTTTCTTAAATTTTGCTGCTTTAGCAGTAAAGGTCTTGTTGCCAGATCTGTTATTATCTGCTTTGTGTACTATCATGAGCTGTAGTTTCTCAGTGGTTAGAATGCAGTACTGCAGGCTACTTCTGCTGACTGCTGGCTGCCAGCAGTTTGGCAGTTCAATTCTGACCTGCTCAAGGTTGACTCAGCCTTTCATCCTTCCAAGGTTGGTAAAATGAGGAATGTTGGAGTCAATATTGTAGACTCTGTAAACCGCTTAGAGAAGGCTGTAAAGCACTGTGAAGCATTATATAAGTCTATTGCTATTTTTTATTGTGCTGGCCATGTAATACTTTGTCTTTCCATGTCTCTCTTATGTTAAAATATATTTGCCACCCATCTTGCAGTTCAAGGTGATTCTTAATGCACATTCTTTAGTGCTGAATTTCTTTGCTACCTCTGCCTATACAGCAGTTCACAACATCACATAAACATTTGATTCTGCCAGAAAAATTCAAGTAATCATACTTTGTGAAGCCCAGTTATGTCTCTGTAGCATTGAATAGATAAATCTGATTTTAGGGGCCAGGTATAATTTACAATATAAAATGTAAACCAACTGTTTCCTATGTAAACTACAGCAATCAACTGTTTCATCTAGATGTTACATAAATACACAGGGGTTTACTCCTGCAATCCTGTTAGATCAGGAGTGTCAAACTGGCAACCTGCAGGCTGGGTGTGTCACGTGCAGGCTCCAAGAAGGAGAAAAGAAGGGGAGTTTGACAACCGTGTGTTAGATCCTTCTGCCAAGGAAGATAATACAGATATAATTTCACCAAGGAAACTGCTTAGAAAGCCCTTTATAGTTTACATCAAGACCAATCCCTTTGAAGTACCTGAACTGCCTATTAAACTGTATTCTCTTTCATTCCCTGATTTTTTTTTTTTATGATCGACCAAGAAAATTCCCTTGGAACTTTGTCTTCCAGAGCTTGCCATCATTTTTCCCTCGGATGCACAGTTTGCTTTTCAGATCAACAAGCACCATCTTATACGATCAAATGCAGCATCTGGATCTAACTGGGCATTTTTCTTTTATACTTTTTGTCTTGCCACCTCATATGGGATGGAAACAAGTCTATTCTCTTTCTCCATATATTCACTGTTTCAGTTTTGTCATTTCTTCCTCACAAGTTCCATAAAAATAGGGAAGTGTAGAAAGTCAAACTATTACTTTTTGGCATGTCTTAAATTTTATCATTTGAAATGACATTTATTTATCTTGTTTTTCTTGGGGTTTTGATGCTCCATATGAATGTTTTAAGTGAAGCCTTATTTTGTATGAGTAAACTACAGGTGAAGGTTTTATTTTTGCCATAGGTTGTAAAGAGGATTAAAAAAAATAAAGAATTACTATATTCCTCAATCTGAATCAGTACTTAATGAATTGAAAGGGAAAATTTTGATTCTATTGGGAACTCATATTGACAATTTGTATTTTTTAAAATACAATTTATTTGTATTTTTTAAATACAAATAAAATAAATGTATTTATGAGAAAACTCTAGTCTTTAGGCACTGGGGACCCTAAGTGGAAAGCTCCATCTCACCGACAAGGTCTTGATAATTGTTAGTGCAGGATGGTCAATTTGTTGAAAAAAGTTGCAACTCAAGCATATTAAACTGAATCCTAAATTTCCATACAATTAATTTTGGTGAATTTGCCAGGCAGATTGATGCCAATGGAGCTGGGATACTGGGCATATCTAAATCCCACAATTTAGATAATTTCCAACTCCAGCAGCCCAAACAATTTCTTACTGATGGGTTGGTTATCTTTCTCTCTGTTCCTTTGTCTTCTCTGGAAAAAGGAAAAGTAGGAAAGAAAAAAACAGAGAAGAACCACTTGGAATGCATGAAAATAATCCCCAGGAGAATATTCTGTAGGATTCTTTCAGGTCTAAAAGCATCATTTTATAGTACCTTCATGTTCTGTGCAAAAATTATAGAAAATATTAATTTGGAATGGTGATTTCATGGGGTAAGATTTAGAGTTCCAGAGTCCTTGGTTCACTGTAAAATTACCAGTAAGCAGATCCTGTAGGAAAAAAGAAATGCTAATGAATTTAGACATGGAGATACAGAATATTCTCTTCTAATTTGTTTGGCCACTTTCTATATCACCATATTTGGCCACTAGATGTCAGGGAGGATTCACAAATAGGAGTTTTGAATTCTCAGATTTGGTATTTTTTGTAAAGCAAAAACTCCATCACCTTTTGATCATATATACAGCTTAGGAATTCTGAAACTCAGAATATTGAAGGAAAAGAAATTGAGGAAAAATGAATTAGAAGAACATTTAAAATGAATTTTTAAATTTGTTTTAATATTAAAAATGAGAATATTGGAACTAAATGCATTATGGATGTGGCTTTACATTTACAGTGCAAAAATATATATTTCTTCTTACTGAAACTTAATCCAGGGTAAATTATGTATAGGATAATATTTTGCACAAGGAAGATTTTACAAGCAGTAGGATAAGGGTTAAAGGAAAATTTGGTACTCTAAACATCAAAATCTAGATAGTAATAAATTTCAATTCCATATGCATAAATTCTTATAAAAGTATTACCCCAAATCACAATCATTTTAGATGTGTACCCATACAATAAAACTGTTTTATTTCAAATGAGGGTATTTATTCTTCAGCCCCTGAAACTTTCATCTAGAATTGGTGCTTCTCATACTTGTCAAATGGCCTATTTAGAACAAAATGCTTGCTTATAAATACATTCATTCATCTTCAGGAGGTCTTTTTTGCCACCAAATAGGCTTGTATCTCTAGGTGTTTTGGCTCTAAAGTCTTGAGTTACCTGTATTCTATAGATATTTGCCTAGAGCCACAAGATCTGGGATGGGAAAATCTAGATAATCACTAGGCAATAGCACATTAGAGTTAAGGAGGGAGAGAGAGAGAGTGTGTGTCTGTGTGTGTTGTATCTCTTCTATACTAAATAGTTGACTTGATTTTTGAAAATCTGGTAACTCTAAGTTTGACAAGATAACTATCACTAGGTCAAATGAACAGTTTGGTCACTGGGCATTCTGAAGAATTGCCCTGGTACAAGTGTGTGCTGCTTTAGCAAGACCACATGCACAATACTGAATCCAGCTCTGCTCACAAGGATATAAAAAGATGCCGAGATTCTAGAAAGTGTGTAAAGAAGAGCAACAAAGATGATTAGGGCATTGGTGGCTAAAACATGATGAACATTTTCAGGAACTGAGTATGTCTGGTGTAATGAAGAGAAAGACTAGGGATGGCATGATAGCAGCTTTCTAACATTTGTGAGGCTGTTACAAAAAAGAAAGTGACAATCTATTCTCAAAAGCACCTGCAAGCAGGACAAGCAGCAGTGGATGGAAGCTTAGCATAGAAAGATCCAATCTAAAATTAAGAAATTTCCTGACAGAAAAATTAATCAGTGGAATGTCTGGCTCTCAGAAGGTCCCTTCCAAATCTGTTATTCTGTATCTCCTCATATATCAGGTTTGTGGATTTGAATCTTTGGCTTATCAAAATGTTTTTAGAGTAGAGCATATTACATCAATCACACACACCCCGTTTTAATTCTGCATCCTCATCATAGTGCTCAGTTTCTTGTGACATCAAGATGCTGTAACAACCATTTAATCCTCTATCTAATTCATCCTCAGGCTAATGAGGCAATTCACAATTATCTTTAGTTGTTCATTGTTAAAAGTGGTATTTTTCCTCTTATACTGGCACAATCTTCCCATAATAATTATCTACAATACTTTATTGATGAGATGATTGATTATATGGTCAAGGGCTGGCATCTACCCAACTGTCTTGGCTAAATAAGTCTCCTGTAGCACATCCCCTTTTGCTCCTACTGAGCACTGGCCTCTATAGTAGTCGTTGGATACAAGATGGGTGGCAAATAAATTTTCTAAATAAATATACTTTTATTTACATTTTGGCTTGAGCTACAAGACAAAACAAACAACTCATTTGTCAACCAGGATATTTTGGATAGTTGATGAAGTGTTGTTGTTTTTCTATTTTTGATATGGAATGATTGATCTTCCAAGAGACTGGTATTGCTAGGTCAGACAAACACATTCTGATCAATAGAAGTACTTCTTTCCCATTGAATAGCCTGCTTTGACCTGCAACATGCTATAGAAATGGACTGGTAGTTGAAAAAGAGTGTGAGGGAGAAAGTCCATTCAGAGGATTTACTTGGCTGCATGGCATGATCCCAAGTTGCAGATGCTTTACATTAGAGAACTAGAAACCTCACTCAAATTAGACTCAGATTCTCTATAAACTTTTATTGGAAAGAATGTAAGACTTTTTTTTTAAGTGTGCTTAAATTAGCAGGTTTGTACTCATGAAAATGTCATGACTTCTGTACTTGGCATTTACAGGATTACATCATCACCCACATCTTATTTTGGAGTGCCAGCAGGAGGAGTTTTGGAACCTTTTTTTAAAAAAAAGATATCTTGGGAAAGAAGTCCCTTCACTGATGAAATGTATACCTTGTCACAATCTGATGACTCTGCAAGTATAAGAAATACAGAAATATGTGTTGTATTGAGACTTCCCAAAAGAAACTTCCTTGTTATTGTTTTTGTTATAATAAGTGCTTTTGACATATTTGGAACATCTAAATGCTGATTATGTAGAATAAATAAAATTCATCCTTATTCATAATAAGCATCATTGTATTAATAATGAGTCTTCTGAAAAAACATGTCAAGATCAGAATAATCATATACCAGAAAGTAAATGTGAAGCTTATTTGATTTATGGAAATGTATTTATAGATGATGCAGATGTATCTGTTTTTAATCTTGGAGACCTATTAAAGTTCCATAAAATTTCCTCCCCCACACAAAATTGGATTAAATTTGAATATTAAAAAAGGGAGAAGGATAAGAAAAGGCAATGGGGGTTAGAGAAAGGATTTGATAAGACTATTAATCTTCTGGGAGGTTCGTAGTTCTGCACCAAAACAATATATTCCAATGGACTGGAAGGGGTTCAGTTTTTCCTAGCAATGTTCTGGAGAGCAGTTAGAGAGTGATTTGGGGGGGGGGTATTTTTTATGCATACTAGTGAGCTTCAATTATTGTTGCTGTGAATTTATATACTGATGTTGTAATCACAAGAAGGATGTCTGAATGTGTTCTACATGATATATCTGTTCAATATTCATGTAACTGAGTTTTTGATTAATAAACATTTGCAGAATCTTCCTGTCTGAACTTATCTACTGCCAGGCACAAAATTTCAGGACATGAGATTTTATCACTAATGGTGGGCAAAACAGGAACAAGAGCCTGTTTATTTGTTTATTTTTTGAAGATAGGTAATAGGATAATACAGAACAATTCTGACAATTCAGTGAGAGAAAAAGTATGTGTTAACAAAGCTATGTAGCTGTGCCTTTAGAACTAGTCCATACATTGCACTAAACCATAATGTGGTTTGCTTCACTTTGACAAAGTATGGTATGTGAACCCATCCATTATCGTTTATATAGAAGTGGTCCATGATTCTAGGCCAGAGGTCACCAATCGGTGGTCCGCAAGAAATTTTGGTGGTCCGCAGAAAAATTATTTGCATTTTTTATATTGTACTAAATCAGTGGTCCTCAAACTACAGCCCCTGGGCTGGATACATGCAATGAACGTTTGTGTTGTAGCCAGCCCAGATGCTGGATCAGTCCCTGCAAACTCCATCTCGAGGAGCCTGGACAAATTTCATGCGCCACTCACTGAAGCGCCTGGAGGATAGCTCCTTCAGGCACTTAGCTTGGTTACCTGTTTAGTAGCTCCAGTCCTTCCCTCCATCATGGGAGTCCATTAACCTTAGCGAGCAGTTCCCACCCAGGAGGAGGAGAGCGTGCCAGAGCCCAAACGCTGGGCCTCACTGGCCTCAGAAGCCAGGGATCTTGCAGGCATCCCAGCTACCTAAAGGCTGCCCAAATCCCTGGGTTCGCAACTCAAGCAAGCTGCACAGCCACTCCACCCATACCGCTGCTTCTTTTCACTGTAGGGCTTCACTGCTTATCACTCTGAGCCTGAAGCAGCAGGAGGCGAAAGCTGCCTTGGCGCCACCAGTTGATGCAAATGTACTGGGACAAAGGCAGGATGCTGTTGCCACACAAAGACAAGTGGCACTTCCCTCCCATATACTTCCCCCTCTGGCTATCGCCATCACTGCTTCAGTCCACCTGGGCCTCTGCCCCCTTTGCCGCGATAGCACCATTACCTTGTTCCAGTCGGTGAGGGTTGTGCTACTCCTTGCACATTGCACCACTTGCAGTGTTGCACATTGCATGAACCACCTCTACAACTGAGATTTCCAGCTCCACCATGAGCTTCCAGCCAGTCCCATATTCTAGATGGGAGGCAGGCTGGTGCACCTGGGTGGAGGAGTTGCTCCGGGATACCAATGGGCCAGTCCTGTGATTAGAGCTCTGAAATAGGGGACCGACTTTGGCGCCACTGTTAGTCTTCCCACCTTCTTTTTCCTTCATTCAGATCAACCACAAAGCTCCTTGAGAAAAGGAACAAAAAAGAGGTTTCTGAAAGGCTGTGTGCCCGAATCAGGTGCTTTTTCTTGGGCCTCCCACCCGGAGGTCTTGCAGAAACAGAGACGGACAGGAGACCAAGAGAAAGCACCTGGTCCAGGCACACAGCGCCCCAGCGTCAAGCTAGGTTACATCCCCCTGCGTCAATCTAGCAGACAAAATAGGAAAGGGGGGGGCGGGCAGATAGAAACAGTCTGATTGCCAAGGTACACCAGATTGGGAAAACAGCGAATCAGAGAGCTGCTTCCCTGTCTTTCTGGGAGCATGGGACTTCTCACCGCTGGTCCCTGAGCTCTCTTTCAGCTTGTTGTGCTGCAAAGAGTTTTCCCCTTCAGAGTCTTTTTGTACAGGTGGGAGGGGGGCAGAAATTCCAACTTGGGGTCTGCTTTAGCCTCCTGGTGTGGGGCTATGGGTGAAAGCTGGAGGGAAGTACCATTGGTGGCATAGAACCGGAGGGCCTTATTCCAGTGGGACTCCATCATGGCCTGGAACTGGCTGACCATCGCAGCCCACTAAGCCTCCAGTTGCCGGTACCTGAACTTGCAGTCCCTCTGCTTGGAAAACCTATGCTCATAGTCCTCAGTAAGGTGTTTCTGCTGAGCCCGCTCAGACAGATCCAATTTAAATTTGTCCAGCTGTTTTGCCAACTCTTTCTTGTGGTGACTGCTTAGCTCCAACAACTGCTTTCTGTTGGGGCCTTAAGGAGCCTGGGCGAGCAGGTGAGGAATGTCTGGAAGAGGAGGGGCAAGTAGAGGCTGGTGAAGTGCCCCTCAACATGGATGACATTGAGTTGGCCATACCCACCCAGTCACATGACCACCTAGCCACACCCACCCAGTTGGTCATTAGGTAGATCATATTAGTGGTCCTTGGGATTTAAAATTATGAATTTAGTGGTCCCTGAGGTCCGAAAGGTTGGTGACCACTGTTCTAGACTGATGTTACACATGAACTAAATTCTATGAGTTGTTCAACCAACAATGGTTAAAATCATCTGTATTGTGTGAATTCTATATGAGTTACTTTAACACGGATCAAGTATGGAATCAAAAAACCTCTATTTCATATATCAGTTACATCTAGTATGCTGCTTGGTTCTTATTCTCTTTTTGCCTCGCTTATTTATAGCTAAAAATATAAATAATTGTTATTATTCAGTTTCACTTGTTCACATTGGTCACCTGTTGACCAGCTTTAAAAAGCAGAATGTTTTCTACCACAAATTTGCTTGTTATATTAAAGAAAGAAAGGAGAAATACAATATGTTGGGCCAGGATAATTTCTCAGTCTTGAAAATTTAATATTACTTATGTGGGACAATATGCATCCAAATTCTCTAATATGCAAAAGGAATAAATGTGCAAGATGGGATTTTTCCAGCTCCTTGCTTTTAAACACACATTTATGCCAGTATTATGAGAAATTTTGTACTGAGATAGGATTCAGACCAAAGCAGAAAGCTGTCTTAAATTCTTAATTTAATAAATCATGGTTCAGCTAACCATGAGCCAATATGCCATGGTGAAGCTTGGTGAATTTATTGAATTTAGTTCTTTATTCTTTTCCTATCAAGCAATTGAAAATGTGCTTGTCTACATCTCTTGAAGTTTTATACTTTGCTGATAGTACCATTCAGCTCTCTTGGCTTGCCTGATTAATACTTGGGGTTGGGAGAATGCTTGGGAATTTTAAGAGTGTTGACTGGAAAGCTGAGAAAAGAAGTGTGAAAGGAATCCTCCAGTTTTGTAAAATTCCAAGAAACATACATGAATATAGAATCAGAAACTATTAACATCTTTTACAATGTCTCTATATGCAGATACCTGTATATAGCCATCTGAAAAGCAAAAGACTTTGAGTTCAGTTCTCAGGACAGTGTCTGGACTCTACAGAACCTACCTATGTCTGAGGAATGTCTATAAGATGAAACTTTTTCAAATTGTGCCTTCCTGTGATCAATGTAACAGATCTAAAAAAAATGTTTTTAAAGGTTTTCACATGCAGAATTGTCTTTCAGGGAACAGTTTATCTTTTCTGCCCCTTTGTATCATATTCAGACTTTAAATGCAAGTTTTTATTATTACTGTATTTTGAAAAACTATATCATTATCATAGCTGCTTCCACAAATTAGGGTATCAAATGAGGGCATCACTGAGGCATCATCTTATAGCAAGACACTATAGCTGTATCTTGGAATATGCTTCAATATGTGGCATATGAAGGGTTCTTGGTAAAATAAATCCATACATAATTTATATTGATTTCAAGAAGTAAACCTGTATTAAAATATTTTTCATTGGATCTACATTATTTCACACAACAAATTCAGGTAAATATGCCACCCAGATAGAGTAGTCATAAGCCAATTAAATAAATGGGTGAATAATCTAAATAAACCCAGTCCAAACTAGAGAGGCCATACTAATCTAATTAATAAATTAAAGAAGTAAGTAGCAACTCCAGAGAACTAGTTATTATCCAGGATGAACCTGGACACATGGCAAAAGCAGTTCTAGCTTCTGGAAATGTTACACATTTATCTTCCATGGCATAAAGTTAATTGCTGGGAAGGCCTTGAAAGCATTGGAATGCAAGCTGTGCAGTTTGACAAATTTCCAATCATCAATGTGCCAATTCCCTTCTTTTTAGACTTTACTGGCTAGGCAGAACATCATTTTTGGTTGGTAGGTTGATTTAAACAACCTCTTTAAATTTGAAACAACTACTCCCAGAAAGAGAGGAAGTCTTGGCCATATTTTATTTTTATCCTCTTGTGCAGGAATAAAAATAAAGCTGAAAGAGCAAAAATGCTGCCATGGACACTGGCCCCTTTTCTAACTGCTTCTGGTTAACAGCTAGATAACTAAAGTTCTTTCTGGATGATATGACATGCCAGAGCATGGCTACAGAAAACTAACCTAACCAGGAGTGGGATTCAATTTTTTAAACAACTGGTTCTATGGGAGTGGCTTAGTTGGTGGGTGTGGCTTAGTGGTAATGTGACTGGTTGAGCGTGGCCAACTCAACATCACTCACATCAAGGCATGCATCTCCTCACCTAGCCTCATGACTGTGGGGATGCTGTCATAAGTGTGAAAAATGGTTATAAGTCACTTTTTTCAGTGCCATTGTAATTTTGAATGGTCACTCCATACAAGCAAAGTACCAGCAAAGGAGGGGGAAAAAAAACTCCAGAGAAGTTCCAGAGACAGGAAGTCTAGTCCTGCCAAGAATGTAAAAAGGGTTAATGGAGAGGCAGTTTCTGTAAGCAACACCAGAATGTTTCCTTCCTGCCTTCCTTACAGGATTAGGCCAGTAATTTCTTCTAACAACTAGTTCTCCGAACTGCTTACAATGTTAACAACCTGTTCTAGCGATTAGGTGCAAATCTGTAGAATCCCACCCCAAACCTAAGCCCAACTATAATTACAGTACGAATCAAGTGCACTGACTTAACTGCAATTTGGGCCTTGCTATGTGCTAAATCAAATCACAAAGTGGCATAACAGATTATATCAACACCGAAATGGTAAATATCTTCCACATTAGTCATATGATGAATTTGTAATTCATTCAAATATTTAAACTGTATCAAATCTTTTTTTGTGTTATTTTTAAGCAAAAATTATCTCTTTAAAAAAGCATATTGTTCAACAACTAATTTGAATTGGGTTTCAGAAGAGTTTATTGCTGCATCCTTCTATCCAACACTTCATATTTTAAACATATTTTAAACATAAACAAGGTATTTCAGATCTTTCCCTAATGTACAGCCTAAAAATTAAAATTTTAATTAAAAACAGAAGGATTTTATTAAAAATTATTTTAGAATTTAATGAATCATTCTTCAGCAAACGAGGACATTCTCGTCATTCTGCTTTACCTCTAGAATCTGGTTATTTCTCAATGATATTATCCATAGCTTCTGAAACAGAGCTAATATTGGGAACAGTCAAGTCAGAGAGATTATGATTCACAAAGTATGAGGAGAGAAGCATGCAACTGGAGATTTCAGCTTCTCCTAGCAGAAAGTACTTCCCTAGCATTCTTACCAATATTCTCTGATTTCAAAGATTTTTTAGATAGTATGAGCACAATAGCAATCACTTTAGCCAAAATTTTACAATTCAAAGATACACACACACACACACACACACACACACACTATTTTCAGGTATGTCTTTCTAAAGGTGAACAATTGGGGATCATCTGCAGTTCCAAATTGTCTGCTTGTGACTCTCAGAGCTCCCCTGATCAAGATTGGTGAAAGAGCTGGCCCAGTTTCTTATTGTTTGGAAATGAAAAACAGACGGAAACTGTAATATTTACCATAAAGCAGAGCTTAAAAGACCAAGCACACAAACCAGTTTTCCCCAAATCTAACCCTGCCAACAGGATTTGCAGTCCACAACTAAAAATGATAAATGAGTTAAATTATCTAGTAAAAAGTTGCTTATTCCTATTATTCCTCCTGTTAATAAATGAGAGAGAGAAAAGATCCGATCTGCCAAAAATGACAAATAATACATTGTAGATATCCTTTAAGAAGTAATGTCCGCTGAGTTCATTATTGGTAGCTCAAGAAAATGCACAAATGTGAACCTGGCTAGCATGGGAAGTGTGGTATCCCTTCTAGTGTTTTCTAATAGCTTCTAGAATTATCCAACCATCTGTTGCAATGTAACAGTGATGAAGAAAATGGTGGGTGAAGCCAAATGATTTATAAGTCGGTGGGGAGATGTTATTAATTAGCTGTAAGTGAAATGTTTATCTTCACATGCTGCAAGAATTTCTGAAAATGCTGATACATGAAAATGTTGCAACCAAATTGGGTTTTCAGTTTACTTTAAAACAACAACAACAATGCATTACAGCAGTATATGCTTTTATATATTGCCTTTCAATCAACTGGTTGTCAGGGCAGTTCCCATCAAGATAAGATTTAAACTAATGCTTTCATTTATTTCTAAACTAGCTCACTCTACTATGTTCTAAGAAACACTGCTTTTATGTTTGGAATCTCAGAAACATTTCCAGTATTTCACAATTGCTGTACTGTTAAGGTCTAACAAACTGAAAGTTTCTGTTTTTATTCAAAGCAACTAGTCCATCAGAAGAACTAAAAGATAGAGTACCAAGACTGTGTAAGAACTCAGAAATTTGAGGATATCCCAGCTTGTCTGGTCTTTTCTTGTAGTGCTAATTTATGTTCTCCTTTATGGGCATTTGGCTGGCTTTCAAAGCCAAGGAAAGTATAGCTTAGTTAGCAGTTGGAAGAGAAATTACTAGACTAGAAATCCCAGACTTCAAAGTTAAACTGAAAAATCCAAAAACTTCCTGGGAAAAAGCAATGCCAAGCTATTTTTGTTCTATTGTGAAACAACTGTATAGGCTGCCTATAAAGTCACCATCTCAACTCCCCAAATCCTCATACATTTCTCTTTCACTCGCAAATTAATTTCCTTTCTCATATAATTATTTCCACTTTTTTTTACTTCAATTACTCTCAATCAAAATGCTAAATTAAATATTAAATCAAAATTGCAAACTAAAACATGTTAAAATAAAAATGAAGTAAAAACAAAATAAGATAAAAATATTTCAATGGTGCTGGGCTGATCGGTGGATAAAAAAACCTATCTAATTTTATAAACTTTGTGACAGAACAGGCTCATTTAAGGATATTGTATCATAGGGATCTGATAACAACAATTATACCTTAAAAAGATCAGAATGTTTTAAGAGTTAAGGAGTAAAAACACAAGGTTGTTATATCCTTATAGAAGGAACAATATAGTAGGACATGAGCTGTAGTTTCAACAGCCTCTTGTCTACAGTGGCAAGGTCTCAGCACATAGGGAACTTTTTTTGTACAAATCCTCCAAAACTGCTGGTAAGAGAGCATTGAAGCCTGCTAAAGTTACTGCTCTTTAGAATTTGGAAACAATTGGCTGGTTCCCAAGAAAGAAATTGTGAACTTCTAGTGAAGTGAAGATGGCTCTGTGAAAAGCAGAAACAACAACTACCATGATAGAATGAAGAGCCAGTGAATAGACAGGGTCTTTTTATTTCCACTCTGGAGAAGTGTTCCAGATGGCTGTTCCTCACAAGGAGACTGCAAGATGATGATTTCTGGTGGGTTTAGAGATCTCGGAGATAAAGGAAAAGCTATCTTGCTCAAATTGCAGCTGGCACCTTTAAAACTAGGCTTGCATATTTCTTTTTCTAATCGCTTTCAGAATTTGCTTATAATTGTTTTACAGCTACAGTATTATTGGATCAAATTTGACAGCACTTGGCAAGTTTCTTTCAATCCTTAGCTAAAAAAGTTTCAAATACAAGTTTAAGGACTTAAAAAAATAAAGGAATAAACAACAAAAGGGTGGTTAGGCTGTTAGGGAACAGATAAGTTTGAAATAATATTTTGGCATTATAAAGAATCTTCCTTGTGGGAAAATTCTTTTATTTTGAAATTTAAAAATAAAGTAAGACTTTAAAATTGGATAGTAGAAAGAACTAGAAGGAAGTAAAGATTAAATTCAATTTAGTAATACAAACTAAAGAAAAATATTTTAATGTGGGAAACATTGAAGAATATTTTTGAATAATGGATCCCATAATTTGAATAGTGTCTTTCTTAGACTGCAAAGATGCTATGGAAGAGGAACAATGTTACTTGACATGGATTTAATGTTACTTGACATGGACTTGGCAACTAGAAAAATGACATAGCATGAAAAAGAAACCAGCTAGTGATTTAATAATTAAAAGGGATAAAGAGATAATAAACTAAGAGTGTGACCTGGATAATTTTCTGGTATTTGATTTACAAAAGAGGTTTTTTTTAAGTTTTAAAGAACTTTGTGAGAAGTAGCAAAGAAAAATTAAAAGAAATCAAGTTCCACGATGTTATTCGAAGGAACTAAAAATCAATTCTTAGAAGAAAAGGAAGGAATACAAAATTAGATTATTTGATTAAGGTTAAAAAAAGATGGTAAAAACTTAATGAAGTTTTGCTAACTTCAGGACTGAAATGACAATGTTTTATAAATCTGTTTATAGATAAGGGATGGCATATGGGAAGAAGAGATTGTTGCTTTGTTTTAAGAGAAAGTGATATGTTACTAAAATTGTTTATATTTGTTGTGGTGAAGAGAACAATATTTCTTTTCTTTTTATTATATTATTTTTTCTATTTTTTATTTTCTGCAACTTCTATTTTTTTTCTTTTTGTTAGCTTCTATTAGTTTTTATTGTTGTAAACTATAATTTTTAATAAAATAATTTGTCAAAAAGGAATTTGAAAACAGTTACATGGTGTAAATATCTCAATGGATTGTGAAAATGGACCTTAAAAATTCTGTCATAGTTGACTCGCTACACAGCTCTGCTCGCAACCAGACAACAGTAAGGACTGGGGAGGCAAAGTATTGGAAGGTTTGAGAGGGAACTCTGGAATGCAAGTGTGCCACCTAGAAGGGGGAGACAGACCAAACCCCAAGGTCATCACCTGGCAACATCTGAGACAGAAGGCCATTTCCAAAATAAAGCAACTGTTAGACAATAGACCAGTGGTGAAAAGAAAAGCTTTCATGTGCTGTTTACACATGAAAACATTAGAACTAGTTTTTCTACTTCTGTACCCACATAAATTTTCAGTAAAGATATATTCCTGGAGAAAAAAATACCTTTTGCTGTTTAATGTAGTGTGACTGTTGACATTAAGCCAATTCTCACAATAATAATCCACCTGTATTCCACCAGGAAGTCAGCTTCAAGATGTTGGTTATGGCCAAAGACATGGAAGAAATAAGCAGGGAGAGATCCTGGCTTAGGAAGAGCCAGTGCTGCCTTAGGCTGAAACCAGAGTGCAGGCTGCTGGCACGCACCCAAAACCAACATCTAAGAAGTCCAAGTGATCATCCACAGATGTGGAGTGGTACCAGGGACCAAAAACCCACTGGGTGATGAACATGGGCAAGGCATCAGAGGCTGCAGACCACTTCTTCCTACCAGAGGCAACATGATCTGAGGTGGCAGCTGGAAAGCAAAATGGCTATCTGAATGGGATGACTCTGCCAAGTGGAAGATCCTGACTGCCATCCACAGCCCATCCATTGAGCAGCTGAGAGAGAAGTTTGGAGGGATGGAGGTTTGGAGGGAAGAAGTTGGACTTGAGAGAGGCATATTCCTGAGTGAGAATTAAGGAGGGGGATGAATAGAAAACAATGTTCAACTGCTCTCTGTGTTTCTACCATTTCTGGGTGATGGTCATTTGGGCTACAGGAGGCCCAAGTGCTGTTCATGCAACTGATAAATGAAGTTCTGCAAGGAGGTCTTCATGTATCTGGCAATATACTGATCTATACAAAAATCAAGGAAGAGCATGATAAATTGGTCAGAGCAGTGCTCAAGAAACTGCAGAGGGCTCAGCTTTTCATGAAGTTGTCCAGGTATGATTTCCACAAGATCAGCTTACACTACTTACCGGATTTTGAAAGATGTCATATGGATCCCGGGAAGGAGGCAACTGCAGTTTCCTCAGCTTTGCAAACTTTTATCATCAATTCATCCCCACATTTCCTCAAATTGCACTGCAGATCATGAATTTATTGAAAACAAAAGAGGAAGCTAAGCCCAGACTCAGTCAGCCCTTGAACTGATCACTTTAATGCCAAGCCACATTTATAAATATGTTTTATACTGTAGATGGCATTTTTCACCCAGAAGGTTGGCAAAGATGTTAAGGACATGTCTGCTAAATGTTGGAGATGTAATCAGACACCAGGTTTGTATTATTATATGTGGTGGACATGCCCAAAGGCAAAACAAATTGGACAAAAATGCATACATGGTTGGAAGAAATGATAAAGCAACATATACTGTAGACTTAAAACCAGAAATATTCTTTTTGAGCATCCTACCGGAAAAATATAATAAAGGGAATGAATACATACTTGATTTTACATGTACTAACTGCAGCTAAAATAATATTTGCACAACAATGGAAAAGTGAAGGTATCCTACAGAGAAAAACATAATTAAAATGTGCAGAAATGGATTGATTAACACTTAAAATCAAGGAAAAGGAAGAAACTGAATATTTTTTAACACGGGACTCATTTCATCAATGACTAGCCAATAAAAACAGAAATTAAAAATATGGAAATATAAGAGAAGGAATAATTTCATAAAGAAAGTTTATTAAAATGGTAAGCAAATACTATTATTATCATGAGACCAGTATCAATGTGATGAATACTATTGTAAATATTATTATCTCTCAAATTATTTGTACATAGGCAACACATTCTGTCAGCCCTGTCAGCCCTCCCAGACCACTAATTACCTTAATGGGAGAAGACAGGGCAGTGGAATAGCGCCCAACAGCTGATTGGCGATGATGGGTGGAAGGACGAAGACAGCACATGTGCAGACATCAGAAAAACGCTGTTTTTGAATCTACTGTGGCCAGCATTTCCCTTCTTGGGCAGCAATTCACCGATTGTGGTGGCGATGGCATTTCCAGCAGGTGTGGTAGGTGGGGGGAGCATGGCGTTTCCTTTGTATGGATAAAATTACCGGGTGTGGTGGAGGCGAAACTGTAACACAGCTTTATTGGTGGCAGGCAACGCTCAATGAACAGATCTGACTTTATTCATGTTTTGTTGCTGGTCATGCTTTGTTTCCGCAGAAGAGATAAAGCATTTGGGAAAACCAAAGTGTATTTTTGGCAGCAGATCGGAACCTGACAATTGTTTATTTAGAAATGGGCTTTTTTATATGTAATAAAACTTTAGAAAAAAAAGAATGCAAAGCCCCGCTTGAAAAGCTAAAATATATTTTTGCTGCTGAGCTGGTTCTAAAAGATCTTGATCTAGATGAGCCCTTTGTAATACAAGTAGACACCAGTGATGTAGCCATGGGATTGGTGCTGCTTCAGAAGAATGCAAAAGGAGAATTGCAGCCACATGCCTACACATCCTGCAAGCTTTTTGAGACTGGGAGGTGATGGGCTACCTGAGAGAAGGAAGTGGTTTGTTGGGCACTTCTAACCTGGAAGCAATTCATAGAAAGCAGTAAAATCCCTTTCGAGGTGTTGACCAGCCACAAAAACCTGGAAATATTGAAGGCTCTCCAAAAACTATCTCCCAAAATAGGTCTGGGACCTGCTACCTACCAGGAAGGTGAACTTTTTTTTTTTGCAGACTTTCTCTCCCAAATGCCACAATACATCAATGCTTGAGAGGAGGTAATCAATTTCATCCCCTCCAAGCAAATAGTAGCACTGGCCCTCATGAGACAACAGGAAGCATCTTCATCAACATTGACCAAGGACCTAATGCGTAACACAACCATTAAAGGAGTTGTGAAGAGCTCCAAAGATAGCTTGCTGGCTTGGCCTAGTGGTAGCTTTCAGAGAGAGAGGGAGAAAACCAGCTGATGATCAAACGTCTTTGACAAGAGCTTCTCTGAGCCTGACCCCCCAGATTGGGCATTCAAGGTTCGGCAGGGCCAGCCACCTTTTCCCACTGCCCTGAGCTTCATAAAGCTGCAGCTAAGCATTGAGGGCCCATTCCCCTTTCCAATATCTCCTCCCGGATCCCCTTCCCAACACACCAGCCCTCTATTAGGTGCATTCACTCAGTGTTTCACTGTAGTTTCCTAAATCCTTTCTATAGCTCATTGCTGAGCCTGGCCATTAAGCCTCATCTCTGCCCATATAGGTAGGCGGAGAGAAGCACTGCAAAGTCAATAAGATCCTTGATTCTCGATATCACAAGAGGAAATTGAAGTATTTACTTTTATGGAAGAGGTTTCCCTTGACAGAGGCAGAGTGGGTGGCAGTGAGGAAGGTCCATGCCCCTAGGCATTTTTAGAGGTTCCATGCCTCTGACCCTGGTAGAGTGCTAGAGTGAAAAGCTGCAGTGTACAAATAATGTGCCTGTTTGTTTCTTTGCAGGATTAATCTTCTTTCTGGAGGGTCAGTATATCATGGCTGACTCTCTTTGCAGCCTGCTCACAATCAGATAACAGTATTGGGAGGGGGTAAAAGAAAGCATTGGAATGTAAGGAACTCTGGAATGCAAGTGTGCCACATGGAAGTTTGAGCCAGCCCCAAACCCTAAGACCATTGCCTGGGAACATTTGAGGCAGACAGGCTTCCAAAATAAAATAAGTGCAATTGATTGATGGACAATGGGTAATGGGAGGTCCAGGGGAAAAAGGAAAAGTTTTTCTATGTTGTTTGGGTGCAAAAATGTCAGAACTGACTTTTCTACTTTGGTTTTTCAGTAAAATTAAACTCTTGGAGGAAAATGTCCCAGGAGTTCCTTGTGCTGTTTAATGCAGTGGGACAGTTGACATATGAGATGTCACATTTACTTCAATGTCCATCAACAATCAACAGAGTAGCTACTCAATAAGTAGTCATTACTAAGAATGACAAGTGGGCAGAAAGCAGGAAGCCCTAAACTTCTGCAATCACAGAAAGCATCAAACTAAACAAGGTTGCAGAGATTAAACCGCTTTTCTCTCTCTGCAAGAGTCTACTTTCCCTCTCATCGGTTACTACTGGAAATAACCAGGCTTATCTGTGGGAAGTGGTAAAATTAAAATCCAACATCAATTACTATTTATGTTCTCCTAAAAATGGATCAGTCTTGACTTCATGATTGTGTCTGCCATTTTGAATTTTTTTTACTCTCCTCTGCAAACACCCCTGGGAGTAAATGCTTTGCTAGAGCAATATTAATTAAAAAAAATAGTTTGTTGTTCAGTGTGCTATTTGTGCAACACTTCAGGCTGGAAAAGAAAGAAAAATGGATTACATAAGGGATCTAACTTGGTGGCTAAGATATGGAAGCTGGAATAAAGAGGGAAAACCAGAACTGTCACAGGATATTTTTTTAATGTTATGTAACTGTATAAATGCTGCTTTCCCCCTGTGGCTGGATAAGAGGAGGAAGCTTACAGCTTGTCAATGACAAAAAGTATTTTTCTATAACTAAGAGAATCTTGCTTCTGGCCAATGGAAATTTCACAGGCTTTTAAGGAAAAAAAAGATACCAATATAATTAGAACAGAGAAATATTCAGGCTGTGTGTGAAAAAGGCTAAATCATAACATGGCCAAATATCATTGCCCTCTGGCAGCCATTTTTACAGCACATCCAATTTCAAGGTAGCCTTATTCCAGGGCATTTGGGGACAAGTGTAAAGATGAAGGCTGTAAAGGCCAGCAGGGAAAAAAAAAACTGAGGAGCAGAGTGGTCCATTGTGGCAACAAGAGACAGATGCCCCTACCCAGAGGGAGTGGGAGAAAGAGTAAAATAAAGCTTGCCATTACTATGAATATGGTTTGCATCTCATTTTTGGCATATAAGTGAAACTTTTATCTTAAGAGGCCTTTCTAATGTTTCCAAGAAGCAGAACCTCTCAGCACCTTAAATCATTGCCTTTGATGTTTCTACTTCCAGTACTGGCTTAAAGGAGCCTAACAAAATAGTGATTGTCTTTTGTTATAGTGGTCCCCCAATCCCTGAAATAAAGTAGTGCTCTCAGAGAGGGTTTGCTAATGAGGCTTTTATTGCACAATCATGCTTACTATCCATTGAATTGTATAGAAGTCCTGGCATAATTTATCCATTTGATAATTATATACAATGGAAAAGAACTCTGCTTTAGTACTGACTATGCTCTGTAACATGATAGGAAATACCAAGCAATTGTCCTTGAATGTGGTTTCCTCACATGAAGCTTAAACTTAAGTAACCTTTCATGTATATTATTTAACATGATTAATTTAGCGTTCGATGGTAATTGCTTATGATTTATTTCTGTTATCAAAATGTTCAAAGTTTCTTATATCCCTCATTGATATCTCATTCCATTTTCAAATAAGCAACTGTTATCTATCTTCTTGTTGTGCCATATCTGTCATTGAACATTGGAAATCCTATTTTTATCAACAGCCACACAAATAAAAACTGTTATTTGTACTAAATCTTAAAAGCAACTCATGGGTTACAAAACACTTCAGGAAGACAAGCAAAATAGAGAAGAGCTGTTTGCAATAGCAAATTTTGGTTTTGGCTCATTCATCAATTTCTTCTGTAGATGGTTGGAATTTGTAGAACATAATGTTTGATGTATTCAAAACAAGGAGTAATATTCTGTATATAATACATCTTTGGCCTTGGGTCATAGCTTCTGAATTAACTTATGCTTGTTTTCATATATGTATGAATTATAGTTAAGAATGGAGTTTATACATCTTTAGGAAATCTGAACTTTTTACAGTGAAATCTGTTTGAAATATGAAATGACTTCATGGAAAGATGATTACTCTGCAAGAAAGCAATAATTAACCTGTTATAGAGCAGAAGCATATGGGTATTTATGGTTATTTGGATAAAGAGTAAGATTAGGATACCATAATTAAATTAGATAGTAATAATTTCAATGTACACTTATCAGTGGATCAGTCTAGTGGATAATGTAATTCCTTTAAGATGAAATAATGACCCATGACACATCTCGTGAGCTCATTAAAACTGGAACATCTGAAATAACATGAAACTTTTCAAGTCAGCTGCTGCATGTCTGCAAGGTTAAGAATGGCAGGCATCATAAATATACAGTGTGATTCACACATATCTTTATTACCTCCAAATGCCTTTGTCACATCTCTTGTTTGACTTTGCCCCTACATTAAGCTGACCTGTCTTCTGGGCTCCATACTAGCAGAAGAAGCCTAGAAGACCAATGAAGAATATAAGAAAAATATATAAATAATAAAATAAAATTTATTAGGAAGAAGAAATATAAGATAATTATAAGGTTTGTTGCTTTGAATTTTTTTTTTATAAAAATAATAAAGGTGGGATTTTAAAAAATGTACAATAAAAAATGTGGGTTCCATTTTCCTTGTGCTATTGCCTCAAGCATCTTACTGGTTGGAAGCAGCCTATCCCCTTTCTCCCTATCCAGACAGACCTTCCTATCCAGTCCCTCATTAGCAAATGTTCAGATCTACTTCCCGTCCTGCAAGAGAAAGCAGAAAGAACATAGGGGAAGATGGGATAGCGACAAAACCCTGATGAGATCTGCAGTGCAGGCTTTCTGATTTAACTTCAAATGCCATCTGAGTATGCAATTCTAGACATGATCAGACACATTAGAATAAATAAGATTTGGAGAAAGGCAATCAAGAGGACCAGGGACTGAAAACCAAATTTTACAGGAAGGCACTCAGGAAAGATATGATAGGAATATTGTTGCATTTTTCAAATACCAGAACAGTAGTTATATAGGCCAGGGCTCTATTTTCTCAACCCCTGGATAATTTTTAAAAGAAAAGAAGGCATATTCCTGTTAAATTCCTGCTACAAAAAACACCCTAATAATAATAGCACTGGAATAAGTTATTGTAAAAGGCAGAAAGCTCCCCTTCCATGAACATTAGATAATAACTTCCAGCCCGCAGGCCTGAAGCATCACACACTGGCCACACTCACACCCAGTTTAGCAAAGGGGGAGGAAGTCCCAATACGTCACGTGATGATGCCATGATGATGTGAGTTTGACACCTCTGCTTTAATTCCTGCACTAAGGTTTGACTTGATGGCTTAAAGGACACTTTCAAAGATTCAACATGACTAGCAAAAGATTTATGGTGATGTTCTCTATATATACCTGCAGGTATTCTTTCAAACTGTTGTACTGTACAATATGTGTGGCTTTGTTATGCACAGTTCTTTTGCATAACTAGGCATTATAATATCTAAGCACATTTCTGAACTGAACCTTAAGCTATTCCGGACCTTTGCTGATTACCTCTAGAGTAGTTTAAGAAAAATATTATCCAAATTGAGGTGAGAATAGATTGAATCAGAAGGCATGCTATCACACACAGGTATTCATTGAATTTTCCTATTGCTTTCATCAAAATGATCAAAAGCACCATTATACTATGCTGCAAACTCCAAGCCATTTGGTTGTGTGTATGTGTGTATACATACGTGTGACTTTACTATCTAGGTGCCATTACTACCTAGTTACCTACTATGTTTCCCAAAAAAAAACAAGATCTACCCCAAAAACAAACCCTAGTGAAGGGAGGTGAGTGTGGCAGTACAGGAGGCAATGGTGTCTGGCAGCAGCTGCAACCTGCACAATGCAGGTGAGTTGATTACCTGACCAAACAGCAGGTGCGGGAGGCACGTGATCTGGATGCATTGCATAGGCCCCAGGAAAGCTGAGAATCAGTGGATCATAGCAGTGGGCAGCTACAGGAGGCTTGTCTTCTTGCAGTGGCACCAGCAGCAGATGGAGGCAGAGGTGCAGGCAGGAAGACAGGTGATCTGAATGCACTGTGCGGGCTGTGGGAAACCAAAAGTCGGTGGGCTGGAACGGGCAGGCAACCATGTGAGGCTTATCTTCCTATCTCTTGGCTTACCTGCAACCTATGCAGTGCATCAGGATCACCTGCCTTCCACTCTGGGCCTCTTCCTCTGTCTGCTGTGGGTGCCACCATGCAAAGATGATCCTCTATGGCTGGCTGCCTGCTCTGACCCACCGGGCTTTCCTTCGGCCTATGCAGTGCGTCCTGGTCACCTAGGTAGGTGTCTCTGCCTCCATCTGCTGCTTGGACAGGGAATAAACTCACCTGTGATATATGAGCTGCGTAGCCCCACAGTGCACCAATCAAGACACTGGTGGGCTGCAGCTGATGTTGGATACCATTGGTCACCGTGCACTTGCCATGTCTTGCGCATGTGCTGAGTGGGGAAAATCACCCTGAAATTGTGTTTCCCCCCAAAAAGCCCAAGAAAATATAAAACCAGGTCTGATTTTCAGGGAAACATGGTATCTACTTACCTATCTGGTAGTAGGCTGTCTCTTCTTCCACTCCAGACAGATCTTATCATGAGCCACATTGGGTGCCTGAGACAGACATTATCTTTTAACTATAGTGTGGGGAGTCAGAAAACACCTATCAATTACCTACTAAGATGTACTGGACAAGCATGATAGATTTTAGTCCATAACTTTTTAATAGTTTTTCAAGATGGCGACCGGCAGCTCCGTCCGAGGGGAGCTCCGCCGAGCGCCTGCTTCTGCAGGTTAAGCCGGCCTGCCCCCTCGACCCCCATATGCTGAGGGGGTTCCGAGGGGTTTCGCCCCGTTTGGGGCGTTAGAAGAGCTGCCAGAGCCGCCGGGAGGCCGCCCGGGTGACTCTTTGGGGCGGTGGCGGCGGCGGCGGCGGCAGCGATTCAGCCGCGGCGGCCGAGAGGCCAGGCGTGGGGGCCGCGATGGTCGAGAGGCTGGGCATGGAGCCCGCCTCCCCCCTCGTCCCCCAGGTGCAGAAGAGCCGCCGGAAGAGCCGCCGGGAGGCCGCCCGGGTGATTCTTCGGGGCGGTGGCGGCGGCGGCGATTCAGTGGAGGCCGCGGCGGCCGAGAGGCCAGGTGTGGGGGCCGCGGTGGTCGAGAGGCTGGGCATGGAGCCCGCCTCCCCCCTCAACCCCCAGGTACAGAAGAGCCGCCGGAAGAGCCGCCGGGAGGCCGCCCGGGTGATTCTTCGGGGCGGCGGCGGCGGCGGCGGCGATTCAGCAGAGGCCGCGGCGGCCGAGACGCTAGGCGTGGGGGCCACGGTGGCCGAGAGGCTGGGCATGGAGCCCGCCTCCCCCCTCGACCCCCAGGTGCTGAGGGGGTAGCGAGGGATCTCGCTTTGGCTGGGGTGTCGGAAGAGCCGCCGGAGGAGCCGCCGGGAGGCCGCCCGGGTGACTTTTTGGGGCGGCGGCGGCGGAGATTCGGTGGAGGCCGTGGAAGCCGTGGCAGCTGCGGCGGCCGAGAGGCCAGGCGTGGAAGCCGCGGTGGCCGGGAGGCCGGGCATGGAGCCAGCCTCCCCCCTCGACCCCCATGTATTGAGGGGGTATCGAGGGGTCTCGCCCCGTCCGGGGCGTCGAAGGAGCCGCCGGGAGGCCGCCTAGGTGATCCTTTGGGATGGCGGCAGCGGCGATTTTGCAGAGGCCGCGGCGGCAGTGATGATGGACGTGGACCTGCCCCCCCCCCTTGGCCCCCATCCATTGAGGGATGCAATTGGCAGGGGCAACAACAGGACTGGCTGGCCCGAAGGACGCCGATGATCTCGGTGGTGGTCCCTGATCCGACGACGGCGAGGGCTAGAAGATCATACTCCTCGGCGGAATTACGGGCCCTCGGGAGGGTCACCCACTCCCTGGAGTGGCCCTCCGGTCTATCGATGGCCTACCTCAAGGACAGTTCCTGGGATCCGGAGAGGTGGCATGGCCATCAAAAAAGGATTTTTAGAGGGGGTTTTAAACTTTTTAGATTTTTATTCGGGGTTTTATCGAGGTTAGGGAGGGTGACGAAGAGAGGGTTGGGGGATGGAAATTTATTGGGGTTAGGGAGGGTACCCGGTCCGGGTTTGGGGGATAACCCGGGGGGATTTGGAGTCAGTCAGGCTGGAGTGCACGTCTGGGGGAACCCAGAGGGTCATGAGTCGTTGGGGCAAACACAGGGGGTGGGTTTCATTGGCACCATAAGTGGGAGGGGCAGATATGACGGGGGTAGAGGGCCATATCAAGTTAGGGGATCGCGTGCCCGCTGTCTCCAAGCGGTGGCGCGCTCCGACCCTCCCGACCCGTCTGGCAGGCCTGGTTGTGCAGAGTCTCAGGCCCTGAGTACCCGGCTGATGTTATGTAATGCCAGGTCCGTCGTTAACAAGGCCCCCCTGATTTGCGATCTCATTCAGGAGGAGGGTGCGGACCTGGCAGGGGTCACCGAAACCTGGTTGGGCCCAGAGGGCGGTGTCCCTCTGGTAGAGATATGCCCACCAGGTTTCCAAGCATTCCATCGACCGAGATCTCAGGGAAGGGGTGGTGGGGTGGCGGCGATTATTAGAGAAGTCCTTTGTCCTAGGGAGGCCACTGTTCCTCAGACGGCTGGTTGTGAGTCTCTCTTTGTGAAGTGGGGTCGGGGGGTTCAGATGGGCCTGTTGATAACGTACCTGGCTCCCTGCCACGTGTCATCGGCCCTGCCCGGGCTCCTCGAAGTGATAGCCGGGCTGGCGGTTGAAACCCCCAGGCTTTTAGTCATGGGTGATTTCAACCTGCCTTCGCTCGGGGAAACCTCTGGGGTGGCCCGGGAGTTCCTGGCTTCCATGACGGCCATGGATCTGACCCAATTAGTTTCTGACCCCACTCACATGGGGGGACACACACTGGACCTGATTTTCGCCTCTGGTCAGTGGTTGAATGATCGTGTTGGAGACCTAGTTATAAAACCCTTGTCATGGTCTGATCATTCTCTTCTTAGACTGGACTTCGGTGCCGCCACCCCCCATCGCAGGGAGGCGGAGCCGAGGAGATGGTTCCGCCCCAGGTGCCTGATGGATCCGGAACGGTTCCAGATGGAGCTTGGGCCATTTCCTGAAACTCTGGCTCATAACTCGGCCACAGACTTGGTGGCCACCTGGGATAGGTTGGCCGCTGAGGCTCTGGACCGAGTTGTGCCTTTGCGACCTCTGACTCGGCATAGATCCCACCTGGCTCCGTGGTTCACGGGGGAGCTGAGGGGGATGAAATGCCGGAAAAGACATCTGGAGGGCATCTGGAGGGCCAGTCGTGCTGAGTCTGACCGGACACAGGTGAGGTTCTATATTAGGACCTACCTAGTGGCGATAAGGGCGGCGAGGCGTTCACACTTCTCCGCCCTTATTGCGTCTGCAGAAAATCGGCCTGCTGCCCTGTTTAGAGTGACCCGCTCCCTGCTTGAGCCGAGAGCGCGGGAGGACCTCTTGCAGGGTAAGGCAGAAGAGTTTTCCCGATTTCTGCATGATAAAATCGCCCAGATTCGGGATGGGCTGGACTCCAGTTGGGTGGTCCCGGGGGAGGTGTCCAGGGCAGGTCTTGAGACGGTTATCTGGGAAGAGTTTGATCCTGTGACCGCCGAGGGTGTGGACAGACTACTGGGGAGGCTGAATGCCACCACATGTTTATTGGACCCGTGCCCTTCCTGGTTGGTTTCTACCTCCAGAGAGGTGACACGAGGCTGGCTCCAGGGGATTGTCAACGCTTCGTTGACGGAGGGGGCACTTCCGACCGCCCTGAAAATGGCGGTGGTGCGGCCCCTCCTCAAGAAGCCTTCCCTGGACCCGGCTCTTTTGAATAACTATCGTCCTGTCTCCAACCTTCCCTTTGTGGCGAAGGTTGTTGAGAGTGTGGTGGCGCGTCAGCTCCCTCAGTATCTGGAGGAAGTATCCTATTTAGATCCGTTCCAATCGGGCTTCAGGCCCGGGCACAGTACCGAAACAGCATTGGTCGCGTTGGTAGATGATCTCTGGAGGGCCCGTGACAGAGGTTATTCCTCTGTCCTGGTCCTCTTAGATCTGTCGGCGGCTTTTGATACTATCGACCATAGTATCCTATTGCGGCGGTTGGAGGGGTTGGGAATTGGGGGCACCGTCTTGCGGTGGTTCTCGTCCTTCCTCTCGGACCGCTCGCAATTGGTGTTGACGGGGGGGGAGAGGTCCACCCCTAGGCCCCTCATGTGTGGGGTGCCTCAGGGGTCGGTCCTCTCCCCTCTTCTGTTCAACATCTATGTGAAGCCGCTGGGAGAGATCATCCGTGGTTTTGGGGTGAAATGCCATCTTTATGCTGATGACACTCAGCTTTACATCTCCACCCCAAGCCACCCCAACGATGCTGTGGAGGTTATGGCCCGTTGCCTGGAAGCTGTGCGGAACTGGATGGGCGAGAACAGGCTTCGACTCAACCCTTCCAAGACCGAGTGGCTGTGGTTTCCGGCGGCCCCATATAGTCAGCTGACTCCGTCGCTGGCTATTGGGGATGAGATCTTGACCCCCACAGAAGGGGCACGCAATCTTGGTGTCCTCCTGGATGTACGGCTGTCTTTGAAAGATCATATTACGGCCGTCTCCAGGGGGGCTTTTTATCAGGTTTGCCTGATACGCCAGATGCGGCCCTTTCTTGATTGGGACGCCTTACGCACAGTCACTCATGCCCTGGTCACCTCCCGTCTGGACTACTGTAATGCCCTCTACATGGGGCTCCCTGCGGGGAGCACCCGGAGGCTTCAACTGGTACAAAATGCAGCCGCGCGGGTGGTTACGGGGGCGTCGAGATACTCCCACGTGACGCCCCTCCTGCGCGAGCTGCATTGGTTGCCAGTGGCCTTCCGGGTTCGCTTTAAAGTACTGGTTTTGGTCTTTAAAGCGCTCCATGGCATCGGACCAGGATACTTACAAGACCGCATTCTGCCAGTAGTCTCCCACCGACCGGTGCGCTCCCACAGAGAGGGTCTCCTCCGGGTCCCGACGCCTTCTATGTGTCGTCTGGTGACCCCGAGGAATAGGGCCTTCTCTGTGGGGGCACCCGCCCTTTGGAATGGGATGCCCCCTGGATTACGAACGACCAGTGACCTGAGGGCCTTCAGACGTGACCTGAAGACCTGGCTCTTCGAGCAGGCCGGCCTGAGCTGACTAATGGGATTTTAAATGGGGTTTTTAGATTACTTGGGACGGGGTATGAAGTTTTATTGATTTTAATTGGGGTTTTTAGATTTGGGACAGTCTAGTGTTTAATTCTCTTTTAAATAATTTATACTTTGTCTACTTGTATTTTAGTTGGCTGTTCACCGCCCTGAGTCCTTCGGGAGAAGGGCGGTATATAAAACTCAGAAATAAATAAATAAATAAATAAAAACTTCAGGGAAGAACCATTCATCTTGCAATGGGTTGGCTAATGCTGAGAAATATATAATGCATACAACTTTGAAAAGTTATATTAATTAATATAACTTTTCAAAGTTGTATGCATTATATATTACATAATTACATTAGTAAGAGCTAGTTTGGTGTAGTGGTTAGGATATTGGTCTAAAAGCTGTTGGAGATTATGACTTCTGGTCCTGCTTCAGGCATGAAAAAAATCTTATAGGTGGTTTGGGCCAGTCATCACTCAGCCAATCCACTTTACAGGACTGTTGTGGGAAAAGGGTGTAGGTCTGTTTGGTGCTTTAAGTTGCATATGAAAAAAAAAAAAAGAATGGGAGATCCACAACACATGCACACACACACACACATAGCTGAATCACTGAAATATACATTTATGCAGACGCAATGACCAGCTCTAAAATAAATGTTCCTTCTTGTACTGCAAGTGACTGCAAAAGTCATAAAATAATGCCCATGTCAGGCAAATATAATAATGATGATGTTTTTGAGACCCAGTTTTTCAAAATTTTCTGCAACAGAGATTAGGGAGTTCCAGGAATCAACTACCGATTCAAGTGAGGAAGAATTCTACCTTTGTATAGGAGCCAATAAAGGGACAGGTGCTGTCTAGAAGAAAGTAAGACATAGCATTCAAAGCACATAAGACATTTGGTCCAACATTAGCTGGAACAGATTATTTCCAACTCAGAGCAGGAAAAACACAGACGGAGGTCCCATTTGTGTGTGGTAAGCAGCATTGTTGAGAAGAGGAAATTATTATGAATCCATCAGTGAGGGGGAGAGAGAGGTGAAGTATCTCAGCCTCATAGTTGAAGAAATCTTCCTTTACCTCAGGTTTACATGCTCCTCCCTTCATATCAAGTGTGTGACTTGATAAGTCAGCAGGTGCAATTATTACACTCTGTTCCTTGATGAGGAAATTGTAGAAATGTGGAAATCTCTTTCCAAGACGTGGGTTCGTTCCCTGCAAAGGCCACTTGGCTTGATCCTAGCATTTTGGCAGGAGGAAAATGGTCTCAGAATCTTTTTGGCTGTGAGTTCGATCCCAGGTAGAGGCTAATATTTTCTTCTGCTTGAGCAGGGGGTTGGACTAGATGACCTCCAAGGTCCCTTCCAACTCTGTTATTCTATGATTATTCTATGAAATTGCAAGGAGTACAAATGTGTATTCCAGATGATCTTGTTTTCTCTGCTGTTAGCTTAAAGTTTAGAGTCACTGCTCAATATAGGAATACTACTGGATGGCACAACAATCCTATCTCTTATCTTAGGAAGCTGAGATCATAACTATACCTGCTGGTCCATTCCTAACTGGACTTGCAAGATGTTTGTTTGAGATGTTGGTCTTGAGTATCTAAAGTGTCAGAAGGTGGAGGAAAAGATTGCACTGTAATTAAGTTTAGAATTAAAAGTGCTCAGTGAAATTTTCAAGTTCCCCACCATCACATCCTCCTTCCCACCAGCCAAAAGGAATTCAGAGGATAGGCTTAGGAAGATATTTCTGCTTGGATTGCAGAGTCTGCAGGTCTGGGTGACAAGTCAGCAATTCTTGTGTCTTAAGTTAATTATCTGTTCTGATCAGCCTTGTTTGTTTTTCACAGACAGGGAGGAGGAGCTGCATTCTGTGGTGATTTTCTCCCTGAAGTTCTCTCTCTCTAATCTTCCAGTTTAGAAAAGGACAAGAAGCAATGGGTGGAAACTAACCAAAGAGAGAAGCAATTAGAACTAAGGAGAAATTTCCCGATAGTTAGCACAATTAATCAGTGGAACAACTTGCCTCCAGAAAATGCTCCAACACTGGAAGTTTTTATGAAGAGATTGGATAACCTTTTGTCTGAAGTGATGCAGGGTTTCCTGCTTAAGTAGGGAGGTGGACTAGAAGACCTCCAAGGTTCCTTCCAACTCTGTTATTCTAAAAATTCTAATTTAAAAAAACAGCAATCAGTTTTTCTCTAAGAGAAAGTGACTTTATGATGACAAATGAATCACAAGAAATGAGAGTTTTCAAACTATCTTAAGAGACATTTGGTATGCAGAATAACATGCAGCCTGCATGTTTGTTGCACATAAATTTTTCCTCCTTTCTTGAAAAGATTTTACATGCAGATGCATTCAAGTAACCTCCCCACACACACACAAAAATTGCTGAGAAATTTGGGAGAAGCCAAACTTTCCAAACTAACCTTGAAAGAGAGATGTTGTTCCAAACTCCATGCAGAGTAGCTTACAATGCTTCCTACCCATTTCCTAATTCACTAGTTCTTCATGTTCTCTACAGTTTATAGATTCAAAAGCATTCTGGGAATAATATAGATCAAATGACATGCGCCAACAATTTCTTAGAGATAGTAACTAGAAGTATTGTAGGAAGCATCCCTACAAAGCAACCCAAATCAAAAGGTATGTGAATGATTTAGCATTTGGAACACTGCAGAAGATCAGATTTTTCTGTTTTTAAAAATAGCAACATTGTTTGAGTATTTGTGCAAAATGCCACATTGAGGAAAAGGAAAAGGAGTGGAAGGAAGCTGTAGGCTTATCGGTCAAATTTAGTTCACAGAAAATTCCTCTGAAGTTTTTCATTTAAATAGACGACTATTGAAATGCCTTCTTAGCTCATTTTAAAATGTTAAATGACTTGTATGGACTCTCTCCAAACAGACAAAAATCTGACATAGACCAGGATGGGCAATACTTTTTAGCTTAACTTTTAAAATCTAGTAATGAGGCTTTAAAGGCAACATCAGAAGTACAAGACTGACATTTGTAGCCTTAGTTGAGACCTAAATAATACTGTAGACCAGTGGTACCCAAAGTGGACAGTACCGGCCCCTGGGAGGCAGTGGGATGCCTTAGGGGGGCGCTAAGAGACAAGGGGCTGGCAGGGGGGCACTAAGAGGCGGCAGGGAGGTGTTTGAGGCATCGGCCCTGCAGGGTCACCCCATTGACTGTTGCACCACTCCGGAGCAGGTGCCTTGAATGCGGCAGCTCCAATGCACCACTCCGGTGCAACAATCAATGGCATCCGTGGATCACCTTGGGGGAGGCAGAGGAAGGAGGGCTTTGACCACATACCCAATATCCAGGATCCCGCTCAGCCAAGCCCGCCCCTCTTTGTAGTTGCCATGCCTGACAGCAAGTTCACAGGCTGCCCCTCCCACCAGGGATCAGCCTCCCAAGCTGCTCCCCCTCCCGGGACTCATGTCATAGAGGGCGGTACTGTTCCCTCCTTCTGGAACAGAGCAGAGTTGAGGAAGCCCAGGGCAGGCAGCCTTGCTCTACTTTCGCAACATGCTGCCGCTGCATTCGACGTGCCGGCTCTGCAGGTTCACCCCATTTAGTCCCTTGCACTGCTCTGGTGCAACAGTCGATGGGATGAGCCTGCAGTGCCTGCACCTCAAATGCCCCCCTGTTGCCTCTTAGGTCCCCCAAGGGGGCTAGCAGAGGGGCGCTAAAAGGCAGGAGGGAAGCGTTCGAGGTGCCGGCACTGCAGGCTCACCCCATTGACTGTTGCACTGCTTCGGAGCTGGCACCTCAAATGCGGTGACAGCGGTTTTGCTTTACTTTCCTAAAATGCCGCCACTGTCACATTCTGTCTGTCTGTCTACCCATCCATGCATCCATCCAAAAGGTCTGTCTGCCTGCCTGCCTGTCTTTCTGTCTACCTGTCTACCTACCTATCTATCAATATAGATCTACCTACCTACCTATCCATCCATCCATCCAAAAGGTCTGTCTGTCTTCCTGCCTGCTTGCCTTCCTGCCTGCCTGCCTACTTATCTACCTACCTACCTGTCTCTCTCTATCTCTCTATTCATCCTTCCATCCATCAATGTTTGAAGCAGCGGCCTACAGACACATTGGGAAAGTAGAGCAAAGCCAGTCTGGGAGGGAGGGAGGGAGGGGGAGGGGGAGAGGGAGGGGGAGAGAGAGAGAGAGAGAGAGACCTGATGCATCAGATTGAAATGAGGCCTAGTTTAGACTGAAGCCCTTTTCCACATTGAAACATCTTTGCCAGCACATTGAAATCTCTTTGACTTCTATTAAAGGTTTTGTGGACAAAACATGGTCAAGACTATCAGGAAGCTCTCACACTTTGTTGAGGCTTTAAACAGGATCCATTGGACCAACTCTACACCCTAAAAAATTACTTTTCCCCAGTGCCAATTCTGAAGAAGGCAAAACCAAAATGTACTGGTCAATTACAAGAAGAACACACACACACACTCCCTTCTAACCCTGCTGGAGCAGGTGATTGGATAGAATAGATATCTCATTATCTTTCTCCTCCTTCCTTCCCTCCTTTATTTCTTTTTCTTTCTGTCCCTTCCTTCCATCCTCCTCTTTCTTTGTCTGTCCCTTTTTCTTTCTTTCCCTTTTCTCTTTCTTTTCTTCCTTCTCTCTTTCTTTTCTCTCTCTCTCTTTCCCTCTCTCAGGTTCACCCCATTGATTTGGTGCACTGCTTCGCACGGACTTGCTTGGACAGGTCCCTCCAGTGCAGCGGGCTCAATGGGGTGGACCTGTGGGAGCTGGCACCTAAGACGCGGCAGTGGTGGCATGTTTGAAAAGTCGAGCAAAGCCAGAGGTCGGTAATTTTTGCTACAAAGAATCACAAAAGCTTCTGAGTTGTGCACAAGAAGGGACACACACATCAATGCAATTCAGCAACATAAAATAAATAAAAATAAAACAAATCAACAAGAATCGGCAAAGCATCTCTGATTAGATTTTATTTGCTACTAGAATCTAATCAGAGATGCTTTGCCGATTCTAGTCCAATAACCTACTTCAGCAGGGTTAGGAGGGAGTGTGTGTATATGTGTGTGCATGGCTGTCAAAACTCCAAAAACAGGTCAAGTAGCTCTGGGGAGGCCAGTCATAAATTAGAACACTTGCTAAATAACTGGCCATTAAATGAGGTCCACTTGTATTTGGTTTGCCAGTCACCTGGCCACGCCGATCCAGCCACATGACCACCAAACCACACCTACCTGGTCATGTGACCAGCAAGCCATGTCCAGACAGCAAGCCATGCCAGCCAGTCACATAATCAGGAAGCCACACCCTCAAATTAGGCTATGTCCACAGAAATTTGAATCCCACCCCTGGGTGGGGGGGCACCAAGGATGAGTTTGTAGCACCAAGGGGGCGGTGGACTGAAAAAGTTTGGGAATCACTGCTGTAGAGATATGTATCTCAGCCTGTGGTCTATGGACCTCTGGGAGAGGGGAACACAATATCTTCAAAGGGAGTCTGTGAAGGCTTGAAGAAATGTTATTATTTAAATCTTGAGTTAACTCTTGACTGTCTGTAGCCACAAAAGGTATTTAAAGGGAGTCTGTGCTGAGGAAAAGGTTGAGAACCACTGCTATAGGTTAAATCAGTGGTATTGTGTTGCTTATTTTTTTAAAAACAGAGAAAGCAATCCTTTCAAAAATCACCAATATTTCTATCAACATTTCAGCATGAAATCTTAAACATTGATTATGTGCCTATGTGTAAATGACAAATTCTATAGTAGGACTTCCCCGGAAAATTTTAGTTAGCTCTGTTCAAGAGACTCAGACCTGCCCCAGTCTGATCCCTTAGGGAAGTAAAACTTTTGACTCAATTGAAGTGAAAAAGCACTTTTACTAAGAGATGCTGATTGCAGGAGAATCAACTGGAATCTATTCTTTGGGTAGTTTCCATCCATTGTTTCTTGCTGTGTCTTTTGGTGCTTTAGAAAGTAGAAAAAAACCATTTTTTTAGGAGCCCCCAAATATTGGAACAGTGCTATTTTATTGTGAGTTGAGGAGATTTTTGGCAAAATTGATTAGGTGGAAAAAAAGGACATGGTTGAATTTGCTTTTTAAATTCTGTCAGCACTTCTCTAGATAAAAAATGAAGGATCATTAAAAAGATCCCCAGTATTGTAGAGCTGGGACAATTTTTACACAGTTAATTTGCAACAACCTCAAAATTTCCAATGGAAAGAGCACATAAAAGAGGCATAGATGACTTTCCTACCCTACCATAGTTGACTAGGTTGCGCCAGTTTGATGAAAGGTGGCTGTCTCAGCTCTCTTCTCCCTAAGATCCTCTGCTTTTTGTATCTTTCTGTTTTAATGTAGCTGCTTAGTGATTTCTGCTGCCATTGTCTGTCAGTCACATGGAGGTGTTTACCTGATGTTTTACCACATAACCCTGACATATGAGACAGGTAAGAATTTCACAGGTAATGTCATTATTGAAGAATAATGGATAAAAATGAAATAAATGCAGTAATGTAAGGCATGTGACAAGGAAGTCAGTACCCCTTCTCCTTTAGAAGGACATCATTCTCATAAATGATTGATTTTGTTAGATGTTTAGCCTGCCTTTATTACTTTATTATGAACCCAAGGTGAAGAACTTATCTAATATTCCTTCCTCCTCTTAGTTTCCCCACAACCACAATCTAAGAAATGGTTTGGGCTGGGAGAGAGTGACTGGTTACTCAGCCATTTTTTTCAAGCCTCAAATAGGACTTAAACTTAGAGTCTCTTGGTTTCTGGGCCAGTTCCTTAACCACTTGTTTAAAAAGGAGGAAAGAATGTTAAAATGTAAGAATTGCATGCAAAAACAGGGTTAGAGGAAACAAACTTGTCACAAGTTGGAAACATCATAGATAACATTTCAGAATAATCTCCCAGAGAATGATGCAAAAGACAAGAGAGGTTTTAGGGAATTACAATCTGAGATGTTAATAGGAAAGGAGACTAGAATGAGCAGCAATACTTTGCAAGATGCATCAAACCTGAAGTCAAGAGGTTTGTTATTTATTTGCACATGGGCATTCTTTTTATTTGAAAACTACTCGCTCCAGCAAACTGAGCGGCAGGGCATGAAAAGGAATGGGTGGGAGCAGGGGGGGCAAGATGTGGCCCGGTATGGCAAGGAGAGACCAAGTGAGATGAGGCACCCTTTGATATGAGTAACGTTGAGTGGGCCATGCCCACTCAGTTACATGATTACCCAGCCATGCCTACCCAGATGGTCATTAGGGCAGAGAACCAGTTGTTAAATTATTTGAATTCCACCACTGGATCCACCTGTGAAGATACAGGTGTTATAGACCTCAATCAGTTAGCCCATCTTTGAAACAGCCAATTAGGTGTCTTTTGGGCAGTTGTTCAGCTAGCAGGCCATGTCACAGAACTCTTTGGTGTACTTGGCTATGCTTCTTCAATCCTGACTGATGGTCTTGATACATAGCCTTTTGGTAAGCGGGAGGGTCCTCAAAGCACTTATGAGAGCCATGAAATGAATTTTCTCAACTGATGTGTCATCATTGTGAAGGATGACCATTCACTTCACTATTATTCCTTCCAGGGCCATGATGACACATCTTAACTTGCCACCTTCTGTGGCTATTTTGGGGCTGTATTCCTGCATGTAGGTCCAGACTTGGGCCAGAAAGAACCCTAATTGCTAGGGATCACCATCAAGTTCATGCCCAGCAGTGGAGTCTTGCAGCTTCTCCTCACCTATGTGATCTTCACAGAGGCCCTGCACTGGGCCAACCTTCCAGGTGTTTGGGCTGCTGCAGCCACTGCAGCCACAGGTCCACCCACCAGTGTTGCCTGCTACAGTAGATACAGTTGCCCCATTGATTGCTGAGGCTGGGTGTGGTGGCTAGTCTGGTTGGGAGGCTTGGGTAAGGGCTTTATGTGCCTTGAGGTTTTTGAAGGCACCCTGCATAAATTTGATGGCTTGCTCCATCATCCAGGTGATCTGGCCATGCTCTCCATCTATCTTTTTCTCCTCCTCTTCCAGTCTTCCTCTTCCAGTCTCAGGAAGGACACTATTGCCAGCTCAAATATTGAGGCCTTAAGGCATAATGGCATCCCACCCTGGCAGTGCAGTGGGGGTGCAGTGGGCATGGTAAGGTGCCATGAAGCCCACCACCCTCCCTTTGAGATATGACATGGTATTGCCTTGTCCTTGGAAAGGTATGCCTGGTGGGGAGGAATGGCCCGGTTTCCAACAGACCTAAAGGTTGCTGGGGCAAGGCAATAAAAAACACCCAGAAGTCCAGAAGTCTCCATTCCAATCACTTTTTCTCTCAGGTTTCAACACAAATGGGCTATCTTTCCTGTAATTCGTGATAGTCAGTAGCTGAGTTATTGCATTTTCATTGCCAATAGTATCTATGCTAATAAATGTTGCCCTGAAGAATAAAGTCTACATTTCTTTTACCTGTCATAAACCTTTATGCATAAATCAATATTAATAGCCTGGAATTGCAGAGATAAGGTAGATCTTAAAAGAGAATTTATCTGGCACTTTAATCTTTGATATGTTCTCACATTGGAGAAATATTGCAAAGCAATTGGCAATGACAGACTGCCTTTCTTTCATGGTGGCATTGGGGAAAGCAGGTACTTAAACAGTAGCCCTTGTTGAAATAAAAATTATGATCAGGCTCAATAGTTGGCAAATGTGGCGGATGCAAATTTTATGGGGTGCGGGAAATGTAGGCTCTTCTCTCAGGATAATGGAAACATGTCTTCTCTTCTGTCCCATTCAATCTTGAAGTAGCTCAAGGAATGGAAAAGGAACTGAGACATTTTCCATGCCTCTTAAAACAGAGGAAGGTGGTGGAGGGAGATTTTTAATCTAATCCGTCAGTTTTAATAAGCATTCCATGTGTGTAGAGGAAAAAAAGACAACAAGGAGAGGGAGTTTCTGAAAAGGCAAATTTTCTTGCATGTTGCAGGGAAAAAGTTCCTGTCAACTATTAACCATAAACACAACTAGAACAGCATGGACACAGCAAAACAAATAAAGTTTGGGATAATGATCTTGTGGTCCAGCTTTCCAACTGCTTTATTATAATTATTACTATTGCTGTTATATTATTATTAGATTTAAAATTTACCTTTCTATCCATAATATACCTTTAATTTCAGGCAGGATTTTATTTATATTTATTTAAAAGACATCTCTACATGGCCATATTAGGAGTGACAACCTTTGGCAGTTTGTAATATAAAGTAACTTTAAAAAAAAAAAACTGTTTTCCAATATAAAGATTTTTTTTTTTAGAGAACCAAAATGAGGAGTGTGAAGTCAACACAGTAATCCTTGCTGGCCAGAAATTGAGCACAGTTTGGTTGGAAACTTCCTATTCTTCTTCTTTTTTTTAAATCTAAGTCTTACATAACAAAACATCAATTTTCCTGCACTCTTGGTTACTTAATAGAAGAGAATGCTAGAGCCCTTGCTTTCTTTCAATAAGATAATCAGAAAACTTGTACAATTACAAAGTTGGTCATCTGAAAACTTTCATAATGTGCTTTATTTATATTTAGTATGTTGTATGAGGCCAGTTGCTTTGCAGAACAAGCCTAGCAGACCAACTCCATGAAAGCAAAAATTCAGCATATCAGCAACAACAGCAAATGTTGCTTATGCAATGAGAAAGATGAAATAGTAGATCACCTTATCAGTGGCTGCAGCCTAAAATTTCATGATTGAGTTGCCAAAAACATACATTTTTCCAGAAGTTTAGGTTTGAATACAGCAAAAATTATTGGGAATACCAAATTGGCAAAGTTCTTGAAAATAAACAGGTCAAGATCTTGTAGGACTTTCAAATAAAAAAGATAGACAAGTAGCCGAAAACATGCCTAACATCACTGTTGTGGAAAAGTAAAAAGTCTGGTTCATTGATATTACAATACCAGGTGATGCATGAATTGAAGACAACAATTAGAAAAATAATGAAATACTACTATCTGCAAATTGAAATTGAGCAATTATGGAGGAAGAAAAAAAAAAAACCACTTTATTCAGAACTGCCTATATATTCAGATGTCACCTTAACAACACTTAGGTCCTTGGTTAGAACTTGAATTGTTAAGTTTTAACCAGCCTCAGAGTGTGAATCAAATTGAAGATTAAATCAATAACAACAACAATAGTAATAAGCCACCTTCATCCTCTGAGTTGTCCCTGGAATGCACTCTCACCCTTTTGGGAATCTAGACTACATTCCATTGCACCATCATAATTTTGAATGGTGGTTAAAGATCTGGTTATAAGTCAAGGACTAGCTATAAAATTATGCTCACAAAATCCAATGCATCAGTTCAATATTTTTAAACAACTTTCCTATAGCTTTTCTATAACTTGGCTTAACACCCTTCATTTATGGCTTGGAGTCCTACACATCTAGTATTATCAGATATCACAATCAGAAGTAATAAGATAAAGATTATTCATTGTCAAGTTAGCTGCAGCTTCTTTTCATCCCATTGTCTTATGACCAAATGCTTTTGCTCCAAGGTTTGCTCTTTGTTTGTTATAAGTGAAAATTTGGTTATTACACCTTATAATATAAAGAGATTCAGATTATCAAAAGTCTGTTGATTCATTTTTATATACTTCTCACATTGATTCACTAAACCTTTTCCTCCAAATGATATTGTGCACATTTTTCTCAAAGTAATTTTCCTAGCTATCATTTGGGGGATTCATCCCACTCTTGAGAATATCATGGATAATATCATCAAAAAAATCAATCCAGAGTTTTCACTTGAGGCACAAAAATTGATATCTATTATCCATTTGGATATATTATCCAGGGACCCAACTCTCAGCAGAATGGTCTAATGCTGGGAAGAGTGTAAGAAAGATGAAGAAAAAGATAACCAGCAGGAAGGGGGATGAGTATACAGCTGGAGATTTGAAAGAAAAGTTTAGGGATAGATTATCATGGAGAAAATCTATGTGATCACTGGGAGTTGAAAATTATTCGATGGCACATAATCAGTCAATCAATCAATTAAATGAACAAACAATTGTATCTCACAATATCTCGCAATATTTGCCAGTGATAATTAATTTGCTAATAATTGTTATTCCATTTTTGTTGTCAGAGTGACATCTTCCTGGCACTTCTTGAATGAGAGCTATGATGTTCAGAAGGTGATTTATGGCCTGCATTAAAGCAAGGAATGTTTATAGAAACTGCATTAAATTTTGAATCCATCTTTAAGACTTCTCTAGATGTCTTGGTGTGATAAATCTCTAAAATTATAATAACCACTGGCAACTAGTTTCACTTACCTCAATTGGAGATCCAATGTCACTGAAAATGTTCATACAACAATCTTTAAACTTAAACTTTATATGCTGAAGGTACCATCAGCAGTGAAAATCTTCAATATTAAGATACATATAAATGGCCCTGTAATGAAATGCAGAGAGGAAACTGCAAGAATTGAAGAATGTACTACATTTGACAAAAGACCTTTCATTTTAAGGCTCACCAAAAAAGACTGAAATAGCGCATGAATCTATTAGAAATATTTGTACTCATAAGTTACATTTTCAAATATTCCGTGGCAGTGATATCAAAACACTGACAAAAATAACTATGAAATACTTTAAGGATTGAAAAGTATGATAGAATTCTGTTCTTCTCTGATCAAAGATGGAATATTAATACCTTGGCAAACCGCTTCCCCTGTTTTCCAGTTCCAGCCAATTCAGCAGGTAGAGCCTCTGATTTACACTGTATATCATAAAGGACACAATCACCAACTATTGATTATTTAGAATTATACATGAAAAATGATTATCACTCCATAATGACAGTTTTGTTCCAACAAGAATAACAATATGTAATTCAAGCAGAAAAATCTTTTTAAAACCCTGAATCTCTAGGCTTGTAATTCCCCAATATGCCTTATGGAAAAACACTGAGGCAGCAAAAGCCTTCTATTTTTTTTATTGAATTACAACTCCCAAATCCCTCATCATTAAGTCATTCTGAATGAAGATACTGAAGCAACCTCTGGAAAGAGTCATAGGTTTGGATCCATAGTGTAAAGAGTAAACCATTGGGTAGTTGAGGTGGCCTCTCCAAGATGTCATTGTCCCAGAATTCAGAGCAATATTTCTATACTATTCCATGGACAGGAAATACCCTGCACTGAAGCCTAATCAAGACAAACCAGTAGTAAGTGGACAGTTTATCCAAATAATGTTTGGCCTGAAGAATTACATTGGTAATATCTGATACAAACATATCCATTTTTTAATTGGAGTTTTGTGAAACATTTTGAAGTAGATGTGCCAGCTACAATCCTGTTTAGTGGCATCTTCTTTGTTAGACTGACCTTAAAAATCCTCTACTGACTTAATAAAAAACACTACTAGATTACAGATTAAAATTGCATATTGTGTTAATATCACACATTATACTAACATTATGTTATCTTCTTTGGATCCCAGTTAGCTTTAAAGCCCAATTAAAAATGTTGATAATATTGCAGGCTCTTCACAATTTTACATATATTTTCAACCCAACTTTATTCATATCTATGTTTTCTCTAAGACTATTTTATTCTTCATTTTAAAATGACATTTTTCTCATTGTGATAGGCAGTGTAAAGCAACTTATTGCATTTTATAAATGATTTAACTGTGTGTAAGTATTCAATTTGTCCTCCAAGCTAACTGACTCAGGTTATTTCTTGGAGATGTTAAATGTTTATGATCTATGAGTTAAATAAAATATATAGACTGTAATAATTTGCTTAGATTTAGTAGCTGCTCTCCAAGTTATGTCAGAAACAATTAACCGTATGCTCTATTTTTAAGAACTAAGTGTAATTCATCTTCTGATTTTGATTTTATGGCAAAATGAGACCAATTGCAGAGGAATTTAACAAGTATATGATATTCTTTATCTGTTATACAACAAGCAAGTGAGAAATATTACAGAAAGAATCTAGATTCATTCAGGAATTACGTAGTCCATGTAGTATTCAGTTTTCAGGTACTGGGTTTTGTTCCAGGATATTCCTAGAAGCCTCCCACTCCAGACTATTTTCTCTGTGGTTGGTTGGTTGATTGTTGTTAATATACATTAAAACTCAAGGAATTTATTACTTTTACTGGATTCCTTAAGTGCATTTATATATAATTCTGTATAAATAATAACACATTAATAAGAGCAAAGTAAAAATGTAGCTAAAATTACAATATCAACATATCACATTTTTAAGCACACATTTTAATCTATAGCCAGGGGTGGCATTCAAATTTTTTAACAACTGGTTCTATGGACGTGGCTTAGTTGGTGGGCGTGGCTTGGTGGTCATGTGACTGGGTGGGCGTGGCCAATTCAATATCACTCACATCAAGGCACGCATCTCCTCGTTTGGCCTCTCATGACTGTGGGGATGCTGCAACAGTTGTAAGTGTGAAAAATGGTCATAAGTAACTTTTTTCAGTGCCATTGTAACTTTGAATGGTCATTCCACACAAGCAAAGTACCATAAAGGAGGGAAAAAAAACTCCAGAGATGTTCCAGAGACAAGAAGTCTAGTCCTGCCAAGAATGTAATAAGGGTTAATGGAGAAGCAGTTTCTATAAGCATCACCAGAATGTTTCCTTCCTGCCTTCCTTACAGGATTAGTAATTTCTTCTAACAACCAGTTCTCCGAACTGCTTAGAATGTTAACAACTGGTTCTAGTGAATAGGTGCGAACTGGTAGAATCCCACCCCTGACTATAGCTAAAGGCTTAAATACTTTTACTCCTACAGAGGCTAGGATCTGGATATTTTCTCTTTTTCATATGATTAATGGGCTGAGTTTTGTATTTTTAATATTGCCAATATGAAATTAACCATACGCTTTGAAACCATTGTAACTATGTGAATTATCTTTCTTTTCTATTTGTTCTAGTGCAAAAGTTAGAGTTTGAGATGTTTTTTAAGTATTAGCACATCTTGGCATAATTTGTGTAATTGGAAAATATGTTATTACCAAATATTTGTATGGAATACACAGCAACACTTTTAATGTTATTAAACTCCATCAATTTTTGTGGGCTGTACTCACATGTATTTTTAATTAGACAATAGCTTTTTCATAAGTTTCTTATAACTAATTTTCCTGAGTTTATCATAACTCAGAATTCTCAGTGCAAAAGTTAAAGTGTTTTTTAAGCATCAGCACATCTTGGCATAATTTGTGAATTCTCAGTTCAAAAATGTTTTTATATATTATTTATGCCTGATTTTTGTGATGATCTTTTTTTTACATAACATTATTTTTTCATATTGTGTGTCAGTGTGTTCTTTGGATATTTTATTTGTAACTTTACTTGATGTATACATATGTAGAAATATTCTACCATTAATGGTCATCTTAAAAAGAGGTTTTCCATTAAACATTAGAAACATTACAATAAACTTTTCTGTGAAGTATAAGGTTGTGCAAGGTTTTTATTACATTTAGTGTTGTAATGCATTTGCTATTGCTCTTACACAGTCTTTCTAGTGAAGTGGTTTATAAATTCATAAGTATATACATCAAAACATGTATATGGACTTTTTTCATTTTCAAAATTCAGTGCATGTATTTTTATTTGTCCAGACATTAACTTGTAAAGCCCTTCATAGTGTGGATAAATGCACTTTCCCATTTATCCCTGCTAAATTCCAGGCAGAAAAACACACAAATTAATTGGAATAGGCCTGCACTCTAAGTAAGGCCGCCCTTGAAAAACATTTAGACAGAATATAGAAACAACACATTCCTTTTATGGAAACAGCTGAGTTAACTTCCAATCTGTTTTCAAATTCAGTTAGAAGTGCTGGTTTTAACATTTAACCTTTAATTTCTCAATGGTTTAGGATCACTTTCCCCATGTATGAAATTGACTATTCAAATCCCTTATATTGGCTCTTTTTGCATTTTGGACAAAACCAACAACCTCTCCCCATCAAGTGGGGATCTCAATAATTAATATATTTATGAAAACCAGTTTGGTGTTGTGGCTAATGGCACCAGGTTTGAAACCTAGAAATGAAGAAAATTAGCTCTGTTTTATCACAAGCTAAGGTGAGTTTGGTTCAATAGTTTTCTCTCAACCCTAGGAAGTGTCTATCATCTGAAAATCTAAATGCATTTGTCTGGGCAGCCCATCACAAGTCAAGGATAATTTAAAGATACACAGAGTAAAAAGAAAAAAGTTAAAATTGTATACATAAACGAACAAATGAATAAACTAATTATTATGATAATAATTGTTCAAAAAGTGAACTTGTTAATAGCTACTGTTGAGGTAAAATGCGAAGGTTTATTAGACAGCAAAAAATTATTTAACAGTACAAGGACAATAAATAGTTTATCAGAAAGTTCACAGTCAAATGTACAAGGTCGTGAGTTATATAAAATGTTTTTCTCTGATTGGATGCAATTTAAAAGGAAAAAACACCGATACTTCTAAGAGAGAATATAACAATCAATCACTCTGAAACTTGTTTTAGCCTTTAAATGCCAATAAAAAATTATTGCACACTAATTAAGATCTGTACTTTATACAGGCTGATGAAATTTCTATACAAATTCTTTTAATATATCTTTGGTGGCCCACAATATGGTAAAACCTGAAATTTCAGAGGACTCACTAATACCATACTTCTTCATCTTTAGTTGTTTAGTCTTATATTTAGCAATTATTTGGTCTCAAGAAAAAAATGGTAAATATTTTTCTTCCTCTGAGTTTGAGTCACAGTGTACAGTATTCAACTAATTCAAAATAAAAAGAGGTAGCACAACAATAAGGGACTCGTGGGACAAAATGTGCAACAGAAAGAAAATAAGATTTCCAGCACTATAATACTATAATTACTAACTTGCTTTCCTCTAGCTTTTGTTTAGACAGCCCCCGTTAAATCAATCATACTTCTTTGTGTGCTTGACCAAAGTCCCATTCATTTCAATCAATTTCCTTTAAGTGTGGAATGAATCTTCATTTCTAGAAAGATTGTGTTTGAAGTTGAAGGTGAAGCTTAATACTGCCTTCTTAATTCCTGGGCCATCCCAACAAATAGATCATCGGCTGTTGCTTCTCAGTAGTCTTGCTCTTTTGCTGTTACTGCTGAGTGCAAGTTGGATTTGTTCCCTGATCTTATTATGACTGAGTGGGTCAATCTGCAGTGCATGGCCTAGACCTAGATGGATGCAGAGGAATCCTTTTGGGAGATGTGCCCATCTGAGTTTTGATGATGGTGGTTGTAGAATGTTATTGTCACTGAGGAAGCTATTTGTGATGCTTTTCTTTCAAATCCTCTGTTTGTGAAGATAGGTTCTAGGAAACAATTAGGACTACTACTGCTATATGTCCTCTCTGCTTGAGCTGTTTGATTCTATTGCTAGGTTGATAGTAGAGTTTGTTAAACTTATGATTGTGACTTCAATTTTCTCTTCCGTGGGATGAGTGATTTACGAGTTTTTATTTTTATTATTTATTTATTATTTAACTTTTATACAGCCCCCTCTCCCAAATAGGGACTCAGGGCGGTGAACAGCCATAATAAAACAATACAGTCCATAAAATTTAAAATAGAATTAAAAATTATTAAATTAGTGGCTGAATTTGAGAATAAAAACCAATAAAAACCCGATAAAAGTTTAAAATTTAAAAAATTAAAACCCTTCTAATGGCACTAGGCCAGACCAACCTACTGAAAAAGGTATCTTCAGCGCATGCCAGAAGGCCCATAGGTCAGTGTTGGCTCGTATCTCCATAGGTAGCTCATTCCAGAGGGAGGGTGCCCCCACAGAGAAGGTGCCCCAGAGGGAGGGTGCCCCCACACCCTCAGAGCTGCCAGCTGGCATCGCCCAGCCGGCAGCACCCCAAGGAGGCTCACCCTTTGGGAGTGCACTGGCCGGCGGGAGGCCGATGGTGGCAGCAGGCGGTCCCGTAAGTACCCGGGTCCCAAGCCATGGAGTGCTTTAAAGGTGATCACCAACACCTTGAATCGCACCCAGAAGGCCACCGGCAACCAATGCAACTCGCACAGGAGCGGTGTAACATGGGAACTCTGAGAAGCCCAAAAGATCACCTGCGCAGCCGCATTCTGCACCAGCTGAAGCCTCTGGATGCTCCTCAAGGGGAGCCCCATGTAGAGAGCATTGCATGCAATAGTCTAGACAGGAGATGATGAGGGTAGAAGTGACCGTGCACAATGCACCCCGATCCAGAAAGGGCCGCAAATGGTAGATCCAACGGACCTGACAAAAAGCCCCCCTGGCGACGGCCACTATATGGTCTTCTAATGACAGCCGTACATCCAGGAGGACACCCAGATTGCGCGCCCTCTCCATGGGGGTCAAAATTTCTCCCCCCATGGCCAGCGATGGAATAAGCTGGCTGTACATGGGCGCAGGAAACCACAGCCACTCAGTTTTGGTCGGGTTGAACTGAAGCCTGTTAAGACCCATCCAACTCCGCATTGCCTCCAGGCACTAGGTCATCACTTCAACAGCTTCGTTGGGGTGGCCTGGGGTAGAAATGTATAGCTGAGTGTCATCAGCATACTGATGAAACTCTATCCCAAAACCACGGATGATCTCACCAGCGGCTTCACATAAATGTTGAACAGAAGGGGCGAGAACACAGACCCCTGAGGTACCCCACAGAACAGGGGCCTTGGGGTCAATCTCTGCCCCCCTGCCAACACAAATTGTGAGCGTCAGAGAGGAAGGAGGAGAACCACTGTAACATGGTGCCTCTCACTCCCAACCCACCCAACCACTGCAATAAGATACTGTGGTCGACAGTATCAAAAGCCACTGAGAGATCTAACAGGACCAAGACAGGAACAACCCCTGTCCCGGGCCCTCCAGAGATCATCCACCAATGTGAACAACGCCGTCTCCGTGCTGTGCCCCGGCCTGAAACCCAATTGGAGAGGATCCAGATATACCGTTTCCTCCAGGTGCTGAGGAAACTGTCACGTCATCACACTCTCAACAGCCTTCTCCACAAAGCGAAGGTTGGAGACCCGACAATAGTTTGATAATAATGTTGGGTCCAGGGATGGTTTCTTGAGGAGGGGCCTCACAAAAACCCCTCACTCAAGGAAGCATTGATAATACCCTGGAGCCAACCTCGTGTAACCTGCCGGGTGGCCAAAACAACCAGGAGGGACACGGATCCAGTAAACATGTGGTAGCGTTAAGCCCACACAGAATCCTGTCCACGTCCTCTAGGGTCACAGGATCGAACTTCCCCCAAATGACCTCATCAAAATCCACCCCCACCCTCCCGCCCAGAGTTGCCCAGTCAGAGTCCAGCCTGTCCAGCGATTTTGTCCTACAAATATCTAGAAAAATCCTCGGCCATCCTTGCAGGGGATCCTCCCACGCTCCCACTTCTAAAAGGGAGCGGGTGACCCTAAACAGGGCGGCCAGGTGATTTTCTGCGGACGCAATAAGGGCGGAAAAGTAAGATCGCTTTGCCGCCCTTATCGCCACTAAATAGGTCCAAATGTGGGATCGCAATAGTGTTTGGTCAAATGCGGAGTGGCTGGTCCTCCAACCACTTTCTAGGTGTCTTTTCTGGTACTTCATCTCCCTCAGCTCCTTGGAAAACCAAGGAGCCAATTGGGATCGGCACCGGGTCAGAGGCTGCAAGGGCACGACTTGATCAAGGGCCTCAGCCGCCACCCTATCCCAGGTGGCCACCAAGTCCCCAACTGAGTCATGTGTGCGAGTCTCGAGTTCATAGCAATCATGAACTTAATTCATATCTTCAAGAGAGCAATGCACATAGATGGTTACACATTGGATCTGGCCTTCACTTTAGGGAAGTTGTAACATGATTTGGTGTTTGAGGACATTAACATCTGCCATGATCGTGTTGCACTTGATTGCTTTAAGGGGCAGTTCAATTGATGCTTTTATTAAAAACGTGGAAAACTAGGTGATTATGGTTTTAGATCAGATTGCTTTTTGTTAGAGATGTCTCTGCTGACTGGTCAGAGCTATATGGGAAATAATGTGTGGTTAAGTGCAAACATTATTGAAAGAGGAAGTGGTTTTACCTATTTTGAAGGAGTGTTTCCCCTCCATGAGAAGTCAGCAATGAATGCTGAATGCTCAGTCAAATTTTAGATCTGGAACATTACTAAGTAGTATTGACCATACATTTAGTTGAGCTCTCGTAGGACTGGTGCAAGTGTCCTATTCTTTTCAGATTTATTGGCATGTTTTCCAAGCATCAATCATGATATCTTGCTGCAGTGACTCCAGTAATTGTACACACTGTGGTATGTGTCTCTTCTTCTTTCTTCAGGGGTCAATTCCATTTGATATTGCAGAGCAGAGGGAGAGGAGAGATGAAGCTAAAGAGTTCAGTTTAAGCTTTCAAATCAGATTGTATTTTCCTAGAGGGAATTTGTATGCAATTTGGGATTTTCCTTGATTCATCACTCTTGTTTGAAGAGCAGGTAACTGTTGTAACTAAGGGGGACTTAACCCAGAATCATGTTGTGCACTACAGTTATGCCTATTCTAGATTGGGAAGTCCTTCTCACCTACTGCAATGCCACCAATTTGGGGCTTGTCTTGAAAATCCCTTAGAAGCTACAGTTAATCCGAATACCGCATTGAGAATGATTACAATTTCATCTTGGTATTCCAGTGTAACACTTCTGCTTTGAAAATTGCATCACTGCCAACTGGCTTCTGGAATTCAAAGTGCGGATGGAAGTTTATAAGGCTCTTATAAAGCTCTTATTTTTATAAGACCGCCCTTCTTCAGCACACTTTGTATCCCATCAATTAAATGTCACCTTAAGAGATCCAGAAGACATGTTTTAATATCCTTCCCCTGCCCTATGAATCTGTGTTCCCTAAGGTCTATATATGGGGTTGATCTTTCTGCTCATTCAAGAAAGCCATAAAACTTTAGGCCAGGACACTTTGTGAATTTGCTGGAGTGATCAAAATTTCTGTCCTCTTCATATTCAATTTTATCTCATTATGCTTGTTATGTTTTTTCATCTTCTTTGTAAAAGAGTTACTTTGTAGTTGAATGGTCTAGAAAACGTGCGTGCATATGTGCATGCATTAGTTTCTCTTTTTATTAATATCTAAAAGCAGCCAAGTCAATGTTATTCCTTTAAGGATAAAGAAAAAGGGATGACTATACTTTCAAAGAGTTTGCTCTGTATTATGAGATTTGTTGACATATGCTAGAAACATTTCAATATTTGCATAGCTTTGCTTGGATTTGCCAATAAGAGAAAATTATCTGATAAAATAGATTTTCTCTGCATTTTCTGTTGAAATTGTAATTTTTCATCTTATTTCACTCTTGAAAGGAATGCTACATATAATAAAATCATTCATAGCAAGTATATTTGGACCAAGGAACATTTTCCCTAATTAGACATAATGTATTGACTAGAAGTCATTCTCCGTATAATGTTTTAAAATCCCAAAAGCACTTTTTCAAAGGGCAACTGGACTTTGTTTTTCCTTGAGGACGTATTACTTCTCATTCAAGAAGGTTCCTTAACTCTGATTGTGTTAAAACTATTAAAAAAACTAGGGAACTAAAGTGTTCAGTACTTAAAAACATACTGAAAAGAGATATATTTATAGCAAACAAAATACTAATTCTATGCTTTGTTGACGGTGGATTCGTGTGCTTCCTCTCTACTTAAAGAGTTTATCTGTATCTTTCTTACTGACACCTATAGAAGGGAAAATGTTGACATTGAACCCTGAACTAATTCTTAGCTTTTAGAAATTGGTTTAAGAGGACATAAAAATTCATGCCACATTCTGATGCCATCAGGGCCCTCTTTCTTAGCAGGTTCCTATCTGAGCAGTGGCAACTTTTGCAGATGCAAATCTTTTTCAATATGAGGGAATGAGCCCACAGTGACTTCCCATCAGCTATGCACCCAATATGCCTAGGGTTGTTCCCTGAGCAATCTAAAAGAACAGTTTTAAAAAATCATTTTCTAATTTATGTTTTCTAACTTAAGTCATATTATATCTTTGATAGAGAATATTGAGATGCAATATAAAAATGGGAGGAAACTTCTGGAGATAACAGGTAGAAAAGACTAAATCAGAAAAATGTAAAGGAAGATTGATAAACAACAAATGTTTCAAAATATAAAATTATATGAAATATCCCCCTGCCCAAAGGTAAGTTCCTTGGGCAAAGCAATCACATCTTTGTTCCTAAAAGGTTCCTGTTAGTTATGTTCAATAATTCATGTCATTTGCTCCTTGTTTAAAGTGATGGAATAAAACTAATTTTAAAACACTATGAAGGGGGCACTTTGCTATGATAGAATCGCTAGACCTGTGTTGCAAAAATCCATTTTTTTCCTACCAGATGGCAGCAAAGTGTTCTTCATCTCTTTGCTATCATCTAAATGTTACTTGGATTTAGGCCAGATCCAGAGGCTTAACTTCTGAGTTAAAGACACATATGGTACCAGATTTGCTACGTAGTAGCCTATAAAAAACAAAAGAGTAACTTTTTATCAGTTGGAATGAGTGAACAAATTGACAATAATTCTGAAGGATAATTGCTGTGATTAGAATATGATCAAAAAAGCAAATCAGAAAACTAGATATAAAAACATAACAAAAATATGGCATGTTATACTAGATAGACAAGAATAAAAAAGTAAATAAATTGAGGAAATTCCAGAATTGGAAAGAGCTAATTCAATCCTTGAGGAAGTGGAGGAAATAAGTAAAAACATTGACATTATAACAAAGGAAAACAGTGTGTAGCATTACAAAGATAACATTTGCCCAGGTAACTGTTTGGATAGTACTTTCTTTTTCCAAATGCAGAGAACAAGACAGTCTCTTCTTTGTTATTTGTTCAAACAAAATATTTTAAAACTATTAGGGAAAAACAAAATGGGTGTCTACATGATTTTCCTATATTACCCATTGCAACCAAACATTAATTAAAGGACAACATAGGAATGGAGAATCTCTTATATTCATTAGAAAATGTTACCCAATTGGTCCAAAATTACAGAATAAATAAATCTAAAATCCATAGTAGGGCAACAATTTTCTTAGGCCTAATTGAGCTGGCACAAGCAAATATATAAGATTTTCCTATAAATCTTTATTGGGGAGATAGTACAAAAATAAAAATAAAGAAAGTAAAAAGCTGTTCAAATTATGATAAGAAAGTCTGCATTTCATCCATTGTCACTGATAGTTATTACAAGCATCTAGATCAGGGATGTCCAACCTTGGCAACTTGTGAACATCAGCTCCCAGAATTCCTGAAGCAGTCGTGCCAGTTGGTGAATTCTGGGTGTCCACAGGACTAAAGTTGCTAAGATTGAACATTTCTGATCTACCAAGGATTCTGGGGCGGGGGGAAATCGAAAAACTGCTTTCTCCTTTCCCTACTGAAGGACAAAGGAATTATTCCCTAACAATTCTCCAGTCCAACGAAGAGTAGAAAGCACTAACACCTAGTGAATATTGCATTCATCCAAGATAATGTTTATAAATGTGAAATAAGACATTAAACTGTTTTTTAAATCAAGTTTTTTTATTTCAATCTATATATATATACATCAATATATAAACAGTGTGGCACCAATACCTCATACATTTTAGTACAAGCAAAATTAATAAAACCAACCATATCTTTTGATACACATATTCACATTAAATTATAATCCTTCATTACTAATTTTTTTAACATTTCAATACTATCACCATATCATTAAAACATACCTAGTAATTCCATTATTCAATTTCCTCTCCTATTTTTTATTTTTTAAATAAAATTTCCCATTTGGCAAGCAATGTGGTTCCAGGTTTCACATCTCAATACAAACATGACCATTCATCTTACTTATTCAATTTCATGTCACATTATTCCTCACTGACATTAAATTCATTAGGCTTATTTTGTCCAATCTCAGTTCATATAATGACTTGTTTCATTTTTCTTAGGATATTCTCACATCTTATTTACAATATTATCTAAAATTCTTGTCTCATTTCTATTATTTCTATTATGTCCCATATTGTCTTTATCTGTCACATTTGCAATTTTGTCAATCCTTATTCTATTAATTCTAAGAATTGTCCCCTTTGGTTGTTAATTTGCAGTTACCACCTTCATTCTACTTTAATAACAATATTTCTCTATTTACTACGTATCAGATATACATATATTTTATATCAGTTTCCGCATAGCATTTTCTCAATCACCTTATAAATTGTCTATACATTGCAAAAATATTAATCTAGTCAGTTAGTTATAGCAACTGATATTAATCTTCCCATAATAATTCTCATATTTTATATATCACTGATCATCATAATGTTCCATATTTAATATAGCGATAATCCTTTAATAAAAAAGAGAAAAGAGAAAAAGAAAAAACAGTTGCAATCTTATCTATTTTCAATACTTATTCTCATATATCACAACACATTACCTTGTGGAATCTCCTTCCCATCCTTTTTTACCCATTATCTCTCACTCTCCTAACAATATAATTTCTTTTCATTCTTGTTTGCTTCCTGTTTCTCTTTATTTTTTGGTCTTTTCTCTTAATTCCCCCTTTCCCCATTATTATTCCCCTCCATTTCTCATTCCAATTATTATTATTTATCTCCCTCCCTCTCTTGATCTTTCTTTTGTGCTTCTCTTTTCTGATTTTTCCCTTTCCTTTTTTTTCATTTTCCGAACCATTCCTCCTTTTGTCATCACATCAAATCACAAGTTTTTAATTTTAAGTCCTTTCCCCCCTGCTTAAATAATTGTTGCTCTGCTTGATCTTCAAAGCTGGTTGCCTCTCCTCCCCCTCTGGTTCTCTTTGTTCTTCTACCAGCTGAGTTGCCATTTCTAGTTTCTGTAATATATTGCTGCACATTTCCAATCTCATTTTCATCATTTTCTTCAAATGTTGTAAATCCAATCTTATTTCAACAAATAATTCCTCCATTGTGTCTGTTCCTTCTCCCCACGCTTCCTTGATAAATTTGTCCAATCCAAAAGTCCAGTATGTTATTTCAACCAGCATCTTTTATATTTTTTTATAACAATCAATGTCCAAAAGTATTTTTTCCAAGTCTTCTAGTAGGCCCTTTTCCAGCTGTTTCCCAAAGTCACCAGGTGGTTCTAAAACAATGTTTTCAGATATCTTTCCCCTTATAGTATTCTGTTATCACTTTTCAGGGTTTTTATTTTATTATAATTTTATTATTATTTTCTTTTAAATTCCAAACTCCAATTTATTGGAAAGACCAAGCCCTTTTAAAAGAGTCACTGAAATTTTTCCTGTACCATCTGGTGGCACTCTTTTTCCACAATTCACTCTTTTTTTTACTTTTGCTTTCTTTTTTAATTATAAAACTTTTATTAAGTTCGCTAATTTAAATTATTAGCTATTATTTCTTTTCAACACATTCAATTCCAGCATTTATTTATGCCTATCTAATGCCAAAAATCCAATAGTTATCCACTTTATTTTCCAAGCCTTTTGTGCTCAAATATTCTCCTCTGAATTTTCTCCTCCAAATTAATTCATTGCAATAATTCAAGCCAATTAAATAAATTCCAATTTCTTTCTCACTCTCTCTAGTCACTGCCTCTACACACTTTCCTTCAAAATAGTCCTTTTGTTTCTTAATACTGGAGTACCTTAAAGTCCATGTATTTTGTCTGGTTCACATTCCACTCGCTGCTTCTTCTCTCCAGCACAGTCTTAGTTTCCCAGACTGCTCCTTGTCTTCATGGTGGCCATTTTAGACCACAGCTGCAACTTGCCTTTGGAAGGGGTTTTTCTTGTCAGGGAGGGGAGTTCAACCCTCCAAGTGATTCCCCCTTTCTTCACCACCCTTCCTGGGTGATTCTGGTCTCATTCGGGACCCTCCAACAAGTGAGCTTGGAGTAAAACCTCATACGATCATGGATTCCGCTCCGAATCCAACGATGAGCAACTGGAAATTGCTTTCTCCTTTCCCTACTGAAGGACAGAGGAATTATTTCCTGACAATTCTCCAGGTCCGATGAAGAGTAGAAAGCACTAATATCTAGTGAATATTGCATTCATCCATGATAATGTTTATAAACATGAAATAAGATATTAAACTGTTGATGTTGAAAGAGAAAGATTTAGCTAACATTAGAGCTTTCTGAATTTGCTTTCTTCAAATATGTATTCTTTAAAAATAAAAAAATATATTGTTTTCTTTGAAAACTTGGTTTGATATATTTATTCAGCAATTTTGTTAGACCTTCACAAATCATGGAAACAGAATTACTATCTAATGTGTTTAATAGAGTACATCTTGTACATATTAAAAAATACTTACTGAATTGAACTATTTAATAGATTAGTTCAATCTGTCACTTTTAGCTCTTAAATTCAAATTATATTCATTGCCTTGATAGACAATGAACACTATCAGGAGCGGAGAATGCAATTCTCTAGGCTTTGTAAAATCTCTCCACAAATTCATCTATGCCAGAATTAGAACCACAACTCTCATAAATCATAACCCCAATTATTCACTGTTTTTAAAGAATCAAGCTTACTTTTAGCGACCTACTTTGACAACTGCTTTGATAATTTCAGGCAGAAAATCAGCGTATAAATGATAAATTAAACAAACAGGATTTACTTTAATTAAACAAGCTATTTGCTTACTTCAGGAATGAGATCAAGTATGCAGTTAATACTTTGAGGTGCAACTCTCGATTCTAACTGGAGGAGTGAGTTAATGAGTTAATGGAAGGTATATAAGTGCATGTGGGTTCTTACATTGCCCTCATAGAATAACAGTACATATGTCACAAAGCCAGAACCTGGACAGATGCATGGTGAAACTGAATGACTCAAAATCAGCAAGGAGTGAGAAAAAAACTATATTGATTTTCCCTTTATTTTAACTTACTTAGTTACTTAAATATTTACATGCTTGAGATAAGTTAGATTGGAAGAAGATGAGTGTGATTTTAAAAATGGAAGAAGAAACATTATCAACCTGCACGATGTTGATGACACTACCCTGACATTGCAAATGAATTGAATATCCTAATTAAATGAGTGCAGTGAAACCTGGAAGCAACACTAAATTAAATTAATTAAATTAAGGCCATGTTAATGACAATAGGTACAGCAACCAAACTTGGAACTGACAATGAAGATATGGAAAACTTTGGCCTTAAGACTTAGCAATAAAGGAACCAACAGTCAAGAAATGTGTTGCACACTGGCACTTGGAAAAGCAGTAAAGAAGACCCTGGAAAAGATATCCAGGTACCAGGAGTGTCTATATTTACATTGGTCAGAATCATGCAGGCAGTGTTTTTCTCTATAATGCTCTATGGATGTGAAAAGAGAAAATGACTCCTGGAAATACCATGGATAGCCAAGAAAATGAACAAATGGATCATTTAACAGATTAAACCATAGTTCTCACCTGAAGCATAATTAATGTACCACAAATTATCATATTTTAGAGACATAATTGTGAAGGCCTAGAGGTTCTTGAAAAGTTCATAATTTGGGGAAAGTTGAAGGAAAGAGAAAGAGCAGACAATACCAATAAGCTGGATAGATTCAGTTACGTTGACAATGGGTTCCACTGAAGGACCAGATTGGGGACAATTGATCCTGGAAAAAATCCATTTATATGAATGTTAAAAGTTGACACTAACTTGATGACAGATATAGATATAGGTAACATATAAAACATTCTCTTCTCACCCATAGGGATGGTATGTGTCTTCCTCAATTGTGGGTCCTCTACCAGAGGCCTGGGAATTTGAGAGTTCAGTACATAGCTACTCCTAGCAATGCACTCTTTTGGACAGAGATCTCTGATGTTGTTCCTATGATGTGTTGGACCCCATTCACCCAGTTCAGGAATTTGTATCACCATTAGGACTACTTTTCACATCCTCTCCAATTCCACCTTCAAGCTCTGGAACTTCTCCAGTTCCTGATATTCCTTCCTGATATTTGGCATTGCATATGACACCAACTTGATGACACCTTGTGCGTATGTGTGTATTATATGTATTATATGTATGAGAGCTCATCTGCTTATTCTGCAAAAGACAGTATAGAGTTTTGCTGTGTGACCTTCACACATACAACTCTGATCTTCAGGCCAAGGGAGCATTGGCAGGAAGCAATCACTTTCAGATAAATGGTTTCTCCTTCAATGTTGCCAGAAGCAATCCTTTTTTTGTACACAGGACTAACTCAGGACTCTGCACCTGGGGCTGAAACATCCATCCTTTGTATCCCACCCAATAGGCTACTACTTGACTATTTATTTCAACATTGGCAATGGGACAGTATGAGACACCACATGACTCAGGAGGCTGGGAAGAGGATTTAAGGCAAGGCAGTGCATTCTCAAGTGAAAGTGGGGGTCAGGGGATTTTGGAGGAATAGAAGGCACCCTGCCTTTGCTGGCTGAGACACATGCCTAATAGCAGAAGGTTCGCTTTGCAGTTCTTCCCTGTGAAGTCCTCTCAACTGCCCATTGAGCTTCCACTCCTCCTGCCTGACCATAGTCCTTGGTTTTCCCTTTTCCCTGAAAGTGAAAGATGTTGCTCTTTTTTTCTTCACCCTCCTCCCGCTGGGGGGACTTGGGCAAGGCAAGGGGCTGTCCTTTCAGCGGATGGTTTGCCGCCGCTGGTATGACGGTTTCAGAGTCTCTGCCGAAAGGCGGGCAGAGCAACCGAAAGAAGTCAGCCTTCCAGTTTGTCTCCTTCAAGCTGAGCGCGGGGAGGCGCCGGGGGCAGGGTCTGAGGGGAGAGCGGCGTTTATAATCTGTTGCTCGCAGAGACAGTTCTGCGCCTCCTGCCAAGATGCCTCCGGTGGCGGGCTTCTTCCTTGCGGTCTGCGTTGGGGTGGCATTCGCCTTAGAAGACCCCCCGATGCCTCCTGACTACAACAAGACCGAGAAAGGGGCCAGCCTGTTCGCAGACGCTTATAACACCACCGGGGAAATGATATTCTCACAAAGCATCACCGCCAGCTGGAATTACAACACCAACCTGATGGACCAAAAAGCTCAGCAGCTGCAGGTAAGCAAACAGAGGTCGCCCCTGACCTCATGCTGTCTCCCCGGGAGCTCCAGTTGTCATTTGAAGGGCAGGGTAGGACCGGGCTGGATCCGGGGCGACAACGGGGCGACGGAAGCTCTCCATCACCTCTCCAAAACGACTTTTCTTCTGATATTCTCAGCCCATTTTCTCACATATCGCTTTTGTCATTCAAAAAGTGAGAGGTCATAAGAGATCTCTCTCTCTCCTCTATCGATCCTTGGATTTGGTGGCGGTGCTAAATGTCTATTTCTACACGTTCATTTAGTTCCCCCAAATCCTTAGCACTTGGCCTATTAGGGCAATAGTGGTTGTGTAATGAGAAATCCTTTCTGGCCTCTAAGCATGTTAGTCTTCCATTTTTAAACTAAGAAAGCAGTTTGCTTAAGGTTAATTAACTCAACTCAAACTCAATTAAATAATTTATACCCTACTCCTGTGAAGGTTTCTCAGAGCAGACAGCAACGTAATAAAAACTTACAGAAAAACAAAATATTTGCTGTTTTAAGATAAAACAGCAAAATATAAATGATCTTAACTTTAGCAATTTGATGAGAAATTCAGAATCACCTTATCACTGAACTTACATGAGTTAGCTCATCTTCAGCCATTAATATTTCTGACCAAATAACATCCAGCTGCTTCTAAGGACGCCTTAATGCTTCTTTCTCCCTTCCTTGAGTTCTTGCAGGATCAGAATAAAGCATCTGAAGCATCAGAATTATAAAAACCAGTAAATCAGCTAACTGACACAAACAAAATGACCCCATATTTAATTTCCAGAGCTCACAGCTGTTTTCATGGCCACAGGTTGGATAGTTTCTAAATTGTAAGTTTAAACAATAAAAGATCTACAAATAGGAAAATCAAAACAGAGGAACAGCAGAACTCTCCTATACAAGTAGGCATACATATATTGGGATCTTTATAGTTTAGAAAAATATAACAAGATTGCCAGAAAAAGCATGAACTCTGGAATAGGGAAAGTGGATACAATATTTTTTTATCCTCTCACTCCCTCATGAGATAAGCTTAATTAAAAAAAAATCATTATAAATGATTCAGCCAAAGGTCAAGGAAAGGAGTAAAAGGATCCCGGCACATCCATTCTCATTATACACCTACCAACCAATTCCCAAAGATCAGTACCAGATAAACAGGAACAATAAAGAAAGAAAAACTACCCCAATCAAGTAGGACTAGCTATTGTACTCCATATAAAGAATCAAGAAGCTCCTTAGACTGGATATTGACTGGATATTACCTATCTTGCCAATGAAATGTTTGCAGATGAAAAAGCAAGCTCATAATCTTAGAAAGTGGAGTTATCTAGTGAAATTAGGTGGCATGATGGCATCTAGGATGGACAAACAGATATGTTTTCTATATATTCACATGTACCAATTTAGAGGGATTTAAGAAGAGATAGGCAAAAGGAAGCTATGGCAGTAGAGAAAAATTATTCCCACTATCTTTTGTGCTTTATTGTGTGCTAATGGATTTTTTTTTATTTACAGATCTCATTCTTCCAAAATAGATAAATGTATCTAGAGAATACCCTATCCAGCTCACTTCAGTTCTCACAATTCAACATCATAACTTGGTGTTGAATATTGGACGTCAACAGATGAGCTTAAATATTAAGCAGTAGACTGTTCTACAGTGGGTGGCAATTAATTCTGGGCATCTAGAATGTAATCTAGAAATTACTGACTGACTTTCCTCTTAGATCTATAAAGATTGGTCTTTTTATGTGAAGTGAAGGAGATATTAGTCCAATTATATTTACAAGAAGCAAGTGACTGCTTCTAATTTGAGTTTCACAAAATATTCTGCAGTTATGATTTAATTGCTCACTATCGAAGATATATTTTAGTAGACTTACAGATAAGATAAAATAAAATAAAATAAAATGTGGATCCCCAACCCTAGTCCGTGGGCCAGTGCCAGTCTGCGGCATGTTAGCAACTGAGCTGTGCAGACCACCAGAGCCCCATCCGTGGGATGCAGGCAGCACACAAAACCACATTCCCTCTGACCTGCAGAAAAACCTTTCTCCATGTATCGAGTCCCTGAGGCCTAAAAGGTTGGGGGCTGCTGTTCTATCGGGTGAGATTGCAACAGCACAAGTAATTTAGGCTGCTTTGCTAAACAGCCTTTAGGGTTTTATTCTCTTTCCTGCCCACTTTCCAGACATTACTGTGAAATTTCTACACGAGTAAAGGATGTTATGTTTCAGAAAAGCAAAAAGGAAGAAAGAAAGAAAGAAAGAAAGAAAGAAAGAAAGAAAGAAAGAAAGAAAGAAAGAAAGAAAGAAAGAAAGAAAGAAAGAAAGAAAAAGTTGGTAGTCAAGGATTGTTTAGATCTTCTTCAGTGATGTTGTGATAGAAATACAGTTGAATTATCACTAAGATTAACTAATGGATGGGAGGCACAGTGGCTCCATGTTTTAAAATATGCTTCCAAAGATCTACACTCCAACGATTTGAGTCCTACCACTGTGTGACGGAGTGAATTCCCATCATTTGCCTCAACTTTTACCAACCTAGCAGTTTGAAAGCATGTAAATGCAAGTAGATAAATAGATGCCACTTTAATGGGAAGGTAACAACATTCCATATTCCATTGTATGCTTTGCATCATGTCATACTAGATACATGACCATGAAAACATCTTCAGACAGTGCTGGTTTAAAGAAAAGGAGATGAGCTCTGCCCCTAAAAATCAGCTACAACTAATGGAGTAAAACCCGCAGGGATTGCTTTACCTCCTACTTTATGGAAGGGTTGAATCTTGACCCACAGCGGAAGAGCTGGGTTGTGTTGAGTAATACAGGGACCACTGATGAGTTTTGTACAACTGAGAACAGAAACGGTGGGATTTAAATGCTGGTGCTTCTGCTTCTCAAGTATTTATTTAAAAATGATTGTTTTTATGATGTTTCAATTTGACTGACTCTAAATATATAAAAGAAGAACAAGTTGCTTTCTTAGCATTAACAAGTAAAAAAAGTGTGCTGGAACATGTGGTGAAAGACAATCAGCAATGTTTAAAATAAGAACTTTAAATTTAGGGACAGGTTTCCTTTAAAATGGCTAGAAATTTTATTTTTTTTAATTGTGTGAACTGTGATACCTTATAATTAACCCAGAAAACAAACACTTTAAATATATAATCTAGATTAATTTAATGATTTCTGAGAAGAAATTTAAAAAGCATGCTTACCTAATCAGGTAAGCCTAACAATGATTAATTGTGGCTGCAATGTTTTTTTAAATGTGAGACATAAATTAGTAATCATAAACATTAATCTATAGCAAAGATATTGGTATCAAAATCATAGATAATTTTTTTTAAGATTTAAAAACTGAAGCTTGCTATAATTCAACCTGTAGACTATCCATATATTTCCAAATTACAGTTAGTGCTGGTGGGCTGCCTAGCCAGAGTGCCTTTCTGGTCTGGTGTTCAGTAATGTGGTGTTTCAGCAATAATAAGAAGCAGTAAAGAATAAAGAATGTCTCCTAGATGAAGAAAACAATACTTACTTTGCATGTGGTTGTATGTGTGATTTATCTGCTTACATAAATGTTTTAAAATGATGCCACCTAAAATACAAACAGATTGTCTAGGCTAAAAGAGGTGGGACAGCTGAATAATTTTGCAAGCAATTTCTTGATTTTTTTGACTACTCCATATTACTACTTTTACCATACGACATAATACCATGTGATATTTATTGCTACAATTTTTTCCTACTTGAGTATGTATTGAAAAGTGACCCTTGGGCTGTCAAGGAAAGCAACACATAGTTGCTGTTTCCTGTTTGTGTCCTGTTTCGCTTCCTTACCTCTGTTTTCTATATTATACATGTACAATAAAAATAACACAATCTAATAAACTGTAATGAAATAGAATGCTGAGACAAGACTGACATACACCTAGCTTTTGTAACCATAAAATGACAGTACTCCGGTTTTTTTCCCTATATAAGCTAAAACAAACAAGCCAATATAAGTAAGTGTATTTTGTACAATTCAACTTTTCTTGGCATAGAAGCAGGATAGCATTTTAGTCCAAAAGTATATTCAACATTGAATTCATTGAATGTACCGTTACCTAGGGTCAATAAACGTAATTTTTCCTAGTATGCTTGGTTGTAATAAGGGCACATACCTGTATTTCCTTTACTATTTTTCTCCTGTGACATAGATGCAAGAAAAAGGTAAAAATAATGTTCCAGTTTTCAACTAATAATGGTTTATTATTGCCTAACCTTGGCAAATTCAGCTTTGTTTACAGTTTTGTAAAGGAATTTGTCTTGGTGCATATGCTCTCAGTGTACTTAAAAAGAAAAGATATATTCGTCAAGAATCATAAGGCACAACACTTAGTCATAAGGTACAAATAAGCAATCAAATCATACTAGGAAACAGTCAATATAAATTGTAAGGATACAAGTAACAAAATTACAGTCATACAATCACAGTAGGAGGAGATGGATGATAGGAGTGATGAGAAGATTAATAGTAATTAATAGTAATGCAGACTTAGTAAATAGTTTGACAGTGTTGAGGAAATTATTTGTTTAGCAGAGTGATGGCATTTGGGAAAAAACTGTCCTTGTGTCTAGTTGTTCTGGTGTGCAGTGCTCTATAGCGTCGTTTTGAGGCTAGGAGTTGAAACAGTTTATGTCCAGAATGTGAGGGGTCTGTACATATTTTCACAGCCCTCTTTTTGACTCATGCAGTATACAACTCCTCAGTGGAAGGCAGGTTGGTAGTAATTGTTTTTTCTGCAGTCCTAATTATCCTCTGAAGTCTGTCTTGTTTCTGTCTTGTTGGGTTGCAGAACCAAACCATACAGTTATAGAGATGCAGATGACAGACTCAATAATTCCTCTGTAGAACTGTATCAGCAGCTTCTTGGACAGTTTAAGCTTTCTCAATTGGTGCAGAAAAAACATTCTTTGTTGTGCTTTTTTAATGTTTTTGATGTTAGGTGTCAATTTTAGGTCTTGAGATATGATAGAACCTAGAAATTTGAAGGTCTCTACTATTGATACTATGTTGTCTTAGTATTGTAAGTATGGGAGGGTTTCTCCTAAAGTCTACCATCATTTCTATGGTTTTGGGTGTGTTCAGTTCCAGATTGTTCCAGTCACACCACGAGGCTAATTGTTCAACTTCTTGCCTGTATGTGGATTCATCGTTGTCTTGAATTAGACCAATCACTGTTGTATCATCTGCAAACTTCAGAAGTTTAACAGATGGATCATTTGAGATGCAGTCATTGGTGTATAGGGAGAAGAGAAGTGAACAGAGCACACTGCCTTGGGGGGGCCCTGTGCTAATTGTACAGGTATCTGATGTGATGCTGCCTACCTTCACCTGCTGCTTCCTGTCTGTTAGGAAGCTTATGATCCACCTACCAGTGTGTTCAGGTACCGCTAACTGGTTTAGTTTAGTTAGAAGAAAGTCTGGAAGGATGGTATTGAATGCTGAACTAAAGAATACAAAGAGGACCCTTGAGTAGGTAATTGGAGATTCAAGATGTTGTAGGATGTAGTGTAGAGCCATATTAACAGCATAATCTGTTAATCTATTTGCTCGGTATGCAAATTGCAGGGGGTCGAACAGTGGATCTGTGATGGTTTTCAGGTGGGACAGCACTAGCCTTTCAAAGGTTTTCATAACTACAGATGTTAGAGCAACTGGTCTGTAGTCATTCAGTTCCTTGATGGAGAGCTTCTTCAGCACTGGGATGATAGTAGAGCATTTGAAGCAAGAAGGAACATAGCATATCTCTAGTGATTTATTGAAGATTTGGGTGAAAATGGGGGCCAATTGTTCAGCACAGACTTTTAGGCAAGAAAGTGTTATCTTGTCGGGGCCTGGTGCTTTTCCTGGCTTTTGTCTGTGTAATAAATCTTGCACTTCTTTTTCTGTGATCACCAGGAGTTGTAAACCCAATGGGTTGGGATCAGTTGTGGGAGGTTTGGCTGTTGTTGGTGGGTCTGAGATAGGGTCAATTGTAGGAGACTTGGCTATTGTTGATGTCTGAGATGGGGGTTGTGGAGATAGGTGGCTGTAATTTCCTTTCAAACCTGCAGTAGAATACATTCAGGTCATCTACCAGTTGTTGATTTCCTTCAGCCTGGGAAGGAGGTTTGCCGTAGCCAGTGATATTTTTAGAGTTTTCTACATATTCACTGACTCATTTGTTGAGAACTGATTCCTTAACTTTTCAGAGTAGCTCCTTTTTGCTGCTCTGATCTCCCTTGTTAATACATTTATGGCCTGATTGTACAGCATTTCATCACCTTTTCTGTAGACTTCCTCTTTGGAGCAACATATCTGGTTGAGTTTAGCTGTGAAACAAGATTTATTGTTACTGTATATTTACAAGTTCCTGGTCAGTACACATAGGTCTTCACAGAAGTTGACATATGATGTTACAGTATTTGTGAGTCCATCTAAGTCTGCAGGTGTATCTTCGAAAATATTCTAATTGGTGCAATAAAGGCAAGCCTGTAGTTTTAACTTTGCTTCCTCAGTCCACATCCTCACTGATTTAATTGTTGGTTTCATGGTTTTAAGTCTTTGTCTGTAAGCAGGCACAAGGTAATTCATGCAGTTATCAGAGTGTCCCACAGCTGCTCATGATAAAGACGGATAAGCATCCTTTTTTTAGTGTTGTGTAGCAATGGTTTAAAGTATTTTTGCCTCTAATGGGACAATTGATATTCTGAAAATATTTTGGAAGCTCTTTCTTTAAGTTGCCTTTGTTGAAATCTCCTAAAGCTATGGGAAGGGAATCTGGGTATTTGGCTTCAGACTCCATGATCTGGTCAGCTAGAGTTCATAATGCCTTGTTTACACAAGCTTGTGGGGAAACATACACAGCTATTAGGAGAAATGAGGATAACTCATGTGGAGAATAAAATGGTTTACAATTGATAAGTTAAAACTTTAAGTTTTCATCACAGAATTTATAGATTATAGTTATATCCTGAGACCAGTTGTTTTTTTTATAAATAAGTTTTTTATTTTTTATATTTTAAAAATATCTCTTTTGGTGAACAATGTGGTTCCAGGTTTTTGCATTTCAATACAAATGTGGCCTTGATTACATATTCTTTTATCAAAATCAATTTCATATTATTTATATTCATCACAATTATTATATCCATTTCCAATTCATATCATAGCTTATTTCATTTTTTTTAAATATTCTCATATCTTAATTTTAAAATGGTATCTAAAATTCTTATTTCATTTCTAGATTCATTATACTTATATACTTTTATCTGTCACATTTACAATATTATCATATACTTTTATTTCATTCACTATTCAATTAATTTCATCATAGTTCTAATAGTTCAAGAAAAAATTTACCCCTTTTAGTTATCAATTTGAGTATGCCACCCTTTTAACTTATACATTCCCCAGTTTACTTCCCTTTAATTCATAATAAAATTTTACCATAATATAATTACTTTTTAATTATCACATTCTAGATTAATAACAATAGTCTCCTAACTACTACATATCTCTCTCTCTCTCTCTCTCTCTCTCACACACACACACACACACACACACACACACACATGGTATTTAGGTTTCTTTGGGTATTTTCCCACGTAATATTTGTGCTTTTATTACAGCAACATTTTGGCAGAATCTCATCTGCCATCCTCAGGCTTGTGTATTGGGATTTTTTTAATTTTGTGTGTCAGGCTTGGCAGCCATTTTTTGTTATATATATATGCAGGTCTTGGCATGTTCGGGTCTTTTCCTGTGTAAGATTGAGAGTACCAAGATACTCTCAATCTTACATAGGAAAAGACCCGAACATGCCAAGACCTGTATACCTGTACCCATGAAAATCTATGAAAACCAATATATATATATATACATACATACATACATACATAGTCAGATTCCATATGGTATTTTTTCCCTCAATTGCATTCTAAATAATTGTTTCAGAAATATTAGTCTATTCAATTAATTATAGAAACTGATATTAATCTTTCTATTACAATCTTTATCATTCATTTTAACTTTATTCTTCTTTGCACTTCATTCTTATCATAAATTCCCATTTCCACAATTATTCCAGTTAGAGCTATATGTGATTTAGCCATAATCCTTTAAAAAAGAAACCAACCTCCCCCCAAAAATCAGTTCCAATCTTTTCAATTTTAAAGTCTATATTCTTGTATACTGTAACATATTACTTTGCAAAATCCCCTTTCCTATTTCTTATCTACCCATTATTTCTAGATCTCCTAACTATGTAGTTTCTTTTCATTTTTGTTCACTTTTCACTTCCCTCTCTTTCTGGTTCTTTCTCTTAATTGCTCTTTTTCGTTTATTATTTCCCTCCATTTCTTATTCCAGTTTTTATCCTCCTCCCTCTTTTGAAGTTTCTTCTTTTTGCTGTTTCCTTTTTCTTTGTTTAACTTTCCAAGTAATTTCTTCTTTAATTATCCCATCAAACCTTCATGTTTTAATTTTAAGGGGGTAGCGAGGGGTCTCGCTTTGGCTGGGGTGTCGGAAGAGCCGCCGGAGGAGCCGCCGGGAGGCCGCCCGGGTGACTTTTTGGGGCGGCGGCGGAGATTCGGTGGAGGCCGTGGAAGCCGGGGCGGCTGCGGCGGCCGAGAGGCCAGGCGCGGAAGCCGCGGTGGCCGGGAGGCCGGGCATGGAGCCAGCCTCCCCCCTCGACCCCCATGTATTGAGGGGGTGTCGAGGGGTCCCGCCCCATCCGGGGCGTCGAAGGAGCCGCCGGGAGGCCGCCCGGGTGATCTTTTGGGACGGCGGCAGCGGCGATTTTGCGGAGGCCGCGGCGGCAGTGATGACGGATGTGGACCTGACCCCCCCCCTTGGCCCCCATCCATTGAGGGATGCAATTGGCAGGGGCAACAACAGGACTGGCTGGCCCGAAGGACGCCGGTGATCTCGGTGGTGGTCCCTGATCCGACGATGGTGAGGGCTAGAAGAACATACTCCTCGGCGGAATTGCGGGCCCTCGGGAGGGTCCCCCACTCCCTGGAGTGGCCCTCCGGTCTATCGATGGCCTACCTCAAGGACGGTTCCTGGGATCCGGAGAGGTGGCATGGCCATCAAAAAAGGATTTTTAGAGGGGGTTTTAAACTTTTTAGATTTTTATTCGGGGTTTTATCGAGGTTAGGGAGGGCGACGAAGAGAGGGTTGGGGGATGGAAATTTATTGGGGTTAGGGAGGGTACCCGGTCCGGGTTTGGGGGATAGCCCGGGGGGATTTGGAGTCAGCCAGGCTGGAGTGCACGTCTGGGGGAACCCAGAGGGTCATGAGTCGTGGGGGCAAACACAGGGTGTGGGTTTCATTGGCACCATAAGTGGGAGGGGCAGATATGACGGGGGTAGAGGGCCATATCAAGTTAGGGGATCGCGTGCCCGCTGTCTCCAAGCGGTGGCGCGCTCCGACCCTCCCGACCCGTCTGGCAGGCCTGGTTGTGCAGAGTCTCAGGCCCTGAGTACCCGGCTGATGTTATGTAATGCCAGGTCCGTCGTTAACAAGGCCCCCCTGATTTGCGATCTCATTCAGGAGGAGGGTGTGGACCTGGCAGGGGTCACCGAAACCTGGTTGGGCCCAGAGGGCGGTGTCCCTCTGGTAGAGATTTGCCCACCAGGTTTCCAAGCATTCCATCGACCGAGGTCTCAGGGAAGGGGTGGTGGGGTGGCGGCGATTATTAGAGAAGTCCTTTGTCCTAGGGAGGCCACTGTTCCTCAGACGGCTGGTTGTGAGTCTCCCTTTGTGAAGTGGGGTCGGGGGGTTCAGATGGGCCTGTTGTTAACGTACCTGGCTCCCTGCCACGTGTCATCGGCCCTGCCCGGGCTCCTCGAGGTGATAGCCGGGCTGGCAGTTGAAACCCCCAGGCTTTTAGTCATGGGTGATTTCAACCTGCCTTCGCTCGGGGAAACCTCTGGGGTGGCCCGGGAGTTCCTGGCTTCCATGACGGCCATGGATCTGACCCAATTAGTTTCTGACCCCACTCACACGGGGACACACACACTGGACCTGATTTTCGCCTCTGGTCAGTGGTTGAATGATCGCGTTGGAGATCTAGTTATAAAACCCTTGTCATGGTCTGATCATTCTCTTCTTAGACTGGACTTCGGTGCCGCCACCCCCCATCGCAGGGAGGCGGAGCCGAGGAGATGGTTCCGCCCCAGGCGCCTGATGGATCCGGAACGGTTCCAGATGGAGCTTGGGCCATTTCCTGAAACTCTGGCTCATAACTCGGCCACAGACTTGGTGGCCACCTGGGATAGGTTGGCCGCGGAGGCTCTGGACCGAGTTGTGCCTTTGCGACCTCTGACTCGGCATAGATCCCACCTGGCTCCGTGGTTTACGGGGGAGCTGAGGGGAATGAAATGCCGGAAAAGACATCTGGAGGGCATCGGGAGGGCCAGTCGTGCTGAGTCTGATCAGACACAGGTGAGGTCCTATATTAGGACCTACCTAGTGGCGATAAGGGCGGCGAGGCGTTCACACTTCTCCGCCCTTATTGCGTCTGCAGAAAATCGGCCTGCTGCCCTGTTTAGAGTGACCCGCTCCCTGCTTGAGCCGAGAGCGCGGGAGGACCTCTTGCAGGGTAAGGCAGAAGAGTTTTCCCGATTTCTGCATGATAAAATCGCCCAGATTCGGGATGGGCTGGACTCCAGTTGGGTGGTCCCGGGGGAGGTGTCCGGGGCAGGTCTTGAGACGGTTATCTGGGAAGAGTTCGATCCTGTGACCGCCGAGGGTGTGGACAGACTTCTGGGGAGGCTGAATGCCACCACATGTTTATTGGACCCGTGCCCTTCCTGGTTGGTTTCTACCTCCAGAGAGGTGACACGAGGCTGGCTCCAGGGGATTGTCAACGCTTCGTTGACAGAGGGGGCGCTTCCGACCGCCCTGAAAATGGCGGTGGTGCGGCCCCTCCTCAAGAAGCCTTCCCTGGACCCGGCTCTTTTGAATAACTATCGTCCTGTCTCCAACCTTCCCTTTGTGGCGAAGGTTGTTGAGAGTGTGGTGGCGCGTCAACTCCCTCAGTATCTGGAGGAAGCATCCTATTTAGATCCGTTCCAATCGGGCTTCAGGCCCGGGCACAGTACCGAAACAGCATTGGTCGCGTTGGTAGATGATCTCTGGAGGGCCCGTGACAGAGGTTATTCCTCTGTCCTGGTCCTCTTAGATCTGTCGGCGGCTTTTGATACTATCGACCATAGTATCCTATTGCGGCGGTTGGAGGGGTTGGGAATTGGGGGCACCGTCTTGCGGTGGTTCTCGTCCTTCCTCTCGGACCGCTCGCAATTGGTGTTGACGGGGGGGGAGAGGTCCACCCCTAGGCCCCTCATGTGTGGGGTGCCTCAGGGGTCGGTCCTCTCCCCTCTTCTGTTCAACATCTATGTGAAGCCGCTGGGAGAGATCATCCGTGGTTTTGGGGTGAAATGCCATCTGTATGCTGATGACACTCAGCTTTACATCTCCACCCCAAGCCACCCCAACGATGCTGTGGAGGTTATGGCCCATTGCCTGGAGGCTGTGCGGAACTGGATGGGCGAGAACAGGCTTCGACTCAACCCTTCCAAGACCGAGTGGCTGTGGTTTCCGGCGGCCCGATATAGTCAGCTGACTCCATCGCTGGCTATTGGGGATGAGATCTTGACCCCCACAGAAGGGGCACGCAATCTTGGTGTCCTCCTGGATGTACGGCTGTCTTTGGAAGAGCATATTACGGCCGTCTCCAGGGGGGCTTTTTATCAGGTTCGCCTGATACGCCAGATGCGGCCCTTTCTTGATCTTACGCACAGTCACTCATGCCCTGGTCACCTCCTGTCTGGACTACTGTAATGCCCTCTACATGGGGCTCCCTGCGGGGAGCACCCGGAGGCTTCAACTGGTACAAAATGCAGCCGCGCGGGTGGTTATGGGGGCGTCGAGATACTCCCACGTGACGCCCCTCCTGCGCGAGCTGCATTGGTTGCCAGTGGCCTTCCGGGTTCGCTTTAAAGTACTGGTTTTGGTCTTTAAAGCGCTCCATGGCATCGGACCAGGATACTTACAAGACCGCATTCTACCAGTAGTCTCCCACCGACCGGTGCGCTCCCACAGAGAGGGTCTCCTCCGGGTCCCGACGCCTTCTATGTGTCGTCTGGTGACCCCGAGGAATAGGGCCTTCTCTGTGGGGGCACCCGCCCTTTGGAATGGGATGCCCCCTGGATTACGAACAACCAGTGACCTGAGGGCCTTCAGACGTGACCTGAAGACCTGGCTCTTCGAGCAGGCCGGCCTGAGCTGACTAATGGGATTTTAAATGGGGTTTTTAGATTACTTGGGACGGGGTATGATGTTTTATTGATTTTAATTGGGGTTTTTAGATTTGGGACTGTCTAGTGTTTAATTCTTTTTTAAATAATTTATACTTTGTTTATTTGTATTTTAGTTGGCTGTTCACCGCCCTGAGTCCTTTGGGAGAAGGGCGGTATATAAAACTCAGAAAATAAATAAATAAATAAAATAAGTCTTTTTTTCTCTTCTTTTAATGTTCGTTGTTCTGTTTGATCTTTAATGCTGGTTATTTCTTTTTTGGGCTCCCAAAAAAGTCACCAAGTAATCCCAGGGTAATTTCTTTCACACTTCTTTTTTTTTGTCTTTATAATATTCTGTCTTTTCACTTTTCAGGATTTCTGTATTATTGTAACAAAGTTCCTCTTATTTTGTATCAAGTCCCGGTTTTAAAAGGACCAAAAACTTTTTAAAGAGACACTGAAAAATTTCCTTTACCATTAGGTGGCACTCTCTATTATGTACAACTTCTGCCCTTTCTTTTCACTTTCTTTTTCTCTTTTTCAGGCTTCTAAATTTCAATAATTCAATGAACCCAATTATTCATTATTTTTTCTTTTTAACACGTTCAATTTCAGCATTTAATTATGCCTGTTTAGTGTCAATTTAATTTCCAAGTCTTTTATAGTAAATATTTTCTTCTAACTTCCTCTTTCAATTAGCTCTTTTCAAAGTTCAAAGCCACTTTCATCTGTTGCCAATTTTCTTTTCTCTCTCTCTGGCCGCCGCTTTTTTAATCTTTCCTAAAAATCTCTTTACTTCTTAACTCCAGGGTACCTTATTTTCCATACGTTGCACCTGGTTCATACTTCGCTCACAGCTTTTCCGCTCCAGCCCAGTCTTATTTTCTCAGATTGCCTCCTGTCTTCTTGGTGGCCATTTTCGACCACTGCTGCCACTTGTTTTCAAAGTGGTTTTTCCCTGTCAGGGAAGGGAGATGCGGCTCCCCTCAACCCTCCAATAGATCCCCCTTTCTTTACCACCCCTCTTGGTGGCTCCACTCCCAATCAGGACCCTTCAACAAGGGAGCATGGAGCAAAACCACAATCGTGGATTTCGCTCCAACACAACACGAAGACCAGACCATCTGTTGTTGATATATAAGCGTAAGCTTCCTCCCTTCTTTTTACCTGATGACTCTCCAATTCTGTCTGCTCTTTTTATCTGAAACCTGGGATATACATGCTGTTGTCATCAATTTCCTCATTTAGCCAGGTTTCAGTAAAGCAGAGAGCTGCTGAGTTGTAAATATCAGGATTGCATCTATTTAAAAGGAGTATTTAATCCATCTTGATAGCAAGTGAATGTAAATTAGTCAGAAAGATTGAAGGGAGATGGGTTTCCCCCCCCCCCATTCCTTAGTTTATTCAAATTTCCCACTCTTTTACCTTGTCTCCTTTTCTGCCATTTCTTTCTCTGTTTGTTTGCTTTGGGAAATTTGCTTCTTCCTGAGTTAGAATCTCTTTGCATTTGTAAAGATGGGTGATGGTGGTGGTGGTGGTGGTGAGGACACAGAAAGCTGCTCCTTAAAAAAAAATTGCTTAATTCTTAGCAGATGGCCTTGTGAGTATGAAATTCGTAGTGAATCGCAGAGAATAATAAAAAATAAAGAAACCATTAGAGAGTATTTCACTGAGACAGCTGTCAACAGCGCCATCTTGGATCAAGAGCATACCCAATGGTAAGAAACATGAGATACTGATGGAAGAGAATATTTGCAACTAAGGGTTGAACTGTGGGGTTCTTGGTACTCTCTAAGATTGGTTGTTTTCATGCAGATAATTCATTACCAAACTAGATAAAATCATTATTGTAGAAAGGACCAGCCAATCTTGGTGTGCATGATCTTGGTGGTTCCTTGATTAGACTTCTGCTTGCTTTAGCTTGTTTGTCTGAGTTGGTAGTTGCTTGATTTAGGTATTATTCACTTCTTGTTGTAGGTCTAATATTAATTTTGGTGTTAATCTCTGCTCATCTGGGTTTGATAGCTGGTGAGGAGATGTCTGGGTCTTTTGTTTTCTTTTTGGCTTTTTGAATGGTTATAAAGATGTTTTTCATCTCTACATATGTTGGTGACTGAGTGTGATGATGATTTCCTAATGCAGTGGTATCAAACTAGCAGCCCGCGGGCCGGATGCATTACTTGCTAGTCATGCCCACCTGCATTTTAGCGAAGGAGGGAAAAATTGTGATACATCACATAATGAAAACATGACACTGCAAGTTTGACACCCCTGCCCTAATGCATAGTAAGGAACTTTACCTAAGGATTCACACTAGAAAGGCAAGAATATTAAAATAATTTTAGACTTCACCAGAAAAAAAGTTGCTCACTTGGAGCTTTCTCTAGAGCTGCAATTGCTATGTTACCTTAATTCTTGTACATCTTCTGTGGATGGACCACAACAGGAATAAATAATCTGATGCTATCTAGATGGTTTAGGCCATTGTTTTCAGAATCCCTTTCCATTTTTCCACTCTGGCTGGAATCAGTGGAAACTGAAAACCTAAACATTTAGAAGTTACCAAATTTACTAATTTAATTGACCAAATTTGACAACTGGTTGACAACTTCATAGGCACATCCAAGTATTTTTATTTCCAGATAAAGTTTTCAATTGCCTTCTTCAGAATGTTTTCATTATTTCCAATCACTGTGCTAAACTAATAGTTATTATTACGTCATGATGCAAATACTAATTTCATTGGTGTGAATTTAATGGCGTTTCTACTTGATAGTTATTCTCGGTCCAGGTTCTTTTTTGTTTTGGACAATGATTTGGCTAGGTTCATAATAGATTAACAGAAGTAGAAAAGCAGTGGATTACTACAGTTTGTAGCTTTCAATGAATAAAATGAATGAGAAAAGCAACCCATTTAGCATTTCTTAAGGGAATTGTGTCCCAACATATTCAAATCCAGCTAGAATAGATTGGAAATGTTTAAACAGAAGAAAATTGTCTATTACTTTAGGGTTAAATTATATGCTGCAAGAAGACTGATTACTTGTGTGAGACTATCTATGTAAAATATATTTAATCTAATTATATATTGGAAGTTACTGGAATCATCCGAAGACATCTTTTTATGAATAGCTTGCTGCATTGAGATGGTACATGCAGATGCTATTTGAAGAAATTATATCCCATAAAATGTCTATGTGAGATAAGAGTTAAAAATATATATTTATAGAAATGGCTACAGTAATAGATGTCCTCAACTAAGGAATTTTTCATCCTCAAAGTATTCCCCGGCTTTTTTTGTTTAATTTCCTTAGGAAATTAATTTCCTTAAGACTTTGGGAAGTTATTTTAATGAGAGGAGGAGCTATTAAAATACTTTTTCTTTTTAAGGAGAAAATAGTATGCCCACCTATACTGAAAAGATCTTATGTTCCACATAGTTTAAGTGACAATATATCCAGAGACCGAATGTTGAGATACATTAATTTGCTTAATATTTGCAGAGAAGAAACTTCATGACTGATTAATTCTTGGTTGTAAAAGGTTCTCTCTGTTCTATCAGATTGGCTATTAGCTTTGAGGGGCTTTTTCCACTATAAAAATATAGCTTGGCTCACTTTATTTTAATAAGTTACCTTGGACTATTTGCTCCGCTCCAACTGCCTTTGCCATGTTTGCATATCATTATTTAATCATGTGGACATTATACAATGGGTGAGCCAGTTACATAAGTTGTGATCACTCAAAATTTCCAACTGGAGATTCTTCTGGACTCCAAATCAGAAAATCCAGTTATCCTTCTTTTTCAGTGGTCTGACCTAGAATGCTACATTAGGGAACACTTTGGCCTGAATTTCAGGCTCATCTCATGTTCTTTCAATTTATGGCATTAATCCAGGACATGCCTTACTTTACTCTGTGGTTTGGCTCAGGCATTAGAGGCAGTTCACATCAATGGAGGAGTTAAACTGTTTCAAGGGAATATATTTTATGCTAACTACACATACAAGCCATTGGTTTTAATTGATAGATTAATCTAGCATCAGCATTCAGTATTCTTGTTACTAATTAAAATAAAGTAATGCGGTCTTGCCACGTAGTAATAGAAAAGTTAGAAATAAAAAATGAATCATTTGTAAATAAAAATTTAATACATTCCAAAATAATAAGTCCCTTAATGTCTTTTAATTAAGCCCATTCCGAGTTGTGGTTCGCTTTTTTGCCTTGTCATCTCTATAGCTCTAAAGAGCTAAATGTTCTATAGTGTTTGCTGCCAAATTTTCACAAACCCTTAGCCTAGATGTTTAAAACACTAAAATATATTTAAGACATTCTTTCTTATTAGCAGCATGCATCTTACTCTTCCACAGTTCTAAGTGATTCAGCAACATCTCCAAGCATGTATATGGGAAAAACAACAAATAAAGTTTAACATATGTACCAAATGTCTTTGTCTTCCTCTCTTATTACAGATAATGGCTTCTTTGAAGGAACAAAATTTCACAGAACTTTGGGGGAAAAAAGCTAAGGAGAATTATGGCGACATCTGGCAGAACTTTAGTGATCCACAACTTAAGAAAATAATCAGCTCCATTCAGACCTTGGGTCCTTCCAATTTACCAATGAATAAACGGGAAGAGGTAAGAATCAGTATTCTAGAAAGATGGGTGAATTCTGAGGTGGCAATGGGGAAAAAAAGTTTCTAGGCTAAGGGAGAAATGATCCTTAGATAATCTTAGATAAGTTATCAATTCCAAACATGGAGGGGAAAAGGTTGAGAGGGTGAATTAAATGAAGGATTCTGAAAGGTAATATTCACAATAACATACTCCAGTCTTGTCTGTATTGAGTGATTATGAGGGAAGCATTCTCATATATTTGAAGAATAATTAGCTAAAGAAGTCTGACACATTCTTTTATTTTTGACTCCAGAGTGTATAAAAGGGCCAGACCGGGGGTCGAGCACGGCCGGGAAGTTGTGGGGTCAGGGGGTTTTGGATTGAGGATGGGGGGTTATTTCCAGGAGGGAGAGACAAGATCTATTTGCACAGTGAGTGGGAGAGCCAGATTTGGCAGTTACAGGGGGCCGTATCATGGATTGGGAGCGCGCCCGCGCTATTTGCGGGCAGTGGTGCGCTCCAACCCCCTAGTTATTTCCCGTTCCCCGGGTTGTCTGAATCATTGGGCCCTGGGCCTTCGGTTGATGTTGTGTAACGCCAGGTCCGTAGTAAATAAAGCCCCCCTCATTTACGATCTGATTTGGGAGGGGGGAGTGGACCTGGCGGGTATTACCAAAACCTGGTTGGGCCAAGAGGGGGATGTTCCCCTGGTGGAGATGTGCCCACCTGGGTTTTGGGTTTTCCATCGGCCAAGGGCTCAGGGAGGGGTGGGGGGATTGTGTGATTAAGGAAGATCTGTGTCCTAGGGAATCCACTGTTCCTCAGACGACCGGATGTGAATCCCTCTTTGTGAAGTGTGGTTCCGGGATTCAGATGGGCCTATTGATCATATACCTGGCTCCCTGCTATGTGACATTGGCCCTGCCTGAGCTCCTTGAGGTTATAGTCGGCTTGGCGGTTGAGACCCCCAGGCTTATGGTCATGGGGGATTTCAACCTACCCTCTGCCAGCGGGACCTTGGGGATTGCTCAGGAGTTCATGGCTTCCATGACAGCCTTGGGCCTGACCCAATTAATTCAGGACCCCACACACGTTGGGGGTCACATCTTGGATCTGGTTTTTGTCTCTGGACAGTGGCAGGATGATCTAGGTATAGGGGATGTTGTTGTAGAGCTCCTGTCATGGTCTGATCATTTGCTCCTTAGGCTGGACTTCCATGCCGCACCCTCTTGTCGCGGGGAGGTGGGGCCGATAAAATGATTCCGCCCCAGGTGCCTGATGGACCCAGATAGGTTCCTGACGGAGCTTGGGCCATTTCCCGATGCTTGCACACACAACTCGGTGGGGGACTTAGTGGCCACCTGGGATAGGGTGGTGGCTGAGGCCCTTGACCACGTCGTGCCCTTGCGGCCTCTGACCTGGTGCCGATCCCAATTGGCTCCTTGGTTTCCTGAGGAGCTGAGGGAGATGAAGCGCCGGAAAAGACGCCTAGAGAGTGGTTGGAGGACCACCCACTCCGGATCTGACCAAATACTACTGCGGTCCCATATTAGGAGCTATTTAGTGGCGATAAGGGCGGCAAAGCGTTCTTACTCTTCTGCCCTTATTGCATCCGCAGAAAATTGCCCGGCTGCCCTTTTTAGGGTGACCCACTTCCTTTTAGATGTGGGAGTGCGGGAGGATCCTTTGCAAGGACGGGCTGAGGATTTTTCGAAATTTCTGCAGGATAAAATCGCTCAGATTCGGGATGGGTTGGACTCTGACTGGGCAACTCTGGACGGGAGGGTGGATTTCGGGGAGGTCATTTGGGGTGAGTTCGATCCTGTGATCCTCGAGGACATGGGCAGGATACTGGGTGGGCTTAATGCCACCACATGTTTGCTGGATCCATGTCCCTCCTGGCTGTTTTGGCCACCCAGGAGGTGACACAAGGTAGCCTCCAGGGTTTCATTAACACTTCCTTGAGTGAGGGGCTTTTGCCTGCCACCTTGAAAGAGGTGGTGGTGAGGACCCTCCTCAAGAAACCATCCCTGGACCCAACATTATTATCTAACTATCGTCCGGTCTCCAACCTTCGCTTTGTGATGAAGGCTGTTGAGAGTGTGGTGGCATGACAGCTCCCTCAGTACCTGGATGAAGCTGTCTACCAGTTGTGGCCCTTTCTGGATCGGGATGCACTCTGCACAGTCACATCTGCCCTCGTCATCTCCCGCCTAGACTATTTCAATGCTCTCTACATGGGGCTCCCCTTGAAGAGAATCTGGAGGCTTCAGCTGGTGCAGAATGCAGCCACGCGGGTGGTTTTGGGGGCTCCCCGGAGCTCCCATGTTACACTATTCCTGTGTGAGCTGCATTGGCTTCTGGTGGCCTTCCGGGTGCGATTCAAGGTGTTAGTTAAAGCGCTCCATGGCTTGTGACCTGGGTACTTACAGGACCGCTTGCTGCCACCATCAGCCTCCCGTCGACCGGTGTGCTCTCACAGGGTGGGCCTCCTCGGGGTGCCATTAGCTGGGCGATGCTGGTTGGCAACCCTGAGGGTGCGGGCCCTCTCTGTGGGAGCACCCTCCCTCTGGAATGAATTACCCCTGGAGATGAGAACTATCCCTGACCTGCGAGCCTTCTGGCGTGCGCTGAAGACCCACCTTTTCCAACAAGCTGGTCTGGCCTAGAGTTATTGGTTAGGGTTTTAAATTGGTTTTAATAGTTGTAGTTTTTAGAATTTTTCCTTGTACAGTTTTTATTCTTATTGTATTTCAGCCACCAGTTTAATTCATTTTAATTCTATTTTAACATTGTATTTATTATGTGTGTTGTTTTTACTTGGCTGAGTCCCGTTGGGAGAGGGGGCAGTATATAAAATTAAATAAATAAATACATGAGAAGAAACTGCACTTGCTTTTTTGGTTTATGCTCTGTGTTACAGGCATTCCCAGTGACACATTTCTAAAAGCAAACAAACAAAAAAGATGCTAGAATGTCAACTGAGAAAAGCAATGACAAACCACTTCTACAGTGTTGCTAAGAAACATATAAAGTGTTCACAAAGTTGCCAAGAGTCAAGAACTCAAGATTGTCTTAAAACTGCATACATATATACAAACCAAATAATGTCAATATAAATAGAGTTCTGATTTTGCACTGAAGGGCATTAAAAAGATTGTGGGAGGCCATAGCTCTATCTAGCTAAATAATATGATACTACCCCATTTACTGTATTTCTATTTAACTGAAAGACAAAGCTTACAAAATTATACATCTGGAAGACTGGTCTTCCACTGATCAACTAAATTGTCCTCCCTGCCCAAAAGAACCCCATTTGTGTTCTTTGCACACTGTGCAATCAGCTCCCTCTGTCATTTAATTGTTTTTATTGCCTCCCTTCTCCTCCTCTCTTTCAAACCAGTGCTCACGCAGAAATTAGCTTCCTTTCATAATAATTTTCTCCAGTAACTTTCTAGATATTTGTCTTCACCAGAAGCTGACATTCTTTTCCTGTTGCTGCCCTCACTGTAACTTATTTTTTGGTGATCAGTCTTCTTTCCCACTTCACTGTAATAGCTAAGTTGGTATGCATCTTCACCTTTTCAGATTCTTTCAGTACAAGTCGTTCAAAACTACTTATTTCTGTGAGGAAAAAAACATTTTATTTTACTTTCCTGTTCCAGCTGCCTCTTCACATTCATTTGAAATTTAAAATGTTTGTTTAATTATTCCGTAGTTATTTCAAAATTCAAATTACCAAATGTTCTCTAGGGAATCAAGTGTTGTTAAATAATCCAGAACATTCCTCTTCATCAGACTGCTTGTTCTTGAAATCTTTAAAGCCTAGTTTTTTCAGAAAAACATCTGTCTTTGAAATAATTTTTTTGTCCGTCTGTCTCTGTCTCTGTCTTTCTACCTCTATCTCCACCCCCCCTCTTTCTCAAAAAAATCCTGGGTGATATATATTTGGTGTCTTCAACTCCATCTTGACTCCTGGCATATTGGACAGGTTTCTGAAGTTTTATTGGCAAGATTTCAGAATTGACTTGCCATTGCCTTCTTCATAGGGCTGAGAGAGAGTCATCCATCCAGCTTTGTGCCTAAGGCAAGACTAGAAATCCCAGCTTTTTGCCTTAACCATAAAACTAATCTGGAAGCTTGTTTCTTTATTGTGTCACCTTTTAATTACATATTTAAAATAAAAATAATTACCTAAAGTTCAACAGGGATAGGTTCCTATGGAAGTATCTATGGTAAAACTGATGCCTGTAGATTATATAGTATACATGTTGTAAAATTAGATCGTTATTCAAACCTGTACTTTTTAATGCTATTTCAGTATAATACTATTCTAAGTGAGATGGACAACATCTACTCCACTGCCAAGGTTTGTCTACCAAACCAGAACTCCCCCTGTTGGGCTTTAGAGCCAGGTATGTACTTTCTTCTCTATGTTAGCCCAGCTCATTCCTTTGCAAGGGTTTTGTATGATTCCTATTATTTTCTGGACCATGAGAGCATCCTTAACATAATTATACATGGATATGAATGTAAAATTGATTTATAATAGATTATGGCTTCTGAGACTGCCAACAGTTAACCTATATGTTTTAATTACATAACATTTACATGAAGGTACTCCTTACCAATTATGTTGTTCATTGATTTTTTTACATTTACAATGGCACTGAAAAAGTAGGTGTACAACCTGTCTTCAAACTTGAAGCCATTGCAGCATCCTGAAGTCACATGATCTTGATTTGAATCTTTGCAACTTCTGTGCATTTATAACAGTTACAATGCCATGTGGTTACATGATCACTATTTGCAGTCTTTAACAGCTGGCTTTACAGTTACTCAAAGGTAACTTATTACCTTATTATACTAAGGTTTTTGAAGCTAGCATACTGTTAGAAAATAGTTTTTTTTTCCATTGATAACCAATTCAGAATTAGTATTTCCTAATTTGGAAACCCTAGTCTCTGTTTTTGAGTCAACTAATATCTACCATAAAAAAAAGCCAAATTAGAGAATAGAAAGGGAGCCATTTTCTCTTACTATCTATGGAAATTCTCAATCATCTGGATCATTATTGCCCCAAAGGTGCTTTCCCAAAAGGTAAAAGGGCTTTCTTGGTTTTTTCCTTGGGAATGTTTTGCTTCTCATCCAAGAAACTTCTTCAGCTCTGACTGAATAGTGGGGAATGGAAGGATTTATATTCTTTGCAGTCATCTGATCATTAGCACTCTGAGGGTTGGTTGATAGTTCTCTGAGACTGTCAGAGTCATGTGAATCAGAATGTAAACGGTTGTGGGCCTGCTACAACTCATATTGTACATATGAAACAGGAAACATATCCCTCCCCTCTGTGGAGAGAAGACTGTTCAATTTTAATATTCAGATAGCTTTGATCCCAAAATTTATGTTGTTAAATGAAATATTTGTTAAGTGAGTTTTGCCCCATTTTTGTGACCTTTCTTGCCACAGTTGTTACATGAATCACTGCAGTTGTTAAGTTAGTAACATAGTTGTTAAGTAGCCTCCTCCTTGACTTTGCTTGTCAAAATACGGCAAAAACTACATGATCCCAGGACACCGCAATTATCATAAATATGAACCAGTTGCAAAGCATCCATATTTTGATCAGAAGACCAAGGGAATACTGCAATTGTCATAAGTGTGAAAAACCATCATAAGTCACTTTTTACATTGCTGTTGTAACTTTGAACAGTCACTAAATGAACTGTTGTAAGTCAAGGACTACCTGTAAATGGCCTCTTTAACACTCTTTATCCCTTCTTTCAAACCAATGGTCCTCTCTGTCCAGAATGTGGACTTTGCTGTCTCCAAAAGAGTGGCCTTTGTCTTTCAAATGGAGATGAATTGCTGAATCTTGTGCCGATAGGTTTGTTCTCCTATGTTGTGGCACGTATTTGTGAAGCAGTTGTTTTAGTTTAGTTTATTAGATTTTTATACCGTCCCCTCTCCCAAAAAAGGGACTCGGAGCGATGTACAGCCAGATAAAGTATAAAGAGTATAAAGTTATAAAGTTAAAAACAATTTAAAATGATTAAATTAGTGGCCGAATATAAAATTAACAAAGTATAAAAACTTGATAAAAATTTAAAAATACCAAATTTAAAACCCCACAAATTATTACTGGGCCAGGCTGGCCTGTTGAAAAAACAGGGTCTTTACTGCGCGCCGGAAGGTCTGAATGTCGGTGATGGCCTGTATCTCCGGGGGCAAGTCGTTCCAAAGGGAGGGAGCCCCCACAGAGAAGGCCCACACCCTCAGGGCTGCCAACTGGCATCACCTAGCCAGCGGAACCCCGAGGAGGCCAACCCTGTGGGAGCGCACTGGGCAGCGGGAGGCCGTTGGTGGCAGCAGGCGGTCCCATAAGTACCCAGGTCCCGAGCCATGGAGCGCTTTAAAGATGATCACTACCACCTTGAATTGGCTCCGGAAGGCCACAGGAAGCCAATGCAGCACATGCAGGAGCTCATGGGAGCTCCGAGGAGCTCCCAAGATCACCCGCGCGGCTGCATTCTGGACCAACTGCAGCCTCCGGATACTCTTCAAGAGGAGCCCCATGTAGAGAACATTACAGTAGTCCAAGCAGGAGATGATGAGGGCAGAAGTGACTGTGCGAAGTGTGCCCAGATCCAGAAAGGGCCACAACTGGTAGATCAGACGAATCTGACAAAAGCCCCCCCTGGCGACGGTCGTAATGTGATCTTCTAAAGACAGCCGTATGTCCAGGAGGACACCCAGATTGCGAGCCCTTTCCATGGGGGGCAAAGTTTCTCCCCCCACGGCCAGCAACGGAATAAGCTGGCTGTATCTGGGCACAGGAAACCACAGCCACTCGGTTTTGGTTGGGTTGAGACGAAGCCTGTTAAGACCCATCCAACTCCCCACGGCCTCCAGGCACCGGGTCATCACTTCGACGGCTTCATTGGGGTGGCCCGGGGTAGAGATGTACAGCTGAGTATCATCAGCGTACTGATGGAACTGTACCCCGAACCCACGGATGATCTCACCCAGCGGCTTCACATAAATGTTGAACAGCAGAGGCGAGAGCACAGACCCCCGGGGCACCCCACACAATAGGGGCCTCGGGGTCGACCTCTGCCCCCTTGTCAACATAAATTGCAAGCAGTCGGAGAGGAAGGAGGAGAACCACCGTTTTGTTTTCCAGATGTACAGATATGCATATCTTCTCACTGCAGTTTTCTGCAGTTTTCTCCCAGTTATTTGTTTCATTTCTGAAATATAATCCCAATTGTTTTGAAACAATAACAATCTTTCTTCCTACCTATGTAGCTTCTCTAACAATTTTCTGATAGTAACCCTCTAGTGTTTAAGGTAGGGAACAAAGCTGCTTACCTATAATTGTTCTATTAATACATAATTGATACATTAACACATACAGTATACCACAGCGGATATATAGGTGGGACTTTCTAAAAAGGCTTGCAAGATTGCAAGCACTGATTCATTCCTTGCCTATGATGTTTCATGTTGCTATGCTACTTCTCACTGTATTTTATCAGGATCCCAAACTTCAAGTAGAAAGTTGCTTACAAGCATGTAGAAATAAAACAGCTAGAACAAGTGAGATACATCAGTGATGAGAGTCTAGACACTGGATTCAAAAAGTAACGATGGTTTTGATCTAATAGCTACAAGAGTCTCTGGAATACTAGTCACTTCAACCGTGATGTTTAAAAATATTACTTCCTGAAGAGGAAAGACCTTCTGAATCCAGTTCTTATCAGCTGTGCATGGGTTCAGCTGGAAGACTGTTGCTTTATATTTCTTTAGAAGAATAGTGCATTTCTTCAAATCTTCAAACTCTAGCGTGATGGAATTATTTAATGATATTAGTAAACCATTTTTCTTGCTAAATGGGTCTTTTCTTTATATAGATAGATATGTAGAAGAGTTTATATAAGAATGTAAATACTAGTGGCTTTTTGATGTCCCTTCAATTTTGTTCAGTTGTATGATCCTTTAATGATTTCTTTGATGTTTCTTCTTTTTCCATGCTCCTCAGATATTACAGATATTATGGCCACTTCTCGTAGTTACAAGATGTTGCTTTATGCCTGGGAAGGGTGGCATAATTCTGCTGGCAATCCTCTGAGATCCAAGTATGAGAAATTCGTTTCACTGAGCAATGAAGCCTATAAAATGGATGGTGAGATCTTAAAAACATAGACAGGGGATGGGATCAATGCCACCTGGATTGAAAATCTGCCTTCTGAAGAACAATTTAAGCATTTTAATTCAAACTAAGAAACCTCAATAGATCGAGAAAGAGGCATATTATAACCCTCCATAAATCTAACCTACCTTCATGGACCTTTACTCTTATTTTTTTTTTAAATAAATTGTTGTGTTTTATTTTCCATTCATTGCCATTCCAAAATGAAACAATTATGAGTTAACAGTTTTTGATCAATATATCTGTTGTCTTTTTAGTCTTAACACCTTTGCATTCATTTCAAAAATATTCAAGAATATGGCATACATGTGATCAATTACTTGACCCTGATCACTATAACAAGAGGGATCAAATGTACCATATCAGATTCATATGGAAAACTACTGAAAGTTGGTAAGACTGTTGCCAGCATAAGAAAGTATTTATATACTGAGGCTGACTTGTTAACTTGGCCATTCTCAAGAGCCCAATGTCAGGTGCAACAGATAAGGTCCACTTCTGAAGATCCAATTAATTATATAATAATTATATAATAATAATTACTATATATAATAATCAGCTGGATTGTTGTAAAAGTACCTGCTTGGAATTAGATAACAGTCAACAGGATTGGATTTAGTTCATTAGTAGCTATGTAGGGATTTCAGGCTGTTTTCTCTTTTTACCTCCTCTCTTTCCAGCTTGGCAACTCCTACACTACTATACGTACATTTAGAAATTATTTGAAAAAACTATCTTTGGATTTAGAACTGGTCATTTTTGACTTCAGAACTGGACTGGTTCAATTATACTTGGTGCAGAAAAGTCTAGGAAATGGATTGTTCACAACTATGTTCTGTAATTATGGATAATTTAAAGAGCTTGTTTGTATTGTAAGAACTGTAGTCATGCTGAATACTCTATTGTTTTTACATTTAGGATTCCAAGATACTGGGGCTTATTGGAAGTCCTGGTATGATTCACCAACATTTGAGGAAGATCTGGAGCAACTTTATTATCAGTTGGAGCCTCTCTATCTAAATCTCCATGCATATGTCAGAAGGAAACTCTATGACCAATATGGCTCTAAATACATAAACCTGAAAGGCCCTATTCCTGCTCACTTATTGGGTAAAAAAAAGCTTATGTGTGTATAATAGAGTGGGGATCAGGCAGGGAAGAATTGGGAAAATCTGTAATATCCCATCATATTCTACACTAAGAGTGGGCAATTTTTGGAATGGAAGTAGGTTGACTTGAATGAGAGACCTCTGGGAGGAAACCAGTCTTATTTTTGTTTTTAGACTCGAATAACAAAAGCAATCTGAAATTGTTTTTCCAAATGTTAGCAGCAAAATGCTTGGATTTCAGTCACATATTTGAGGGCACTGGAGAGCAATCTTGCTAAATTTGTGTCTTTCTAATAGATTACACTATAATTCCTATTGATATGTTGGATGGCAATTATGGAAATCAAGATAAGTTCTCTTTAAAGAATACCATATTTTGATGGGAGGAAAAAGACAAACAGAAAAATTAAAATGTAAGAGATGTAAAAGAACCAGTCTGGTGTAGTGGTTAAAGCATTAGACTAGAAATTGGGATGCCAGAGGGTTCTAATCCTTCTTTAGGCATGAAAAGCTGACTGATTCACAGTCACCCTCTTTCAGCCTAACCCATTCATAGATTGGTTTATTAGATTTGTATGGCTGCCTATCTTAAATGAATAAAATAACAGGAATAAAATAAGTCATTATAAAATATAATCACAACAAATAAAATAGCAACATGATAAAACAATACAAATTATCCTCTTGGGATTCCCCCGGGTAACTTCCAATTATCCTCATTTCATCCTTTCTATACTTTTCTATTCTGTCCTGTTCCAACATCTCCACAAAAATCAGTTTGTGATGGCCTTCCAAAAGGCTATAGGATGGGGGTGGGGGGTTTGCCAAATTACTGGGGAAGGGTATTCCATAAGATAAGGACAGCTATGGATGAGGCTTGCTTCCAAAATCCCACTAAGTGGCAGAATTTTAGCAAAGGATTTTGAAGCTTGCCTAGCCTATTTGATCTAATAGGATGGACAGATGTCCTTAGAGAGAGGCGGTCCTTCAAGTAACCAGGTCCTGTGTCATGTCAGGTTTTTTAAAATAAGCACTTTGAATTGCATCTGAAAGGAAGCTGATGCCAGTTTTCAGTGCAACTCGTGCAATAGAGATATAATATAGGTGAATCTATGAATATTTTTATCGGTGGGGTCCTTGGTGCTCTCTGAGCTTGCTTGTTTTCTTGTATACATTTCATTACCCAGACTAGGTGACATAATCAGCATCTGCAAAAAAACAAGCCAGCTCAGAGAACATGAAGGACCCTTCATGTAAACCCTGAGCTACAAATATTCTCCTTTATTAGTACTTATACCTCCTTTATTAGTACGTGTATTGGTATATCATAAAAAATGTGTTGCTGCATTCTGGATCAGTTGTAACTTCTTTGTAGTCTTTCATGTAAACCACATTGCAATAATCCAGAGAGGAAATGATTAAACCATGAGTGACTGTGAGCAAGGTTGTTGTGTAGAAGGTGCAACATCACCTTAAGTTGCACAAAACAAAGAAGGAAGGAAGGAAGGAAGGAAGGAAGGAAGGAAGGAAGGAAGGAAGGAAGGAAGGAAGGAAGGAAGGAAGGAAGGAAGGAAGGAAGGAAAGAAGGAAGGAAGGAAGGAAGGAAGGAAGGAAGGAAGGAAGGAAGGAAGGAAGGAAGGAAGGAAGGAAGGAAGGAAGGAAGGAAGGAAAGAAGGAAGGAAGGAAGGAAGGAAGGAAGGAAGGAAGGAAGGAAGGAAGGAAGGAAGGAAGGAAGGAAGGAAGGAAGGAAGGAAGAAGGAAGGAAGGAAGGAAGGAAGGAAGGAAGGAAGGAAGGAAGGAAGGAAGGAAGGAAGGAAATATACTATAAATGCACAAACTTACTATAGCCAATGGAGAAGATGCATTGGAATAACATGGCTAGGAGCCTGAATTAAATATTTATGCAGTCTCTGTGGAAACTGACACATGTTTTACATACCCATGTTCATATGTAAACAGTTTCTAAATAAAGAGGTCCTATGAGCTTTGGAATTTCAATGCTTGCCATTGAAACTACAGTAATGAGAGGAAGAGTTTGATCTTTTTCCTAGTTGTGCATTTTCTCCAGAGGTTGCTAAGCTTCCCTCTGGCTATTGTTTATATAACCAAACTGTCACATACATTCATAGAATTAACATAGTGCCTCCTTTGACTTTTATTCTATTGGCTGTTTCCCTCTAGACTCTGTGCCAAATTTCTCTCTAATTGTATGTATAGCCATTCCCTTCCCCCTTCAAGCTGTTGGTTTTATTCAGCTAAACAGTGCTGCTTTGCCCCCTGCAGGTAACATGTGGGCCCAGCAATGGAACAACATTTACGACATGATGGTGCCTTTTGCAAATAAGCCACATCTAGATGTTACCAATACCATGAAACAGAAAGTAAGGACATTAGTGTTATGGTTTTATTCCATTCCCTTTGGCTGCAGCAGTTAGCAGGGATTGTAATGGAAAATGCCCACATACACAAATATTGCTAGTGATACATTTTCATCCAGCAGTGAGATGATTATTTATTCTCTGTGCAAGTACTGGAGTAATAAAGATATACTAATCTGCTCAACATAGCATCAAAAGCTGATAAGGCAGGTAGGCTGGACTAAAATGCATAAATAAACCATAGCTCTCCATGGAGTTCTTGCAAGGCAGATTTCTGTGTTATAGATATTTTTCAATGCTGCTTCCTTACATAATTGCCAGGTATATTTAGCTTCAGTTTCTTCATTTCAAGGTCTGAATTTCATGTTGAATTTTCAGAAGGACTATCCAAGATTACATGCAAGTGCTATACAGGAGTAATGGTGATATTCATACACATTGTCGTCTTTCATAACACATTGGAGGGTACAGCTTTTAATTTCATTTCTTGACACAACTATTCAAATGAGACAAATACAGTAGTATTTATCCTTAAGACTCAAGATACATGGCAACCCTCATCTCATAGTGCAGAAGACCAGTAGGCTGTTTCCTTCAAATTCTTTACTATGCTTCTCCTCTATCCCACTCTGTAACTTTTTTTTCCTAAACAATAATCCTCTATGACATTCTAAAGCTCAAGCAACATATGCCCATGTAATTTATTATGAGAATACTTGAGTGACCCGGGATCAATCCCTAAGAACAATTTCCAACACATTTGTGCTATCTAATGCTTCGGATGGATCCTTGTCTTTCCTAGAACTGGAATGCAACACACATGTTCCGCGTTTCGGAGGAGTTCTTCACCTCGCTTGGCATGTTTAAAATGCCACCTGAATTCTGGGAGAAATCCATGCTGGAGAAACCGACTGATGGGCGGGAGGTGGTGTGCCATGCATCGGCATGGGACTTCTTTAATCGCAAAGACTTCAGGTGCATACTGCATATGATGGGGACTTACCACACAAAGGGATCTTATTGGCATAGAGACATCTTAAGTAGGCCTGGTTTTTTAGAGAACAAAGAGAAAATTTTCTGTCTTCCCTGTATCTCGCAAATTCAAAAATATTTTTATTACATGAGCAATGAAAAGTATAACTATAGAATCAATACTTAAAATATATGCTTTTTTTAAAATGCAAAGTTTGATACTGGTAAAAAGATGAAGATTCATTTAGGTGAAATATTTCCCTTTCCAAATTTAGGAAATGCTTAGAGTGCTGTGAAATTAACCAGAAGATGTATTAAAGTGATTATCATAAAACTCCAAGAACACATATGCTCCAAGGGCCCCTGCTTTTTAGCAGCTCTTTGAATCCCATTCTGCAAGAGAACTATAGAGTAGCCTCTAAATTAGGCTCCTAACCTAACATTTGCATAGTGTTATTTTGCACTATGCACTTGTAATATTGCTTTGCCCATTGTACCTTACCCCTACCAAAAATACTAAGCACAATTCTGATCTACCAAAATATAGGCCATCTCTGCCCTAGACTATAATTTATGTTCTGCTTAAATGCATGTATAATTTTCTCTTTCTACCCTGTCCCCATGTCAACATCTGGAAAAGGCAATTGGCAAAGTGATATTAGGACAATATTACTTTATTTTATATTAAGAATGCAGGTAAAGGAGTTAATTTATCCAAGCTCAGAATTATGTTTGTGTGAAAGAACACAATTCCTTAGTGTTAATCTGCCAAAAAGCTACACTTCCAGAGTCAAAGGTAATCACTATCAAGTCAAAGCCAAAATAATCATCTCTTCTCTCTCTTTCTCTTTCTTGTTTTTTGTCCATTTGTTCAGTGAGGTGCTAGACATGATAAATTTTTAATGAATGGCTGAGGGATGAAATAAGTTAGGTAGATAGTGAAAGAGGATTGTCTAAATTTGTTCTAAATTCTCTTTAAATTACACATTTTCTTCAAGGAATTATAGAAAGCCTAATTCTACCACAAGAATAATTGGTCCTTTCCAGCAGTTCTGAGGCTATCAGCAAATGTTCCAGTTTATAAAATGTCCCAGGTTACAAAAGCAATCGATGCTTTGTTAGTATATTGTAATACAGTCTTCACTGAACACTTGCTTTCCTGTCCCCTGTTGTGCAGGATAAAGCAATGTACAACAGTTACTATGGAGCAACTCTTTACAGTACACCATGAAATGGGGCACGTTCAATACTACTTGCAGTATAAGGACCAGCCAATAAGTTTTCGCAATGGTGCCAACCCTGGCTTTCATGAAGCCATTGGAGATGTTATGAGTTTATCTGTTTCTACCCCCACCCATCTCAAGAAAATTGACTTGCTCACCCATATCACTGAAGACAGAGGTAAGATGAGCATATAATGGCTGGTGACAAGGCACAAGGAGTAAACCAATAAAGTTTATGGGAGATGTTTTTCATACTGGGTTTGATAAATAATTGTTATTAGGGATTGGGAATCAGCCACTAGTTTAATCTATTTTTAATTCTATTTTAGAATTGTATTTGTAAGTGTGTTGTTTTTACTTGGCTGTACACCGCCCCGAGTCCCATTGGGAGAGGGGGTGGTATATAAAATCAAATAAATAAATAAATAAAATAAATAAGGTTACAGCCTGTCCACTATCAGTTCAAAAGTATGCAAATGTGAGTAGATTAATAGGTACCACTTTGGTGGGAAGGTAACAGCATTCTGTGCACATTTGACATATAGCCATGCTGGCCACATGACCATGGAAATTGTCTGTGGACAACACTGGCACCTTCAGCCAATAAATGCAGATAACTACCATGCCCTAGATTCAGACACAACTGACATAGAAGCCTTTATCTTTTTTTTAATCTCATCCTAGAAAAAAATGTACTGAATCATACAACATGCCATCTCCTCCCTATTGCTTTAGATCAGTGAAAGCAAGTGCACAGATGAGTTTGCATTTGTGCACGTACACATGCACGTGCGCATGTGCGCGCACACATACATAGACACACATGTCCACATTGAAATGAATTGGAACAATGCAGTATAGCAGTACAGACAGGTTCAGGATATAGCTGCTGCTGTGCTCTGTGTTGGAGCAAATTATGTTTCCTAAAGTAAAATATATTGTAGGTGTTTCTGCCTTTCCCAGAGGCACTTGGATCAGCTCAAGCTATTTGCTTTTCAAGCAACTATTCTTAGTTTGTGAGAGAGGGAATCTACTGGTTTGTTCTCAATAGAGAATTCATCTATATAGATTGCTAATGTATTCTTTCTTCAACTCTTCTTTGCCATCTTCTGGATATATAAGGGTTTAAAAGAAACTCTCTTTTTTAGAGTGTGTCAAATTTTTCAACTTTCAATTTCCAAACATTAGGGATGCTCAAAAGTTGTGATATGCCTTGGGGATTGTAAAGATACTTTGGTTACTTTAAAATAATTTGGATGTGCTTGGTAAATAACTACATAACTATAATAACTTTTTAACATTTTGTTTGCTTCACATTTTTGTCTTTCTTTATTCCTTGCAGAGAGTGATATCAACTATCTTCTGAAAATGGCCCTAGAAAAGATTGCCTTCCTACCCTTTGGCTATCTAATTGATCAATGGCGGTGGAATGTCTTCAATGGTCACACTCCTCCAAGCCGCTACAATTATGATTGGTGGTACCTAAGGTAAAACAAGGCAAATAGAAAATTGCCATAATGGGTGACAGGCCAGCAAAGCAGTAGGTTTAACAAATGTAACCCTCCAACCCTGACCCTTCTAAGTATATTGAATTATAACCTCCATCATATAACTCTCCAATGATTGTTGTTTTATGTAAAGTTGTTATTTTTATTTAATGTTGTTTATTTTAACTTTTTGAAACCACCCATCCTCTATAGCTATCCTTCCAACAAACGTCCCTCCAACAAATATAATTTCTACATCTGAGAATATGAAATTGTAAGAATTGAGAAATCTGAAAAGATAAATGAAGTGAAAGTATTAATTTATTTGAAGGAAATAGGGAGAACTGAATTCAAAGTAGCTGTTTCTTGTGATCTTTCAATGATTGCCACTATATCTATATATACCGTTTGCCTGAATCGGAAGTCTGCTTGTTGTTGGGAAATGATTGTACTTATTTTGTGCATTATTTGTTCATTAGTTAAGGTGTTTTTTTTTCCCCCAGAACAAAATATCAAGGAATTTGTCCCCCTATTGCAAGAAATGAAACAAATTTTGATCCTGGAGCTAAATATCACATCCCTGGCAACACACCTTATATCAGGTATTGGAAGCTGGAAAAAAAGGAAAGATGTAAATATGAAATTTTAGGAAGTTTTATTGTTATTGGGAAAGATAGACTCATGCTTTGATTTCTTGGGAACATAGTAAAATTTAGTAGAGCTGAAGTTTTCAGTAAACAGCTTTAAAAGCTCTAACCAGTGTTATCTTTTAAAGTAGAGAAACTCTAGTCTAGAACTACAGTTAAACCACGTCATAAACTGTATCTTTTCCCCCAATATAGTCATAATAAACTCTTGACACAACTATCAATCCTTCTAGCTTTTGCTTGAGAATATCTTAAAGAACACCCCTGCATGCCCACAATCCTATCATTTTTATGTTATATCAAACTTCTTATATATTGAATATCCGAGAGAACATTCTCAAGATCTTCTAAGCAAAATTACTTTATGCTTAATCTATCCTTCAACAGCATTCACTACAAGTAAGAAGTATTAGTTATACCATTAGGTTAATTAAAATATAGAAAGAAAAATGAGATTTTCTTACTTCCAAAAATTATAAACCTCACCGTCAATAGTTAGAGTATATTATTTGTATTTGTAATTGATATGTTATTTCTATTTTCCAGAATTTAAATATTTCTAGTCTAAAAGAATTGACCATTGTACTGTATTATAGTGTGTGTTTATGTACCATATATTTGGTAAAAATATTGATTTTTTTTGTTTTGGGCAGGTACTTTGTCAGTTTTATTCTACAATTCCAGTTCCATAAGGCCCTTTGCCAAGCTGCCAATCATACTGGTGATCTTCATACATGTGACATCTATAATTCCAAAGAAGCTGGAAAGAAACTCAGGTGAAAGCAAAGGGAGAGGGGCAATTGACAAGAAATAAACTTATATCTAAAATATTCTAGATGCTCATACTTTAGCTAAGGACGTATCAATGTTTTCCATTCCTATCATTCATTCTAAAATGACAAGAGGGATCATTTTGAAACGCCAAAATTAAAACAAAAAGTTGTTCCATTGAAGATCCACAATTAATTGCCTTAGCAACCCCCTACTTAATCTTGTTACACATATACAGATCATGAAAACAATTCAATTTAGGTCTAAAAATACTTTTATCAGAACAGCTATTGTAATATCTAAATGTGCTTCTCTTCCTTCCTCCCTTGAACCTTGTGTGAATTAGGGAGAGGTCTATTAGAGGCATTTTTTTACAGGTTAGTTTTTTGAGTTTAAGTTATGCATGTCTGGTCATTGCCTGGGTAATGGCAACTATCCTTCTAGGCTATTCTTTATGTCCTCTACATCAAGTATGAAACAGATCTATAGGTGGCAATGCAATTCATCCAAAACTGAACAGAAATTATATTACTGCAAAATCTACCTATTTTTTCCTTAACAGGGATGGTCTTTTGTACTTAAAAAAACCATGCTGGGGTTTGGCAATTTGATTTCCAGGGGAAGAGTTTCTTAGATTGTGAGAATTATAAAAGAGAATTATATTGTCAAAACAGAAACATCTCAATCTTTTAATCTGTTTTATCGGCATAATGGTTTAGCCAAATTCAGGATGTTGTGAAGATAAATTACTATTGCAAATCCAATACCTGTAACAAAAAAAAAAACCCTCTTTTTGGTATGTCACCTATGTCATTTTAACAATTTAACTGGGTCAGTTCTAATGTCAGTGGTTCTATCTATTTACTCTTTCTTTATCTTCATTGCAGTGAGGCAATGCAGGCTGGATCTTCCCGGCATTGGCAAGATATTCTCCAAGAACTCACTGGTACAAAAAACATGAATGCTTCAGCATTGCTTGAATACTTCAAACCCGTTATTGAATGGCTAAAAGAAGAGAATGGGAAGAACAATGAAACACTAGGCTGGCCAGACTTTGATTGGCGTCCTCCTGTCCCTGAAGGCTATCCAGAAGGCCTTGGTAAAGTTTTCCATGCATAAAACCTGAAATGACAAACATTTCAGAGAGAATAGATTGAATGTTGCACTCAGAGCCTTAGTCTCCAAAAGGGGAGGAATAGAATAATAATTACCTCCAGATACCAATTGATAGTTGAACCTGATAATCATAATCCCACAGGAATATCCAGTTGTTGTTCTAGTTATGCAGTGCAATAAAGGGAACTATGATTATATATATAAAAAAGTGTGGAGATGAGATCTAAATTCAGGAACCAATGACTGATATAACTACAACAGTTTGGAACTGAAGTAGATATGACTGTGAAACCAGGGCTAGCTATTTGTTAATCACCTTGAGGATGTTGCAGGTGGGGCAAAAATGATCTTCAAAATTAATAATATTGTTCCTTCAAATACTTGCTCATTTGTTGGATTGGCAACTGATTAAGGAGCTATACAAGATGACATTTAATTTAATTTGGGGGAGGGGGGGAAGCACAAATGAGCTCCATAGGGATCTCTTCCATTGATGCTCTGTGCAACAAATAGCCTGAAAGACAGCTCCCTCTCTGGTGAAAAATGGTTTCTAAAATATAAATTTCCTGCATGTTCATTTTAATCTTCCATTGAGTAAAGTCAGATTCTCAAATTAGTGCTGCCGCCGCATACTTCAAGGTGATAGAAATGTCAGAAAATGTCTTACCTCTAATGAAAGTTCCAGAGCTCATTTGTAGAATATGCTTCACATGCTCATATTTTGTTCTGGTATAAGTAGATAGTATAAGGTAAGAATAGTAGATAGTGTCTCTGAGCATGCTGAACATGTATTCCTTCACTAATAAGTGCTAAGGCAAGATAACAAGTTCTTCTCTGTGACCTTAATAAATTGGTTAGTATATTCTGTGCTACTTCCTGAAACCGAAAAAAGAATCTTAAATCAGTTACACGCTGAAGGCTTTTGCTTCCTAAAGACTGTACTAGTTAGTACAGTCCTGTAACTGATGCTAGTCTTTCTGATGCTGGAAAAAGTAATTTCATATACATATAGGCCTAAGTACATTTTTGCTGCTGTTTTTCATTGTAATTTTTGCCATAGTTGCCAAGAAAATTAAACAATTAAATTCCTTTTCCCTCCTTTCCAATTGTGCATGATCTCCTTTGCCAGTTCTAATATCTGGCAGCAGCAGTGATACTTAGCTGATGGAGTGGAGATGATTCTGATTCTATCATAATACTAATATAATTTTGATACAATTTGGGATCTTGGAACTTCTCCTTTTACAAATTAGACCCATACTGATAATAATTAAATGAATTCAACTCCTTTTTTCAAGTGATGGTGATGTTATTTTTACATACACATGTATACTTGTGTATGTGTATTTATACATTCATCTTTCTATCTTCCAGATAAAACAACAGATGAAGCTGAAGCTAAAACATTCTTAGAAAAGTATAACAGCACAGCTGAAGTGGTGTGGAATGCTTACACAGAGGCCCTTTGGACATACAATGTTAACATTACTGAACAGAACAAAGAGATTATGGTAGGGAAGTCCACACTGTTTAGTAATCCTTGAAGGAAGTCCCAAAGAGAAACAGGCAAAACAGAAAACATTCCAGGCTTAAAAGAGTGATTAGAATGCAGTACTGCAGGCTACTTCTGCTGACTGTTGGCTGTCAGGAGTCCTGCAGTTTGAGTCTCACTGACTCAAGGTTGACTCAGCCTTCCATCCTTCTGAGGTCAGTAAAATAAGGACCCAGATTGTTGGGGACAATATACTGACATTGTAAAATACTTAGGGCTGTAAAGCACTGTAAAGCAGGGTTGGAAGAAATGTCCATCTGGGTTCAATTTCAAGTGGGAAGAAACACACTGGAAACATGGAGGCTGCTTGGAAGGATGGTTTAATGGTGAAGCAAAACCACCAATCACTCATGATTCTGGGGAGGTGACCACATGGAAAAGAGAGAGAGAGAGATTTATACCCCCTCTTGAGATTTGAATTTGAGCTTCCTGTTCCTATAGCGCTATATAGACATAGATGAGGTTGTCTGTACCCCAGGCTTGGTTGAATCTTGCTGGGTGATGCACTGAAGGGCAATTTCCTATAATGGCTTTGTCCTGAAGGATAATCCCATCATCCTGAAGCTTTTGTTTTGTAGATAGTCTTTTGTCTTATAGATAAGCTGGCACCAAAATATCTGCTGGGGGCAGGGAGCTGAGGTCTTTTCTTTCTGTTTCCTTTATGATTTTTATTTCTCTTTTAAGGAAAATATTCTGCCTTTTAAATATTTCCTAGAATCTTTCATTCTTCTAGGAGAAGAGTGGGTGCTAACTTTCTACAACGGTATATAAATCTAAGTGCCATTGCTATTGCTACTAGTGCTACCCTTCATTGTACTGTAAGCTACAGTGCAACTGTTATTAAGACCAATTTGTATAAGCACTCCCACCCCCTTAATTTTGTATTTTTCTCACATTATTATTTTTTAATTATTTTTTGATGCAATTTTAGCTGCCTTAACCACCCCCCCTCCCTCCCTCTTCTCCTTTACTGTATTGTAAATCACTGAAAACCGAATGGTAAAGATTTGGACAGAATGTCCAAAGCCACATCCCACTTGTTCCCAGCATCCCTTCAATTCTGGCTTCTTATTGGAATTGTACGTCATATATAATATTCTAGCATAATATTATACTATGCATTCCCTGGGATTTGCCAGATTAAATTATTTTATGCAGGCCTGTTACTAAACAATAATCTGGATTTTCTGAATGGCTAACAATGGATTGTTAGTTTATTAATAATTGCAATTGTAGTAACAGGTCTGGGGTGTTAGTACTGTTAATAGCCCTGTACACACCAGATTATAATTTGAATTAATGTATTCGTTGCTTTGTAGCAGAGAGCTTTTGTTCTTTTATCCTTCTTCATTTTTTCCTGTTTCCTTTGTAGTTGGAGAAGAATCTTGCAATGTCAAGCCATACTCTGCAAAATGGATTAAAGGCTCGGCAATTTGATTCCACTGATTTCAAAGATTCCAGTATAAAACGTATTCTGAAGAAATTAAGTGATATTGAGCAGGCAGCTTTACCTGAAGCACAGCTAAAGGAGGTAAGATTGAAAGGAGATACTATTTATAGTGCTTTGCAAAATTCTTGAATTGCATAATGAAGTTGGTAATGGGTTCCTTTGTTCTCATTCTTAATTACTTGGGCCTATTCACTTTAAGTTTGAAGATCTAGACATGTTGCATAAAAATATAGGTCAGCTTTTTTAAAACTAAAAATTACTTTCTAGTTTTTGTTAAGGATAGAATATTGAATAAAGGTTAAATAGTACCATTTCTACTACTCAAAAAGCATCTTCAACTTTATTTTCTGGAAAAGAGAGATTTATAGAGATCAAGGGGCCACTATTAGAATAATTCTTAAAAAATGAAAAAAGCTCATCTCAGTCTCTGACTTACAATTCCTCTATAAGTTGTTGTATGTCAGTTATAAGTATTTGGTTTATTATTTGGATCTATTTAAAATAATGTTGATATCTAAGATACAGAATCTGCTTTCATCACAGAAATAGACATGTACTGTATCTCTATTGGTTTTTTTTAGTCTCTGAGTGCTTTTAGACTACCTTCTAGGCTTGGAATAAAAAGATATGACTTTGCAACAGTTTGATTCTTGCCAGAACAATTCCATTCTGGAACTGATGGATTCCAGAATGTAATGCTGAAGATCTCTAGCACAAATTTTGTACATTTACATGAAGTCACTGATAAAAGTATTTGGAAAACAAAGTCAAAAGTATATCAATGATATCCCTCTTCTTCCTCAAATTTCCCTGAAGCATGAAATTCTTGCCTGTGGATTCTCATAAACAACTTCAGAGTTTAAGATTTTAAATAATTTATAAAATAATTATAAAGCAATAAAAACAATGTAGTAGCTCTTACGTAAATACAATTTAAAATAGTAAGTTGTCAGTCTGATGAAAAAGGGACACATCTTTAGTGGTCTGTTGGTAATGTGATACTTTTATCATATTACAAAAAGTGAGGAGTTGCTGGGGAGGAGTTGATTGAAGACTATGCTAGAATTCAGTCTAGATGAACTCATTAGTAGATAATCTCTTGATAATAAAGGAAGAAGAAAGACTGTTATGAATGAGTAATTCTCCAGAAGGCCACAGTGAAAGGAATATCATTAGATTCTGCAACATATGAACAAGTTTTTATTCCATTATTTATTTGATTTGCATCACAAATTCAGCATAATTAATTTCAGCCAATATTAATCCTGTGATATTATTATTATTAGGAAAGGAAAAATTAATGATTAAGGGGTCACCCATTTTTATTAATTTCATGGTATATAATACATTTACCATTAAAATCTTTTAGTAGAAAGTGATGGTCAACTTCTGAACCAGAGAAGACATAAGCCAGTTTTTATACTATATAGTAGAATAATCTTATTTCTTTCAGTATAATCAACTGCTCTCAGACATGGAGACAATTTATAGTGTAGCCAAAGTGTGCAGAAAAGATACAGACTGCAAAGCATTAGATCCTGGTAAGTCACATCACTGTCACATAATTTTAAGGAATAATATCTTATTCGTCCCCCACCCCTAATTTCTTGAAATTCACCTGGAATTGATATAGACATGAAGTTTTGGAGTTACAACTTTACATTCAAAAATCACTTTGAATGTGAGAAGTAGAGTTTAGATTTCTTAAAGAAGATAGAACTTTGAGTATATTGAAAATATACTTTCCCCACTGCAGGGCAATTTTCCATGACCAACAACATGGAATTTTAACTGTCCATCCCTAAAGGGTTCAGATCAGGAATGTGGTTATCACACAACAGATCCCACATATTTTAGATATGCAATAAATGAGTCTTTTAATTCATTTTGAATCAGTGGAACTCTTTGATGGAACAATCCATCGTCAACAGGAAAGCACCCAGAAGTTCAATAAGAAATGGGTTGGGGAAAATATTAGTAATGTTGTACTAATTATTATTTTGATGTTTGTGAGATACATCTTGCTCATGAAAACAGAGTTGGATACAGATTGTTGTATTGTTAGTGTTCCCTAAAATATGTAGGAAAATATGCACTAGAGTTCTCTTTGAGAACAACAAAGTATGCGGAAGAATTCAGCTTTTAAAATGCAGAGAGGCCCCTCTTAGCTTAGTGCCATCCAGATCTTTCCTCCCATAAAAATATGCACAATGTGGGGACTGCAAAAGGTGTAGCTGGGAGATAAGGGTCTAAATATAAACATTATTAATATATGCACTGATTCCTGGTTCAGACCTTACAGATACTATGGCTAAATCAAGAGATTATGATGAGCTTCTTAACATCTGGAAAGATTGGCGGGATGCATCAGGGAAGAAAATCCGAAGACTCTATGAGAGATATGTACAACTGAGCAATACAGCTGTCAGATTAAATGGTAAAGAAATGTGATAATGTGATCAGGGAAAAGATGGTGACTCAAAAACTATAGAACCAACATAATTAAAAATAAAACTCTAAAGCTAGAGTTATTGTGGAAATACTGATGGTATAGGAAGCGCCAGTTTGCTGAAGTCAATAAGGCACCAAGTTAGAAATCAGGAAACTGAGTTCTAGTTCTACACTAATCTATGAAAACTAGTTGTTTGATCTTGGGCCAATCATTGTCTCTCAGCCCACAGGGTTATTGTGGGGGGAGTAAGAAGAAGTATTTTGTATATTTGCTGCCTTGAATTGTTTATAAAAAGTATTAAATGTGGAAAAATATATAAAATAAGATAATAAAATAAACATTATCCTAGAAGAAAATCAGCTGACTCTTTCAAGCATTTCCATTGTAGCTATAGCAGTCTATAGAATAATCACAGAAGTGGCATATATCTAAGAGTATTGTCATTTCACAATAACGATTTTATACAAAATAGCCAGTTTTGTTAAAGACTAAATTCATCTAGATGTCCACAGATTGCATATTACTTTGTTTCAGTTGCAGAACGTTAGGCCTCATCAGGATAAATAATTATAGGTGTCAGAAATTGTCCTATAATGCACCATAATCATTACTACTTTCATAGTTTAAATAAAGGGGTCAGAATCAATATTTTTTCTTTGTTATATTGGTGTGAGATATATTAGGAAAAGAGTAAAATACATTTTTGCATATATATGCTGTCTCATAATATTAAAAAGCTTAGCTAGGCTCACAATATATGTACGTATGTATATGTACAGGTCATGCAGACAAAGGTGCTTACTGGAGATCTCTTTATGAAACTCCAACTTTTGAAACTGACCTGGAGAACATCTGGAATCAGCTTCAACCACTATACTTCAACCTGCATGCTTATGTACGTCGGGCTCTATACAAAAAATATGGAGAAAAGCGCATTAATCTCAAAGGCCCAATTCCAGCTCATTTGCTGGGTAAGTCTTTCCACCAAGGGTTGCTCTGAGACATTGGGCAATGGGCATGCTGACCAAATCCCGGGAACTTTCTACATTTGTCTAATGTTTGCAGACTTGGTCCATTGGAGACCTATTGCCAATTGTTGGAAGTAGTAACAGTAAGGAGCTTTTGCTTTTCAGTTTTTCTTAAGATCTTTACAACAAAGGCAGGCAGTGATCCATTAATAAAGTGCTCCACTTAAGATTTGACTCATGATCATGCGTGTTATACAATACATAAGTATAAGTACATCCATAACCTGGACAAATACAATTCCAGGTTAAGGCACCCTATATCAAGAGTTTTAGGAGGAGATAGAGCTTTGAAGAATAATTGGAACACAGCCAAAACATGTCAATCATGCTAGAGAAAACATGATCCAGCTCCATTTTATCCTTTCTCTTTGAAGGCCAACTTAAGTAGCAGTACGATGGTAGCCAGTCCACAGTATAGATGGGATATTCACCTTTGAAGTAAATGGCAGTTTTCAACTTTTTCTCTCTATATAATTTCCCCCATTTAAAAAAATATATAGTAGTCTGAGTGATTTTAGAGAAGTAAAATATAAATTGCCTCTATTTTTAAAAAAATCAAATAAATAATTTTAAAAATAATGTGCCTATATGAACATTCAAAGAGCAAATGTAATTGGATATAAAACTATTTTTATGTGGCAGCTACTACAGCACTGCACATACCTATCTGGATAGCATAAGCCAAAAATTTCATTAGTTTTAACTCCTCTTCAAACATAGTGATCTTCCCACCCTGCCTTATCTTGTAATTAGATTTACTCCCCTCCCTATATATTTTCTGGTTACTTATTAATCAACTTTACTTTTTATTTTTAGGTAACATGTGGGCACAATCATGGGCAAACATTTTTGACCTTGTCATGCCCTACCCTGATGCTATCAAAGTGGATGCTACTCCAGCAATGAAACAACAGGTTGAAACACTAGATTTTATTCAATTGTTACTTGCAATGTTTTCTTATAGGAACTGAACATACCTTTTCCCTCTTTAAAAACTTTCCATAATATAACTTTCATAGTTATTGGATTATTATTATTTTTAGTTGCTTATGGTGTGGCTTGGAGGTGTCACATTCTAATAATCTCCAGTTTTATATATTCAAGCAAATACTTAAGAGCTGATTTTAGGGATTGTGCTAATCCAAATTCAGACAAACATTAATGCTATATCTGAATCCAGCCACTTACTATTCCAGCCCTGTTGCATACAGGAAGTTAGAAGGGAAATTCCAGTTGGATCTGAGCCTTAGTACTAATAACCATTGTTGCTTCCAAAGCTGGTTCCTGTTGTATCCTAAAATATCTTTTGAACAACTTTCCTGTTCTATGAATCTGCTTTGAGTAGTAACGTATTGGCATTAGTACAAAAGAAAAAAAAACCCATATATTAATTAAATTTGCCCATCTGAAACATTCAAAACAAGGAAAATAAGAATTTCTTTCAGAAGTTGACAATAAAATTCAGAATATGATAAATCTCCATTGGAAGGACTTCCCACAGAATGTGTCTCATGTTGTATTCTTATGTTAAATGTGGTATGACATTATATGATGTAATCAAGAATGAAGTCTATCTAACAGTTATGGAATAGATTATCAAAATATAGCAGAACTGTGACATCAAAAGAGGTGGACCATTACTGCTTCCCCTATCTATCTTTTGAAGCCAGCTAGAATGGCAGTTTCAGTTCCTATGGACAGACACATTTTTGTGAGACTGAGCTGGAGTTACAAACCTTAGAAAAGGAGACAATCTGGCTTTTGGAGATTCTTTCTCCTTCCTGCTTTCAGTTCTGCACTGCCAGGGAGCTATCCCAATCTCGAAATCACTGTCTTGGTTTGTTCTGCACAGTTAATATTTTATAGTTATCTACTTGTTTTTATGCAGTATTTAAGATTATCTTCAATTACAGCAAGAAGAGCAAAGCCAGGAAGGTGATTTGCTACTGTCTTAAAATATATATGTCTTGTTCTCAGACTCCTCTTTGCCAACTTTTTAACTTTTGGTACATTTGCTCTCTTTTTCATAGGGCTGGACCCCAAGGAAGATGTTTGAACAATCTGATAGCTTCTTCAAGTCACTGGGACTTATCCCTATGCCACCTGAGTTCTGGGAAAAGTCTATGCTAGAAAAACCATCAGATGGGAGAGAAGTAGTCTGCCATGCTTCAGCCTGGGACTTCTACAATCGCAAGGACTTTAGGTGATTGCCCACTGAATTATAAAGTATTTGTAAAATACAAAATACAAAAGTAAATAGAAGAGCAGGGGGTTGGGAGGAGGAAGGGGGAAGAGAAGTGAGAAAAGATAGGGGGGGAAAGAAAAAGAAATGTTGACTTCTGATTTTCTCTGTTACAGTAAAATAAGGCATTAACATCAAATCACAACTCTGTGCTTTTCCATAATAATATGAACAAATCACTTCTATAAAAATCTATCAATCTAGTCGGTAAAATCTAAAGTCAGAGTTTCGTTCTGTTCCATATCAAGTTCAAAAGTGGTCTCCATGCAGAAACAAAAGTACTTATTTTCTTTTCTTTAATCAAAATAGTGATTAAAAGTGATTGCACACTGAATTAAATGAGTAAAGCTTGTAAAAATCAGAGAGATTACAATGGCTCATTGTAGCTAAAATATGTTTATGGTTTGTTACTTATCAGTATCCTTTATTGCATTTTACTAGGAATTTTAGTATAAACCAGTGCTTCAGAAGGACATGAGTCACATTTGGGGATTAATTCTACTGTTTGTGCATTTCAAAGTATGTCCCAGAGTGACATACTGTTTTTCACCCTGCAGGTCTCTCTTGAACTGCTTTCGTTTTATTTTCATGTAGCAAATACTATTGGTCCCGTTTCTAACTTTATGTCCACACACTAATCTCATATTCAATATCACATATTGAACTCAATTCAATGGTCTGTACAGAAATTGCTTCTTAATAAATTTTCTGAGGCATTTCTTAAAACAAGAAATCTCTCTGGATTGATTTTAGTAAGAGATTTGATGATCTTTTGAGGTTGCAGATTTGTCTTTCAAAGGATAATTACTGTAATTACTGATGAAATGTGGAAAGTGCATACTTGTTCCAAATATTACATGAAAACTTGGTCCAGATAGATGGCTATATGTGGGCACAGGAGAGAACAGGTGTATATTTCTTCGTTGTACTTTGTGGCTCAGTACACATGCAAAAATCATTAGGAGACACTATTCTGTAAGCATTTTTCTGAGATAAGCTTATAAAGAACAAAGTAACTGTAACTGACTGTAATCAATTAATTATAAACACAACTGCAATTAGACCAGATTTAGTTTATATTCCACCTATGGTTCTCTAGAACCTGGATTGTGCATTAAACTGCTGCCTGGTTATTCCATTCTTTTCAAGAGATTCTTCTCCTCATTTTTATTATTTTCTTGTTTCAGGATAAAACAATGCACTGTTGTGAATATGGATGATTTAATAACAGTTCACCATGAAATGGGACATATCCAATACTTTTTGCAGTATAAAGATCAGCCCATTTCATTTCGTGATGGGGCCAATCCAGGATTCCATGAAGCCATTGGTGATGTAATGGCCTTATCAGTGTCAACCCCAAAGCATTTGTATAAAATCAAGCTGCTTGATCATTTGGAAGACAAAATTGGTAAGCAAATAGGGACATTTTATTACAAGATAGATCTATCAGCTTCAGTTTTTAAGAAATGTTCAGCACTGAACATTGCATTAGACTTGTGATATTTTATAACCCATTAAGATTCATTTGTGATTTGGCTAGAGATATTTATCTTTCTGGATCAAATTCATGTATGTTTCAAATACAAAATAAAAATATTAATTGTGTTGCTTTTCATCCCATATTGGTTTTCAATATTAGGATGAAATGTTTTGAATTAAACATTTAATTGCAAACAGATTAGCTTTTGGAGATTGTGTGTGTGTGTGTGTGAGAGAGAGAGACAGACAGACAGACAGACAGATAGACAGACAGAGACAGAGAGACAGAGAGATGTAACTATTCAAAATATTGAAATATTATAGAATTTGCCAATTAAGATTAGGGGCTGAAAGGGAAAACATTAGTCATGAATCACTGTAGAGGCAGCAGAAGAGATAAAGCAGAAGACTTGCCAGGAATCTTGACCTGCTAACACATTTTCTTCTTGGTCAGAGAGTGATATCAACTACTTGATGAGCATTGCACTGGATAAGATTGCTTTCCTGCCCTTTGGCTACCTGATCGACCAATGGAGATGGAAAGTATTTGATGGGCGTATTCAAAAAAATGAGTACAACCAACAATGGTGGAATCTGAGGTAATTAATTTGCAACTGTCTATAAGAAGATTAATATTTTGGAATTGTTCTGTCAGAACTAAACCTTGAGAACTAACAAAGAAGGGGATCAAGTCTGGCCCAAAACTACAGAAAGTGAAGTCAATGGCAAATAGGTGGCTTGTTTGAGAGTAAACATAACCATAACTGAATTATTTCAAACAGAGTTAAAACTCAAATTATAATCATTTGGCCTTTCCCTTAGGGGATTTCCTTTTTCAAATCTATCCTGTGCATTATATTTGTTGAAGGAATTCTATGGGATTTAAAAAAAATATTCATTCATGCACTGCCTATCTCACTGATAAAAGCAACCTTGGACTGAAAATATTGTTATTTTGGTACAAATCATTTGTATAATTTTTGCGGCAACATATGCATAATGATTCTGAAAGGTCCTGAAAGAAAAAGTAATTCAGAAGGCATTTTAGTTTTTTTTCTCTTAGAAAGGAAAAATAATTATTTTTCAATCCTGTGAATATATCTCCTAAAAATATTTTGTTTTTCAAATACCTTAATGAATGTTATCTTCTCTCAATGTATCTTACTTGTATAGATTGAAATACCAGGGTTTAGGTCCTCCTACACCAAGATCAGAAGAAGATTTTGATGCAGGAGCAAAATACCATATTCCTGCTAATGTTCCATATGTCAGGTAAGGAGATTTTTTTGTTGGCTTGTATACCTCTGTGACTTTGAAATATTATGTCATCATTTTTCCTAGAATGGCTTTGACCTCCCCTTTTATCTCTCCCATTTCTCTTCCAGGTACTTTGTCAGTTTTATAATCCAATTTCAGTTTCACCAAGCGCTGTGCAAAGCGGCTGGCCATACTGGACCTTTACACAAATGTGACATTTACCAGTCTAAAGAAGCTGGGAAAATCTTAGGGTGAGTATGCTGTCCTGAAGTGTGTAAATTTTACATTTTCTCAGCTTTTTTGCAAATACATCAGATTCATCAAATGAGACTTTTTAAAATTATGCACTAAAATTTATTTCTCTAAGTATGTATTTTTAAGCACACAGTTTCAGTATTTTTATAATACAATGCATTTTGCATATTATTTTTATAAATATATTAAGGTTTATACTAGCTTTCCCCTAGTACATGATAAATTGTTCTTGGCAACTGTATTGCAGAATTTCAAACAATTTTGGATTCTGTAATGGTTTGAAAATACATACAAATTAGCTTTCAAATGCAATTTTTAAAAACATTTTTTGCTAAACCCTCAGCATCATCCTTATAAAGAAACTTGTAAAGTTGGCTAAGTAAGGCAGGTAACTGAATATTTTAAATATTAGAAAATGACAAAAATTATTAGGCATTTAATTGTCTTGAACTGCTATTGAATGATACTTAGTGAATTTTCTGCCTCATTCCAAACTAAATTAGCAAGTCCTAGTTAATTACAGGTAGCTCCAGATATTGGAGAACCGATACTAATCAAATTGAGACAAAACTAGCATTTTAAATTTGAAAGTCATCGACAAAGGTTTTTTTTACTGATGGGTAATTGGTCTTTCAATTTACTTGGATTTCATTCTGTTTTAAATCATCAAGCTTAAAAACATTATTTGTGAGATAAAAATGTTTTATTGTCTGGTACAACGTGCTATTTCAAACTCAACAAGATACACATTGAATTATTGCCATTGCACAAATAAACAAATGTCTATTGTTGCAGAGAGTTCAAAATATGAACCAGTTCATGCAAGGGACTGAAAGACCATTTAATTTGGCTTCTTTCACAAAACTTCAGATGATCCCCAACTGAAATAGCTCTCAACTCAAATAATAACAACAAATCATATATTCTGTATTTGTGCCATTTCAGTAGTAGCAATGAAGAGACTTGTCCAATAATAAAAAAGTATCCCCAAGTGGGCTGTCAAATACAAAAATAAAAGCAGATTGTCACAAAAGTGCTGAGATATAGCAAGGCAGCAGTTCATTAGGGAGTGCAAGACAAAAAAGCTCCCATTAAGGAACTAAAATCTCCATAAACTAAGAAAGTGAAAAATTCTAGTACTAAGTGAACATCTATTATGTAGATTTATAAAATAAGGGATGATAAGCAAAGGGCTTTTTAGATTGCCATTGGGTATCTAGCTGGCTTCTGTAAAATAGAGAATTGTATGTAGATGGGCCTTTAGCTTCACTTAGCAAAACAGTTTTACTGTATGTTTCCTGGGAGAGGAAGGAGCGCACATGTACATCTTTTATAAACAATTTCTTTCTGCAGGGATGCCTTGAAGCTGGGCTTCAGCAGGCCATGGCCTGAAGTCATGCAACATATTACAGGGCAACCCAACATGTCCGCTGAAGCTTTGCTGACCTATTTCGAACCACTGACAAAGTGGCTCATTGAAAAGAACAGGGAAAATAATGAAACTTTGGGTTGGCCTGAATACACCTGGCGGGCTTATGCAGGTATTTAAGCATTTCAACACTGGTATTTAACAGAAATGGGGACTGGAGGGAAAATCACATACATCAGGGGTTCCCAAATGGGGGTATGAGACTAAACTTGGGTTAGGAGTTTCAAAATTATAGTGTATATGTATAATTATATGCATATAATTATTTATTTTAAGGGGTCTGAGAATATATCAGAAGCATTCTAGAGGTGCAGATATAGAAAAGGTTGGGAAACCTCTGACATAGACCCTTTATTTTTTTCTGCTGATTGTAGATACAAAATAGCAAGACTACAGTGGGAACAAAGTTAATGCCCTCCTTTTCCTTCTTCCAAATGCTTCTGCTCATTTCTACCCTGATTAGCTTTTTTAAAAAATGCAGCTTAGTTTAATCCTATGCCTTCTAGGATAAGTTTACTTAAATCCATTCTTCTATGGTTTTTTTCTTGGTTCTTACTTAGGTGAATCAGAAGTCAATTTCCTTGGGATGTCACTGAGCAACAGTGAGATACAAGCAGGACAGTGGATCTTGCTTGCAATTGGGCTTATACTTCTTATTACCACAATAGCCTTAGGTGTCACATACTTCAGACAAAAGAAAGCCTTCAAAAGTAGCTCAGAAATGGAATTGAAATGAATTGAACATGTTTAACCCATTTTCTACTATGCCTCCAAATGAGTGTGAAAAAGAGTTGAAGAACAATTTGTATGTATATATGTGTGGCTGAATGAGAGAGACCAGATATATCTACATTTAGAATGGAAACTAATATTAGTTTTGTGAGTGTGTGACAGGCTTGAGTGTCCCTAGAGAGAATGTGAGTATGTTGTGTTGCATACATGTTCTATGGCTAATATGCAGATATATGCCTGGGGAGAGTATGCGTGTATCCTATTTGCAAGGAATAATTGGAATGTGGATAGCTATACACTTGTATTCACTTACCCAATTGAAAACATTCCCATGAGGGGCAGCCTTGTACAAAAAGGGCAAATATGCCAACAAAAGAACTTGACTCTTCTAATAAATTCAACAAACCTTTTGATTATGCAACAGCCAAAGCAAAAAACATTTATTTATTATAAATAATACCTTTTGAACAAAGGGAAAAGAAGACGAAAAAATGAAGCAATGTGATCCAGTTGGGATAATGGGAATAGCCGTACTATTTAAATCACTGCTGACCCAATGCCTTTCTTCATATATTCATTTGAAGAGCTGGTAAATTCCATCAGGCTTGCTGTAACTCAGGTAGAGAATATATTATCCAACAAGAGTTGTGTCAGATTTCTTCAGAAGTTGAACAAATGTTGTATGTGATCATGTCAGGAAGTTTTAAAAAGACTGTTTTGGTGCATGAAGGACAATTAAAATCACAGTCTCTGTATATTCACTGTCTCTTTCATTTCTTTGTGAAAGAACAAGGAAGAAATCACAAATGGATTACAAGATAAGTTGTTGAGGAAAGGAAATCACTCTTCCAATATATGCTACCCTATTAAAATGCCCATTTTATAGCTCTTGACTACACCAATGCATCTGATAAGTATAACTAGAAAAATGAGTAATCTAGCATAGTAATCTGTACAATTATCATCACTTAAACATTAAAAACAAAGTAAGACCAGCTTCATTTGGTAAGTTCCAAACATTGGTATAAACAGCAGGCTCTGAATCTATCACTAAAATAAAGCTGAGTGTCCAGGAAGAGAGCATTTTGTAACCTGTCAGCCAAAATAAAAAAGCCCCTCCCATTTCTTTCCAAAATCTACAGTCCTCAGTAGTGAAGAGCAGGATGAATTACAATTTACATAGCTGCACCTTGAAGTCAGATAAAAAGTTTATTAACATCAAGGGTAGTTCTTTGAAAATCAATGTAATATATTATATATGGTAGTCCTTCTAATATCCAAGTGCAGAATTCTGTATTTGATGTATAACATGTCACCTCGTATAATAGACAGAGTTGTAATCAAGATGAAAAGTTGCCTTACCATAAACTATTGAGGAGGCTATCACAATAAAAACAATTTTTTTTGTTAAAGGCATATTCAAGCTACATACTTGTTTATTCGGTTCCTGGGAGTAGAAACTAACCCAAATAATCTCTTTTTATTGGGGGATTCAGCCCCAATGAGTTTATCCCTTGTCTAATCCATCGTTAGATGCATACATCTGCACAAATTGATTGATTCAGTAGGAAAACTCAGAGCTGCATACCACCAGCGTAATAATAACTGGAAAAAAAGACATTTGAATGCATCCCTGCAGAGGAGGAACCTTACTTGACCAATGGAGAAAGTATGCTAGGAAGGCAAAAGCAGGAAGGAAACACCAGAGGTTAATAGTCACACAGGCAAAGAGCAAGCAGATTGAAAGGTGAAGAAGGAAGGAAGAAATTCTAACTCTTCGTCTCTACTGCACTGCCTCTTGTGGTCATTATAGTGTGAGATGATGAAGAGTCAGTGCAACCAAAGTCAGATTTCAAACAACAATTCCAATTCAGGTGTCTGACTAATTGCACCAGGGTATTTTTCAGAAATTAAATAGCATAGGAATAAAATGGAACAGAGTATAGTTTAATAATTACGTCAGTGAAACTTTCCTTCCCTGCCATCCACTGGCCTGCAATAAGATGATTTTAAGTAAGGTAAGGTGGGGTGGGAGGAGATGAGATAACCTTTATTTTCACTTTTTCTGTGAACACACTGGTGCACATTAAAAATGAAATTCTGATGTCTACTCTCAAAATAAAATGATAGATAAATAGAGTAGAGTAGAGTAGAATAGAATAGAGTAGACAGATAGACAGACAGATAGATAGACAGGCAGATAGTACAAAGCTATTACAGAATCTAGTTGTTCAGCTTCAGATACTGTGAAGCCTCCTCCCAAAGATAACAAAGAAAACTGATCATGGAAAGGATGAATAGCATCCCTGATAATACTGTGGATCCTAGTCAAGCATTGCTTATATGCTATGCCCTGGTCAGAAGGAAGTAAACTTCCAATAGAAAAGATTACTTGGGGTTTCTTTTCTGCCATCCCATCCACTCTCTGCAGAGTTAATTTGCTTGACAGCTGCACACCTAGAAACTTGATACTGCTAGCCATCTCCACAATTGAATCATTAATATACAGAAATGTATTGCTGTGTTCACCTTTTCTGAACTTGATAATGATCTTTTTTGTTTTTCCTACATTTAAAACCAGACTGTTTTTGTTACACCAGTTCACCAAACCCTCTTCCTCCTTCCGGTAATTACCCACCACTGTTGTATATCAGCATACTTCACAATATAGTTGGTAGCAAACCTTGCAAACCAATCATGGGTGACCAGGGTAAACAACAGCAGACTTAGGGCACAGGCCTGAGGAGTAGATATGCTCAAGAACATGGTGTTAGAATTATTAGTCTCAATTCCTGCATACTGGGGTCTATCAATAAGAATATCAAGAACTCAGTTGCACAAAGGAATATTGAAGCCTAAAAGGCCAGTTTATCTACTAAATGCTGAGGAATAATCAAATTAAATGCCAAACTAAAGTCAACAAACAGCATTTGTACATGAGTATTTCTTTCCTTTAAGTGTACCAAACTCATATGGAGAACAGAGGAAATAACATCCTCTGTGGAATGATTTGCATGGTAAGCCAACTGAAGTGAGTCAAACGCTGGAGGGAGGCTGTATACAATAAAGTCCTTTATCAGCCTTTCAAAACATTTCATAATGATGGATGTAAGTGCACCTGGACAATAATCATTAAGACCTGTGATTAAAGACTTCTTTGGCATTGGTAAAATAATGGCAGTATTAAAACACAATGGGATCACTGCTACTGCAATGAAAGATTGAAAATATCTGTAAGAACACAAACACAACACGTAAGAGCACAACTTGTATCTGCCTTAGTAATTTGCACTTGTATGGCTGCAAAGACAGAGACATATTAATGATGGTTAGGAATTGAACTCTGGCAGAAAATTGGCAACTATCAGGTATATGATTATAGTTCCTGCCCCAATAATTCAATACATTTATGTCAGATTTCAGAGCCAAAATTCATTCCCTGTTGAAACAGCACTATTGTTTTGAGCCTATGGCCCCTGAGTAGTGAAAAAAAGAAAACAAAAGTATCCATAACAAATGTATATGGATAGAAAAGAAGAAAGAACGTGAATGGAACAGAACATGCTCCAATATTCAGAAATAAAGCTGCTTCTTTCCATTTTCCTGATGATTAAGAAAAGATGCAAGGAATGATGTTTTAAATCCCTAAATATATGAGCTAATTAAAATAGATCATTCAATGATTTTGTATTGGATGGTGCTAATATTTGAAACAGTGATTCCCAATCTTGACAACTTTAAGATACATGCACTTCAACTGTAAGATACATGATAGTTAGCAAATTCTTGAAGTTGAAGTTGATGCATCTTCGTTTGTCAAGGTTGAGAAATATTGATTTAGAAAGTACTGCTTGTACACACTCCTAGCATGCTAAGAACTTTCCTGTCTTCTATTGCTGGAAAATTACCAGCCCATCAGTTTTGCTCAGACAACAAATAATTCCCCTCAATCCTATGGCTGCAATGAAAAACCAGATCATGAGCTTGATTTTAGTAATCCACTATATGGAGAAGGGGAGCTCAATATTATGTCAGTCTGCTTCTGTTACTTCAGTGCTTTTCCTGCATGCATGACTAAAAAGTATGGCTCTTGGTACTGCTACAGAAAGTGCTGATGGGAACAAGAAGTTGCTTTTGATCACCCTTGTAAAAAAGTGGACCTGTTCTTAATCCTAACAGCTAGGACTTGATCATCAGGAAGATTGCACAAATGATTTTACCTGGGGGTCTGTTGATTAAAGTACTTGTGGGGGGAGGGCAGCAGGATTGCCACCATATGGCTTTTCTAGAATAAATTGTGGGGCAGGGATAGGTCTCCCAGAATAACATCTGCAATCACTATGTTTACTTTAAGGCAACAGTAAAAAACAAACCATTGTACAAACAGAACAAAAATGGCCAATAATTTCATCAAAGGAAAAGATGGGACACATGCACACATACACGCATTCACATTTACTCTTTCTGAATTGTCTTTACTTTCATGCAGGTGACTTATCCATGTTCACTGGTAAAAGACTGTCATCAACACAGCACCCTGGATGAAATTTCTTGCATGAACCTGAGTTGGGTCCCCTTCCCTATCATGGCTGAGGCTTGGCTCACTTTGCAAACCCTGCTCACAGCCAAACAAGAAGCAACGGGAGGAGGGAATAGACTGGGATGCAGGGGAGGTAAAAGGGCGGGGCGAAAGAGTATAAAGAGCACTGACTCAGAGCCTGAGACCCAAGGTCACCTGCTGAGAGAGTCTGCTAGGCAGAGTCTGTTACCCAAACAAACTGAATTGAATTGACAGTACTGATTGGAGGGAATAAAGTGACAATGGGAGGACCAAAGGAAAAGGAGACCATTTAACTATGCTATTTGCATGCGAAACTGTTAGAATTGGCTTTGCTGCTCCTATATCCATATTAGCTCAGTAAAATTATACTCTTGGAAACAAAGGAATCTTTATTTGCTGCATGAACCAAGTGGAATGATTGACATTCCCTTTCCGGCTTTGTTCAAAATAGTTAAAAGAACCAGAATTCTTGTGTCTTTTTTCACTTTTGTATATAATTTTTATTATTTTTTTTATTACAGTGGTAAAAACTAGTGTAAACTAAACTTCAAGAAAAAAAGATAATAGCAAGAAATAAAAAGTGCATAAACAAAAGAAAAAGGAGTAGAAATAGGAAAAATATAATAAATAAAAAGAAAAGGAATAAAGAAGAGACTTTTAAGCTCCATCACAAGTATAGACATATTTAGCTGTCATGCCCTAAAAGGTTATAAACATATTTCTCTTCATCCCATATACCATCCCTTATCTATAAGCAAATCCATAAAACACGAGCTTTTTCAATCTTGGTGTCTATATAAAAGGTTGCCATAACTTCACAAAAAGTGTCTTTTTAAACCTTAGATCAGATAAATCGTGTGTATATTATATATATATATATATATATATATATATATATATATATATATATATATATATATATATATATATATATATATATATATATATATATATAAAATAAAAGCACTAATATTACATGGGAAAATACCGAAGAAATCTAAATACCATACATATAAATACTTGTGAAGACATAAGAAATATATATATATTATATATTATATTATATATATATATATTATATATTATATTATATATATATAATATACAGTACATGTGTGTGTGTGTGTTTTCCTTTAATATGTAACAATCTTTAGCTCATTCAAATGTTGTTATATAATATCTCTTCAATACTTATTTATTCCATCACACTTCAAGGCTTTAAAAAAATCTCTTTTGTAGAAGTAATAAGAAAACATTTTCCAAGATATTTTCTTGGTTTGTCATTTGTATTTCCTCTTTAATTTTTAAAATTTCAAGCAATTTCTTTTGTATATCTAATAAGTGTTCTTTTCCAAATCAATCTCTTGGATTCTCATTTGCAATTCCATTTTCAATACTTTCTCTCTCATGTCAGACAAAATTTACCCCACATCTGACATTTCCTTATCAATTGCTTCTGGACATAGACTATCCATAGATTCAGACTCTGGTTCTGCTGATATTGTAGCTACTAATTTCTGGCTCCATTATTCAAAGATTTCCTTTTCCAGTGTTAGACATTTTTTATTCCCCACACAACGCCAAAAGCAGGCTTGGTTTTTTCCCCTTCCACGTAGAATCTTCAATGCCCTCTAGTGTCCTAAAATCATAAAGTCACTTATCTTTATTATAACTTAAAATATGTTTTGATTTCAGAATAACCTAAGAGAGCCAAAATAAATTATTTTTCCTGAGAGGCCCTAATTCCATAGTCTTATAGTAAAATTTAATATTCCAAATTTAACTGGACTCTTAATCCACATATATCTTTTTTAGATCAAAATCTTATTTATCTTTCTGCTGTTTGTTTCAGATTCTTTAAATTCTTAAGCTTATAATTAATTTTGTTCAGAGTTGAAGCTAAACTCAGCTGGTGATCTTTCAAAGGTCTCTAATAACTTTAAGATTGTTAATAAATAATTTCTGAAAATGATTTAGAAAGTGAGTCTTGCAAACTTAGTGTTTTTTAAAATACTTGTCACTGATAAATTTATGTTCACTTAATTATTTTCAAGGTTTTTACAGATCAATTTCTTTATGATCTACTCTAGAATCTTTTCAGTTATCCACCATAGTTGTGAATAAGGGGACTAATCACTTCATCTCTTGCCACTCAAACCTATGAATGAGTGGCTTGTAAGAAGCAGCCATCTGGGACATATGTGGGAAATCATATGTTTTTTCCTCAACCAGAGACCTTCTGGTCTTAGCTACAGTTGTCAGTTTTCACAGGGACCTCTTCAGTAGACCATGCATCCTCAGTCATATACGACCCTCTTGCTATGAGATATTCAGCGAAAAGCTTTGCTGAAATCAAGAATGTATTATGTCTACTGTTCTGTACTCACATAGCCTTCGAAGGAAGTTATGCAGTCAAAAATTGAGATAAGGCTACTCTCGAAATACTTGTTCTTGATAAATTTATGTTCCCTTGATTATTTTCAAGATTCTGACAGATCAATTTCTTTATGATCTACTCTAGAATCTTTTCAGATCATTCTTAAAGTGCTTATTCTATGAAACTTTTCCTTCTTTTTGAAGCTGGAGAATTTGCTACCTTCAGAAATCTGGCACTCCACTCATGTTCCAGGATTTTTAAAAATAGTTTTATAAAGGTTGTCTCAAATTAGCCTCAAAATAAATAAATATTTCCTAACTCATTTTTCTCAATCTCAGCCATGCATTTCTAAAATCATTCCCTTTTGCTCTTTATAACTATATCATGGGTGGTGGGAACCTCCTGTTGGAGAATAATTCTATCTTTTTCATCAATATTGTGATGGCTTCAATGAGCAGTTTGCATTCTTTTTACTTTTTTTTATATTAAGTTTTCTAAAACTTTTCCACAATTCCAAGTTCTCTCTTGATCTTTCCCCAGCACTGAAATGCTACCCATATATTTTTGATTGAGCAGAAAACTATCTTATAATGATATTCCAACTTCTTTCAGATCCACCACTACAGACCTTAAATGCAAGCTACTGAATGCAAGAAGCCTCGCAAATAAAATGCCTGAATTACTACTACTACTAAATGCGGCCATTTTTTAAATCTAATCTTTGTCTGCGAGACATGATTGAATGTATCCTTTCCAGACTCCATAACCACAGTATGTGACTATGATGTTTTCCGATCTGACCGTGAAAACAGTGGTGTTGCCATTTTCCATAAAAAGTCCCTAGATCTGAAAAAGATTCAAGTTACACAGGAGATTGATCTTCTGGAAACCATCATCTGCGATCTGTCCATAAATACCAAACTTCACTTCTGTTACAGAGCTCCTAATTACGACCTCGATCATGCAAACAAGCTAACTGCACTACTAACGTGGGCAGCCTCCTGCTCACACCCTATTATCTTTCTTGGTGACCTCAATCTACCTCTAATTAATTGGACCGTAAACAAATGTACAACTGAACCTATACATGCAACCCTGTACAATACCGTTACTACTCTGGAACTGGATCAATTAGTAACAAACAACACTAGACTCAACAACTGCCTTGATCTCATCTTTTGTAACAGTTTAAACATAATTTATGGACTACAAATAAAAGAACCTGTCAACCGTAATAATAAACGGGCAAACAATAGATACAAACTCAAAGTTAACCACTCCAAATTTGATTGCTGAAAATACGACTTCAGCAACAGAGTGGTCAATGCCTGGAACTCACTACCTGACTCTTGTTACATCCTCAAACCTCCAAAACTTTAACCTTGAACTGTCTACCATGGACTTCACTCCATTCCTAAGAGGTCTGTAAGGGGGCATGCATAAGTGCACCAGTGTGCCTACCGTCCCTGTCCTACTGTTCTCATTTATCCATTTATTCGTACTCATTTATTATGTATATACTTATACCTATTTATACTTATATGTTTATATGTTATGTTCATATTTGTTTTCTCATACGTGCTTGACAAACAAATAAAATAAAATAAATAAATAAATATGGACTGCCTCATTGAAAACCCTCCCTTGGCTCTTTGACTTCTTTTTCCCAGATACTGCTAATTTTCTGATTTCCTTCCAATCAGACAAAGTCCACCCATGCAGCAAACTTGTTCTTATACTTGTTAATTTTGGACTAAAGGTGGAAAAAGCTAAGGGAAACTTAAGCTTGTGTCCATCATGGGCTGGGGATGAGATGAAAACAGTATGGGGATGGAGAATAGAAAAAGGATATTTGCCAAGGAATGTTTGTGTCATGATTAAGTGCAAACGGGGAGGTGGTCTCTTTGAATTTATCTTGTGTGGCATCCAACTTTTTATTTTCTGATCTTGTTTTCTAATTTTCATTAAGATTTTTTTTTTTTTAGAATGCTTTTCAAATTGGCTTTCTGTCAACTTCTCTTTTGGGAATTTCTATCCATCCTTGGGAACTTTATCTCATTTGTTTTTCCTCTATATAATCCTTATAATTGTCCCCAATTTATTACATCCTGCTTTTCTGAAATCCATTGTATATATTTGAATAAACTCAGTTTTAATATCCCTTAGCATTAAGAACTCTAGCATTACATGATCATAGTATGTCATCAATTTTACTTCATATCTATGTCTTCTGTTAATTAGTATCAAATAATGGACAGAGCTTGTGCCTCCATGAAACTCCAAAGGAAAAAAATTACCAGCAAGATGTGAATTTCCTAGTGGGATCATGTTAGCAGAATTTAACTCCCAATAGATGTTGTCCTCTCAAAACTTTTCATTCAAAAAAAGATTTGGAACAATTTTCTGTGTGGCAAGAACTATTACTCTCTCCTTCTCAGGTAGCAAAAGAAAAATAGTTGTTCTATACAGAAAAGCACCTTAATGTTTAAGAATTGCTGAAACACAAGAGTACTATCACTTTAGAAAACAGTAAGACTCTCAGTAAAGACTATTTTCTAGGATCAAATCACTGGTGGGATTCAAAAATTTTTACTACTGGTTCTGTGGGAGTAGCTTGGTGGGCGTGGCAGGGGAAGGATACTGCAAACACCCATTCCCTCCCCACCCCACTAACCTGCTTTCTAACTCCATTCCCTGTTCAGGGCAACAAAAGAAGACCTAGCCGATCAGCTGGGACTCAGGAGACAGAGAATAGATGGAGGTAGGGCCAGTCAGAGGTGGCATTTGCCAGTTCTCTGAACTACTCAAAATTTCCACTTTCAGTTCTCGAGAATTGGTCAGAACCTACTGAATACCATGTCTGGATCAAATTAATAGTATTTATTTGTTTGTTTGTTTGTTTTAAATTAATATTATCCAATGTAGACAAGACAGTTCATTAATACACAATATGGATGTTGAAGTAATAATTGATAGGATATCAATAATAATCAACAATTGAATTAATAATTGGTAATTGATAAGTCTCCCTATCAATCGTTGTTAGTTCAACTAATGTGAGGGTTGTGACATTATTATAATTTTACAATATAAACTAGTAAATCTAGCTTGTCCTGAAATTTCTAATTTACTAAGTCATTTATGATCTTATACACAGCCTAATGGCTCCCCCTTTTTTCAATTCATTCATTACTTAAAATACAGGACTTCAACTTTTAATTTGGGACAAAGCTATCACTGAGAGATCAGTTATATATGACGCTTTTGGAGTGGCATCTTTTTTTCTGCTTTAGTTCTCCTCTAGGAAAAGACAGCATGCAAACTAGTGTGGTTAATATTTTTACCTCCTGAACTAGCAACCATAGTTTGTCTCCCTGGAATGCTAAGTATAAATTGACAATTATGACACCCTTCTAACACATCATCTAGTCTACAAATTCTATCCACACTAACTTTGAACCAAGAACTTATTGGCTGAAATATCTGGTTTAATTCAGGACAGAATTGGTATACACACACACACACACACACACATACAGAGCTTTTTATAATCATGCCTAATTAAATATATAGGAAAACATGTTTGCAAACCATTTTGACTGATTCCCAAATGGCAACACCTAAACCCAGACAATTACACTATAAATGGCCTCTTCGAATATCAAGAAAAGGAGAAACATTCCATGTTAAATGTTTTAAGAAGCCAATCAGAGTTGCCTCTTGTACCACAACACAGCCTACTGTGTTATTTTAATTCTGGAATTACTGTTTCCTTTTAGAAATGCAAAAATATCTTCTAGCATCCTTCTTCCCTCCCTCCCTCCTTCCCTTCCCTTCCCTTCCCTTCTCTTCCCTCCTTCCCTTCCCTCCCTCCCCCTTTCATAAATAAATAAATAAACAAATAAATAAATAAATATAGCCACTCTTCTCACAAAGGCAACTTTTGGTAATACACAACAATAAATAAAAATTGAAAATAACAAATAAAAATATAAAAATGTATTTATTGCATTTGTATATTGAGAGCTGAGTCTACAGTATTGTTACAGAGTAGCTTGACTGCCTAAGGTTCATTTAATTCATAATTGTGTCATATCCAGATGGAATGGGAGGACTCGATGATGCTAGCTTATTATGGCCAGCTGAGGGCAGCCTTCTCGCACCTCTGAGTCCTCACTGCCAACTCGCTGCCACCATCTCTTTGTAGGACATCTTAACCCCGTAAATTCACTGTGGGAATGCCTTGCTGTGGTGCTGGATGAAGAACTGGATGGATGGGGGAGTAAACAGGCTGTCAGAGAGGGGTGTTGATGGACAGGGCTGCGCCGGATGAGAAGCAAGTAGGGGTGGGGTGTCAAAATGGGAAGCCCTGGAAATTGAAAGCCACGTTGCTTAATGTTTGAGTGTGTCTTGCTCTGAAAATAAGGGCAGCTTTGTGAAGCAATGGGGTGAAATGTCAGCTTTTAAAAAAATTAAAATAGCTTGTTTTGAGTTGCATTTAAATCCTTACCCATCAAGCAGATTGCAAAGTTTGCAGCTGCATTTAGTTGTTCGTCTGATGCACTATGGAAACAGGGCTACAGGGACAGGAAAGTTTGGAGTCCAAACTGAAAAAAAACTCCTCAGCATTATTCTTTTCACAGCATCAGTGTCAGTTTTCAGGGGGGAACATTGCTGTGACTCTCCATTCAAACAACTCTGCACATGATCAGGAACACCATGAAATCACCCACCCAGCTTTGGGGAAAAGCACTCTGCACATGACCAGAAATACCATGAAAGCACTCTGCCCATGAGCAGAGGTTAAAACCAGCAACTTGAATTGGAGCTGGAACTTGAGTGGCAACAATGCAGCCAGTGGACTACAGGTGTAACATGCACTGTTCTAAGGGCACACATAACTGTTTGCGTTGCTGCAATTCTGTACCAGTTGAAACTTCCAGAAACACTTCAAATGTGGCCTCATGTACAGAACGTTGAAGTAGAACCTAACTAGGACATAAATGATTGTAAGGATGCATGCCAACTGAGGAACACAACCAGAGTTGTGCAAAGACCCTCTTGGCATAAATGTCACCTGCTCATCCATCAGGAGTCTTGAGTCTATGGGGACATCTAGACTGAATACTGAATCTGTCTGGCAAAATGCAATCTCTTCCATCTTCAAAGCTGGCATAGTTCTGGACTCAGAAGGCCAAAAACACAAAGCCAATCAGCTTGCCAGGATTCAATCTCAAGACTGTTGTTTCCCATTTAGACCCCCAAGGCTTCCAGGCACTAGAGTAAGACAGCCATTGCTTAGTTTGCCACTTAGGTATGCAGTTGAGTACCATCTGCACATTGATGATGCCTCACCCCATGAAGTAAATGTTATAAAGAAAGGGAGAAAGTACAAAACCCTGTGCTACCCTACATAATAGGGATTGGGGTGGACCCTCCTTCCCAATCATCACTAACTTGAATTAGTGAAGAAGGGGGCAAATAAGCACAACATTACACCATCTGTCCTCAGCTCTCTGGGCCATTCAATTCATAGTTGATGGTATTGAAAGCTGCTGAGAGATTAAATAGAGCAGTAGTGGATTTACTCTCCCACCTGACCACACTAGAGGTCATCCACAAACACAAGCAATGCCATTTTTGTGCCACACCCAGGTCTGTATCATAGCTGAAAAGCAGTCCAGATAATCCACTTTCACCAAGGTCCTTTGAAGTTTCTCTTCCATCTTCCCCAAAAATGAAGGCTTGATATTAAGTGAAAATTGTCCAAAATAATGTAGTCTAGCAATGTACATAAGCGCACCAATGTGCCCTCCCTTAATGTTCCCTTTTATTCATATCTACCGTATTTCATCTATTAATAATCACATTTATACTTATATATATTATCAAATGCATGCTTAACTAACTAATTAAATAAATAAATAAATAAAATGGTTTCTTAAGGAGTGGGTAAACCACAGCTTTTTTAAGAGGCAAAGGAATGCAAAAAGGAGGAGGAGGAAGAGAACAAGAAGAATAAGAACAAGAACAAGAAATACAATAATAAGAACAAGAAGAAGGAGAAGAAGAACTCACCTCCATGACACCCCCAAGACTATTTTAACAAAACAGGAGGAGCATGGGCAGAGGTGATATTCAGCAGGTTCTGACCAATTCTGGAGAACCGATAGTGGAAATTTTGAGTAGTTCGGAGAACTGGCAAATACCACCTCTGACTGGAGACTTTACAGTATCCTTCCTCTGCCACGCCCACCAAGCCATGCCCAACAAAACCGGTAGTAAAAAAAATTGAATCCCACTGCTGAGCATAGATCTAAACAACAGGCCACAATCTTCAGGTTCAATAAATTATTGAGAGCCACTTTGGTGTATTGGTGAAGGCATCAGGCTAGAAACCAGGAGATTAAGGTTTCTCCCACCTTAGTCACAAAGCCAGCCAGCTCTGAACCCTAGGACAGAGTGACTGACAAACTACTTCTGAAATCTTGCCAAGGAAACTGCAGAAACTTGTCCATATACTTGCCAAAGCTGAGCCAAAGAAAAGACAAGCAAAGAAAAAAATAGACCAGTGTAATGCCTGAAAAACCACCCAGAACAAATATAAGAACAGACATAAAATGTTCTTTCTTCAATGTTGCATTTTGGTGAAGCTGAGAAGAAAAGAACCAGAGGGCAGTACAAGAAACAATGGACAGAAATAATCAAAGAGAGAAGCCACCTGGAATAAGGAGAAACTTCCTAATAATAAGTACAATTAACCAGGGGAACAGCTTCTCTTCAAAAGTTGTAGAGGTGCTTCATCATTGGAGGTTTTTAAGAAGAAACTGGACAGTCACTTGTCTAAAATGGTATAGGGTCTCAGCTTTAGGCAGTGGGGCTAGGACATCCCTTTCAGTTCTATTCTGATTGAACAGCTGCTAAAATTTCTCTCTCTTAAAGATCATTTTGAAAGTTTCTACTGTCTCCTGGTATAAAGCCACAGTATTCCAAGAGTCAGAGAAATCCCTGTAATTACAGGGATGAATTACATGGGAAAATATTAGTAGACTCTGTCAATCTCAGATCTGAGGCAGTAGATAGCTCAATATTTCAATATTTTTCACAAGAAGGGATCTACAAAAGATTCTGAAGTACATTCCCCAATCATTTAAGCAGTACTGCCCAAGGTAATCACAATCCCAGGAAAAATATATTTATACTCCACTCAATGCTTTCTTGTATGTGAAAAGAAAATGGTCTATAAAGTAGCTAGGTCTCAACTTTTTAGAAGTTATAAAAGGTGCTATCTCTAAAACTTAAGCCTAGAGTCAAAAAGGCAGTCAAGGTGATTGAATAAACAGGCATCTTTATTGGATTTTACTGTTACATTGCAAAGTTCCAGCCAATAATCTAACGTTTTGCCTTAGCTGAAGTTTCCAGATACTTTTAGGAACTGCTGAAGTAATATAGATTCACTTGCTTATGAACTGATTATAAATAACTGTGGCAATTTGGGCTTGGAATAGACCTGATGTCTTCCAAAAGTTTTGGACTCATAAACCCCAGCCAGCATGTGAACAATTAGGAATTGTGAAGTTCTAATCCAATACATCTGGATGCCTGCATATCCATAGATATAATTCAAATTATTTTTCTTTTAATTTGTAATATCCTTTTTATAACTGACAAATAGCCACTACTATTAAGCTCATTACCAATATTCAGTTTTGAAAGACAGGATATTGACCCATAATTATTGCAATTAATTTTAACCATATCCTTTTTAAAAATAATAATAATAATAAAACTGCTTTATGATCCTCATGATCAACTGCGTAGAAATCTGTTTCCTATTACAGAGGTTTTCCAATATATACATACATACATACATACATAAATGCTGATCTTGGCGTGTTCAGGTTTTTTCCCGTGTAAGATTGAGACTATTTTGGTAACATTTCGATGAGATTTCACTTGCCATTTTCAGGCTGGTGTTTTTGGCTTTGTGCTTGTGCGAGCAAAGACCTGCATACCCATGAAAATCTACAAATATACACACATGAAAATCTACAAATATACACACATACACACACACACACAATCCCTAAAGCCAATGGCAGCATTATTACAATAGTCTGCAAAGCCTTGTAAACTTGCTTTCTTCCACTTAGTTTGTTCATCTATAAGATGGTGAGTTAACTGTGAAGAAGGGCTGATCAGCGCTCTATCTCTGGAGTGGCTGGAATCTTTTGTTTGTTCCATCTTCTTTTCCAGTAGCAAACAAGTGGCTGTATGGCAAAATGCCAGGAAGCCCGGTTTGTAAGTATAGTCCAGAGTGAACCAATGTCTGCCAAGCCTTGTAAATGTGCTTTCTTGTTTCCCCTCTTTCACCACCCCCTCCTCCCATTCATGCTTTTTCTCCTTCCGCCCCCGGATTAGCAGCTAGCAAACCCAGGTGGTATTCTGTCCAGGAAGGGCTCTTCAGCACCAAGCCTGGGAACAGCTCCTGCTTTCATCGACTCCAAACCTGTTCTTGCTGCCCGAACATTAAAGGAACAGAAAGGAGGGGGCGACAAGGAGGCACCCCCTCCTAAAAGGCGTGCGTCTCTCCTTACAATCTTTTCTTCAGCTTCTTCCGCGTTGCTTATAAACCAGAGAGACATCTCTCTTGCCGTGAGTTTTTTCAGTTCCACGTCTATTTAGGATCCCAAAAAGAGAGAAGGGAGATGGCTGCTGGTTATTGTCAGATTAACAGCTGTTGCTGCTGACAAGTCTTTGAGACAGCCACATATGGAATGGGACACTGATGACTAAGCATCAACATTAAAAAAAAGAAAAAGGAAATTCCCCACCCCTTTTTCCTCTGGTGTTTCTTTCAACTCTCCCCCTCCTGCCCTTGGTGAAATTGTATTGGTCAGGAGCTAAAGAAAACTAAGGGGGGGGGGTCTTTGCTCTCTTCATAGCTACCAAGCAGGAGAGTTCGAGAGGCAAGGGCCTGTTAGCTAACTACCCCTTGTTTTCTCACAGTAGAGCTCAAGCTTCTTCACCTTTCTACTCAAAACCAGAGCATCTTACTGAAGAAAGCGGCATTTCTCTTTCCCATTGGATGTGGAGAAAAAATTGAAAATGCCTGTCAGGAGAGGGCACGTGGCCCCTCAAAACACCTACTTGGACACAATCATCAGGAAATTTGAAGGACAAAGTAAGTAGAATATTTCTCTTGACTTTCATTCTCTGTGTTTGTTCTATTTGAAGGTCAGAACTAGCACTGTAAATGCTCTATATTTTTTTTTGCCTGTCAGCACTGTTGTGAAGCGTGTGTCTGGACATGGAAAGCTTATTGATGGGATATATTAAAAGTGCTGCTCAATTATTTCTTGAAACTTTGTGAATGTCAGAGTAGTCTATTCCCTTCAGTATTATTAAAGTCATATCTATGTCCAGCTAATTTTAAAACTGTGTGTGCATTGATATGTAAAAATATGAAATTAATCTTACTAATATAAGGGAACAATCACCGCATTTATCAATCTTTGACTTTATCAACAAAATATAACTTTCATTAAAACAGCACTTTTTCATATAACTTGTTCACTGGGAATTCGTGAAATGAATGTTGAAAAATTCACTCGATAACATTCATAATTTGATCTGTTGTTCTGCCTATCTGCATAGGAGGTATTATGGTTAACAGTGCAGCCCATATTAGTTTATTAAGTGGTAAGCATAACCAAAGTTATTCCAGTAATTATGTATAAGATTGTAGCATAAATATGTTAAAGCCTCACAACACCATAAAACATCAATTATGGAAGCATTCTGTGTTTCTGTGGCTAAAGGAAATCAGTTTGCCCAGTTCCATGCATTTTTGCTAAAAATGAATTTTTGTATGCACACACATACAAATACTTTAATATTGTATTTTATTATGTTCTAGATTATAGAATTAATAAGTATATAAATGCTGCTTTGCTAAAAGTGACAGGATAATGTCTAGCAAGCAGCAAAAGCGGTGTAGTCTGTAAATGTTAGTACACATCACTCTTGTAGTATTGTCCACGTGTGTACCTAGAAAATAAAATAATCCAAATTCTAAAAAAGTCTATATTGACATAACTGGATCTAAGAGAGGAGACAAACATACAGTCAATTTCTCAGTGAGCAGTGTCAGGCAAGCCACTATTTCATTCTCAGTTTTGTAGCTTTAAAATGAAAACAACATAAAGTTAATTCACAGCGATGTTGCAAACCTAACAAACTGCAGAATTATTCTGTCAATTTTATATACATACTGTATTTAAATGATATTTCTTTTCATAGCATCTCCAATTGGCATAGAAATAATTTTTGCACTCATTCTAGGACAAAATAGTTGGTTGTCTGATAAAAGGCAATAGTTGTTGTTGCTTTAGATGAACATACAGAGACACTAATAGCAATCATACTGATCGAATAAGTAGCTTCAGCACAAATTAGATCAATTGTGCATTTCTTTTCATTATGCCTGGAGCATTACCCATGGACCAATGTTAGTTGGACTGAAAAAGCCAAAAAGGATTGACTTGATTAATGCCTGGATGGGACATCAGCAGGAAACTCCAGTGAACTACTGCCAAAGGAAACATGTAATTACCAGGAATCAAATTCAAGGGAATTATTACTTTGTGTGACCATATTTATAATATATTTTAACTTAAGTAGCTTGTTCCATTTCTCTACTCAAAGAATATGAATAAAAAAGCTAAGCATATTTCAAATCAGAGTGGCTTGCTCTGGGACATTATGCAATCTACCTTACACATGTTTTAGAACAGTTTTTAAACAAGCTGTCACTTTCACTATACAGAAATTTTCCTTTGATGTGTACTTACGTAAACCTTAACAGAGTAAGCATACTTGTGAATTTAAACAAAAAAGCCAGATTCCTTCTTTTAATTTTCATCCTTTATTTAAAGGAACTCAAGACAGTATTCTTTAACCCATTATGTAAAAGTAATTGGCTTTTGTTGACTAATATTGATGTGTATTTCAACAAAATATCTGTACTTTCATCAATCTGCATTAGGGGCTGAATTTACATTAAGAATTTTTGTTATTTCATCTGGAAATAAAATGAGGATTTCTTCCCAATCCATACTCACTTAACCTTGAGTATCTCCAACTCAAACTTAGGTGACTTAAAAGCAAACATAGGCAGGTCTTAAGCAGCATAATGCTTTAAAGAAAAATGTTAAAGCACCCCGAGATGTTTCTAATAATCAGTCTCAGTTAGTAATCTAACATGTGTGTCTTGTATTAATTGAAGTTTTCAAACAGCTTTCAGGGACAGCCCTGCAGACAATGTTCTCAATTATCAAAATCTGGAGGTTATTCTCTTTGTCCCAGATGGAATCACAGCTGGAAATAAGGTCTTAAATGGAGAAATGTTTTATGCTACTAGGAATTCCATACCTCTGAATGACAAGTAGTGAATGGCTTCTTTGAGGAAGCATTATTTTAACCCAGTCTGAAGGATATTGAATAATTTCTGCTTAATGGTCTGATGATAATGAAACTATGATAATTCCTGGATATTATGGATTGTGGGTTTCGACCAAGGGATGATTCACACATTATTAGAAACACAGATTAATTACTTCAGCAAGTTTGATCCTTTGAATCTCTTTAAAAAGTTATTTCAGGTCCCCCCAGAAGCCAAGCAGCTTTAGATGGGAAAACCATTTCTGTGGATAGATGAGGGACTGAAAAATGCAAGATATGAGTGGTCTAATATCACTTTAGATCTACCAAATCAAAGGGATACTTTAGAAATTAGGAGTGGTTTTCATTTGGTGAATATAAAGCTTCTGTAGAGGATTAAGGAATGCATTAAGAAGGCCTTAAGGAGGTATATAAGGGGATGAAAAAAATGGCATTGGAAAAGTAGAGGGAAAAACAGAAAGAAAGAAAGTTTAGCCCATCCTCAATATAATTATTCTGGTCTCTTTTAAACTGAAAGCATGCTATAGAAATCTGTCTTGCTTGAATAAATGTATAGGCATTAAGCACTTTGTAGTGGCAGAATCTTTATATAACTTGCCTTTCTGCTGACAACCTCTCCATAGAAAGCCATCCACTTTCCTACTCATCTATTCTGCTTTAAGCTCTAATTCACTGAAATATTGGAAAGCAATCTAATCCTCTCCTGGTACCTTTGCCAAGATAATGTGGAGTTAGCCTAGCTGGTTTCTCTACAGCCACATAATGGCAGAGGAATAACATATTGTGATTGCTCAGGGAAAAGGTAATGACACTCAAAATAGTGTGTTCAGAAAGTGCAGCTGCCTCTATGAGAACAGCAGGAATGTTCCTGCAGACCCCAGAATTTCTGGATGCTCTGCTGGACCAATACAATGACACTTTTAGTACCTCTTCTTCAACATTTTCACCCAGTTATTTTTAAAATAGGTTTATTGAATAAGCAACTCTAATGCAGAAAAACACATTTTTATTAAGTCCTATCTATCATGCATAAATCCTCTCTGTGGAGATTAAGAATCCATTCAGCACAGGAAGTACAGCTAGAATTAATGGGAATTCAAATATTTTAAATTTTTATTAACAGAATCTTTCTCCCCTCTCTTATTTAATCCAGGGTTTTCAAGTACCTAGTGATCTAGGTTAAGGCACCAGGCTAGAAATCTAGAGATTGGGAGTTCTAGTTTCACCTTAGCATGAAACCAGCTGGGTGACTTTAGGCAAGTCACACTCATAAAGATGGGATAAAAAAATCTAAATAAATAAAAATGATGAACTGTTTTTTGGATTTTTAAACTGGTTTCTTACATGCTTTTATTCTTGTTGCTCTGAGCCACCCATAAGCATGGGTGGGATTCTACACCTATTCACTAGAACTGATTGTTAACATTCTAAGCAGTTCAGAGAACCAGTTGTTAGAAGAAATTACTGGCCTAATCCTGTAAAAAAGGCAGAAAGGAAACATTCTGGTGTTGCTTACAGAAACTGCCTCTCCGTTAACCCTTACTACATTCTTAGTAGGACTAGACTTCCTGTCTAAGGAACGTCTCTGGAGTTTTTTTCACTTCCTTTGCTGGTACTTTGCTTGTGTGGAGTAACCATTCAAAGTTACAATGGCACTGAAAAAAGTGACTTATGACCATTTTTCACACTTACGACTTTTGCAGCATCTCCACAGTCTTGAGAGGCCAGGCAAAAAGATGCATGCCTCAATGTGAGTGATATTGAGTTGGTCACACCCAGCCAGTCATATGACCACCAAGCCACGTCCACCCAGTCACATGACCACCAAGCCATGCCCACCACCTAAGCTATGCCCACAGAACTGGTTGTTAAAAATTTGAATCCCACCCCTGCCCATAAGTATATAAAAAGGATGGGCAATCATATCAGTGTTAGATTAAATTAACTAATAAGATATAAAATACACAGCTTGTAGATTTCAGAAAGGAGAGGAGAGAAGCTGGAAGGGATCTTGGAGATCTTCTAGTCCAGCCCACTGCTCAAGCAGGAGAACCTATACCATCTCAGATAAGTGACTGTCAAGCCTCTTCTTAAAATCAATGTAAGATTCTTAAGATTCTTAAGAATAAGATTCTTTTTAAAATCAATGTAAACTTTGCAAAGAAAATCAAGAATTTCTAAGAATTCAATTAAAAGCATATTGGATGTGCTGCAAAATAGATCAATGTCCAAAATATCAAAATATTGGTACTATTTCATCATTTTAAAAAGTATAATTGAATTGTGCTCTACCAACAATGACTTCGCGGACATATTTTTTGCAATTTTCTTGGCAACAATATAGAATTATAAATTATAAAAATTATTCAGCATAAAATGATTTGTTGCAGTCTTCTTAAGGGAAGCTTTTTTTTTAATTTCCTGCCCTATCTTACAGCTCTGGTACTCTCTCCCAGTCTCCTATTCAAAAATTAACTCTTCCTTTGAACTGATTTTCAAATGTGGGAATCTTTCCTTTTTGTGCCAAAAATTCGTCTATGCATTGAATCCTGTTTCTGAATATACTTGGTGACAATCAGGGGAAGAAGAAAGCTGCTCCTGCTGCAAATGTACTTGAAATGCACAAATTATTGCCACACCAGTCCTTGTGAATGGTATCCCCAGTCTTTCCAAAGTTGAAAGAGCATTTTCAATCTGAAAATTGTATCAGACTGCTGTAAATACTTTAATTCTAAGCATATTTAACAATAATTACTTCTTTAACAATAGTTACTTATAGTGAGCCTTGCTTTTTTGATTAAATGTTTTTGGAGAAATCAAGCTATAAGCTAACTAAATCTTGATAATGTGCCTAGTCCAAATTAGTTCCTTTCAGCCACAATCTGTTCTGATCATATCTGAAAAAATGTATTTCCCTTGGGAAAATTGCACAAATCACAATCACAGGCTTTCCAAAATAGAGAGATTTGAAAGCCTTATATATTCTGGGAACTGTCTATTTCTTAACTTAGAGAACATCAGAGCTAAGTTATGGAACTCTTTTCAATGCCAGTGCTCAACTCTGGAATGTGTGAAGTGATCATAAAGAAGAGAATGACTCACAGCACAACAGGGACTGGCTATAGTGCCTTTCCCGCAGCACTGTGTTATCACAACCAGAATTCACACATGTGGGAGAAAGGTTTCAAAGCAGAACCCATAAAATATTAGATGCCTGATTCAGAGTGAAGAAATGAGAAAGAAAAGAAAAAAAGAAAGAAAGAAAGAAAGAAAGAAAGAAAGAAAGAAAGAAAGAAAGAAAGAAAGAAAGAAAGAAAGAAAGAAAGAGAAAGGAGGGATGGAGGGAAGGAAGAAAGGAAAAATTATATTTTGCACAGTTTTAAAAAATCTAATATTGACTCAAATTATTCTTTTCACCACTTCGCTAGTATTGCTTTAGAAAAAGCAATTACTACTACTCAAACTTGGATAGGAATGAAAACAAAATATAATGAAAAACTGGAAAAATTGCATTACAGATGGATGCAATAATCTGAAATTAATTAAGGACTGCATAATAATCTGAAATTAATTAAGGACTGCACTACCTGTGCTGTATATCTTTCTATGACTATAAAAAACAAATGCTAATATAAAAGAAATACTAAAGCTGAATAACATACTTTCACTCAGTTGACCTCAGTATGAGATTTTCAAACATATCATTTAATAATAGCAATAGCAATAGCACTTAGACTTAAATACTTATAGTATTTTCTAAGTTGTTTACAAAGTCAGTATATTGCCCCCAACAATCTGAGTCCTCATTTTACTGACTTTAGAAAGATGGAAGGCTGAGTCAACCTTGAGGTGGTCAGGATCAAACTCCTGGCAAAAGGCAGAGTCAGCCTGCAAAACTGCATGCTAACCACTGCACCACCACAGCTCTTCATAATCATTTACATATTATGCCAAGGTTTATGGCATATCCTTCCTCCAAGGAACTCAAGGTGGTTACTTTCTTCCTCCCATAGCAATAGCACTTATATATCACTTCATTGTGCCCAACAGCCCTCTCTAAGCAGTTTAGAGACACCATCTTGCCCCCAACAATCTGGATCCTCATTTCACCTCAGAAGGATGGAAGGTTGAGTCAACCTTGAGCTGGTGAGAATTAAATTCCTGGAGTAAGCAGTTAGTTAACTTTCCTCCATACAGGTAGTCCTTAATTTACAGACCATCATAAAAATATTTACAATCCACTTCCAAATGTATGAGAGCTGTCCTCTCCCATGATAATTTAACCACATTTCAGGCAGTTGCTATCCAGCCCACATTTACAGCATTCCACAGTCATATGAACAAGTTTACAATATTTTTGCCAAAACAGTTTCAGCAAAACCAGCCGTTTGCAAACAATTGATTTGCTTAACAATTGTGGCATTTGCTTAACATCCACTAAACCAAGGGTCATAAAATCAAATTGGTCATGTGATGAGCTAAAAAAATGGTGGGATATTTATTTATTTATTTATTTATTTATTTATTTATTCGAACTTTTATACCACTCCCTCTCCCAAAAAGGGACTCGGGGCGGTGTACAGCCTACTAAAAACACATAACTGACTTCAAGAATAAATATAATTTAAATACAGTTTAAAAATATATTAAATACATAGGTCCGGCTGTATCCCATCCAATTGAAAATTTAGAAATGTAAAAATGTAGATAGCATCACCACCAGATGGATTTGTAACTGGCTGACAAGCTGCATTCGATGTGAAGTCCTTAATGCAGGGTTGTCAAACTCCTGGCCCGTAGCGAAGGAGAAACTCCCACATCCAGTTTAGCGAAGGAGAAAAAAAGTTCCGATACGTCACATGATGCCACCGTGACGATGTGAGTTTGACACCTTTGCCTTAATGGAACTGCATCTACATGGAGGGAAGTAAGCAGTGGGGTACTCCAAGTTCCATTTTAAGCCCAGTATTTTTCAACATCTTCATAAATGAAGGAATAGATCATATTTGCTCATGACACTAAACTGGCAGGAATAGTCCACACCAGTTTTATAACTGTCAGACTAGAACCATATTAGGTATGTTGCATTATGGTTTTAAGTTGATAGCTATTTCTAATTTCATCCTGAATTTATAATAACCTTGTTGTCAGAACAATCTTATCAAATAGACTGTGATTGGGAAATAATGGTGACTGTCCCTCAAAGTCATCAAGTCTATTCCATGCCAAAGGGGGAGGGGGAAGGAGCCTGTTGGATAGTTAAGAATGGACCTAATTAGGTTAAAATAGAACTACTCATCTCCTAGGGCAAGGCCATTTTTTTCCTGATACTAAATAATTAAATTCATAAATTTACATCTACTGCATATAAATTTGGGAAAGTCAGAAATGATTCTTGATTGCTGACCTCTATTTTCTCTTCTTGTTTTTTTTCTTTTTCATGCATGATACTAAGTTTATTCAATACAAGGAAGAGAGAGACAGAGGGAATTACCAGATTAGATATTGCATATTGATAAAAACACTATTTCTGCTGAATACATTTTTCAAGTTCCAATGTGGTTTCAAATGAGACAAATTCAATCATCCCCTTCTAAGATTATTAGATGTTATCCATTACAACCATTGACAACACTTGAAAAATGATGAACTTCTGTTTCATTTAAAATCAAGGGAATTACATTAATATTTTATAAAACTCTTATATCAAGCATGACAAGTTCACAAAAGTCTTTAAAAACTTAGAGAAAAAGATTTGAGATTTGAATTTAGCAAATGTAATTGCAAGTTTCTATGGCATCTAAATCAATGTCACACAAACCAAATCAACTATGCATTGGAACAAAGTTTTTCCTAATTACCATCATCTATATCAGAAATATTGATATTTAAAATATTTCTCTCATTGACATCATATGTACACTCATCTCTTTCTATGCTTTTTATGTGAAAATATCCCTAGGTTTCTCTCTTTTCTTCTTGATGCTGTTATTTTAGTTATTGTTCATACAGAATTCATTTTAAAATGCTGTACATTTTTAGTTTTTTTTCTTGATTATTTTCTTGTCCAATAACACAGCTATAAAAAAGAAAGAATTTTTAAGCTATATCTGTATTTCCAAACCTAGTCAAACATGCTAATTAATTAAACTAAACTGGGCATTATGATTTGGCTCATAAATATGAAGTCTTTAATATTAAGACTACATTTAATTATAACATATCAGATAATCCCGAAATAGAACATTTTAACAACACAGCATTTTAACAGTTTATGTAACAATCAATTATATTATACTATAAACATTAAGCAGTATCTGGTATTAATAATTACTTTTACACAATAATGTTATTGTATAAACATTATGGCAAAGTTACTAACATTTACTAATAGTAAGTTTTAATAAATATATATTCAACAGCTCTTACAAACAACACTTGTTTCAACCATTAGTCCATAACTTATTTCTCAATTTGCATTCAATGAAATCAGTAATGGTTGAAGAAATCAAATTATTGAAATCCCCAAAATATTAGGATTTCAAAATCCCATCACATAACAATAACAATATGTGAACATAACAATATATGATAATTAACAATAGAAACTCCCGGAAGCTGATCTTTTTTAAACTTATCTTAGTACCACCAAATGGGATAGAATTTCTCACAAGTTGATTTGTGAATCTGCTGAGATGATAAGATTTAATTAGTAATAAGAATACTACTTAGTCTCTCTGTTCATAATCATTCTCATCCTAGCCACAAAAAATATACCAAAGTACTAAAAAATTTAAAAATCTCAAAGATTGTAAAGAATAAGGAACATATCTTTAATAGAGACAGCTCTGTTGCCATGAAATAAGGGGCAGAACATTAAGTCCAGATATGCTTCCACACAATGCTTGGAAGCAGCTTAGACAGATACTTTCTTAATTCACTGAACTATAAGGAGGAGGAGGAAGTACAATACAATCAGATTTAATAAGATTCTAGTATTACAGCCAGTCTCAATCTAGACTTTTACTTTTCACAAAGTAAATAGAAAGGGAGGAAGACAAGAAAGATAATTGCTGAAAATCGGTCTTTCAAGAAGTCACTTAGTCAACCCTAACACAATGAAGACTGCCTTGCAACTGTTTATGATAATATACTTCATGATAATTTGATAATTTTCTTACCTTAAATCAAGTAGTCTTTTTCTAAGAGGAGCTAGCATTTGGAAAGGCCTATCATCCATAACTGATTTGCTTTTCACAAAATTGGCATATCCCATCTATGAATTTCATTTTGTTTATAGAAACTTGCTACAAATCTATTTTATTAAAATATTTATCTACAATTTGGGCATAAACCTGAATGTCTAAAAGTCAAGTCTATGATAGTGGGATTGCTTTTTTAAAAAAATAAAGTAACTTGTTATATTCAGAATACTTCATCACAAACAAACATTCTGCTGATTTTCAGCATATTTCCTATGCATCACATTTCTTCAATTCTTTGCCATTTATGCAGTGTTTTAAAAGACAAATTCCATCATGCTAAGGCTCCTTTAACATTTTGCATGTACAATTTGCATGCAACCCTCACTACTATGCCTTTTTCTGGCCCATTTTGTTATTGCAGATTTTTATTCAAAGGGCAAACACTAGTGGCTTGAAAAAGCCTTTGGATGGCAGAATGTCCGACAACCAAAATATGACCACATTCAATCTGAAAAAAAAAGTAAATGTAGTCTCTTTTCCTTTGCTGGAAAATTACACTTTTAAAAACAAACACATTTCAATTCAACTAGAAACCCAGTTCTTTTGGACCTGTTCACAGGGAGAATGCAGAGCCAGATACTGCAAAATAAAATGAAGTCCCTCCATTAGTCAGTACCATACATGAGTAGCTTGAGGTTCTTTTCTGCTACTTTAAGAGGCACAGAATAATTTGTTTCTATTCATCCTCTTTATATTGCTCATAATTGTACAGGTCTCTATCATGCACCCATCAAAGTTCTGCTTAACAGCTTGTTCATGGAACACTCTGTAGATTTCCTTCCCCCCCACCTTTCTTCATGTTTAACATTAATCTTGAGTGCTCTTGATATAACCAATAAACACTGCATTTGAGCAGCCACAGTGGTCATCTTCTATTATTGATGTCCTTGTCTTTTAAGGAAAGTCCACACACATCTTAATGCTATCTTGATTAGTTCAGTGAAGAAAGAAGCAGACATTTTAGAACTACAAATCCTAACCAGAAAAGCAAAGGTGTCCTCAAAGGTGTCCTAGAAATCTGGCAGCAGATGAGAGCCATAACTACAATGTAAAAGTTGAAGGGTATCATTTCTTCAGCAGATCCAATTCAAAAAAGGGAGTAAAGTGACATAGTACAGAAAGAAGCTGTAGCTTTGGAAGCTACATTTTGAATATGGATGTTCCTATAGCATCTGGATGAGATATAAAGGAGTTAGTAGCAAAAACAAGACACTATTATGGAATTTGATTATAGACTACCTACTCTGGTGAAGGATGTTGATAATATATGGAAGAGTCACTCATTTCTGATCTCTTTTGCTGACAATTTCATTTTTCAAATGAAGAAAAAGAATCAATGGGGTCAGCTCTTCTGGTCTTAGCGCTAACAAATAAAGCAGAATTGATTGAGGAACTCAAAGTGTGAAACATCTTAGACGAAACAGATTATGTTATGTCGGAGTTCAAAATAACAAGGACAGAAAAAGATTTCCAAAAGACAGATTTTAGTAAAATGGGGAAAAAACATAGGTTGCCTACACTGGCTTGACATTTTAAAGAATAAACAAGTCAAAGAGGGATGAAAGACTCTAAAAAGTGTAATACTAAATGCAAGAGATACAAGAGATCTTCGTGAAGAAAGAGAAATAGAGATAAAAGTCCTATTGATGAAAAGCAAGCACACTGACAGTTGGGAAGTAAAAAGAGATGTAGAAGAAATGGAAGCAAAGGCTGATAACTAAGGACAATTACAAACTGTAGGGAAGGAATGAGAAAGGCTGAAGCTCAGACTTTTGTATCTGATAGGAAAGAAAAATCTAATAAAGAGTAGTCCAAAATAAAGGAAAAATCAAGGAAGTTGTTAATTTATTGAGATAGGAAGATAGGGAAGTAATAATGAGGAGCTATGGGAAAATAGAACTGTTTAATACCTTCTTTGTATCTGTCTACTTTCAGAAAGGGGAGTCAATCTGTCAAAAAAGTGTTAAAGGAAAAAATACAGCATTTTTTTAAAATCACAATTTATCACAGGTCAGTTTAGAATAAATTTATTTTATTATAAAATGATTAGTTTGGGAAACCACAAGACAACACAATAAATGTAATGTATACCAAGTTTCAGGAAGTTGTTTGACATAGCCTCTCATTATACCAAGTTGTTAGATCCACTGTGAGCAAGGTATCATAAAAACACTTCTAAATAAATCAATAGATGAATACAATGGCAAAAAGTACGTCACATCTATCATAGTCTGGAGCAGGGGTGTGGCAAAATGGCCTCTTGATGACCTGTGTACTACTTGTACAACTCCCAGAATTCCTGAGCCAGCATAATATGCAATTCTATGCATCTGCAACTAGTTGGACAACCACATGCAAGGTCCTTGTAAATAGTACTATCCTGATGTTGGGGGGGGGGGGGGCATCAAATAGAATCCTGCAATAGCATTAAAAATAAGAAAAGTCATTATGTCTAGAACAGTTTTCCTAGAAGTGGGTGTTGACTGCCCTTTGTGAAAATTTTAACGTTATCAAATTATCTTTTGAAAAAAGGTTGGTAGCTTCCTATTTTGAACAGGGGATTGGATGATTTAGATTCTCCCCAAAGCCTATATTCTAAAACAAGATTGCTCTTCTGGAAATCCTAACCTTATCACTACAAAATGTTGAATAATTGAAGTAAAATTAATATATAAGGATAGCCTTTACTGGATCTAAAAGTATCTATTTTTATAGGGGAATCCACCAGATCATTTCCAAAAGTCCATGCAAGTACATGGACTTTTATTTCTTATCACACCCTCCCACAATAAAGTTTAACTATTTCCACCTTGAACATGAGGGTTCCATTCAATTACCATACTTCCGAATGGAGATATGCCTATCCCTCAAGAATATATGACTCCGTTTAATATCAGTTAAGAAAATAGCCATTGCTATATCTTGCAAATGTAAATCTGGGGGTTATGCATTGTTTAAGATGTAAATATGTTATTTTAATTTGGATTGATCCAGTTCTAGTACTCTAATAGAGAAGCAAAAAGAAATTTATTTATTTATTTATTTATTTATTCAATTTATATACCGCCCCCCACTCCCCGAAGGGACTCGGGGCGGTGAATATAGGTAGTCCTTGACTTACAACCACCATTGAGCCAAATTTTTCTGTTGCTACGTAAGACATTTGTTAAGTGAATTTTGCTTTATTTTACAACCTTTCTTGCCACAGTTGTTAAGTGAATCGTTGCAGTTGTTAAATTAGTAAAAGATTGTTAAATGAATCTGGCTTGCCCATTGACCTTGCTCATCAGAAGTTTGCAAAAGATTATCACAATATCCCAGGACACTGCAATGGTCATAAATAGTTGCCAAACTATTTTGATCACAAGACTAGAGGATGTTGCAACATTCAGAAGAATGAAAAACAGTCATAAGTAACTTTTTTCAGTGCCATTATAACTTTCAACAGTCGCTACCCAAACTGTTGTAATTCGAGGGATTATACCTGTACATTCTTATGTACTGCAATGCATCCTTCAAACTCCCACAAATGTAAATTGTTTACTATTCAGAGTGTCTGAATATTGATCAGAATGATGGGAACACAAATCACCATTTCTTTATGAATCCTAAGAAAAGAAGTTTTGTAATATTGCTAAAACCCACAACTTATTCAATAGCTACCAATTCAAGATTAGCCAACAAAGACTTTCTCATTTTTTTCATCAATGTACTTGAAATAGATATGAATTTAATGGATCTTTTTGAAAGAATTGCATTAAATTAATTTCTTACTTTGACAGAAGTGTAATAATATATTTTTGTTAAAGATTAGTAATTTTCCATATGTTTTATATGCCATTGAAACCTGGTGACTTGTGATTTTATCATTTGGCATTTAGGGCTACAGCTTTCTCTTTCACCGTCTCTCTACCAATTTCTGACAAATAAAAAAAAAAAGAAGTCAGTCTGAAATCTTCTACTGTGAACAGAGACTTTTTTTAAAAAAGGTTTTTCTATAGCCTTTATGTCTTCAGTAAATTTTGAGTTACCTTTCTGCTGGTTTTGCTTGATTACATATGTAATCAATGATTACATATGTAATCATTTTTAACGATTGTCTTAGTTATCTTATAAAAAACCTTAGTGTTTTAACAAGTGATGATATTGATTATCTCAATCATTCTTACATATTTTAACATGACAAATATTTCATAATAAATAACATCCTTCCATTATGCTGATGCTAATTATGAATTATATATATTATAGTACAATATCTGATGGATACTGTAGTTTGAGGGAAGTTTCTTTTAAAAACTAATAAAAATGCAATGAACACATAAACTTTAACAACCACAAATGAACCTTGGAATTTTGGTTATACGTAGTTGCAGTCATAAGTTGGATTACCATTGACCTTACTCAATTTTATGATTATTTTATGATAATTATTAAGTAAGTCACTACAAGAATCACATAATCATAAATCTACCCATCCATAAACCAAATAAGTGGTGGTGGGGGTTTTGTCGAAAAATGGCAAATAAGCTATAAATCACAAACAGGTGACCACAGTGAAACCAGTCATAAATCCAGGCTAGTTGCCCAAGTGCCTGAAAGGTGGCCGTGTGACTGCAGGAATAGCACAGCAATCATAACTTTCAGGATAGATCATTAGTAACTTTTTTTTCTATCATAACTTCAAAAAGTCATTAAGCAACCAATCTTAAATCAAGGATCACTTGTACACCAGAGACAGGCTTATTGTTTTTAGCTCTTCATCGCTGAGGGAAATTCTGCATCACAGACTAAGCTGATGCTCCCAGCTGTTTCTTTAAGTCAACTTCAGAAATCCTGGATTGCAGGGGATTAGCAATGGGGTTTGTTCAGTATGGACTATGTATCTACTGCAAAATCTAGGTGATTGTTCCTCTGCTGCTTGCCCTTCCCACCATGAAGGAAAGGCAAGTCTTGGTGTACACTGGGCTTTCTTGCTTTTCCTTTTAGGGAATTCTCCTTATTAATCCTTGCACTTTTCCTTTGCTTTCGCAGATGTTTACACATAAAGATGCCTTCCCATCCCTTTCCACATTATCTCATTTGACTCTCAGCCTGACTTTTTCTTTCTCCCTTTATATTACCATTCCTACAGTAATTAAAGCAACAGGGACAAGTTGTTCTGTCATTATAAAATCACCCTTACGTAAATGGAAAGTTTGTAGCATCGTCAGCTTGATAGGAACAAAAAAGTAATGTTCTTATTTGCAACATAAATATACATATTATAAAACTAAGGGAAGAGGAACTTTATAGTCCTCCATTTATGATCACAATTGAGGCCAACGTTTCTGTTGCTAAGAGAGACAGCTTTTAAATGACTTTTGCCCCATTTTACAACATTTCTTGCCTCAGTTGTTAAGTGAATCACTGGAATTGTTAAATTAGAAACGGGCTGCAAAGTGAATCTGGCTTCATCACTGACTTTGCTTGTCAGAAGGTTGCAAAGGATCTTGAGACACTGTAACCATCATAAATATCATTGCCAAGTGTCTGAATTTTGGGGATGCTGCAACTGTCATAAGTGTGAAAAATGGTCTTGCCACTTTTTCAGTGCCATAGTAACTTTGAAAGTTCACTAAACGAAAAGTTGTAATCAAGGACCGCCTGTACTGAATGTGGGAGACAGGAAAGCAAGGGGAGTACACTACTTCATCCACCCTGGTCAGAAATTGAATGCATGTCCAGTTGGAGGTGTAAGAATTTGGAAGGAGAATGAGTCTCTCTAGCAGTGAGAATAGCACATGCATTATTAATTAATATTAAAAGTGAAGAGAACATAGTAGACAACATAGATCAAAATAGCTGCACAGAGCATCACCAATGCCTGGGAGGGGAGGGTGAAGCAGCCAGTCACAATTGAGACTAGTCAAACCACTGGAGACCATCTGAAAAGCTTAAGATGGCTCAAGTTAGAAAACAGCTGTTTTAAATCAAAACACAGGGGTGGAGTGCATGGACAGAGGGCTGGGAGTGGAAGGAAGACAGCATCATTGATTTCTGCATTCCTGCAAGCAGTGGGGATCCATACTAGCAATTGAACAACTAGAAAGTGCCAATCTACCACTTGTGTGTTTCTTTTTCCTTGTCTCATCTGAACATGATAATCATATAGTACTCAGTTAGGCATGGCTAGATGTTTGAGGTTTCTGATGCAACTCTCTACAATACCTGTGATTAGGGATTTCAAAGAAACATGGTCCTGTTGGGAGCAAATCTATTTCTTGCAGCAATGGTGTTATTGGTCTTCTTTCAAAAAAGATCTTCTTTCAAATAACAAAGAACAAATGTGATGAGGACAGAACAAGTGAACCACTCCACTCATTTGTACCTACAATCTAGCTTTCAGCACAGATACCAATGCTAAATTCTCATTCTCTGTATTTGTACATAATTGGCTGTGACTGTAATGTTAGTAAGTCAAGAGAAGGAACCCAGGAACTTCCTTAGCAATCTGATGTGAATGGAGGAGTGAGTTATATTTATTTATGTGTATCCCGCTTTTATTATTTCTACAAATAACTCAAGGTCATGAACATATCCAATACCATTTGTCCTCCTATTTTCCCCACAACAACTCTGTTATTAAGGTTTGGGCTAAGAGCAAGTGACTTGCCCAAAGTCACTGCACTGGCTTTCATGAGTAAGGCAGAACTTGAATTCACAGTCTTCCACTTTGTAGTCTGGGGTTTTAATCATTAGATCAAACTGGCTAAAATATCAAGCATATTACAATGCCACAAATTCCAATGTATTCAGGAGTGAAGAGGGAACAGAAATTATTATTTTTTTATGGTCAGATGACAAGGCATAGAAGTAAACCATCACATGTATCAATCAGGAAGATAAGTAAAAAAAAGCATTAAAAATAAATAAATACAAATCTACTTAGGGAAAACAAATTAACAAGACTGCTGTACAATTAATGGTTCCTCAGTAATAGAGATTGCTAGTAATTTGGCTATCTTTTTTGTTATATTTATTGAGCTGTCTGCTAAATGGAAGCAAGTGTTCTCCTCAGCTGATCTTGCATGACCATGAGTCAGAAAAGTATTATTAATCCAATGGCCTTGTCCTATAAAAACAGCATTACTAAAAGACATGTAAAACAATTTATGTGTCCTCCAGAGGCATGGGCAAAGGCATTCTTGAATTGGAACATTGTGAATTTTTCTGGCCTTATATCAGGCCAAGGTAAAAACTGCCCTGTGAGATGGACAAAGGGTGTTTACTAAGCAGAGTACATGAGAAGATATCAAAGAGACCGTACCAAGGTGTAGCATGGCATACCACATAGGGGCAAGTCCTGCTGAATACCTGCATTGAGGGACCTCTACAGTGATCATTTAGTGAAGCACCAAGATTGTGAAGTGAATCCACATACTGAATTCAGCTTCCCCAATGGGCTCGTTTTGCCAGAAATTAGCAAAAAAATGATTATAAATCATATTATTAAGTAACTTTTCCCAAAGCTGATGTAACTTTATAGTAAGTCGAGGACTATATGTAATAAATATAATAAGTTAATAAATAAAAGGAACAATAATGGCAATCAGATCAATACTATTGTCCAGTCATAAGTGAACAAAAAAAACCAAAAAAACACAGAAACACAAAATCAAGCAACCTAAGAAAATAAGTCATGGTCAGACAAAAACGTTACAAACAATAATACTGAATTTAATTTCTAATCAATTTACAATATTTTGGAATAATCTCTTACATAAGATTTAAGATAAGGTAGAGAACATGGCAAATCCGTTTGGTTGCTTGAAACTACATTTTCAATGTGGTTCTACATTGAAGCTATAATTTTCTGATGTTGTGATGCAATATTTAATCAAAGAATATAATCAGCAATTTACAATATATAAAAAGGAAATATATATACAATGTGTACATTAGGTGAAATACATATGGACACATTTGAAAATTTTCATATGAATTTATTTTTTAAAAATCCATTTCTACTTTGACCTTGTTCCTGAGTTAAGACTTTGAATATTGGATCAGCATGTAAGGGAAAATTAATCCATGGACTAAGCTTCCAAAGTAATTGACATAATTCAGGCTTGAGTGTTTTTTTAAACGTGGAATGTAAATTTTAAATTTTTAAAAAGCAGTTGGACTTAGGAGGTAGCTAAAAAAAATGGCCACAAAATTCTTAGAAGGTAATTTTGAGTAATAAGATGAGAAGAGTGAAGGAACACATTAGTATATGCACCTTCCATTAACACATTATGATAATGCCTATCCAATAACATTGGTCCATTCTACATACCTGGTATATAGAAAGGTACTGCTTTTTATATATCAGATTCTTGTTGTTCCAGGAAGTGGTAAATTGCTATTTGTTCCCTCCAACCATTTTATTCTGGCTTGGTTAACGGTTTAATAGTAATCCTTGGTATTTTCTTCCCTTTTCCTCCTAAGATCGCAAGTTTATTATTGCCAATGCCCAGATGGAGAATTATGCTATCATTTACTGCAATGATGGCTTCTGTGAGATGTTTGGCTACTCTCGGGTAGAAGTTATGCAACGGCCTTGCACCTGCAATTTCCTCACTGGGCCTGACACCACACCCAACTCCATTGCCCAACTGGGACAAGCATTGCTTGGATCTGAGGAATGTAAACTGGAGATCTTCTACTACAGAAAAGACAGTAAGCATTCATATCATTTCTTTATTTCCTCGTCCCAAGTACTTGGCATTTTCTTTTTTAGGAATCGAGATTTTTTGACAATTATTATTTGGTCTGGTCAAGACTACAATACCATTACATAAATATCCAATGAACATAGAATGCAGATATTACTGTATGAAATAAATATGGCTTAAAAACCAGTATTGAAAATTTAAAATAAAGATGGTTACTTTACAAAGGTCTCTAAATTATGGCAAATTGCAATGCCTTATGTACAGGAGTAGTAATTTTATTATGCAGTTACATCTGCTTTTAATCACTTAAATAACCTCCTGAGCTAAGAGAAAACATATAGTCTAAAATCAGAAGATGAAAACAAAAACCCTTGCAAATGAATCAGCTATGTCCATATTTTATGTACAATAGTATTATCAATCCTGACCAGTCATTAGTCTTCTAGCTTAGTTCCACAGAGTTATTTTAAAAGTTCCTGCCTTCTGAACCTAATATTTTGCGCCAGTAAAAGATGACTAATTTGCAGCTTACCTAGTTTCTCCCCCATTATTTCTGAATAGTGTATAAAATACAGAAGATAAAATCATAGGACTGACAGGGTCCTCAGAAATCTTCTAGTGCACCCATTGCTCAAGGAAGGGGACCTATACTATTCCTGAAAGATAGCTCTCCAATCAGTTTTTTAAAATCTCCAGTGATGGAGAATCCACAACTTCTGGAGGCAAGTTGATTAATTTTCCCTAACCAACAGGAAATTCCACCTTAATTCTAGGTTGGATTGATCTGTTATTTCTTGTCTTGTCCTCAAAAAATAAGGAGAATAGTTTGATATTTTACATGATCTTGAAACTATTCCTCTGTTGATGCAAACTAGGACTGCATTAACTTTTTTGGCAGCTGCAATGTATTGCTGGTTCATATTTAAGTGGGAGGCCACTAAGACATCTAGATCTGTCTTATAGTTGAGCCACCTATTTTATAACTATGCATTTGGTTTTTCTTGCCTATGTATAGAATCTTACTTTTCTCACCACTGAATTTTATTTTGTTGGATAGGGCCCAGTGTTCAAATTTGTCAAGGTCTTCTTAGTCTTCAGTCTACCATCTATTTCCCCCAACTTAATGTCATCTGAAAATTTGATGAATTCCTCTACTATCCCCTCATCTAGATCATTTATGAAGATGTTGAAAACTACTGATTATAAGACAGAACCTTGAGGTACCCTACTGCCTGTTTCCCTCTGTGTAGATATAGTTTATTGAGGTTGGTCAGACAGTTGTGAATCCATCTGGTGGTGGTACTACCTATCCCACATGGTTCTATCTTACTAAGAAATAGGCAGTGGTCTACTTTGTCAGTTGCTTTATTGAAGTCTAAGAAAATTATATCCATATTGTTTCCTTTATCCACTAATTTAGTCATTTTGTTGAACAAGGCAATAACTTTAATTGGCATGATCTGTTTTTCATATACCTATGCTGGCTTCTATTGTCTTGTTTGTTTGTAAGTGCTCATAAATGCATTGCTTTTCTTTTCCATGATCTTCCCAGACGTCCATGTATAGTTTCCTGGATCTACCCCCCCCCTTTTTTTTTTTTTGTAATTTGGAATAACAACAGCTCTTTTCCAGTGCTATGGTAGTTCTCCTATGTGCAAAAATATGAAAAATATGGTTCAATGGTTTTGAGATCACATCTCCCAGCTGTTTCAGACTTCTGGGATGTAATCCATCTGTCTAGAGTGGATTGGCCATCTCTTATCATATTCTTGCCTATTTTGATTTGTATTCCTATTTTCTCTTCTACAGTGCTGATTTTTTAGGTTGAACTCCCTACTACTTATCATATCTTTGCCATCTTTTCCCATTGGTGTCTGATCCTCTCTTTTGCTTTTTTCATATTTTTACATGTTGAAAAAAACTTTTTAAAATTATTTTTTGCACTTGTTCATTCTAAGCCTTAGCTTTCCTGACTTTGTCATTGCAGATTCAGGCTATTTGCTCGTATTCTGTTTTAGTCCTATGTCCCTCTTTCCATTTTTAAATATTTGTCCTTTTATTCTCTCAGTTTGCCAGAAAGTTCTTTATGCAATCATGCTGGCTTCATCTGGGGTCTCTTGTTTTTCTTTGTCTGTGGTATTGCATTAAATTGGGCTTTTATAATCACATTTTTCAGAGTTTTAAGAGCATCTTGACTTATTTTTCCCTTTAGGATTTCCATCCACGAAATCCTTCCTAAACTCTTAGTTTGTTGAAGTCAGTTCTCTTAAAGTCTAAGACAATTATTAGGCTACGTTCAATAACTTGTGCCTGCATTATATTGAATTCCAGTATCACAAAGTTACTCTCCCCCAAATTTCAACCCCCTGTATAATTGCAACATTGTTAGTAAGAATTAAGTCCAATAGAGCTGACCCTTTTTTCCCTTTTCTACCTTTTGGATGCCAAAGTTGTCAACTAGGTTTGTCAGGAACCTGTTTGATCACCCACTTGGTACATAGTTCGTCTCCCAGTTAATATCAGAATAATTCCTTATTACTACTGTGATGTGTTTCCTGTACAACTTAGCTAATTGATTAGCAAAATGTCCATCTATTTCCTCTGCTTGGCTGGGTGGTCTGTAATATATTCCTATGGTATTGTTACTATTATTTTTCTCTTTTATATCAATCCAAATGCACTCGAAAGGCTCTTCATCCTTGGTTTTACACATTTCTGTAGATGTAGTCATGTAATATGGACTACATTTCCCAGGATACCTTTAACTACATTTACTATGATGCATTCCCTTAAGGGGACAGCTCACAATTCCTAAGTAACTATCCCAAATCCCATTAACTCTAAACTGTCTGGACAGCACATGTAGTGAGTTCTTAATATAATGCAACTCTATCTCCTCTATTTCACTTGAACTTTTAATATCGTTCCAGAAGTACATTCCACTCATGAGTTTCATTTGACCAAGCTTCAGTAATGGCAACTATACCATACCTGCTTCATGTACAGTATTTTCATTCTGTTTGTTCCTCAAACTTTGAGCATTAGTGTTTAGGCTGTCTCAGTCCTTCATGGCTACATCTCCTGTTTTATACAGTATCTGAGTCCCCTTCCTTCCCAGCACTCCCCACCTCATTGTTTGATTGGTTGTCTTGGGGTTTATGATTGGGATAGGTCCTAAAGATTGGACACACTTTCCCTTCAGTTTTAAAGCCCTTTAGAGCTAAAGCCCTATAAAGCCCTAAAGCTAGTCATTTTCCAAACACATTTTTCCTGGTTCTTGTGTACTGCAGCCCATCCCTTGCCAGAAGCCCTTTACATAGTAAATGTAGATTACTGTCTAGGAATCTGAAGTTCTCTAGACAGCACCATCTTTTAAACCAGTGGTTTACTTCTAAAATATTCCATTCCCTCAATAGATGTTGACCTTTCATTGCAAATACAGATGAAAACACTATCTACGCTCCTAATTCTTTGGCTTTCATGCTGGGGTGCTCATAGTCCCTTGATATTTTCAGATTCTTTGTTGTATCATTTGTCCCCACATAAATGAGGAGAAAAAGATAATAATTCCAACAATACAACTTACTGCTTTAATACTACTTACTGCTCCTGAGTATTTTGCCTTTCAGAGCAGCAGGAGCCTTACAGCTGGAAGTTGTCTCTTCCTTGAAACATAATGCAGAATAGCATGGTGCCCACTGCTCTCTCTATAGGAGTCCAGTCATCACCCCTCTTGGCACCAATCCTGTGGAATCTGGCAAATGTTAGCAACAGATATCTTTCCATAGTAATGTCTGTTCATCATTACTAGACCGTGGTAATCAACTGCAAAATAGAAGTCAAAGCAGGTTTATAATTTCCAGAGGCAATGTGCTGACTTGACATTTCAGTGTTGGCTATGGCATGACAGCAGAATTCCAAAAGTTTTCTGAGGTCTGAAAGTTTACTTACTCAAATAATAGCTTGTTTGCCAATAGCATAGCTCAGGGGTGAAGAAATTATAACTGCCACCACTTCAGCTTACATAGTTAAGAGTAAGGATAGTTGGCAGTTCATCATTCTGAAAGATATCTTAATGTAACCAAACATGTTCTATTTAAAGCAGCAAAAACAGAAGAACAAAGCTATATCTTATCAGAACATATTTCTGATATTTCTCTTGCACAAACAACATAAAAAAAATAAAGGAAAGTCTACAATGAAATATTGCTAATCATAAAAATATAAAGCAGAATTAGATAAAATAAAAACAGAAATATATCATGAAAAACTCTTAAAAGAACTGAGTTCTAATAGGGAAAACTCACTTGTAAAGTGATTTATTACACTGATTTATTATTGGATTACATCCTCTCTTTATTCTATATTACACGTCATACATAATATTCCTGTTATTTTTTCCCTCAAAAACAACTCTGGAAGGTTGGTTGGGATGAGAGACAATGTCTGGTCAAAGTCACCCAGATAGTTTCATGCCCAAAGGAGAACTCAAATTCACCATCACCTACTTCAGCACCTTAACAGCACCTGTATCCAGTTGGCTCTGTTACAGCTTTGACAACAAGCAATATTTATGGAACATACTGATATATTTACAAGCAATTGCAAGTAGCAAGTCATTTGTGCCAGAGGACTAAACAAATTCTGGTTACAGAATTACCTTTTACAGTATCAGTGGGGAGAGAGCTGTTGCAAATAATGCAACCAATCAGAGCCGAGGCTGACACTAGAGATTGAAATGAAGTGTGAGGATTCAGAAATGTATCCAGGCAACTTAGAATTAACTTTGTGGATCTCTACATAACTTCTGAGCTTGCAACCAGATTGAACCTGCCCAAAAGATTTGTGTGATATTCAGGCACAACAAATGAGCTTTTCAGAATCCCAGGATTCACATTTCTTATTCTCTGCACCCACTGGTTCAATATATCAGGTGGTATATATCATATAATATGTTTTCTTCTGAGATGAGATTTTTGCAGAGGGAAAGATAGTTTTCCACCCCAATAAGTTCTGAAAGTCTTCCAAATGTGGCCACTCTCCCATCCATGAGATAGGATGACTGCTAAGCCCCTGTAAATTGTCTTTGGTTTTTTTTGTATATTTGTGATATGTTTACTACCTATTGTTTAAGAAATCCAAGTCACTTGTTAGTTAGCCTCTACATAATAGAATAGAATACTTTATTGGCCAAGTGTGATTAAACACACAAGGAATTTGTCTTGGTGTAAATACTCTCAGTATATATAAAAGAAAATATATATTTGTTAAGGATCAAGAATCATAATGTACAATGCTTAATGATAGTCATAGAGTCAGCAATCAGTAATCAAATCATACTAGGAAACAGTCAATATAAATCGTAAGGATACAAGAGACAAAGTTACAGTCCTACAATCACAAGTAGGAGGGGATGGGTGATAAATCAAATATTAAATAAATAAAATAGTTAATACCGAGGAGAGCCTGGAACAATCCAATCATGGAAATAAAAATCAGAAAGCAGGTGAACAACTGAAGAATACATAATTTGTTTCAGGGACTCAGTGGCAATCAAGGATATTCTAAGACATCTTTCTCTCCCTTTGTAGGATTTGTCCATGAATATAAATGTGCTTTTTCTAGGCTTTTAAGAAAGTCTTTCCAACTAATTTTACTTTGATGTACATTCTACTACTCGCTATAGAGTATAATTCAGATCAGTAATTCAAGAATTTCCCAGTTTCATCCTTTTTCCTGTCCTTCCCTTTCTCTTTTTTCTGTGCCATTTCAAAAAAGGCATTCATGTCTATTTTTAAAACCTTTCCCTATTAGCAGAGTGGATATAATTGTCTCTACTTGATCCGCAGCGAATGATCAACTATCCCAGTACTATAAACCAGTATTATTGATAGGAAAAAGTCCTATGTTATTGGCAGCCAATTTGAATTAGATGAGACAGCAGATCCTCAATCTATTCAATATTTTTCTCATAGTTTTGGTACCTTTTGCCAGATTCCACCTGTGGTTTATTGTTTTGTGACTTTCTTTTACAGCTTACAGGGACAGGGGATTCTATTTAAAAACATTGGCTTGTTTAATTTAGTGAGGAAAAAACAAGCACTATTTGCCAGTATATAAAGAGATAAAACATTGAGGATGAGGTGTTTAGAAGTACTTAAATGGGCTGCTTAAATGTAAAGGTTTATTTGTTATCTCATTATTGAATCCTTTCTACCTACATATGTGAGCATATAGCACATTGTATATCTAAGTGAATCTTTGCTAAAACAATTCTGTATTTTGAATAAAGTGAGTAGAATAAACAGAGTAGCATGTAAACATATTCTAATATACTATGGATAGCTGACCATACTGTTTCTATTAAGGAAAAAAAAGATAAAGGTTTCAGTCATGTCCAACTCTAGGAGGCGGTATTATCTCTGTTTCCTAGCCAAGGGAACCAGTGTTGTCCAAAGATGCTTCTATGGTTATGTGGCCATCATGACTATACACCAAAGATGCAAGGAACATTGTTACCTTCCCACCAAAATGGTACCTATTTATCTACTTGCATTTGCATGTTTTCCAACTGCTAGGTTGGCAGGCACTGAGGCAAGAACAGGAGCTTACCCTGTCATACAATGCTCATGTCTTTTTTAAAAAAATAAATTTTATTTGGGTTTTCACAAAACATAATACAAATAAAACATCTTTTTTGAGAATAGCATGATCCCGGGTTATCACTTCTCCATACAGACACAAACTCAATTTCATATTCGTCTTTGTGTTCTGTTCCATATCTTATTACTATTTTAACATTTTCTCCATAATTTTTCCCCTCCCTTAGTTTTCTCAACTTTGTTTTTAATTATCTCATACCTATCTAAATTCAATTATATATCTTTTTCTAAGTTTCAATGTCTTTCTAATCATTATATTTATATTTTGTCTGTCCTATTTCAATTTCATATTTTCTTTTCTCATTAAACAAATTTTCCCCTGTAGTTACTAATTGGAGTATGACACCTTTGTATCTTTTAATTTTGTCCATTCAACTCTTATTTAAACTTCAATTTATGCCTTTACAATTTATAACATTCAATATAACACATAACTTCCAATTGAATTCTGCTTGATACATTCTTAAAATACACACTATGTTCTTAAAGGGAAAATATATATATAACAATAGTAAATAAAACACTTATTCTATTCCAATTCAGCTCTATCATTAATGTTAGTTACAATCTTTAACATCTTTAACATTTCTTTTCAATTGAATATCATACTTCCTTAGGAACACTTATAATATTTCCATATTTTTCCCCATATTTCTTTCATATTTCTCTTCACTTAAGTTTTTATAAATCATTAATAATAATTAAAATGTTCCCATCCTTTCAATTTCATTCTCTCTTTCTTATTTATTAACAAACATTCCATTACATTACAGTAAGTATTTAATCTGTCATTTTAATCACACTTGTTTCATATTTTCTAAGTTTATTTCTATTTCTAATATAACAATACTATCTTATGTACCCTTGCAGAATCCCTCTTTCAATTAAATTTCACCCATTATCTCTATGTGTACTAAATAGGCTTATACCTTTAATCCTTGTATGTTTTCCCTGTTTCTCTATATCTTGTTTCTGTCCTTTATAACTTCTTTTCCTTTCCTTTTCCCCCCTCTTCTTCTCCCTCCCCTTTTTGACCCCTTGTCTCTCTGTAATCCACTCTTCTGTTTCTTCCTAGTATTGTAATTATTTTTCAAACTATTCTCTTTTTTTTTTGGTTGTTTTTTCAAATCTTAAACTTTTCACTCTCTTTCCCCCCTTTCCTTCCCCCTCACTTAAAATTACTTGGTCATTAAAGATGGCTTCTTCTTTGTCCCGACATTCTTGTTCTAGAAGTATTTCTTATTGTTTCTCATAGTTCCAGATCTCCATTTCTAAAAATTGAAATGCAAAGCCAAAAAAGCCTCTTCCTTCTTGTGCATCTTCTTTCTGTTTTTAAAGATCTATTTTCAGTTCTTCTAAGAGTGATGCCATTTTAAACACTTTTAAGCAACCATCTGATTGATTTTAGTCATTTAAATCGAATAACCAAAAATCCAAAAATCACCAAGTAATCCAAATAATCCAAAACTGTTTCTTCTTGCTTCTTTTTTCCACTTTCTCTTCCTGGGGTTCTATTATCTTGTTACAAAGTTTTAGTTAGAATGTATCTTTTGGGAACCTTGTTGAAGTTTCGCTGTAAACTCCTTTTACTTCCAAGTAGTCTCCTCCATTTTTCCAGATCCTCCCTTTTATTTTTCCCTTTTCTCTCCTTTCCTTTTTTTAAAGGTTTTTGAATATCCAAAAGTCTTTGTTATCCTTTTGACATTTTATTTTCAGCTTGGATGCCTATTGATGTCAAAGTGGATTGTCAGTTTCTTACTTAAATCTCTTAGCTATCAATATGAGGAAGGAAAGAAAAAAAAAAAAAAGCCAAATCCTTTCCTTTCCCTCTCTCCTTCGCCACTTCAAAATCTTCTTTGGGAACAATGTTATTCTTAATAGTTCAAATTCCAGAGTACCTTATGTTATTGCTGTTTCTGTTCAACCCATTTAACCAAAACTTTCTCTTCTTATCTTCTTCCTGCACATTCTTTTCCAGTCGAGTTCTTCTTTGAGGTGGCCATTTCTGACCACTGCTGCAACTGCCTTCGGGAAAGGGAGTAATGGCCAGATGGGGAGGAAAGATGCGGCTCTCCTTGACCCTGCTGGCGGTCTCCTCTCTCTTCACCACTTCTATGGGGTGGCTTAGCCCCGAATCCAGCTGGCTCGGGGCGCTCTGGCGGCGAGCACAGATTGAAACCACGCACGATCACAGATTTCAGTCCGTCGCCGGAGAAACTCAAACAAGAAGTCATGCAATGCTCATGTCTTGAGCTGCTCACCTTTAGGTTGACAACCCAGCATCTTAACTACTAAGAAAAGAGATGGAAAATATAGGATAATGTAGTCTCCATTTTGGCTCTTGCCCATATGTTTTTGTCAGGACTGAACAGGCTGCAACCCAAGGACCATATGTTACCCACAGATTCTTTCCTTGTATCCTTAAAAGCTATTTATCATATTTTTTAGATTATAAAAGGCACTGGACCCTAAGACAACCTAGGTTTAGAAGATGAAAATAAAAAATAGTTTTTTTGCCTCCATGCACCCCATTTTTGCCCCCCCTAGTATCCAGAAACACTCTTCAGGCCTCCCCAACACCAGGGAGGGCAAAAATGGGAGCCTCCAGAGTGCTTCTGAATGCCAGGGAGGGCAAGAACTGGACAACACGGAGGGTTTGGGAGGGCAAAAACAGGCCCATTTTTTGCCTGCAGAGTGCTTCTAGATGCCAGACAGGGCAAAAACGGGACATACGGAGAGTTTGGGAGGCCAAAAACAGACCCGTATTCACTCTATAAGATGCACAGACATTTCCATCCACTTTTTGTGGGAGTCTTATAGACGGAAAAATATGGTAAATCATAACCATGAAACCATTATGAGAAGTTTGTCCATTGCCTTATTTTTTGGAAAATGTAAGTATTCACCAGTCTTGACTTGTTCACACCAAGTAATATTAAAAGATCTATGTGTAACCATTTAATAAGTTTTCTCTCAATAATATCCATATTTTGAACTCGGAATGAATAAGAGAAATGCTCCCTCTTGCACAATTTATTCTAACAGGCGTACTTAATTTTATCCAACATTTAGTATCTCCTGATATTTATTTATTTATTTATTTATTTATTTATTACATTTATATACCGCCCTTCTCCCGAGGGACTCAGGGCGGTGAACAGCTCATCTAAAAACCCCACAAATACAAAAGTTAAAAAATAATTAAATATTAGAATTAGCTGCAATTAGAAAACCCCCCCCCCCACCCTTAAAACCCAATTTAAATTAAAAAGGAGATCAAAATTTAAAATCATTCTTTCAGCCCAGGCCGGCCTGCTCAAAGAGCCAGGTCTTTAACGCGCGCCTGAAGGCCCTCAGGTCCGTGCCGGTACGAAGTTCCGGTGGCAGAGTATTCCAGAGGGCGGGGGCACCCACAGAGAAGGCCCTACCCCTTGGCGCCGCCAGACGACACATAGCGGCCGACGGCACCCGGAGCAGTCCCTCCCTGTGGGAACGCACCGGCCTGTTGGAGAACGTTGGTAGAATGCAATCCTGAAGGTAACCTGGGATATCAATATTGGGATATCAAGAACATTGTTGAGAGCATTGCCCATCTAAATATTTATTAGCAACCAGCTAACACACAGCTTAGAACAGGGTATGTTAGATTCAAAAGTTGATGAAGAATTTAAATTATACAACAAGCATCTATTCCACATGCTATCATCTTCCTTTCTGCTTTGCTATGAGGAACCACTCTGCAAATAGTAAATAATAGCTTTTCTTTTCCTCTTCACATGAAAGGCTGCCTAAGGAGAAACAAATTATTAGAAATATATGTTGTCCAGAACTTTCAAAAATATATTTTTAAAAATATTTATGCTGCATCTTTTATTTTGAAAGGAAGAAAAAATGAAGTAAAAATATTTTAAATTATTGTAAAGTTCTTGGTGCTTTCTGAGCTTGCAGATGTTTCATTATTTCTTATTCACAATGATGTTATGTATTTGGGTTAATGAAACATCTGCAAACAAACAATAAAAGCACCAAGAATTATTCAGTTTGTTCTTAAGCTACATATATTATCTTATACATTGGTTGTAAATGTTTCATCATTCTTATAAGGACTTTAAAATTTGGCTACTTTCTTCATCTCTGAAGAAACAGTCTACTATTCTTTCCCATGGGATGGTTTTTCCACATTGGGACTAACTGTTGGTCCTCTGTGAGGAGAGAAAGGGCTGCACAGAGAAGATCATAGTAACAATTAGGGAAGATGACTATCTATATTGTCTGCAACTGGTTCTCTTGGCTTCCATAATAGTCATTGAAATGTATGAATAGAGTAATAGCATGTAATCAGTTATAGAGGTCTCCTATTCTATTGGATTGAGAATGTCCAGCAAATTCTTCGGCAGTTTTCCAGAATGTCCAGGGGATACAAACACAATGGAAAGACACCCCCACAGGCCATACCTGGTCAGTTCCCTAGGTCCTGCTTGCTGCTGGGACAGAGGTGGGCTGGATGGCCTAGGGGGCTTCCATTGATTTCCACTATCCCCTCAGTGGTGGTTGCTCTTGGGATCTGCTATAACTGACATCTAATCTGAATCTCAGCCAGTCCTTGAGTATTGAAGATTTGTCTGTAAATGAATCCAAACTCCAGCTCCTCTTTAGGACAATGATGGTTTATTCAATATAGCATCAAACAACGAATACTCTAATAAGGCAAGAATGGCTAAAAGCCAGGCAAGGATAGAGTTGGGTTTGAGTTTGCTCCCTTTCATCACCATTATGATGAGACATTCCCCACCACACCCAGGCCTATATGCAGTTCTAATTCTGGCTACACCTAACACATTATCCTTAAATGCTATTAACCCTATAACATGTCTACATCCCTACCTATTCCGACTCTCACTAATTGATCCCCACCTGGTGCCACCTTCACCATGTTTTAACCTAAGTTTTAATAACCCCCTAATGTGCCCCAACCCACTTTAACAATATGCACCACATCAATAAAGAGCCAGTTCCAGCAGCCCTGCAGTTGTTGCAGAATCCATCCTCAGCTCTGCTGAGTCATTCCAAAGCCATTAGCCAGCACACAAACAGAAATACAGATCTGGCAGCAGCAGAGATAAGGTGACATGGCCAGCTGACTTGCTGTGAGGCATATTCGGAGCTGTTGGGCTCTGGGTGAACTCGGAGCCCGACACTGAATTTCAAGCTGGCCAAGCAAAATCAGTTGGTTGGAATTTGGACCGTCAGCTGTTGGCTTGACTGTGATTGGGCCTTTGCAATGGCCAGTGCCTTCCCTCCTGACAATCTTCATGAGCAGAGAATATCAGCTCTGGTGGAACAATTATAGTTAGGAAAGTAACCTTTGTGAGTAAAAAAAATTGGGTATAAAACGCAACACCAAATTTGTGCTAGGAACAGGATATAATCCCAATGAGAGGAAGTAGAAAGTTGGCATTCCAAATAGGGAATGGTATGTTCTGGCCTGCATTCTAATAATGACTTTGGGGCACCGTTCTTGTGGGCATCAATGCTTTCGCTTCTGCTTCATTGCACAACCCACTAACCTTCCTACCCAGTGACAGTATGGAAAAAGTCAGTTCTTCACAGAGTAGTGAATTCAGTGCAGAGTTGAATCAGAAGTGGCAATGCAACTTTATCGAGGATCAGTCAAAAGTTAATTTCCTTACAACCTATTTGACAGCTGAGCTTGACAATGACAGAGTGCAGCAGCTCTGAGGTTAATTACAAAGTAAGTCCAAAGCATGGTCAAGAAAAATTGCTGAAAGTAATCATTGCTTCTGCTGCTAAAGAAAACACCAAAACTGCAATCTTGTGAGTTTTAGTTAATAATCTAATTAAAGGCCAAAAATCAGCATGACCCACTTCCATGGAGATATAATATAGTTTTGCAATATCAGTTAGTCTGTTACCCTGTGCTGAACATGGGGATTATGCTGATCATAAAGTGACATTATGTCCCCCAAAATAATGCAATTTGGACGTACCTCTTTTTTGCATTACAGTTCAGACATCTCTGTCATTTGTTGACTAGACTGCAAGTTAATGTTCATGTTATTTTTATTTTTAGTTAAGAATCATTTGCAGGGGAAAGGTTTCACTAAAAAAACCCTGCATCTTAGTCCATCAAATAATAGAGATAGCATCAAACAGAGGTGGAATGAGGCCTGAGCAGTAGAAGTAAAAAAAGAATTCATAAGATAGAAAAAGTCATCAATGGAAGCTGAACGGAAAAGTCTATCCAACTGAAGAGGAAATATTAACGTTGAGAATAGCAGGACCAACAGAAGGCTGATTCAAGAGCAGATCTCAGCTTCTACTAGGTACTGGAGAATTACTTGCAAAATAAACTTCACTCACAATTTTGTAGTAACTTGGTTTATTCCAGTATTCCAGTCCTGAGTGGCAAGAATGGATAATCCATTCAAAGTTAGCGCTGAAAGCTTCTGCCTTTCAGTGCTTAATATTCCATTGCTGATTCAGCCCCTCCCAGCCGACCCCACCTGCCTAGCATCCATCAAAGTATCTAACAACCCTTGCGCCTCACCCCGTGTCTATTTCACTTCACCTAGCCCTACACTTGTGTTTCCATTTCCCCCTGTATTCATTATTTTCCATCCACTCCCCTTTCTTATTCCATTCCCTCCCATCAGTTCCCAATGTGTGTGATGTGTTCAGTAAGTCCTTTCTTAGCCCAGCCATATAGTCACTCTCCCTTTCCAGTCCGTTTTGATCATCACTAGTGGCGTGGTTATTCGGGAGGCTGGTAAGTCTCCCGTGGGATTGGAAGCGGTCATCTAGGAGGCTGGGAGGATCGACAAGAGTTACTATCCAGGAGGCTGGTAATGCCATTGTCCACAATATCAGCAGTGCTCCACCCAACACCCTGTCTGGTTTCTCTGATGTGTTGAGCTCTGGATTGGGCGGCAAACCCGGTTCAACCTCTGGAGCCTGACATGTGGCCCCCTCTACCATGGATCCATGTGGAAGAGACCATATGAGATGATGCAAGACTATTACTTTCCTCCTTCCTGCCTGCTTTCCTAGGGTGTTTTCTATGAAATAACCATTGCAGCCGTGGAGCCACAACATCCACATGTGTCACTCTGGATGCTTCTGTGATAAGGTACCCTTTCCATCTGACCACATATTGTAGGCTTCCCTTACATCTTCCAGAATCCAGAATTTCCTCTATCTTGTAGTAATCATCTTGGACAGATCCTTAGATTTTGAATCATGGTTCCAGTCTGGACATGTTTGCGGGTTTCAAGAGACTGCTATGGAAACAGGATGTACCCGTTTAAAATGGGTTGGTAGTTGGAGTCTGACAATGGCAGGACTGATCACTTAAGCTATGGGGAATAGGGCTATGTATTTCGGTCCTAGCTTTTTACATGGTAAGCCCAATTTTATTTATTTGGTGGATAAATACACCCAGTCTCCAATATTAAAGGGTTTGTGCTCAGTCCGTTTTTTGTCAGCCTGTTTCTTATATGCCTCAGCAGCATTTCACTTTTGTACTGCTTTCCAAGTGTCTTGCACATCATTCTATTCGGACCATTTGGTGATTGTGGCCAGTTTTTGAGCCATATGGGGCCTCTCTGGAATAGGAATGAACTCCATGCACTATATGAAAGGGAGTGTATCCTGTACTATTATGTATATTATTATATGCTACTTTGGCAAATGGTGATACTTCTACCCAATTGGTCTGTTGGTATGATATATAACATCGTAAATATCATTCTATTGCTGTGTTAGTACATTCTGAAGCTCCATTGGTACTGGGATGATAGGCGGTACTTAATCCTTGTGAGGACCCTATCAATTGTACAAATTCTCACCAGAATCGTGTGGTAAATTGCACTCCCTTGAATATGATGCACCTTGGAACTCCATGTAGTCTATACATATGTTTAATAAATATGTCAGCTAATCGTCGAGCTGATGGTAGACCAGCAGAAGGTATGAAGTGAACTTGCTTTGGAAATAAATCAATTACCGTCCAAATGACTGTATATCCATGACTATTAGGTATATCTAATATATATTGGGTTGAGCGTTGCCGGGAGGGAGATGGGGCTGTATTGAGGATGGGGGGTTGTCCCAGGGAGGGTGTTTTTAAAACTATTAGTACGGTGAGCGGGAGAGGCAGATTTGGCGGTTATAGGGGGCCACATTCTGTTTTGGGAGCGCGCCCCCGCTATTTGATGGCGGTGGCGCGCTCCGACCCCCTTGTTTTGTCCCGTTCCCCGGGGGGTGTGAGCGATCGGGCCCTGGGCCTTCGGCTGATGTTGTGTAACGCCAGGTCCGTTATTAATAAAGCCCCCCTCATTTATGATCTGATTTGTGAGGGGGGAGCAGACCTGGTGGGTGTTACCGAGACCTGGCTGGGCCCAGAGGGGGGAGTTCCCCTTGTGGAGATGTGCCCAGCTGGGTTTCGGGTTTTTCATCGGCCGAGGGCCCAGGGGAGGGGCAGGGGTGTTGCGGTGGTTATTAAGGAGGATCTGTGTCCGAGGGAATCCACTGTTTCTCAGACGATCGGGTGTGAGTCTCTTTTCGTGAAGTTCGGCCCCAAGGTACAGGTGGGCTTGTTGATCGCATACCTGGCTCCCTGCTATGCGGCATCAGCCCTGCTTGAGCTCCTGGAGGTTATAGCCGGCATGGCGGTTGAGACCCCCAGGCTTATGGTCATGGGGGATTTCAACCTCCCTTCTGCCGGCGGTACCTCGGGGATTGCTCAGGAGTTCATGGCTTCCATGACAGCCATGGGCCTGACCCAGTTAATTCGGGGCCCTACTCATGTGGGAGGTCACACCCTGGATCTAGTTTTTGTCTCTGATCAGTGGCAGAGTGGTCTGGGTGTAGGGGATATAGTTATAGAACCCCTGTCATGGACAGATCACTCGCTCCTGAGGCTCGACTTCCGTTCCGCACCCCCCGACCGCAGGGAGGCGGGGCCGCTTAAATGGTACCGCCCCAGGCGCCTGATGGACCCGGATAGGTTCCTGATGGAGCTTGGGCCATTTCCCGAAGCTCACACACACGACTCGGTTGAGGGCCTGGTTGCTACCTGGGATAGGGGGCTGCTGGGGCCCTTGACCAGGTCGTGCCCTTGCGGCCTCTGACCCGGTGCCGATCCCAAATGGCTCCTTGGTTTTCTGAGGAGCTAAGGGAGATGAAGCGCCGGAAAAGACGCCTAGAGAGTAGTTGGAGGGCTAGCCGCTCTGAGTCTGACCGAACACTTCTACGATCTTATATTAAGACGTATTTAGTGGCGATGAAGGTGGCGAGGAGGTCTTACCTCTCCACCCTTATTGCGTCCGCGGAAAACCGCCCAGCCGCCCTGTTTAGGGTGACCCGCTCCCTTTTAGAGATGGAAGCGCGGGAGGATCCCTTACAGGGACGGGCTGAGGAGTTTTCTAGGTTTCTGCTGGATAAAATCGCTCAGATTCGGGACGAGCTGGACTCCGACTGGGCATCTCCGGGCGGGGGAGCGGGGGTGGATATCGGTGAGGCCAGTTGGGTTGAGTTCGACCCTGTTACTGTTGAAGACGTGGACAGGGTGCTGGGGGGACTGAATGCCACCACCTGTTTGTTGGACCCGTGCCCCTCCTGGTTGGTCTTGGCCACTCGGGAGGTGACACGAGGCTGGTTCCAGGGTATTATAAACGCTTCCTTGAGAGAGGGGCTTTTACCTGCCGCCTTGAAGGAGGCGGTGGTGCGGCCCCTCCTCAAGAAACCGTCCCTGGACCCAGCATTGTTATCAAATTACCGTCCTGTCTCCAACCTTCGCTTTGTTGCGAAGGTTGTAGAGAGTGTGGTGGCCCGTCAGCTTCCCCGGTTCCTGGATGAAGCGAGTTATCTTGACCCCCTCCAATCGGGCTTCAGGCCCGGGCACAGCACGGAGACGGCGTTGGTCGCGTTGGTTGATGATCTCTGGAGGGCTCGGGACAGAGGTTGTTCCTCTGTCCTGGTCCTGTTAGATCTCTCGGCGGCTTTTGATACTGTCGACCACAGTATCTTATTGCAGCGGTTGGGGAGGTTGGGGGTTGGAGGCACCGTATTACGGTGGTTCTCCTCCTTCCTCTCCGACCGCTCGCAATTTGTGTTGACGGGGGGGCAGAGATCGTCCCCAAGGCCCCTGCTTTGTGGGGTGCCTCAGGGGTCGGTGCTCTCGCCCCTGCTGTTCAACATTTATGTAAAGCCGCTGGGTGAGATCATCCGTGGCTTTGGGGTGGAGTTCCATCAGTACGCTGATGATACGCAGCTGTACATCTCCACCCCGGGCCACCCCAACGAAGCCGTCGAAGTGATGTCCCGGTGCCTGGAGGCCGTGCGGGGTTGGATGGGTCGTAACAGGCTTCGTCTCAACCCGGCCAAAACCGAGTGGCTGTGGTTTCCTGCGCCCAGATACAGCCAGCTTATTCCTTCGCTGGCCGTGGGGGGAGAGGTTTTGACCCCCGTGGAAAGGGCGCGCAACTTGGGTGTCCTCCTGGATGTGCGGCTGTCTTTGGAAGAACATATCGCAGCCGTCGCCAGGGGGGCTTTTTATCAGATTCGTCTGATTTACCAGTTGCGGCCCTTTCTGGATCTGGGCGCACTTCGCACAGTCACTTCCGCCCTCGTTATCTCCCGCTTGGATTATTGCAATGCTCTCTACATGGGGCTCCCCTTGAAGAGTCTCCGGAGGTTGCAGTTAGTCCAGAATGCAGCCGCGCGGGTGATCGTGGGCGCCCCTCGAGGCGCACACGTAACACCACTTCTCCGCAGGCTGCACTGGCTTCCTGTGGCCTTCCGGATTCGATTCAAGGTAGTACTGATGGTATTTAAAGTGCTCCATGGCTCGGGACCTGGGTACTTACGGGACCGCCTGCTGCCATCAACAACCTCCCGCCGCCCAGTACGCTCCCACAGGGTCGCCCTCCTTGGGGTACCGCCACCTGATCGTTGTCGGCTGGCGGCCCCGAGGGTGCGTGCTTTCTCTGTGGGAGCGCCCTCCCTGTGGAATGATCTCCCCCCGGAGATACGAGCCATGACAGACATCCTCTCCTTCCGGCGCGCAGTTAAGACCCTATTTTTTAAACAGGCTGGCCTGGCCCAGTAAGGGTTTAAGGGGTTTTAGTAAATAGGGTTTTTTAAATTTTAACTTATTTTTAAAATTTTTGGGATGCAGTCATACTCATATTTAATTCGGTTTTAAATTCTATTTAATTTTGTATCTCTGTATTTTATGTATTTATTAGGCTGTACACCGCCCCGAGTCCCTTTTCGGAGAGGGAGCGGTATAGAAATACGATTATAAATAAATAAATAAAAATAAATCTACGGTGAAATCCATGCCTATGTTTTGCCATGGCTGGATAGGGTCAGCAACCATTTGCAATAATCCTAATGGTTTTCCAGTACGGGTTTTAGTGGTGGCACATATAGGACAATTTTTAACATAGATTGCTATTTCGGTTCTCATCGAGGGACACTAAAACTGTCTTTTCGCTAGATGTAGCACTTTGAGAAACCCATAGTGCCCAGATTGTTTAACATTGTGGCAACATCTTAAGTACCGCCTATCATCCTAGTACCAATGGAGCTTCAGAACGTACCAACACCAGTTAAGTCTAAATGACTAGGAATAACATGAAGCCACAGAGTAGAGAGAACTGAAACTCATGAAGTTCATTGGATAGAAATAGATGCTAGGAATTCTTTCAAAAATCCAGGAGCAGATGTACTTTAAGCATAGCATAGATTAATGCTATCCATGCCCTTTGGAAACAGTAGTAATAGAAGTAGCAGCTTATCATGACAGCAGGTAGATATGAAATAAAATGACCCTTTACTGTTTCTGTTTTATTGTGTGTCCAGCAGCCCAATTACCTAGCAGCTCTATCTTTTTAAAAGATACCTCTTCAAGTATTAAAAGACTGTTATCATTACTCCTCTTCTTTAAGCAACACATATCCAACTTTTTTACCATACTTCATAGGATTCAGCTAACAAACTTGACATTTTGTTGCTCTTTTATATATTCTACCCACTTCTTAATATATTTCTTGAACAGTATTATGGTGACCCAAACTAGAGACAGTGTTTCAAATGTTTTTTATCTTTCTGTATAAAGCAGAATAATCATCTCCTGTAATGTCAACACTGTATCTCTGTTGATGCAACCTAAGATTATATTTACTTTTTTGGCAGCTATCACACATTGCAAGTTCATTATCTATTAGAATCCAGAAAATAACAATATTGCTGGCTAGAATTGGTATTAACTATTCAGCATCTGGATTTTTTACTTAACGCAGAATCCTACATCTCTTACTACTGAACAGCATTCAGTGGTATGGGATAGGGCCTGATGTCAAGATCAGTGGTAGGTTCTGACTAGTTCTGGAGAATGGGTAGCGGAAATTTTGAGTAGTTTGGAGAACTGGCAAATCCCACCTCTGATTGGCCCCGCCCCCATCTATTCTCTGCCTACTGAGTCCCAGCTGATTAGCTGGATCTTCTTTTGTTGCCCTGCACAGGAGAATGGAGCTGGAAAGCAGGTTAGTGGGGTGGGGAGGGAATGGGGATTTTGCAGTATCCTTCCCCTGCCAATCCATCAAGTCACACCATGCCCACCAAGCCATGTAGTAAAATATTTTTGAATCCCACCACTGATCAAGATCCTTTCGAACCTTGAGCCTATCTTCTGAGATGTTAGCAATCCTTCCTAGCTTTGTGTCATCTGCAAATTTCATGGGCATGTCTTCTAACATCTAAGTCATTTATAATAATGAAAATCATTGGGCATAGAAGAAAACCCTGAGGTACTCCACTAAGGATGAGTTGTTTAACCAACTCTAAATTCATCTGATAATAAGACAATCTATCCTATATTGTTCCATTTTATCAAAAAGAAAGCTATACTCAACTTTATCAAATTCCTTATTGAAGCCTAGGTACACTACACTTACAGCATTTCCTTGATTTAGGAACTTGGTAAGAAAATCAATCTTTGTTTAGCACAAACTTTTTTAACAAGCCCATCCAGGCTGCTGGTAATCACTTTGTTTCTTTCTAAATATGTTACTTGCAAACTCACAGTTTGATAATATTTTTTAGAATTTTTTTCCCATTACTGTTGTCAAGCTTATTAGGCTATAGTTTCCTTGGTTCATTCCTCCTGCTCCCCACTTTTCAAAGATGGGGATAAAATTAATTCTTCTCCCATCCTCTAGCAGTGTTCTCTATACTCCAGGAATTTTCAAAAATCACAATCAGTGGTTCGGAAATCATATCTGTCAATTCCTTCAGCATCCTGGATATAACCCATTGAGCTTCATTCAAAGCAATTCTCGCCTTACTTCTTCATTTATTTTAATTTGCATTTCTCTTCTGCATTTCATGGTGGAGCTTCTGACAGGTTGGACAGCTCTTTTGGACAAATGAAAAAAATAGGAATTAAACTTTTTAGCTTTCTCCTTATTATCCATTATCATTCTCTCAAACCAGCAGGCTGATCCTCCCTCCCTTCTTCCTTCTCTTCTCTTCTTCAAAACCTACTTAAAGAATACTGTTTTATTATGTTTGCCATTCATTGCAAGTATCATCTATTGTTCATAATAATGCAATAGTTTAAAGTATTCCAAAGAATTTCAAAGCATACAGTAAATGCTAAGTTGGGTCTATTTGGTGAAAATAAGGTAAATCAGTAACGCTGTTCATAGTAGTTTTCTTTTTTACATCCGAAGTTCAAGAGAGAGTAGGTCTTGCTGCAGCTGATCATGATTCTTTGGTAAGTAATCTCAACGATGTACAATATCCATTTGCAAGTGTCTGAATATTACTTAAACGGTTTTATTACTTAAATGGTTTGGAACATCTTAGGTATGCATCTGAAAAGCAAAACAAAGAAATACTTTTAACAACATGGGAAATTTGTATCATGGATTGCAAACATGTGGTCTATGGAGTTGGCAATATTTTATATGTGTGCAATTACCTACTTTGCTGTATCTGGGACCTCTTTGTTTTATATTAGACTATACCATGCCGGTCACGCTAACTTGACCAGTTTCCCAAGAGGTGCTCATCCCAAATGAAATTACAACACATCACTTACTGCATTTATACAATTATCAGGAAAAAAGGAAATTAGACAGAAGAAAAGGAGTAATACCTGGTTCCCTCAGATCCACATTTTACAGTAGATCTTGTGATTTGTAACCCAGATGTTTTGAAAGTATTTGCTTTCTGTGCTATACAAGAAGGAATTAGGGCCATGCAGGAAACTCTCATGCTGGATTTGTGTTCCTGCGATATTTTTATAAAGCTGTGAACCTGCTATTTCATCTCCATTTAGAGAAAGCTCTTTGGTACTAATTAAGTAAGTGGTTCATGACCATCCTCCCCTGTAAATACAAAACTCAGCTGTTCTCTTGGGAAAGTTCCAGAAAGCTGATTTGCATGTTCAGGTTTTGAAATGTGTGTAGTTTGCAATAATTTTGTGATAAACAACTGCATTTATTGTGGCAGAAAGAGAACATGGATATTTTAACTCTAGCCATGTTGCCCCCTAATTCAAAATTGTATTTTGCCATCATCTTTCACTTTTCATAACTGAATCTACTTTACTGTCTGGATCTGCTCTTCTAAAATCAGAAAAAGAGAGATCACTACTATTTTGATATCCTGGGAAATCAAAGTAGCTGAGAGACTGATCCATTTGGGTAATCCACTAAGAATTCACTGCCCAAAAACATGTTTCTGTTAAAAATGTACGATGTCATATAACTGGATAGAACAGGCTATGGTATATCACAATACAATTGTCCAGGCAAAAAATGTAAAGTCCGTAAAGATACAATGAAATAAAAATCTGAGCCAGGTAATCTGGCAGCCATTCTTCTAGCAGGACCTCATGTTCATCCTTGAGTAGAGTGTTATTGATATCTTGTGGTAACCATGCATGGACTGAGGCAATTCACACAAGAGGTTCAGGAAATACCTGCAGAGTACATGATAGTACCACAAAGCTTTTCACCACAAAATCCCTTCTAACACAAGTAGTAGAGCCCAGGAGCTGTGACACTAAACAGGGTTAGGGAATCTTTCTAGACTGGAGCACATGCAAAATGATGAGTATATCCACATGTGGTGGATATACTCACAAACTAAGGATTTGCAGAAGACCTGCCCATTCTCATAGTATCTGACATGGGGAGGCATAAAATATCCATTTATCAGAATGAGGCTGTGTCCTACTATACTCACATATAAATTAAGGCATCCTCTAATAATCTAGGAAGAACTGTACAGATATTAATGCAAAAGACATTATCACAAATAAATCTGAGGCTACAGGGTAATATCTGCTTTGCCTGCTTTTTATTTAATTAAAAAAAATTAGATGGGGCAGCGATCCTTGCAGGCACCAAGTAAGCTGTATAAGAACCTATTGATGCCCCTAAATATCCTGGATTTTGAAGTCTGACAGTACTTATATCATTTCTTTGCCCATAAAGATTATTGATAAAAATTACTTTGACCACAATATGCAAACAGAAGACAGATCAGGCATATAAGCTATTTAGCTCTTTAGGGAAGAGCCTAGATCAGTGTTTTTCAGCCTTGGTGACTTAAAGATGTGTGGTTGGCTGGGAAATTCTAGGAGTTGACGCAGTGGTGGGATTCAATTTTTTTTACTACTGGTTCTGTGAGCGTGGCTTGGTGGGCGTGGCAGGGGAAGGATACTGTAAAATCTCCAGTCAGAGGTGGCATTTGCTGGTTCTCTGAACTACTCAAAATTTCCGCTATTGGTTCTCCAGAACTGGTCAGACCTGCTGAATGCCATCTCTGAGTTGACGTCCACGTATCTTCAATTTGCCAAGATTGAAAAACATGGGTATAGATTAAAAATATGTAGGCATGGCAGGGAAATGTTTCCACTGATAGATGAGGCAAAATCACTCTGTATAGAAGGAGACACTTGCCAAATAAATAAAGAGAAGAACCAGGAAAAGGAAGCAGAGAAGGTCACCATTTGGAAACCTAACAGCACATCTTGTTTGTTTGTTTGTTTGTTTGTGTGTGTGTGTGTGTGTCCATCCCCAAGTCATTACTGACTCCTGGCAACTACTTCAACAAGTCCCTGCAGTTTCCTTGGCAAGATTTCAAAACTGTCTTACCGCTGCTTCTTTCCTAAGACAGAGAGAATAACTGACCCAAAGTCACCCAGCTGGCTTTATAGTTATGGTGAGACTGGGATTCACAGTCTCTTGGTTTCTAGCCTAGTGCCTTAACCGCTAGTAGAATGGGTTCTATATCTCTAACTGTAGCACTGAATAGATTTTGAGAACAGCAGACATTCAGATGTACATAAGACATGAAGGAATAAAGTGCAAATACAGTACATTTGTGTTTAGCTAGTGATAGCCATGTGATGGAGAAAATGGGATGAACAGGTCAATCTACAAAATCTTATTTGATTATGGCTGAGCAGTTACATCATTATAATCTATCAGCTACACTAACAGACATGAAAGGTTCAGCTTATGGGATCATTGTTATTGGGTTTTTGCTTTTAATAGATTTGTGTTTTTTTCTAAATTGTATGGCTATTTCTTTTTCAGTATGATATTGTTGATATGCACTTCTCTGATTAACTGCTGCCTGGAAATCAATTTATAGATATAGCATAATACAAAAATAATAGGAAAGCCAAAAACAAATGGGGTGTTTACAGATGGGATTAAAAAAATAATGAAGATAATGGCCACACACACATGATTGAATCTCTACACCTTTTTACATGTGCCACGTATCTTGATGACAAAAAGTCATTTCTTCCACAGTCTTCAGTCAGCAAATGAATTCATGTGGCCAAAGATCTAATCCACACGATTATAAATTACTCATTATTATAGATCAGTTTTTCCTAACTTAAATCTTCCAGCTGTGTTGGATTCCAACTCTAATCATTCTCAGACAGCATGACCAGTAGCTAAGCTTACTGATAGCAATGAGAGGCCAACACATCTGGAAGGTGCTAGGCTTGGATTTATGAAAGCTGTTAAAGGCTAAAACCATATAAATGCAAAATAGGTAGGAAGACTTTGGTCCATTTTGAGAAGTGAATTTCAAATTAGGAATGCAATTTGATATGCCAATGGCCAGATGCTCCTCACTATCGATGGGACTCTCTGGGGTCACTGTAAAAAAATCTGCTATAAACTAGGCTTGCAAGAAGAACTTGGAGATATTATCTGGTAATAAACAGGGCCCCAAAACACAGGAATGTAAAGGAATGAAGGGAAAAAAGATGTCAAAGATTAATAGTTGCCTTTTTAATTTGCATATTCTCATGCCCAGCTTTTAGAAACAGCCATATCTCCCTGAGTAGTTTAATACTGATGATACAGATAAATACACTGAAACAATGCTGATCCCATTGAAGGAGAGAAGGGTGAAAGCTTTACGATGATGTTATTTTATGTTATTAAAAGCTAAGTGCTTGTCCTTTTTTCAAGGTCAAATGGAAAAAGGGGAGTGGATAGGAATGTTAGGCTCCTAGTTATCACTATGAACCAGGAGCAAAGCCAGCTGACTGAGTGGATGGGCCAGTTTTATTCTAAAGCCACAGTTTAAATGAACTTCATTGGGGAGAAAAAGTATATTAAGTCATTGAATGAATCATGCCTCCAGCTTCTATTTTTAATCGAGACATATTAAATGATCAATTAGGGAAGCCAAATAAAATAAGTGTAGTACTGCCAATATATAGTCAATGTATTCTATTTCAACTGCCATGAACTGCAACGGTTTAATTATACTACACTAATTATACAACATTCTGCAAGCTAAAATGGCACAAGAACATTGAAATTAATAAAGGCAATGTTTTGAAGTAGTAAACAGCACGAAAGTGATTTAGGATATAAATATTAAAGAGTAAAAAATAACCATAATCCCAGAATGACTCAATTATTGATCTTATTTTATAACAATAAGTAATTATAACTATCCATTTACTATTCATGTGATGAATATAATAATTTTGCTTTTGAATTCATGTTGACATATTATCATGGATTCTTCAGAGTAGGCTTTCCAAAAAATACCCACAAACTCTTTTGATTGTAGCAGATACAATTGGCAGAATTTTTGAAGTTCTATGGCTCATAGGCTCATAAAATAACATATATAGAAAAAAGAAAGACTATTGTGGTTGTCTAACTTAAATAGATTTGAAAGAATTAATGAAGACATTATTCCTTCTTTCAATATTCTACACATAACTATGGATTACAGATCTTAAAGGCAGATCTGTAAAAACAATAATTAAAAGACATTACAGTCTATCATTTTTTAAAATAATGTATATGCAGGAATTTCACCCACTCATGATATTGCTATGACTAAATCATAGCTATTATTAATGCTTCCACGTTATCGATTTTCTTTGGAAATAATATTCTGTTGTGGTTGTTGTTAGACACTGTCAATTAAACTTAATTTACATATTTGTTTTAAAACAAATACTAACAATTTATAAAAAGCTGCTATACGCTACAAAATCATGCTCTTTGACATTCAGAAGACATTCATGTTCCTTCATCATTCTTCCCTTTAGTCATCTCAGAGCTGTTCAAGGAAAGTTATATGCTTTGCCTTGCAATTCATCCAGCTGCCTTCCTGAGTTCCCAATCTCCTGGAATATGATTAAGATCTTAAGAAGAAGCAACAGAAAAATCTAGCTGGTGATGACAATAAGTTTTAATTTGTTGATCTGTTGGGTGAAAGTGGGTATTTTTGGGGGTGAGGATGGTAGAGATATATTAGAGCTGCCTTAAATTTACAAGTACTTACCTGAAAGCAGTAGAGATTCAAAATCCAGCTAGATTTTTTTTTTTTATTTGAAGGGATTCTTTCTTTCTTTCTTTCTTTCTTTCTTTCTTTCTTTCTTTCTTTCTTTCTTTCTTTCTTTCTTTCTTTCTTTCTTTCTTTCCTTTCTTCCTTCCTTCCTTCCTTTCTTTTTTTTTGCACCATCAAATAACTACATGAACACATAAGGAAACACATTACTAGAAAGTAATATATCATTTACCATAGTAAATTTAATTTGTTTGCTTGCTCTTTGGGGGCATATTCATAGCATATTCATATTCATAGTTGGGATACAACTATCACCATAAAGACAATGATTGCTTTTACACTTCTTTCTAGCAGAATAGGAAATATACAAAATAGTATTTAATCATTGCCCAATTCTGTGTTACCACTAAGTCTGGAGTTACAAAAATCCCTGACTTCTGTCGTACAAAAAAAGAAAGACAATACATTTTATGATCTCCTCCTTTCTCCACTTGCTCCTTTCAATGAAAAGAAGTGGTTGCTATGATAGAGAGTTTTCAGCCAGCAAGATATTAGGCCTCTGTTGTAGAACCTGAGGCATAATAATATTTCTAGCAGTTGAATATCTATGGCAGGAGTTGGCAAACAACACCAGGTATAATCTGGGCACATTACCAAATTTCAGCAAAGCCATTTTGATTTCTTTCTCCTTTAGTTTTGGGGTAATTTGAAAAATTGACCCTAATCCTGCTGTTATATCTAGACACCTTTCTCTCCAAAATGCAAAAGATATGTCCTCTAAAACAGTCCTGCCATTCTGGTGAAATCATAATATTTCTGGAATGGCCAACTGTGATGCTTCTGAAGATTGGAAGCAGGGATGGGATTCTACCAGTTCACACCTATTCACTAGAACCGGTTGTTAACAATCTAAATAGTTCAGAGAACCAGTTGTTAGAAGAAATTACTGGCCTAATCTTATAAGGAAGGCAGGAAAGAAACATTCTGGTGCTGTTTACAGAAACTGCCTCTCCATTAACCCTTATTACGTTCTTGGCAAGACTAGACTTCCTGTCTCAGGAACGACTCTGGAGTTTTTTTCTCCTCCTTTGCTGGTACTTTGCTTGTGTGGAGTGACCATTTAAAGTTACAATGGCACTGAAAAAAGTGACTTATGACCATTTTTCACACTTACGACTGTTGCAGCATTCCCACAGTCATCAGAGGCCAGGGGAGGAGATGCGTGCTTCGATGTGAATGATATTGAGTTGGCCACGCCCAGCCAATAACATGACCACCAATCCAAGTCCACACAGTCACATGACCACCAAGCCACACCCACCAATTATGCCACACCCACAGAACCAGTTGTTAAAAAATTTGAATCCTACCCCTGGTTGGAAGGCTAAATTGTGACCCTCTTTTGAAGAGTGGGAACATGGCCTGTTCAAAAGTGGAGGCAGAAAGTAGAGTGAAACAAGTAGAGTGTGCCTAATGAGAAAATGGGTTGCCTACAACTTTGCAGAATTCCGACATTTTATATTGAAATATCAACCTTTAGTGAGATAAAATGTTAATAGTAAAATGAGAATGAAGTAAGTTTTCAGTTTCTTTATCAAGAAAAAGGAAATAGAGGCATGAACATAACTTATTATATGGAAGTGGATCATTGCTACAGTAAGCTGGTAAAAGCTTACTATAAAATTCCAATAAATTAGCCATTAAGGGTAGATGTTGTTGTAAGACAGGAAAGGAGGAGCGATATGGTATTTTGAATTATCCATTACTGCGCACATTGCTACTTGAAAGAACATAATAACTATTTGCCAACTATACCTACATTTTATAGTGATAATTTTAAGATATGTTTTGGGAAATAAAGAGAAAGACCATTCTCACTAAGATTTGTTAATGAATGTCCTGGCAGCAGAAGGCAAAACGCTATGGCATAAACCAAATTGATATTTTAAGAGTGGCTGCATTCACAATAGCTGCCATTTTATGAATAGGCAAATTCCTGACCATTATTTATTTCAGTACTCATAAATCGCTCTTAAAATATCAAATGTATCTAGTGGTCTGATTCAGAACAGTCTATAGCTGATCCACAGAGACCTGGGATTCACCATCTGTTTTTATTATTGTCTGGCTCACCAACTGAATGGTAGGGAACCAACAGCTTTTCATTATTACTGATAATAACAGAGAAAGAATTATCTATATCAGGTTCATTGGCTTTAATCATTTTCTCAATTTGAAAATGTGCATATATGTATGAGACAAAAATAGAGTGTATCCTAGTCAGTTCCAAATCACATCATTTGAAAGACATGACACTGAGTCCTTGGAATGTGCCATACTTAGCAACAATTCTCTTTAAAGCCATACAGTTATTATCAATTAGAGAATTTCAAAAAGAAAATAATAATCTAGAAATAATATAAAAATAGTTGAACACTTAGGCAAAGGAACCTATAGCTGTGTTTCCACAACACACTCCACTTGGTTATTAAATGAATCTAATTTGTAAGTTGCATATTACATTAAACTGTAAACTAATCCTGTGAGTACAAAAAGATAAAAATGTGCCAAGCTTTTTGGGGGCTTAACATATTGTACATGCATATATTGTAGTTTAAGTTAGTTGATGTAGTTAAAGTTGTTGCATATAGCCATAGTATTTTATGTGACAGATCCTTGGTATTAAGGTGACCAACCGTTCTCCTTTAGGGAGGACAGTCCTCCTTTTGTAAGTTCTGTCCTCTCTTGAAAAGTGTCCTCCTACATGTCCTCCTTTTTGATATTTGAAGACTAATCTGTAAATCTCCGTATTTGATCGATGCCGATCCGATCCGTTGTGTGTATTTGACATGACGATTCGTCAAGGCTCGATACAGTGCAGCGAGACATGATTATGAGACGCATGCGCTCCACACAGGAGAATTGTTTTGAGAGTGTGCCTCGTGCAAGAGTGCACCATGCGCAAGAGTGTGCCACGCACAAAAGTGTGCCATGCACAAGAAGGCGCTGCACGCAAGAGTGTGCCACGTGCAAGGGGCTTCGTTTTTTTTCTTCAATTTGTGTCCTCCTTTTCATTGTAAAAAAGTTGGTCACCTTATTGGTGCTCTTTGAGCTTGCTTGTTTTCATGCAGATATTTCATTATACAAAATAGATAACATCATCAGTAGTACCAGGGACATCCTCGTTTTATCCCTGAGCTATAAATATTCTCCTCTATTAGTATTTTATGTGACAAGCAGAGAGCTGTGTTCTTGCATGGCACCATGAGCTCCATTCTACTTGGGCTAAGGTTTATCTTTTAGAGTAGATATGGCCTTCATGACTACATGGCTTCCACAAGGCTATCTTAACATGTATGACCTATATACTGCACGAGTCAAAAAGAGGGCTGTGAAAATATTTACAGACCCCTCACATCCTTGACATAAACTGTTTCAACTCCTTCCCTCAAAACAATGCTATAGAGCACTGCTCACCAGAACAACTAGACACAAGAACAGTTTTTTCCCGAAAGCCATCACTCTGCTAAACAAATAATTCCCTCAACACTGTTCAACTATTTACAAAGTGTACACTACTATTACTGTTAATCTTCTCATCACTCCTTATCACCCATCCCCTCCCACTTGTGACTGTAACTTTGTTGCTTGTATCCTCTGTTTCCTAGTATGATTTGATGTTGATTGACTATCATTAAGTGTTGTACATTATGATTCTTGATTCAACGAATGTTCCTTCTTTATGTATACTGAGAGTATTTACACTAAGACAAATTCCTTGTGTGTCCAATCACACTTGGCCAATAAAGCATTCTATTCTATTCTATTCTATTCTATTCTATTCTATTCTATTCTATTCTATTCTATTAAATGCATGGCAGATCCCATTCTTGACTAGTATGCTCAGTTGGGTTACTATTTAGAGTCTGGATTTTTTTTAACTCCCTCATCAAAGAGAAACCATTCCCTGATGTTTAAGTCTGTGTTTTCACAAAAGGATAATGATCAGTTAAAATAGTCATCACCTGAAGAATTTATGAATGTATGATTATAGTTAACAATTGTGTTGAAACTCTGGTTGTTTGGTTAAAAAAAACTGAAATTGAGAATATAATCTCTAAGAATGATAACCTGCAGTGAATCTAGAAAATTATCTGATTTAAAACAGCTAAAACAATGAATCTGGTACTAGAGCAATTAAAACTGCATGCTATAGAATTTTATTTGAATAGCAATAGCATTTAGACTTATGTACCACTTCACAGTACTTTACAGCCCTCTCTAAGCAGTTTATAGAGTCAGCATATTGTCACCAACAATCTGAGTCCTCATTTTACCCAGGATGGAAGATTGAGTCAACCTTGAGCCTGGTGAGAACTGCCAAATTGCAGGCAACTGGCAATCAGCAGAAGTAGCCTGCAGTACTGCATTCTAACCACTGTACCACCAAGGTTCTTATATATACTTGTACACATATATACAAGTATATATGGGTAAACTAGGATTTTATATACTTAAAACTTTTATTGAACTAAATATAAGGGAAAATATTTCTCTAAGTAATATTAGAAAATTGAGACAACTTAAAACTCAGCCTCCTTCATAGGTTGGGGATGAGATGAAGCAATGACTTGGTGAAAATGAGAAAAACTGTTATTAAAGAATGGATGTTCAGTCATTAAGGAATCTTTATGTCAACTGAGGTGGAGCTAGAATCATCCAGGGAAACTGCCTGTTTGGTAGCAATTCCACCCTCTTTTGGAACTTTCCTATGTAAGAAGTGAGGCTAACTTGATGTTCATTATTTTGGCTTTAGATGAAAAATGTTCACCTTTTCTTCATTTTGTTGGCTTGTTATATCAGCTATTTTACTGTTTATTCATTAATATGATCTTATTTTTCTCCAGTTGCATTGATTTTATGGATTGATTTTATTATTGCTATTTAATGTAAACCTAAATCAAACTCATTGGTGCTAATGGTGTTCATATTTGGGAGGGGATGATGTCAGCAGCATTGCAGCTTGCATTGTAAGATCCACTCCCTCTTTGGAAAATTATACTACAACCAAAACCAGTGGAATTTGAAATATAATATTACTATGCCTCTTGTTATTCTAATGGCAATTTTTGGGATGCTACAGAATTTCTGACACAACATAGAAAGGATTGCAGTCAAATTAGATTCTTTGAAGGAAGGGAAGAAAGAATTATTATTATTATTATCATTATCATCATCATCATCATCATCATCATCATCATCACCATCACCATCATCATTTTATTTAATTGTTACATTTATTTGCTGACTATCATGCCACGAGATTATTCTAGGTATTATTCTAGCAATAAAAAAGAAGAAATTTAAAAAGTGTAAATAAAACAGAAATAACATAATAGACCAATGAACAATGAAAACAAGAATAGATCAATATTATAATGAAAAGAAAAATAGGTAGAGAGTAGTGAATAAGGTGGGATAAGATATGGTCTCCCATCAATCCAGAGCCACCTCAGCATGGAGTTCCCCCACTTGGTCCCCAGGCCAACCAACAGAATCAGGTCTTTAGGTTATTATGGAAGGAGGGTAGGATATTTTTGGGGAGGGGTGCTATGGCAGAGAAAACTATCCTTCTATCCTTGACCAATGGAATCTAAAGTAGGCCCTTTCTTCTGGCATGAGTAGGATGGACTATTCCTATCAGGATGAGATGATTCTTCAGGTAGCCTGGACTTTTGCCATTAAGTCATAGCTAACACCTTGAACTACACTTGAAAGCAGACCAGTAACAGTACAATTCATAGAGCAGTGGTGTAATATGGGCCATCCTAGAGGCCCCGAAGACTGTTCTCGCTAATGCACTTTGCACCAGCTGAAGCTTCCAGATGGATTTCAAGGGTAGTCCCATGTAAAGCGCATTGCAGCAGTGCAGTTGAGAGATGACTAGGGCTAGAATAACTGAGTACAGGAAAGTCACTTTCTAAGGAGAAGAATGGCATAAAAGTTTACTAAATAAGTCATGATGAAGGAAAAATCATAGCTGGCACATAAAATACAGCTGTGCAAAAACTCTCCTAGTCACACACCCCGCCTAATCTTTGAGCAGGAGATATGAAGCCAGGGGAACCCCCAAATTGCAAACTGGATATGAATAGAGTAGTACAACCCTGTCCAGAACTAAGGTTGGTAAAAACTCAGATCCTGAGGCTCCATGCACCCACTCAGTCTTGCCATGGTTCAGTCTAAGTCCTTTATCCCTCATCTAGGTCCCTACAGTCTCCAGGCATTGTGAGAGGGTAGAGATAGATCACTTGAGTCACCAGGTTAGAAACGTAGAACTACGTATCATCAGAATATTGATATCTTGACATGTGGTGACAGAAAATCTCACCCCAAGGCTTTAGGTAGATGTTAAACAGGAAAGGAGAAAGTACCGAGCTCTGGAGGATACCTCAAGTGAGCAGTTGGGGATGGGATCTCTCACTCTCCATCAACAATGATTGGGATTGATCTTGGAGAAAAAGCTGAACCAGCAAAACCTATGCCTCCTAACCCCAAATTGCATAGCCAATCTAAAAGGTTATCATGATCAATGGTATCAAAGATTGCTGAGGGAACAAGGAAAATGAGAACAGTTACACTATCCCCATCCTGCTCTAGCCAGAGATTGTCCATGAGTGCAGTCAAGATTGTCCCTGCCTCATAGCCAGGCCTGAATCCTGTATGAAAGGGGACCAGAAAATCTGTTTCATCCAGGATCTTCTGGAACTGCCAGAACACTTTTTCCACTACCTTTCCCCAAAAGGGAAGATGAGAGACTGAATGAAAGTTGTTGTGGTGGTTTTTTAAGCAAAAGATAAATCAGAGCCTCCTTAAAATGTCCCAACAATGTGTCCTCTCAGAGTGAAGAATTTATCACTGCATGAACTTAACTGCTGGTCATTGTCCTGGACCTGGAGGCTTTCACCACCCAGGTGGGACAAGGGTCCAATTGACTGGTGGTTGCATCAACAGTGCAGAGGACCCTGTTCACTTCTTTAGGTCCAATGTCAAACTGTTTCCAAATTATTGGGCAAGGTGTCTCCCTAGGCATCTTAAGGGTTTGTACCATGTAAAAGTTCTAAGAATGAATCCAAGCAATTTTAACCAATAGATGTTCAACAAATTCTTCTACATGGACCTGGAGATGATCAGGTGACCCTCCCCTGGCCTGGGACAATTGAGGGATCTACAATTTGATGGACAACACTCTGCAGATGCAATAAGAGCAGAGAGACAGTGTTGTTCCACTGCTTTAATGCTACCGTATGAAGTAGGCCTTAATAGTGATTCCAAGATGTGCCCAGTCTCATTCATCCTTCATTTTCCACCAGTTGCACTCTAAACATCCGTTAACCCATTTCAGACTTGTCATTTCTTCCATGAACCATGGAGAACTATGGGAATGAGGGTCATGAGAGGTCACATAGGTACAATTCTAATCTAAAAAATTAGTGGCCTTTTGGTTCCATGCCATTACTAAGGCTTTGGCAGAACCATGCAGCAAATCCTTCAAGATATCCCCTAGTTCTTTCTGGAAGCCATTTAAGTCTATCAGTCTCCAAGGACAGACCTCTCTAATGGGTCCAGGCTCCCTATGGAGGCCAGTGTTATAGGAGAGTTTCAGGGATATTCAAAATACCGTGGAGAATTAAAACCTGATCATCAGTGGAATCAAAATATTATGCTAGAAGCATTTTTTGAAGAATGAAATGGTTAGGCTGAAATAGTGATTATATACTTCAGTATTATGCAAAAGCACATTAAAGGATTATTGTCCAAGGATTTGGGCACATTTTACTATTGAAGTTACTATTGGGAATCATATGCGCTATATTACTTAGCGTATCAAGAAAAGGAAGTACATATTTATAAATAAAAGAAGAGAAAAATGTCAGCAAAATTGGAGGAAGGGGTGATATTTGCGGTTTCATATCCCTTATACTTTGAGTTTCTTAAAGGGCAGGGGTATTGCTAAAGCCTGGGGATTATATATATGTAAAGATGAGCATTGCTTCTTTGTAATAGGGATCATTGTGCTGGTGTGTGTATGTGTGTGTGTGTGTGTGTGTAACCATCATTTTAATCCTTGTTCTACTTACTTGTGAAATAGTATTTGTGTAATAAGCCTTAGTGTAGAAAACACATAGATTTACAGATTGATAACGGCAAATATGATAAAACAGAGTTATAATAAATGGGATTGGTTATTCTATTTCCTCTTCTTTGTGCCTTATTTTATAAAAGATTTTTTTTTTAAATGAATATCACTATATGATCTTTGAAATTTAGATAAGGCCAAATATTATCTGTCATGTGAAATTCCAGTATAAAAAAGGCTGTTTATCACTTGGCTGGCTAACTATCATAACAAATTTGCAAAGCTATTTTAAAAAAATGAAGTGATGGTGTGAGGTAGCACCTTGGTTCTGTGTGTTTTATATGCTAGACACTAAAGATATGTATTGGGTGAGCAGGGAATTGTGACTCTGCAAACATCAAACATTATGTGCACACAGTTAAAAAGTTGGAACATACAATCTTTCAGTAGGTATATGAATGTTTGCATAGATATAAATATTTTCATTCTAAAATACTCTTGAGGTTACAGAGGCTTATTTTATATAGGGAAACTAGAAAACTGAAATATAGGATAGGTGAATTGATTATTTCCAATCTGTGAAATTTTCATACATTTTAACATAATTTCTGTAGTGATTTCAACATTTATATAACATTTTAATAAACATTTAGGACATATTGTAGTTTTAATAAATGCACAAATAAACAGATTCTCATTACAGGAAGTCCTTGAGTTACGACCATAATAGATCCTGCCATCATGGTCATAACTGGTATCAATCATAAATTATGTCACTCTTGTGATCAAGGCAGTGCTGCAAGTCTTTCTGCAGTGGTCTTTTAGCAGATGTCATGGTCTTTTTTATAATATTTTTTTATTTGAATACAAATAATAGAAACATAATATATATATATATCTAAATGCCAAAAAGGAAAAAAAAATACAAATATTACAGTGCACCCCTAAGATCATTTTTTCTCTTATATTTCTTGTTCTATAACAACTAAAATATATACATTATATTGTGCCCTTATCCCCTCTTAAACAACATATATTCTTGAGTAGGTTTTATCTTTGTCTCCCACCAATACTGTTTTTATACCCTCCATACTTCATTATAATTGTTTACTTAAATCACTCCCTTTTTAAACTTAATTTCTGTTGTTAATTTATCATTTGTTGCCATACTCCAAATTTCATTATACCACTCTTTTTTTTGAATATCCCAATTTCGTCCCCAATATTTAGCCATCACTAATCTAGCTGCCATTATCAAATTTACAATAAATTCCTTTTTTGTTTCACATCATGTTGTTTTTGTGTAATGCAATCCTCGGTGACATGTCTAAATTTACATTCAAAAGTGCTCTAATTTCCCTAAACACCATGCCCCATATTTTTTGTGTACAACCCCACCACATATGTTTATATGTTCCAACCTCTTTCTTGCACCTCCAATGAATATTTGTATATTTAACATCTATTTGATTTAATTTACGTGAATAGAATAGAATAGAATAACAGAGTTGGAAGGGACCTTGGAGGTCTTCTAATCCAACCCCCTGCTTAGGCAAGAAACCCTAAACCACTTCAGACAAAAACGTAGTGTTAGGTATCACTTTATATCCATTTTCCTTAACTCTAATTGACATATTCTTATATACTATTCTATTCCAAATATTTTTCCAATCATTATCATTTATTTCTCTAGATGGGTGTTATATTTTTTAAATCCATTCTCTGTAATGGCCTGGAGGAGGCAGAAATTCAGCATCCGTGGTCCATTCCGGATAGCTCCACCCGTACTCAATCGTCATGGCATAAAGCAATTGCCATGGTCATTAAGCAAACCCATCATTCACTATGAGCCAGTTTTGCCAAAAACCAGAAATAAATGCTAGTTTTTGGCAAAACCATAAAATGCAATCATGTGAACATGGGAAACTGCAAACAACTGTAAAAGCAGCCCAATTGTCAAATACCTGAAATGCCTTCCAGTTGGGATGGGTTGACTGTTGTAAATTTGAATGTGTATCTTAAGTAGTTTCCAGGATGTCCGTCATAGCTTAGAATGGCTGCTAAGTGATTAGCTGTCTGTCAAGGATACCTGTCTATGCATGTTTTCTTTTCTGGCAGGAATGATAATTTATAATACACATCTCATATAGCCCAAAACTCTGTATTTAAGCTCCAGAACTCACAGGAAAACTATGCAGGTAGACCTCAATTTACAATAGTTCATTTAGTGACCATTCAGAGTTACAATGGCACTGAAAATATGACTTGTCACCATTATTTATATTTACCACCATTGTAGCAGCACCATGATCACGTGATCAAAATCTGAATGCTTGGCAACTGACATGTATTTATGACAGTTGCAATTTCATAGGGTCACGTCATCACCTTTTGCAAACTTCTTACAAGCAAAGTCAATGGGGAAGCCAGATTTACTTAACAACCATATTACTAACTTAACAACTGCAGTGCATCACTTAACAACTGTGGCATGAAAGGTTGTAAAATGGAGCAAAATTCACTTAACAACAATCTTGCTTAGGAACATAAATTTTGGGTTCATTTGTGCTCATGAATGAAGGCAATTGTGGTAGTAAATCAAAGACTACGTATATTGAAATCTCTGAGGAAATTTCCCAAACATTGCTCTATACATTTCTTCCAATTTATAGTAGGAAATACAAAAAGAAAGAAAATAGTATAGCCTTTACCATGTAGCAATTACCCATTTCTGGTTTAGGGCTGTGATATTCAATTTTTTTATTTCCAGGAATTTTCTTGAACTATGATCAAGGAAGATGTATATATATACTTCTGAAACTCAATTCTAATGTGTTGAAAAGGAATCTGTGCAAACTTAGTTCAAGTGTTGCCTAGGCCTGTTGGTCAGAGCATATTGCTAGGATAATAGTAGTGTAGTTCTATGTTTCCTCAGAAGTCACTTTAAAAGCTCTAGGATTCTGCAAGAAAACATGGAGAGCAAGCAGGGGTGGGATTCTACCAGTTCGCACCTATTTGCTAGAACCAGTTGTTAACAATCTAAGCAGTTCAGAGAACCAGTTGTTAGAAGAAATTATGGCCTAATCCTGTAAAGAAGGCAGGAAGGAAACATTCTGGTGTTGCTTACAGAAACTGCCTCTCCATTAACCCTTATTAAGTTCTTGGCAGGACTAGACTTCCTGTCTCTGGAACTTCTCTGGAGTTTTTTTCCCATCCTTTGCTGATACTTTGCTTGTGTGGAGTGACCATTCAAAGTTACAATGGCACTGAAAAAAGTGACTTATGACCATTTTTCACACTTACAACTGTTGCAGCATCCCCACAGTCATGAGAGGCCAGGCGAGGAGATGCGTGCCTCGATGTGAGTGATATTGAATTGGCCATGCCCACCCAGTCACATGACCACCAAGCCACACCCACCAACTAAGCCACACCCACAGAACCAGTTGTTAAAAATTTTTAATCCCACCCCTGAGAGCAAGGTATTTTTTCAGCAAAATTTCATGGATGTCCAAAGGATGCTAAGTCTTAGAATTCCACTTTTGACCCATGTCTCATTTCTTGCAATTTCAAAGCTTCTTCCCTGATTGTTTTCATTTAGAGATCAGATAAGTCACATGAATGCTTCTGCCAGGCAGTGTAATTTATAGAGGATGTGGCAAGGAAAGGGTGGAAATGATTGGAACTTTTCAAGAAAATATGAGCCTCAGTTGCTATAGGTGACAGAAAAGGAGCCCATCAAGTAATCTCTTCAAGGAAGAGAGGAATGAGAAAGTGATTCAGAATCCAAAGGTTAACAGTATTTCAAATGAGCATCCCCTTGAACGTTTTCTATTTCATATAGCTCTTGAAGTCAGCAGTGCCTAAGTATCATATACACTGTACCGACTGGCTAACATATGAGAAAAAGAATAAATTAATATAAATCCAGGAATGTAAAAAAATTGCATTGTATTTTAGCTCCCCAATACTCTTGAAATTGTCATTCTTGAGAAAATAAATCATAAAGAGTTATTTCATCATGAAACAAGACAGACAAAATTCATCACTGGATTTCATATAGTTTTTCATGGATTAAATAGATATCAGCTTTTATTATCTGAATCAATTCATTATATCAACCAGTTTAAGAATATCTCTATTACTCCTAATTACTGGTAGGTCAATAATTGCCATAATGAAGTTATTCTGTCTCTAACTTTTTTGCATGCCCCCTCCCTTAATCTTTAGTATATATGTTTTTTGGGAAAGTGTATAAAACTTCCTGCTCATGTTAGGAACAGGAATGACTGGATAAATGAGTATAATAAAGGTTTTCAAAATCTTGGGTGAACAATTTTATCAGTTATTTTCTGAAAATAGTGCCTCTATTGGCAGATAGTTGAATGCCAGTAACATCTAGTATTTTTGTGTCTTTGAGGATGACTAAATTTCTATTGTAACCTTTAACTAAAACAAGAAATAAATTATTTAGAAAACTTCTGATCTGGTACTTTACAATTCTTTAATACCTTCTTTTAAAGTGTTCTCCTATACTTTTTTTTCTGTTTAGTTATATTATCCCATTCTCTGTTCTCTCTCCCTCTCCCTCTCTCTCCCTCTCCCCCCCCTCTCTCTCACACACACACACAGAGGGAAAGGAAGAGAGAGAGCAATGTAACTGACGTCATTATAGGTTTTGAAATTCTGAGACACTGACCATCTGTTCCTGATTATAAGAATCTGAGCCCTTGCAAACTGTGTGGAATGAAGCAATTTCATCTACTGTTGCACAAGTGATAGATGAGATAAGAAACTCTGCCAAGGAGAGTATGGAATCAGCACTAGCTAAGAGCAGATGATACTCTAATCCTTGTTTTTGAGCAACTGCTTTAGATCAACTGAAATAAGAAATATTTGCTTACACAACCAAAGACTAAGCATCATTGATATAAATCAGGCTGATCTAGGAAGGCACATTTATAAATAAAAGGAACATTCTCTCTTTATCTTTTCTCACTATATTCTTGCAGAAAGTCATTTCATACATTAAAAATTTTTAGAAACAGGTTTAATATTTTAGAGTGTCTATATTGTTTTGAATTACATTTGAATTACATATCCTCTACAAGGAAGTTTTGGTATCTTTCTTATGTCTTTTCCCCCTTATTGGAAAAGGGAGGAGGAGGAGGAGGAGGAGGAGGAGGAAGAGGAGGAGGAGGAGGAGGAGGAGGAGGAGGAGGAGAAGAAGAAGAAGAAGAAGAAGAAGAAGAAGAAGAAGAAGAAGAAGAAGAAGAAGAAGAAGAAGAAGAAGAAGAAGAACCCCCTCCTTATTACTTCAGCCATGAACTGATTTATTGACTTTGAAAAATTGGTTCATCATCCTAATCTAAAATGGGATGCCATTTCTGTATTCCTGTTCTATATATATAAACGAAATACCACTCACGTATCATCATAAAATCTCCAGAACCGTAAAGCCTACAAACTTGAAATTTGGCATATATGTTTCTCTTGGCTTTTAGGTGTTCACTAAGAAAGGATTTTTTGAAATGACCATTAGAGCATTATTATTTCATATATTATTATTAACACATTCTGATGCTAAGGAGTTCTACTCCTGCTCCCCAACTGAAAAGAAATCTGTTCCAAATGCAAAACACAAGCAGACGAGAAGAGTTTCAGTTTCAATTTCAGTTCACAGCACCAAACAGCTTTAATCCAGAACAATTGAGCTAAACCACACCCAGGCTCCTTGCTGTCTCCTTGCTCACACAGCAAATACTGTTTCAGTTTCCAAACAGCCCTCAACTCTCTCACACACTGACAGGATGCTAGTCAGATGAATACTGATGCATGCTGGTAGGCAGAAGCAGAATTCCCCCCACTTTTTTTTTCCTCCCCAAAAACTAAGCCCAACCACATAGTTTCATAGCAAAGCACAGATATCAAGCTAGTATATCAATAAAGTCTATATATATTTAAGGGATTAAATTTTTGTGAATTCCCATATGAACAGAATCCCATGAAAAAATATGTTTATCAATATGTTCATAACTTGTGAGAAATTAAATTAACAATATACGTTCAGGTATTTATATATAATTTTGTACCTTTTTTACATTGGGGAAACAGAATAGACTTATGAATGTCATTGCTTTTGTAAATTGGAAAACTAACATGGATGAAAAAAAGACAGAACTCTTTATCTGAATATGGGGTATTTAGAAGGCAATGGTGAACTATTCTGAGGAAGCAACATTTGAAGGATCATGAAGCAATTTTATCTCATCTTATAAGGCTGTCCTGTATACAGATAGAATTCTAGTTTCCTAAGATATTTGGCTTTAGAACAAATATGGCTGTACCTGTCTGTTCTTTCATTATGCAGCTATAAAAATTTAGAGAACATTATTATTTTATTTGCAGAGGCAACCCAGAAGTCACTTGAATAGTGAGAAGGAGTCGAGGATACTGTTTTTATCTTTAAGACTATACCCAATCATAGCCAGAATAAACTGATGACAGTCAAGATGTTTTAAATTAAACTTATTTCAGTCAAGATGCTTCTGATATGGTGAACACTGAAATATAAATTATGTTAATTTATAACCTAATGCAACTTTTTTTCCCCTCATGGCAGCATCACGCATTCATTGTCTAGTGGATGTGGTCCCTGTAAAGAATGAAGAAGGAATTGTCATCATGTTTATTTTGAACTTTGAGGACCTGGCAGCTCTCATTGCCAAAAGTGCCCGACAGAGTCTACACCAGCGTCTCTCTCAAGGATGGCATACAGGTGAGCCAGTATCCTTTATCCTTAAGCAAGCATATGAGGGACTTGGGGACCAGTAGGAAGCTGAAACGTACAGTATGTCAATGGAAATTTTAGATATTCTTTGGAACCTGCAAAGCATGTGGTTTATAACATGGGATGGAGTTCTATTATTATGAAGTCCGCTGTATTTTAAGAAAGCTGTAATTATATCAATAGTTGTGGAAGAACATTTTGTCAGGAAATGCTGTTCCATATTCCATAATTAGAGACAATAAGAAGGAAGCCATGTAGAGACATCTAGTATAACAATCCTTAAAGAAGAAGTCAAAGGAGACAGGCCTATATAAAGAGAAAGAAAAAGAAAATAAGACTAAGTTCTTAACATGAATATAGTTTTAAATTTGCTTTGTGTGACTTCTACGTATGTACAGCACTTTGGATCTGAACTAGAGAATGTGTTTCAGAGAGGTTATAAGAACACACTCTATTCCTGCCAGCATTATCTTAAGAATGCATTTTTTCTTGGGTACATATAGTAGCTGCACAGGCCCAAGAAATGATGTCCAAAGTATGGACAAAAAGCTCATGACTCCACTTACATGCCTTCTCTTCTTCAGATATGAAATAATCCTGATTATGACATTGTTACTGCTTATCTTGAAAATATATCTTACAGAAACATACAATATTTACCCCATAGAGTATACTTTTCTCAGATACCCAGAGTATCTGGCAAAATGGAATTTTGCAGTGGATAGATTTTTTTTTACAAATAATTTTTATTTTATTCAAAAATTAAAATTAAAAAACTCCAAAAAAAATCACAGAAGCAAACAAAAATATGAACAAGGAAAATATTAAAAAGTTCATTACAAACACAAACAATATACACATATTACCTTTCCTAGTTGAACAATGATAAATATATTATAACAATATTAGTTTCCCACCCCTTGCAAAATAGGTCCTCCAATTTTTTTAAAAACTTCTAATTATGTTTACAAATTATTAACTGGTCATCTCTCTACTATATTAATGGCCAAATAGTTAACAGGTAGAACAACAGTTGAACAAACAAAAGCCAAAAGTAAACTATCAAAACCTCTGTTAACAAATTATTATTCAATTCATATTTACCAAATATTATCTATCCCACGTCATCCCAACAGCTAACTCTGATTCGTCCTGAATTAAATATCCACAATGTTTCTTAATACCATCTCTTATCAATTATTGTCTGGTTAAATAAAACAAAGTCTCAAAAATCAATCTATCTTCCCCAAAAAATCCAACTGAAATTTTTTTCAAGTCAAGTATGATAAATCCATTCCCCAATTTTCTTCAATCATCTTAGAGAAAACCAATTCAGTGAGTTTTCAGCTGTTGTAAAAGAGTGCAGGATCTGAACTTTGGGAAGGCATGTGTAATCCCTTCAATCAGTTCTAACTCTATAACATTTGTATCTCTTTCAGTCTGAATCTATCACTTTCAAATCCAATTTCTTTTGTGAATCTAATTTAAATCCAGTTACTTGCATTTGTACATTTTTTGAAATCATTATTATTTTGTCAAACTGTTTAAAAAGTTTCCAACTTGGGTTTGCATATTACCAAATGGTCTTTTCTTTTCCTTGCCTGTAATCTGATGCACTTTTGTTTTGGTATAACTTGGCAATGGAGATAAAATTATTTTACCAGGGACAGGGAGGATATTCCTCAGAATACAGAGGCAAGGAGAATATTTTTAGATATTTCCATTTCAGTCCGGAATAAAAAAGATTTTTGAAAAAAAAATCTCCACTTTTTTTTCAAGTTAAATATGAAAATCCCTGTAGTGAAAATCCAATATAGATGTGGAAAGCCTAGGCAATCATTTTCACTATTTCAAGACATGCCATGTTTTCCTTATGAGAAAAAAGCTATTCAAAAAAGTCAAAGGAAAAGAACAAAAAAGAAATAAATAAAATACAGCAGGGCCATTAAAATAAATCAGCATTCAACCAGCTAGTCAACTCTTAGAAATAAGAAGCAAAGCAAAACAAAAGCTTTAAAAGATTTAGTTAATGACCAGGCATATTTATGAAAATGGTCTGCCAAAAGGAAAAAGATGGATGATCTGGTTTTCCACCACTCTCACTAAGAACTATAATCTTCAAGATCGCTCACTCCAGGTGGGTACATGATTTTCAAAACCCTTTTGGGTTATTCCTAAATGCTCCCATTCAAATCCAAAAGGCCAGCTGCTAAAGATTTTGGCAGCAAAATTAGCAAATCATCAGCAGAAGAGAAAAATCTCCTTATTGTATAATAGCCATCTTGAGGAGGAATCCAGTGGATAAAAGATTCTTGGGAGGACAATTAAAACTATAAGAGTCGAACATCTTGCTAATTCTACATAATCTATGAAGCTGGAACTGGAAATTCAAGAATATGTAAAGATGCAAAGGGATTGTAGAGAGCAAACTGCCAATTACATTATAGAATTTTTCATAGCATCTCCAGGGCCAGCTTTTCAAGCATGGATATGTCTCTCACTTATGTTATAAAACAGAGGTGTCAAACTTGTGTCATCAAGGCATCGTCACATGACATATTGGGACTTTTCCCCCTTTGCTAAATCTGGCAGGGGCGGAGCTATCACGTGACACATCTGGCCTGTAGGCCATGAATTTGACACCCATTATAAAGTTACAAAAGGTCTTAGCTGAACATTAATTCACAAGATGTACAAGTTTTTCAATCAGTCTCCTTTAAGGTAGTCACCAGATGTTTGGAAAAAAGAAGACATGTCCTCATGTCCTCTATCAAAAAGGCATAGGCTTAAAATCAAATATTGTCTCACTTTTTGTGGATTTGTTTTTCATTATTATTATTTTGGACTGTTTTCATATAAGTAACTGAAACTTTCATGTATTGTGACTTTGTAAATTGTTGGTTTGTTTCTTTTTCTGTTGACAGATTTGGCAGTTAAATAATTCACATTATTTAATTTATTTCCTGATTCTAGCAATTGGCTTCAATCCACCCCTTTCAAATCTATGATCACTATGGTCTGTAGATCTCATGACTCATCAAAAGCTTCCAAAATGAAATTTGAAAAGCACATTGTCAATAATTCTATATCAATAGTACATATTCTGAAAAAAAAATCTGTTGGAAAAATATTGCAATAGAAAAACCAATCTTTTTGATGCTGGAAAAAGTAGTTTCATACATGCAAGTCTAAGTACTTTTTTTTTTTGCATTTTTTCACTGTTACTTTTGTTGTAGGTGTAAAAAAAGTTAAACAATGTTTCATCCCTTCCTTTTCCCCATTTGCCCTTTTCATTTTTTTGTGTCCTCCTTTACCTGTTCAAATATGTGATAATTATATTTTAAGAGGATACAAAGAGAAGCCTGCAGAATTAAAGCAGCTGCTGAATTATCCTTAACAGGCCTATATAGATGGGATCAAGGACAATTTGCCTCAACCCACTTGCTGCAGCAAACCTGCCACGGGACAACTTGCCATGGGACAAGAGTTACACTAATATTGAAGAAATGGTGACAATAAGGAAAGGATGCAAAATGAGGGACAAAATGAAATGTGAATGACAAAAGTTAAAATATTTTTAATTATTTTAAATATTTTAAATTGTTGAATTATTCTGTGGCAAGTTATCCCTTGGCAATTTAGTTGTGGTGAGTTGTCCTATTCTGATATAAATCAACTTTCCCATCTTTCTATGCTCCCTTGCAGGCGTCAGCTCATTGCTCAGGCAGAGAAGACAGTAGGTTTCTCATGCTCTTGAGCTTTATTAAGAGGAAAGGACGGGGGCCTCAGAGACCACTCAAGTAAGGATATAGTAGAGTAGAGTAATAGAGTAGAGTAGAATAGAATAGAGTCTAAGTAGTGGCTTCCTACCTTTCTGTCTACAAAGGTCTCTACCACAAAATTGAGCCCAGGCCTTAATAGATCTATATCGGGGGGGGGGGGGGTTAAGAAAAAAAAAGAATAGTTTTCAATTACTACTTCTTTTTTCATTAGGCAAAGTCATCCAGATTCTGCAATCTGTTAAAATATTTTGGCTCCTAGAATGTTCAAAAAGGCTCAAGGAAGGTGACAGCTTAAAGAAACAGTTAAAAAAAGAATTAAAGAAAGGAAAACAATATCAATGCCTATATAATTACATATATTATGTGAATATCAGTTGTGTTTCAGACAGGTTTCAGCAGAAGAGTCAAACTAAGAGAAAATTAATTCACAAAATGTTCAATGGTACATCATTTTATAAAAATCTTAAGTTTAAGTCTTTAAAGTTATTGTCATCCCCATGTCGGAATCCGATTCCGAGGGAGAGGTTGAGCAGCTGATAGGGAGTGGGAGTGTGGCTCCATTGGCTATGAAAGAAACTGGGAAAGGGCAAAGTCCAGCTGGGTAAAGCAGGGAAGAGGTAGACCAAGGAAGAGGGAATTCAGAGGATGATTCAGGGCCACCCCCTCTTCATCCTAGGACACATTGGGAAGAACGAAGAAGGGAGCAACGTGAGTTGTGTGGCTTATGGGGGAGGAAAGGACCCTGATTCCCTTTATTAGCTGCAGCTGGGAACACAGTGTTTAAAAAGGGAAGCTACACACAGCAAAGTTGTTGGAAGCAAATTGTGAGTTATTTGTTATTGTCAAGGCTTATACTTTGTTTTTGTATTGAATTTCCTCCACTTAAAGACTGTTCTTGGGAGAGTTTTTTCTCCAGCCAAAGATAACCTGGACATTGGGGGCAAAGTTGGAGGTATTAAAGGGACTCTTCTTGCTTATTTAACTGTGTTGCCTTTGTGCCATGCCCCAGGTCATCACATTTATAATTTAATGTGAATTTTAAACCCTTCATCCTCATATTGTTCAAGCACTACATTATAGCAGTGGTGTCAAATATTTCATTGAGGGATGCATCAGGGTTGTATTTGACCTCGGGGGACCAGGGTGGGTGTGGCCAGGGTAGGCATGACATCACTTGTGTCGATGGGGCACCTGTGGCAGCCTGAGCGCTCTGCCAGTGAAAATGAGTTCCATTTTCAGCTTATTGCAAACCTCTGCCAGCAAAAATGGAGCTCGGTAAGGGGCCACGCACAGCCCTTGCAAGCTCCATTTTCAGTTGGGACTGCCTCCTGCAACCCTCTGGAAATGAAAATAGAGCACCATTTACTGATGAAAGGAAAGGTGACTCCTAGACTCCTCGAAATTTACAGAGCAGGAAAGGAATATTTGATAGCTAGTGGCCATGACTTTTAACTGTTTATTGCCCTACATTTACTAGAGGTGGAGATAAGGAAGACATTGTACACTATAAAAGAGGCTCTGGGAAGTCAAAATAAAAGACTAAAACCACAGAACAGACTTGAAGAATTTGGAAAATATCTTGGACCATCAGAGCATTGAGTAAATGCTGGAACTGGCTCATAGAAATAATTGACTTTGTTTTGAAAGAAATGGTTTTTGATTGAAATTAATACCTGCTGGAAAAAAGGCAGCATGGAAACTTTAGAGGAGAGCACCATCTACTAATGATTGGAGAATAACCTATATTCCTATAATTTTGGGCTCCTTTTGAGATTGAGACTTTATTGCTTATTCTACTTCTACCGCTATTAAGATTGGAGTTGAAGGAACAGCTGTGGAAATTTTTAATGTGATAACTTTGTTGTTTCAAAATATTAAGGATTCAATTGATGATATAGATGAGAAAATGGAAAACATTTTGCAAAGAACAATAAATAAAGATCAAATTGCCCATGAACTGGTGGAAGCAACAGAAAGATTAGATGAAATGGACTACTTAAGCCAGAAAATTGAATATAAACAGGGAAAAATATGAATCAGAAAAATCAGCACAAGTTCAACGAAGATGCAAGCAAAAGGAGGAGAAAGAACAGATGAACTGGCCACATCAACAAATAGATCAAGGGCTGGAGCAAAAAATACGATGACAAACCAGCTGATAAAGGAAAAAAGACAGAAGAAAATAAAATAGAGAAATCTACAATTAGAGAGACAGGAACATACCTTTCATAAGGAGATTGGGACATGGGCAGACATCTGGGAGAATTGGCAGTATAAGATTCTACTGGGAGAAATATTTAGATTGAACAAGAAGGATAGAGATAAAGATGAGGAGTGGGGGAGGCAAAATAAAAAATGGATAAGAATTGAAGCACAAAAGAGAATAAAGAGATGATGGATAGAAAGAATTGCCCTTTAAATATTAAAGTAGCTTGATTATAAGCTGAAAGAGGCAGAAATAAAATTAGATAGGGGAAATATTAGAATATAATTTTGTATAGAATATTTTTTTAAAAAAATGGCTTTTTAGAATGATTCCCAGAGAAGTATCTTTGCAGAGAACCTTATTTTATATCTATTCCAAACCCTTAGGATGACATGCCTAACAAGTGATTATTGAAATAAATATTTATTTTGCTTGGCATATTATTTGCATGCCAAGCAAATATTAATTTCATGGCCCTCCAAATCAAGTAACCTCTTATTCTGGAAAGTTACCCAGTATTTAAGCCAGACTAAATAGCAAGCATCAAAGTACAATTTCAAATCTGGTAAACCCAAATTCCCAATTTTTTCTCAGCATCTTGGAATAATTAATGTCTAATTCTTGGTGTTTTTTCCCTTGCCATATAAACTAAGAAACATCCATTTGCCACTGCTTAAATGGAGTATCAGTTGTAAGTATTGGAATAGGAAAAATCTACTGAGGACACTGTGATCTTTCTCAGTAGAAAAAAAGGACAGGACTTTCCATATAGTATTTAGCATTTTCCATATAGTATTTAGTAGAAAAGAGAATGGCAGTTAAGCGTCTCTTGTAATTCATGATAATTTGCTGAAATGCCCTCTTTTGCAGGATTACTGAAGATACAGTGCCTGCCCCTGTAGTGCATATGTCACAAGGACATGCCATCACCAGTTATGTTCTAATTGCTGAGTGTAAGAGGTGATTACTGCAGACTAATCCCCACACTCCAAGTTATCTCAGCATAGTTATAGAGCTCTTGTTTACATTGATTATTATCATAAGTAGCTGTGTTATGGCTGGTACAATCTAATATGACAGAGCAGTAGCAATCACACACAACTAGTAGTATCAATAACACTACATTGCTTTTAATTAGAGGAAAATGGAAAAAACAGGAGATTTATATATAATCAGTAACCCGATTCTTTTGTATTTATATGTATCAATTAATAGAACATGATGTCATGGAAAGAGCTGAGCAGGAAATGAACAAGATCACGTCCATGAACATCTCTCCAACACTATTTTGCTATGATTCTCCCTCCAAAGTACAGAATTAAAATCTATATAGAACTTCTGTAACAGTATGTGAAAAAGACCTTGAGAAATAAATGAAGAGATGCTGCCTAGAGCAGCAATCTCCAAGTTTTGTTTGGTGGCCTGGCTTGGGGGGGAGTGGAATTGGGTTGTATGAGTGGCAGGCCAGCATGCGCATGCACATACAGCCTTTACACAAGCAGCGGGCCAATATGCACATGCATGAGTGTCTATCGGCCTGCCGCTCACGCAAGTTTAGCTGCATGTGTGTGCGCATACTCCAGCCAGCCATTCACGCAGGCCATAGCCCAGTAGCGATCTGCAGCCCAGGGATTGGGGATCCCTGGCCTAGGGAATAGTCAAATAAGAGACTTTGAAATCACAAATCTCCTGCTATTTCTTTTACAGACTGAAAAGTTAGGGATGGTCCTTCTGAGCCTCTTCCTCCACCAATTATGCAACTGTAGGCTACGCCCTCTCTTATCTGACCATTCCTTAGATAGCAACTCTTTGCCCTATTTCTCAAGATCTTTTTCACATCCCATTGCAAACTGACAAACAGCAGCTGTTTTCTCCATAAAATAAACTAGCATCTTGGCCATGGTCATGTTATTTAATAAAAATTAATTAATTAAATTAATTATTTAATTAAGAAATGATACCAGGGGAAAAGAGGGAGAGAAGAAAAGAACAAAGGAATCCTGAACACAGTTCTTCAGTTTTCCTCCCATGAGAGACTGTCTGAGGAGTTTGTGCAAAGCAAGAACACAGATTATGATGTGCAGTGAGATTCTTCAAAGATTCACTTGACAATGAAGAATGTATGTAATAAATGTGCAAATGGAAATCATACTGCTGGTTAGAAATAGGAGTCAGTGATGGATTTATGAGGATTATAGAATTTTTCTGTGATTCCAGGACAGAATGATAGCTAAAGTCATAATCCTTGCAATCTATGACAAACTGCGGGTGTTATCCATAAAGCTCATGTGGCATCTTGCCCATCTTATCTATGCTGCAAGTACAAGTTAATTAATTTTAAAAATAACGATGCATTAGAAGAGAAAGCAATTGAAATTATAATAGAAGCGAGGGAAACATGAAGTTTCATTTTAACTCACCAACAAGTGAGGCTGCTGTTCTGAAGACAATTTTCACTTAAAATATTCTGGATATCATCTTGCATACCATAGGTTTTAGATTTTGCAAGTAAATTTCATTTTACAAAGCCATGGCAAATGACTTGCAATTGCAATATTACTTTAGATAATAGATTTGATGAGGTAAATTTTCCTCTTATGTCAAGATCTTAGATTTTATGACCTAGATTTGATCAAATATTGCAGAAGTTATGATTAGTGTTTATTAAGAACTGCACATATATAGAGACAATATTTTCTGGTTTGTACTGCGAACCAATACTTTCTAGTTTGTACTATCTCAAGAGTTTATTTGTTTATTTGCATCCTGCCTTTATTATTTTTACAAATAACTCAAGACAGCGAACCAACACACCTTCCTCCAGTCATTCAAAAAGAGAGAGAGAGAGAGAGAGAGAGAGTGACTAGCTCGAAATAACCCAGCTGACTTTCCTGTATATGTATATCAATAATACAAATGTGTACCTTGAACTATAGACTCTATGATAATGGATTGCCAGAATAAAATATTTCCAATCTTAATAAAACACGGGATATGGGCAGCTTTTTAAGAACATTTGAGGAGAAAAAATATTTCTAGAATGTTTTCAAGGTTTGAAGAAAAAAATAATTTATGAATTATAACTTCCAATGTGGAATAAAAAATAGATAGTCCCAATAAGAGGGTATGGATGGTTCTATCTGGAATTAAAACCAGTATTTTGAGAAAGACTTTTGAAATATCTCATTAATGGTAATCAGACTTCTAATGCTTAATCATCCATAATCACAAGGATGACTTACATTTAGAAAGCTTTTAAACAAACGAATAGAGATATCAGTTCCAGAACCAAGCTGTTATTCAACAAAAAAGAGTGAAATTTTCAGCATCATAGTATATAGGTTTTGTATTGATATTTCCTAAAAATGTAATTAATCATTCAGAAAAAAGTGACAACAGAGAATAAGGAAGGCATTTTATGATTTGGTTAAATGCCTTTTTACTCCTGTAGTAAGTACAATAGAGATGCTAAATAAAAAATTGCTATGAACAATAAGAATACTGTGGCAAGTCTACTATTACTAATGTACTATTTTTTTATATCAGTTCAAGCTATAAAGTGCCAAAGTCAAAACAAATCTTCAGAATTATTACAACAGTGCTTCAATGGCTAGTGCTAATGCCAAATTAAACATTATCTCAATTTCTATTACTGGGAAATATTTGATTTGAAATATTTAAAAATCATTTTTATTACCTGAAAGAGTACATTGTGTTCCAGTGGGGTACATTGTAGATCAACTAAACCCTCAGGTTGCAGGATGGGAAAATATGAATTGAATTAGGTAGATTCCAGTCATTCAAAAAAAGAATCCATAGCATTAGAAAAATAACAATATTTGGTTGCCACAAACAGATTCAAAGGAACATTCATGGATGTTATTAAATGTTTCTCATTTTTTCCCAAGATAATTTACTGCTATTCAAGATCTATGCCTCTCTTATTTTATTCTAATAAGCCAATCCATTCTGGGAGGTATATTAGGCTGTTACGGTAAGTGGACCAAGTTCTCTGAAGCTTTAAACTTTTTGAGTCCAAATCTAGCACTGTAGCTGGTACATTACATTGATGACTGATTATATAGTTTGGCTAGTTATTCTTCTTGTTTAAGAAGGTTGATGCAAATAACAATTTAAGTTTATACAAATAATACATCATTATCACTGTTCAATGCATCTAGGCACATCTTTTTCTGGAGAATTGCACTCCAATTGAATGTGGTTGTATATTTTGATGTTGTGCTCCCAAGAATACATAATCAAAAAACAGTCCATATCTCTAAGAGAGAAAGTAGTTATGAAAGTGCATAATAAATTCATCATGACATCTTAATACATTACTATAGCCATGTGTCATTTTGACATTATTGTGGCATTTTAGGAAATAGTTGGGGAAATTCAGTAGAAAAAGGCATTGAACAATAATTAGAATATATTGCTGAAGTGGACTGAATCTAAAGTAGATCAGTTGTACTGAAATTCTTTTGTAATTATTGTGAAATGTCAATCATAATTAATTTAAATCCCCACCTCCTTTAGCTCTCTACATAACCTACAGAACAATTGCAAAAATCACTAAGTATGTTTTGAATATAATCACAAAACGGAGTATTGTGAAGCAAATATAATTCCCAATCATTAACGGAGAGTAACACAGTGTTGGATAGAAATTGCATCTGTTCTGCAGCATACCATTCAGTCTGAGCAAAAGAGTTGATTTCCCTGGGATTGCAAATGTCACTTCCTGCTACGGGCTTGGACCAGTTCTGCTCTGGAGATAGTGTCCATCAGTCTCCCTTTTGAAGAAATTGGAGAATATTTGGGGCTGAGAGAAAATTCAGGAAAAGGAGCGGAATCTGGAGGAGATTGAGAAAAAGCATGTATAACAATATCCCATGGGTCTGTTGCTAACTGTTATCTCTTCTCTGTATACAGGCTGGCAAAAGATGTCAAGCAATCCCATGAAGTGCTGTTCCCAGATTTATACATTGATTTCTAACTGGAAGTCACAACCAAGCTAGTGATTTTGAAACAAGAAAGTTAACATATCCATGTATACCATTTTAGAAAAATAGTTTTTTTTTAAAAATAACCATTAGAATGCTTTTGGACAGTTCTCACCACTGCCAAAATGGACTGGGTACTTAATTCTTATTTCTGTAGTTGACACTGTCATTTCTTTCGGCCAGTGTGCAGCAAACATGGCTATTAAATGAAGTATGAATAGTCATCTACCTTAGCATTCTGGTTTCTTTAAAATAGAGGGAACAGAAACTACAGAAAACAACAAGAATAGCACTACCTTCTTCCTCCCAAATTACATATTTTAGTAATTCTGAAGTTTATTTTAAATATCTTCAAATGGTTTTAGGCATATTAGATTCCTAGAACAAACTGTCCTTCTTGCCTTATACATTCATAAATGGAAAGTTTTGTAACATACAGTAGTGGCAAAGGGAATTATGGGATAGTTCAAAACGTGCATCTGGAGTGGAAAGGAAAGAGATGGAGAGTTTTTCCTGTAAATAGAAGAAACGAAAAGGTAATAAATAATGGATAATTAATATAGGATGAAAGGAACAAAGCAAATAACAGTGGATCCAGCCAAGGAAATGAGACAAAAAAATCTGGAACACAATGCTAAAATCTCCAGGACACTGAAAGAGTAATAGAACACAGAATCAGGTCATTATTTGTTATTTCCTTTCTGAGCTGACCAAAGAGGGCTGAAATGAACCACAACAAGTCCACAACAACAAGAGTAATACATTATTTAAAATACCCATTTATCTGTGGAAAGCCTGGGCAATCATTGAACAGTTTCTTTATTCAGGAGAAAATGCCATTTATCCTGTAATAGCCTAGCAGGATGATAAAATTAGAGGTACTTCAACAGGGTTCAGAAGAAAAAAAGAATTTTAGAATTATTTTAGTAGTTTGGCAAAAATGTTCAGATATTAATATTATAAATATTTCAAAACTATAGAACTAGCTGCAGATCTCATTTTCCCATTATAACAATTAAGCTAAGTGATTTTTAAGGCCAACTGAGATAAAATTTGCAATGAACATTTCTCTGTGGATTCTGAATGGAAAATATTGAATAAGTAAACAAACACATAGGGTTATTGTTAGTAATGCAACTTTCAGAGCTTGTTCTATCTATCATGCTATTTTTCAGTTTTCTTGAAAAGCGATTTATTATTTATTGCATAGCAAATTCACATCATATTTCAATAAAAAATACAAGAGATAAAAATATAAAATATAATAAATGTATGTCTAGATTACAGATACAATTATTTGCTTTATTTGTCACAGCCAGGGAAAGAGAAACAAAACATATAGAAATATATGCTTAAATTCTCCAAACAATTTATATAGAGAGGACTTTATCCCAAAATGCACCAACACTGAGAACCCAATCAATATATGAAACACTAACTGTATTGCTGAGATATTAATATGGCACTGTTTCTTCAGAAATAGTTGTTTCTTCAGAAAACTATTAGTTAACTGTGTGTGCATTTTCTAATAAAATAGAGAAGTGTCACTAGTACAAGTAAACTTTGACTACTTATGTTTAGTGATTTAATTAACTTGATGGATCCTCAAAAAGCTACTTGCAACCCAGTTTCCTAGTTAAGACCACTGCAGTGCTCCTGCAGTCATATGAACACAGATCTGCCCATCAGAGGTGGGATTCAATTTTTTTAACAACCGGTTCTGTGGGCGTGGCTTAGTTGGTGGGTATGGCTTGGTGGTCATGTGACTGGGTGGACATGGCTTGTTATACATGTTATACATGTTATTGGCTGGGTGTGGCCAACTCAATATCACTCACATTGAGGCACGCATCTCCTCGCTTGACCTCTCATGATTGTTGTAACAGTCATAAGTGTGAAAAATGATCGTAAATCACTTTTTTCAGTACCATCGTAACTTTGAATGGTCACTCCACACAGGTAAAGTACCAGGAAAGGAGAGGGAAAAAAACTCCAGAAAAGTTCCTGAGACAGGAAGTCTAGTCCTGCCAAGAATGTAATAAGGGTTAATGGAGAGGCAGTTTCTGTAAGCAACACCAGAATGTTTCCTTCCTGCCTTCCTTACAGGATTAGGCCAGTAATTTCTTCTAACAACTGGTTCTCCGAACTGTTTAGAATGTTAACAACCGGTTCTAGCGAATAGGTGTGAACTGGTAGAATCCCACCCCTGCTGCCCATCTTTATGGCAAGCACCGCTCCTCACCTATCTCACCTCTCATCCCACCCTGCTGGACCCCTGCAGGACTTGTGCCTGCTTTCTACTCTGCCGGGTACCACATCCTCTTCCCCAATCCCTGTCACCGGTCTATCACTTACCTTTTATTGTAGTTCTCCTTCTGGAAGCAGCAGCAGCACTCTCAGTTTTCTTATACAGTGGAGACCACACAGCTCAATTCCTCTCCACTTCTCAGTCTCCTTGCAGGCCATCTGGCTCTATCTTAGAACCAAATACCATTTCTGAGTGGCCCCAATTCATTGTAGCTGTTCCCAAATTGGTGCCTGCTTTCAGAATGGAGTCACCATGGGGAGGGAAGCATGCCCAAAGCCTGCAGGCACACTGAGGGGTGAAAAGCAGATCACAGGTTGCTTCAGGCAGTAGGGACGACCCAGAGCAAGTCATATGGGAGCTGGGGAGGTGCTACCATGTGAGTTGGGCCTCTCAAAGTCTCCTCCACCTCTGAGGCACCCCATGCTTCAGTTAACAACTTGCATGGCCACTTAACAACCTCACATGGTGCCTTGTTTAACAACCATCACAACTTGGAACCATAATAGGTAGGCTTTGTTATGGCTGTAAGTTAAGCACTATCTGTAGAATGTTGTCCCATGACTTTCATAATTATTTTTCATTCAGAATTCATTGGAATTTTGATTGACTGATTGGTTACAATGCTGTCTTTATAAATACTTTAAATATACTTCTGTTAGAAAAAATGCAAATAATTTATTTCTTTTCTGACTATTTTATAAGATAATTTTGAATTGTATATATGTATTGGGTTTTAGTATCTATGACTTAATGCTTTTAGAAATTGCTATTATTGTTTTCATTAATTTTTAAAATTAACATCAATGATCATGTGGGCAATTATTTTAGAAACCTTGAGGAGTTCGTTTGCCCTTTGATATTACATGCATATCTTCAAATTAATTAAATAAAATGGTTACAAATGGAGATATAAATAACATGTCGCCTGGATTACTGTAACACTCTCGACATGGGGCTCCCTGTGGGGAGCACCCGGAGACTCCAACTGGTGCAGAATGCAGCCTCGCGGGTGATTATGGGGGCGTCGCGGAGCTCCCATGTGACGCCTCTCCTGCGCGAGCTGCATTGGTTGCCGGTGGCTTTCCGGGTTCGCTTTAAGGTTCTAATTTTGACCTTTAAAGCGATCCATGGCATTGGGCCAGGCTACCTGCAGGACCGCATTCTGCCGGTGATCTCCAGCAGACCGGTGCGTTCCCACAGGGAGGACCTTCCCCGGGTGCCGTCGGCCTCTATTTGTCGTCTGGCGGTCCCCAGGAGCAGGGCCTTCTCTGTGGGGGCCCCTGCCCTCTGGAATAGTCTGCCACCTGGATACGTACCAGCACGGACCTGAGGACCTTCAGGCGTGTGTTAAAAACTTGGCTCTTCGAGCAGGCTGGCCTGGGCTGACATGAGTTTTTAATTGTCTCCTCTTAATTTGGATTTTAAATTTAGGGTTTTAATATGTCCGGGGGGAGGGTTGGTTTTTAATTCTAACAGCCCACTATTTAATTTCATTTTAACTTTTGTATGTGTATTGGGGTAGATTTGGCTGTGCACCGCCCTGAGTCCTTCGGGAGAAGGGCGGTATATAAATGTCAAAATAAATAAATAAATGTTAAGCACAATATTATTTATTGTAAGAGCTTTTTAATCATATTTCAAAGCATAAAAATTCCACAGTATGAAGAGATACTTCTTTATCATGCAAGGCTTTTACCAAATGAAAGGAAATCCCACCAATCTTCAGTTGATCTGTATAGTTAAGTTTAGACATCTTCATTTGCCTAAAACCTAACTAGAAAAATATTTTATTTGTTTCCCCCCAGAAAGTTCCCAAGCCAAACTCAACCAGAATTCCACATCAGATGCAAACCTCATGAAATATAGGACAATCAGCCAGATTCCACAGTTCACCCTCAACTTTGTGGAATTCAACCTCGAGAAGCATCGCTCAGGCTCTACCACAGAGATTGAGATAATCGCCCCGCACAAAGTAACAGAACGCACCCAGAATGTAACTGAAAAAGTCACTCAGGTATGTGGCTTCTGAGAGGTAGCATGAAGATGAATCACTAATAGGGTAGAGGAAGGCAAATTCAGCTGAAAGAAAATACACACATAAATAATCCAAACATAAATGTACAGCAGTGCATTTTAAATTGCTTTGGATACAAGTATGCCCCAGAAGTATTTTCCCCCTATGTATTCATGCCATTGTTATTATCTCACTCCCACCCCAGATCAGATTTTTGTTATGGATATGATTTAGCACAGTTCTTAAGGATGATAATGTAGTTAGGTGTTATGTATGTGTGATGCAAAATAAACACAGTCACAAAAAACAGGTGAAGCCCCTTTTATTCCTTCACTTTGCTTTCAAGCTCCAAATATTCTTGGCTGGATACAAAAACTCCCATACAAGCAGCTACAAGAAGGAGGAAATGCCGTTTAAATTATAAAGAGTAAAAAACAACACAAATCAGGCAAGATAAGGGCTTGAAGATGTCCACAGATATCAGAACGCACACTGGGAAGGACGCCAAACTCAGAGAGGAACAATAAACTAGAGATATTTCTACGTTTTGCTTCCTGGCACTGGCTCATACACATGTCCGTCCTCTTATCCAGTTGTCACAGCTGCAGCCCATGAAGAGGATTAAAGCTCTCTCCTCTTCATAGACCAAGTCTTTCCCTTATCCTCTCCTCCCTGTGTGCCCTAGGATGGAAAGGGGATGGGCCTGGGTCCTCCTCTGACTGCCCAGCTGGTCTCTGCCCTTCCCCAGCCTCCTTCACAACCTCTGGAGCCATACTTCTACTCCCCCAGGGGCATGACAGTGTGTGTGTATGTGTGTGTATGTGTGTGTATGTATAGATAGATAAAGTGCAAAGAAAAATATACAAAAAACAAAAAAGAGGGATAATTAAAGGAATTAAATTATTTCCAATTGTCTTTTTAATAAATTCAAACCTACCATTTCCCCTCTCTCTTAACTATTCCAGAAATTCATTCAGTCCCTTTTGTAATCCTCATCTTTTCCAATAATTAAATCCATAAATCATCATTTCACTTTTTTCTTCTTTTAGTAATAAGTCCATAAATGTTTTCAGAAAAGCACTTTAATGTTTTCTTCTTGACCAAACAGGATCAGTTTTGCCATTTTTACTAGTTATTACATTTTCACAATTGATTCCTCTATGTGAGAATTTCTATACTCTTCCATTGCTGCAGAAAGAGTAATCTAATAAGTTTATGACCAATGCTGTGTTATGGACATTGGTTGGTTTTCTTTTACTTCAACTAAACATGGAGCTTGTTCGTAAAACAATTTGTCCTTTGTTGCACAATCACCTATGTCACATCTTTGCTATTACAATTGAACTCTTCTATCTTGTATTGAAGTTAGTCCTTGGCTTACTAAGTAGTAGCAATTGTTAAGCAAGGCACCCATGCTAATGATGTATTATGTAAAAAAGAATTTTCTTCAGCTGGGTTGAATCTCTGCCTTTGGTTTCTGGTAAATTCATAATAAAAAAACATATAAATTATTTCACTGTAATAACAAATATTGGATGTACTGCTTCACAAAAGACAGACGGATTCTGATCTAGCCTATATTGGGCTTTGGATCTATGTCTGTGATTAAAACTGAGGAAAGAGGCCTGAAGGATTCTCCAGCATTACTACTAATATTCCTATCTTCCCTCCATATCTCTATAATAATGTTTCTAAGTAGAAGTTAATGGGCATAAGTCATCAATATGGACTTGCTACTACATTTTACTAGAAACAGTCCCAGGATAACCCATTTAGGGGGAAAGATTCCCACTATGTGAGCAATAAACTTTGCTCTACTCTCTGCAGTTCCTTGACCTTTTGTGTTGAGATTGAGTGGTAATTCCATGACTTCATCTTCAGTGAGCAACAGTAGACATATCTGCTGTTTGCTGTTTTGCCCTACACCCTTTTCCTGCTCAGAGGCAATCAATCTGATGGTGCTGGATCTGGCTACTTGTCATCTGTCAGCACTTCTGAGCTGGCTGTGGCATTGACTGCTTGTCATTGGTCCCTTCCTCTAACTCTGAATTCATTATGGTGTTATGCAAAGATTTAGAGGCAAAAAGAAGAGGACAACCAGTAGCAAGATGATAATGGGTACATTTAACAGCCTCAAAGGACTAGGATGGGGAAAGAACTAGGATGGGGAAAGATAATCACAGAGAAAATATATTGATGTGATCACTGCAGGTTAATATAGGTTTAATGGCATTTCATCATGATCAATCTTCTTCTGCATAGGTTTGATTTCAGTATCACAATATGCCATGATGCCATTTTTGAGGAAGTACAAAATAAATGTAAGAGGAAACCATTACAAAAGTTAACAGAAGTATTCCTGTCTGACATCTGCCTCTCTTATCTTTCTATCATCTTTCCATAGCTAGTATATTCCAGTGATAGTACTTGCACATCCATGAACAAACTAGATTCTTCCACAAGAGCTAGATAGTCAGCCACTTATTTTGTAGCTGTTACAAATACTACTACTTTCTCACTAAACCAGAGAATAATATTTGTCACTTTTTGTAGTATTTGTTATGCCAGTTGTGGTTTAAAACCATTATAACTATCTCAATAATATTGCTACATCCCCTTTTTGTCTTGAACTATCCTGAGTATTGGCCAGATAGAATCTACCAAGGGTAGATCATTTTCTTTTCTTCTGGATTAATAGCCTGCAAGCAGATTACTCTTTTGTATTCATATATTAATACCCTCACCCTCTTGCAAAGTACAAAGCAGATGACAGTATTGTCACTGACAAGCCTACTAAATACCGTTATAGTGCCATTTTTTTTCAAATTCCTATCTCAAAACATTTGCTGAATCATATTTTTTAGATTAGATAAATTCACAGAAGACACTTATCAGCGGATATTTGCCCCAGTAAGAAAAAGCATGTGATCATAAAAATCTGTATTCCCTTTACCCTTTATTTCAGAGTTTAGGCATTTTCAATGTGCTTTGAGGCAAGAGATGTTATAAATCAACTAATAAAAATAAATGGGAAAAAATAAAGATATTTCACAGATTTACTAATCCTCCACTTAAAAATAAAGGAGGCGGGGGGAAGAGAGTAAAAAAAAGAGAGAGGGAGAGTAAAAGAGGCAGTATCAAATGTAGGAAGTTTGCATTCCCTTTTATTATTGTTCCAAATGCAATATATTGAGATAGAGAATTTTAGAAACATATTGTATTTCAGGTTAGACCTGTTTTTACACTGAAGATGCTTAAAACATGCTTTATTTTAAATAGTCAAATACTCTTGAGAAGGTTTTTAAACTGTTTAGATTTGAATAAACTTTCATGATTTCCTGTTCACTATCACAATTGAACTTGGCAATTTAGTATGGAATTAGAGGGGTTTTGTTGAGACCCCAAGATAGAAATGCACTGAGCAGACATGGAGTTTTTCAGCCTATTTGTACAAAAACAAATCCAGAAAAGTAACGTTTTACAGTATTTGCTGTGCCCTTGAGGTGAACCATATTCTTCTCCTGTGTCTTATAAAAGCAATGAAAAACATAAAACTTCTTTGCAAGCAATTTACTTGCAACAGTTGCAAAAAGGCTAGAAATTATCTATCACTGGCCCATCTATGCAATAATAAAGGAGAAGGAAATGACAAAGTTCCTTCACTCTAAACACAGTGATTTTCACTGGAAATGAGATAATCCTGTTGATTTTGCTATAACAGAACTGGGATACCTAGTTTCAAAATTACCCAACTGGGATATTATGAGATACTATGCATGTTTTTTTCCATTTAGAGTAAATCCTCAAAGATTCTTTTTTTTAATGGAAATAAGGTACAAACATGAGTTTCATCACTAGATTCTGGAACAGCAATTCTCCTCTCATCTCTAATAGAAGCAAAGCCTTTCTCCTGATATGTCCTGATATCTTGTCTCTGCCAATTCTTGTGGGTATATTTTGCATCTATATCAGGGGTCCTCAAACTACAGCTCACAGGTTGGATACAGCCCACCAAAGCCATTAATTCAGCTTGTGCAGGATCATGAGGCTGCCCTGCCCACATTGCTCTGTCCATCCACTGGCCTCCATCCTTTGGCTGAACGCAGGACTTATCTTCACTGGAAGGTAAGGCCAACTTTTTGGCCAGCACAGTGCTTCTGGAGATGAGTGAGGCCAAAATGGGCCATGTGGAGGCCTCCTGGAGCCTTTGCATGGCCAGCAAAGTGTTGCAGATGGACTGGATTGGAGGAGAAAGGCCACCCGCTCAGCCACCTGCCAGCCAGACTAGTCTTCAAGTTTCAAGTGACAAGAAATGTGTTACTTTTGGGTAGGCCACAGGATTCTCTGCCTCCCCATCGGCCAGGTGATCTTTGATATGTGCCACTCATCAGCCTCCTGATGTCAGATTTCCACCACCCAGCACCAGTTCCATGGTTCCTTCCCCCCTCAGGGGACAGAGAGAGAAAGAGGGAGAGAGAAAGAGAACGAGTCAAGAGACACACACACTCAAAGAAAGAGAGAAAGGGAGAGAGAGAGAGAGAGAGAGAGACTTGTTGATTGTAAGCTCCTTGGGGCTGAGAAAAATTGCTGCAAAACTGCGTTTTCTGAAGTGGACCACTAGACTCCTAAACAAATTTTAAAATGATCTAGTAAAAAGAAAAGTCAACTAAAATAGCAACATGCAAACAAAAGCAAATAAAACACCCCCAGGAGAAAAACAAAGTAAAATTTAATTTGTGTGTATTTGTTAGGAATCTGTCCACCAATTAGTTGGGTTGGCAATATATAAACCAACAATGTATGTTTGTAGCTTTAAGACAAAATCACTATATTGATTTATACTATATTCCAATTGGTTGATTATATTGCGAATTACCATAAGAAGGAGCTAGAGATCATAGCTTGCTCTCTCTGACATTCTGTCTCTCTGACATTCTGTTGCTATCTAAGGTTCTCTGTTGTATTTATGCTGTGCATAAATGATATTTTTGATATTTTGATATTTTTGTTTACTGGAAATGACAAAGGCAACCATTAAGAAGACTTTGTAATTGGATATTCTTTGGACTGTAAAATGTATATGACCTGGACCGTTTATTGGACTGTGCTATTTCTTAAAATAAACTTTAACTCAATTTAGTGTATCTGTGTGTGGCTACACAGTAGTAGTTATGAATAATTATTCATAACTACTCTCATAAACCATGTTTCCATGTGCATATCCTTGTTACTCAAGGGTTATTCTGTACATATCATAACAGTATTGTTTAATGGACTACTAAATTGGCTATGTCCACCCAGTCACATGACCACCTAGCCATGCCCCCCCAGCCAGTCCAGCCCCCCCCCAATAGTCTGAGGGATCATGAATTGGCCCCCTATTAAAAAGTTTGAGGACCCCTGATCTATATATCCATTAAGAATAAGTAGATTTCCTGAATACAGTTGGTGGGTATTGGCTGTTTGCCACTTACAAAATTAATCTTTCTGAAAATTGCTTATAGTTTAAAACATGGTAAATATTCATTATATTTTGTATGAGGGTGTGTATATATCAAACATTCCGCACATGAATGAATGAATGATCTTTTCCTATTATCTCCAATTTGATCTCTTTGCTCACTCCAACCTTGTCAAAAAGAAGACTTCACTTTCAGAGTTGCTTTTGCCTTCCTGAGCAAGAGATATGATTGTGCATTCTATTAGCATAAAATGGAATACAGAAGTGGACTATTCTTATCTTCTTGAATATTTTATATACCTTTCCTCTACTTTCCACATATTTCCTAATATATCTTATGTTAAATTAACAACAATGACTGGGCTGATTGGGGATGATGAGAGTTGATATAAAATATTTGGAAAGGCTTCAGAATTGGTGATAATGATGAAATGGACTTTTCAGAACTGAGAAAAATGATGGCAATTTGAAAAATAATATTAGTTTGGAATTTTGGTATATTTCTTCTTTATCAGGAAAATGGGTGGCTTTCTCTCCATCAAAAAAGAGTAAGCAAGAAGATCAAAGAATGTTCACCCTACAAAGTTAAGAGGGGTGATAAATGAGGTGATAAACTAAATATAACCATTGCAAAAAATGCTCTAATATAACCTCCTTTTATCATTTCAATAAATGTAGTTAATAAGATTCTCTGAAGATATATTTGTCTCAGTTACAAGCAGCTTCTAGAAAATGGGTACATGTACATTGGTACATTCATTGGTATTATCATCTTAGTATCTGACACAGCAGTTGTTATCCTCTCTATCCAAAATGTGGATTTTGCTGTCTTCAAAAGAGTGACCAAATGCAGATGAGTCACAGAATCCTATCTTGATGGGTTGGTTTATTTATTTATTTATTGTACTTATATACCGCCCTATTTCCCTGACAGGACTCAGGGCGGTGCACAGCCAAATTAAAATGCAGAGAACAATACAAAATTAAGAACAGTTAAAAGACCAAATATGAAAGGCTGAAATTTATAAGAAGTTTAAAAGCCAAACTAGATAAAAACCAAATAAAATCCTAAAAACCCCTAGGCCAGACCGGCTTGATGAAATAGATAGGTTTTCAACGCGTGCCGGAAGGTCAGGAGATCAGGGATGATCCTCATCTCCAGGGGTAATTCGTTCCAGAGGGAGGGTGCCCCCAACAAGAAGGTTTGCACCCTCGGGGTCGCCAGCCGTCCAGCTAGCGGCACCCCGAGGAGGCCGACTCTATGGGAGCGTACTGGCCGACGGGAGGCCGATAATGGCAGGAGGCAGTCCCACAAATATCCTGGTCCCAAGCCATGGAGCGCTTTAAAGATGGTAACCAGGACCTTGAAGCGCACCCGGAAGACCACCAGGAGCCAATGCAGCTCACACAAGAGCGGTGTAACATGGGAGCCCCGAGCAGCCCCCACACCAAACCGCGCGGCCGCATTCTGCACCACTCAGAACTCAGGAAGGTTGTTCTCCTATGTTGTGTCATGCACTTGTTAAGTGGTTGTTTTGTTTCACCAATGTACAGATCAGCACGTCTCAGTGTATTGTATTTCATATATCACATCACATTCCATTTATGTCTGGGTGTTTTATTCTTTGGGTGAACAAGCTTCTAGTGTATTCTTGGGTTTAAAATGTGCATGTATGTTGCATTGGTTAAAATTCTCCTGAATTTTTAAGATATTCCTGCAATGTATGGAATGAAATGTTGCTAAGTTTGTTGTTATATTCTTTAATGGAGGAGCTCCTGCTGGATCTTTTTCTGGATTTGATGAAGGCACAGTTAGGATAACCACAAATTCTGAATAATTCCTTGATGTGTTTTAGTTCTTGTTATTTTCCTTTTTTACTGATAGGCAAACTTTCAGTACTGCTGGTGGTGTAGGGTTCTGATCACTCTCATTTTGTGATCCCGAGGGTGGTGAAAATCAAAATGTAAACCTATCCTTACATCCAGTCTCAACTGTCAGTACCTATCCTTCCATTCCCCCTCCCACATCACAACTAATGAAGCTTCTTGGATAAGAAGTGAAATGTTTTGTTCTTCCTCAAAAAGAAAAAAAATCAGTCCAGTTGCTTTTTGAAAAAGCAGCTTTGAGACAACTTTAATCTGGATGACTGAGAATCTCCACAGACACACTTCCTCTTAGCTTACCTTATAGAGCCTTTAGAGATTTGTTCCATTTTATTGGCAATATTGATTTCCTACGGGCTCCACCCAATGTCTTTTCTTCTGTTTGTTCATGTGGGAGTCTGATTAAGATGTTCTGGGGTTCCATTTCAGCTACCTCTTTTCTTATCATATTTTTAAATTAATGTTCTGCCCCGCAGAAACATATTTTAAGAATGAAATAATATAATACTGCAATACAATCTCCAAACAAATAAATATTCCTTTTATGAATCTCAGGTTCTTTCTTACTATTAAAATGACATGCAGATATTTTTCTATTATTTTCTATTCTTCCTTAATCTGAAGCAAAGCATATAAATTGTATCTTTATGCAAATATATTATTTTTGAATAGACCATTATAGCTGTTTTATTTCAATGACATATATTTATTTATTTATTTTTCATATTTCTATACCGCTCCCTCTCCCAAAAAGGGACTCGGGGCGGTGTACAGCCTAATAAACACATAAAATAGATACAAGTTAAATAGAATTTAAAACCAAATTAAATACATATATGGCTGCATCCCGTCCGACTATAATATTTAAAATCCGGGATAGAAAAAATTTAAAATCAGATTAAAAATTAAAACCCTTATTGAATTTAAAACCCCAAAGACCCTTACTGGGCCAGGCCGGCCTGTTTAAAAAATAGGGTCTTAACTGCGCGCCGGAAGGTCATGGCTCGTATCTCCGGGGGGAGATCATTCCATGTACATGTAGTCCTGGATATAGTAGTTCTGAAACTGCATGTTGTTGTTTTTTCTCTGATAGGTTCTATCACTGGGAGCAGATGTCCTCCCAGAGTACAAGTTGCAGGCTCCACGCATCCATCGATGGACCATTCTGCACTATAGCCCCTTCAAAGCAGTATGGGACTGGCTTATCCTACTGCTGGTCATCTACACAGCTGTCTTCACTCCCTACTCAGCTGCTTTCTTACTCAATGAAGACCAAGAGGAGAAGCAGACAGACTGCAGCTATACATGTGACCCCCTCTATATAATTGACCTCATTGTGGACATCATGTTTATAATTGACATTGTCATTAACTTCCGCACTACTTATGTCAACATGAATGATGAAGTAGTCAGCCATCCAGGAAAGATTGCTATCCATTATTTCAAAGGCTGGTTTCTCATTGACATGGTTGCTGCCATCCCCTTTGATTTACTTATCTTCCGCTCTGGATCTGATGAGGTGAGATATACATTATCTTACATACTGAGGATTTATTTGACAGCATGTGATATATGTCAATTGTCAGGTGAACATATCAAATATGTCATAGATTTTTAGAAGGTTGAAGAAAACTTTCAGAGGAGGATATGCCAGCAATCATTTTGCTTATAGAACCTTATACTATCAACACTTCTTTAAATTTCAGCTTGCACCACAGATGTGTTAATGATGTATTTTCTCTAAGTGGTGTTAATCAGGCTATGTGAGATGTTCTGAGTTTCTCAAACACCAGTTATTGCTACAATGCCAAATAGAGAACTGATAATGCATCAATACCTAGATGACTCTGGATAAGATGAACAAGGTTTGTAGGCATTGTTGGGATTTCTGGGTGTTTTAAATCAGGGCTGTCAAACCTGCGTCATCATGGTGGCGTCATGTGACTTATTGCAACTTTTTTCTTCTTTGCTAAACTGGGTGGGGTGGAGCCAGCACATGACATATCCAGTCCACAGGCCATGAGTTTGACACCCCCGTTTTAAATAAATCTAGAAAGAAATTTACAGCTTATCTGGGGGCAGATATTTTTCTGGAGTTAAAAATCTTAGAAAATTCTGACCTTAAGGAATTGCTATTAGAGAATAATAGTAACATTTCATAAAATCACAAAGGTGCCATAAAATGCAAAAATATTCACAGAGAGATTATGCACTGTATTTTGTGACATTATGTTGAGAATATCTATCTAGAAAATATTTCCTATTTAGGCTTTTTCCCTCTTTCTTTAAAAAATGCATTTGAAAGGCAAGTATGATATTTTTATGCATATTTTAGATTGATTCAGCATGTGCCTATTAAAGATGGAAATAAGTTCCAGAAGTCTGGCCACTAATTCATTGTGTTCTTTGCTTTCTGCACACTTTCTTTCTTTTTCCTCTTTCTAGACGACAACTCTGATAGGGCTTTTAAAGACTGCACGACTCTTACGCTTAGTGAGAGTAGCCCGCAAGTTGGACCGCTATTCAGAATATGGGGCTGCTGTACTCTTTCTGCTTATGTGCACATTTGCTCTCATTGCCCATTGGTTAGCCTGCATTTGGTATGCCATTGGCAATGTGGAACGGCCATATATGAAGCATAAGATTGGATGGCTGGACAACCTCGGTGACCAGATTGGCAAACCCTACAATAACAGTGACCTTTCGTCTGGCCCTTCTATCAAAGATAAATATGTGACTGCCCTCTACTTCACATTCAGTAGCCTTACCAGTGTGGGCTTTGGAAATGTCTCACCCAATACCAACTCTGAGAAGATTTTTTCCATCTGCGTCATGCTAATTGGCTGTAAGTATTTCTGAACCTTCTCTGTAAATTTAATTGTATTGCAATAGCAACATTTCATTTTTCTTTAAATATTTCTTCCAAACATTTCTGAGATTTCCTGGCATGAATCCAAAGTCTGCTCTTCCTTTGAGATACAGTGTTAGTGATATCCACTGGGGCAGATAGATGAATCGCCATAAATAGCTTGAAGGAATCAACATAAGAGGAACCAGCTATATCTAGGCTGTTATCAGTTCTCAACGTCTTCAAAGGAAGGTGGGAAAGAATCCACACAGTAGCATATAATGATTTTGAGCACAGTTAGAATTCACATTTATTCACGTTCTCTGCATCAAGCATGTGGATTTTCCCAAATACAGATTTTTTTCAATACATTCTAAAGCTCAGGTCACTGCCCATTGCATATGCTGCTACACTTAACAGAAGTAGCACAAAATAGCTCAGTTCCACTCATAGTAACATTCTTCTTTTTCTTCTCAGGCAATGTTGAACACTTGAATTTTTGTTTTGTTTTTGATTGTGATGATGTAATTATTTTTGTTGTTAAAACTTTTTAGCAAGATCAGGTCAATGTTTACCTGAGAATTCCCCCTTGACTTTGGCCTGGAGACTTCCCCCTTGGAATTACTGTGGGAGTAAACTCCGTGGTGGACATTCTCTGTGTAGGAATGTGTGTGTGTGTTTTCTTCTGTGTCTAACAGAGAACAATTGTGCAGCCTCCTGTACATATTGTCATACATTTTCCACATAATACATCACAACTATCTTTTGGAAACTAGTATTTCAAGCCACTATACCAGGCACTTCTTATACTTAACTGTCAAAATAACAAAATATTTATTATGCCTCCATTCTGAATGCTTCATTATTGTATCATTGAAGGATGGCTCAGTCTCATATCACTGATGGGTGTGTCCTTCCCTTCATGTCTAGTAGTTGTATCTCCTGCCTAATCTAGACCAAAATAGGTTCTGCTGGTAAATTGGCATTGAGCAAATATGTAACTGTCAACCATTCAAACTTGGAAACCAAAGATACCTAAGCTAATAATACCTTTATTATAAAGTTTAGTACAAAATCTTGCTGTTCTGAATGCACTTTCTCCTTCCCTTTATTTTCATGAGAACTTGGAAGATTCATATCTGATATGCTCTCTTAAATTTCATTTCTGCCCTAGACTCAGATTTAATTTATCTGACCTTTGTCTTGGTTGTGGCTCTTCTTCTTGTTTCTCAAAGTTCCTTCTGCTCATTACATTAATGGCCCTGAGATTCAATAAATGAAGTGTAAGTACTCCATCAGTCATGCTGTGGACTAGAAAAACCATAAGAAACACTGACCAAAATGACATACAGTCCTCAGATTTCAGTCTCAAATCTCAGTCTCAGATTTGAATTATTCTACTTGGTTCTGCTAGAGATCTAACTCTCTTTTCAACTTTTGAGGACATTTGCCATTAACTGGAACATTGCTAAGACCCTTGGCTTCATAGTTAAAGATCAGTTTCCAACAATTAGCAGTCTTAGCATGCAGTTCTACACAGATTCAATTTTATATGGCTGCTTAATACAAATAACTAAAGGATCTTGACTTTGGTCTTCAGATTCACCCTCTTGGGTTTTCTGGCAAGAACCGATATCTCTCCCCTTCAATGCCAGTTGTCATACACCCAGGATTTTAATTATTGTAGTTCCAACCTTATAGCTAGCATCTCAGATCTTCCACTTTGGGACTGAGCATGTATTGAATGCCCAATTTCCAACACAAAAAACTTTAGCCAATCCAGATAATTAACTAAACTTCTATCTCAAGTACCCAAAGGACAAGGGAATATACCTACCTGGAAAAAGATAGTACTCTCATATTGCCGTCTGAAGAAATATTAAAAAGATGGCTTATTCCTTTAGCTCATAACTCAAACACTGAAACCAACATGACATTTCTCCTGTTATTTTATTATACCAAAAGAGGACAACCTTTTCTGATTATTAGTGATTTTATTTGATCTTGAGACATGTATGGTGGCACTAGTATATATCTTTTATTCCTTCAGGAAAAACAATCCTTGGCAATGCTGATGAATGCACCTTTTTCATACTTCCATCAAGCTGCAATATATATCTGCAAATACTTGTAATTCATGATGAGCAGGATATCTTATCAGTTTCAATTATCCCTTCTTGGTTTTCTTTAGCTCTGTGGATATTTATTACATGCATTGGCACCCATAGTATCTTTCCACTATTGTAAGGCATAGTAAATAACCTGGATGTCTGCCGGTTTGTGACATTCACAAATCTGGACCAGCAAGATCCAGCTTCTCAATTTTATCCTTTCTTCAAATATGGGTAACTTGTGAGAAAAGTCATAATTTCATTTTTGGATGCTTAACTTTATAGAGGCAAGATATGATTTCCACAAGGAAAGATTTTTCTACCATATGATAGGCAAAGGGACTATAAAACTGACTTCCCAAAATATTTTAGGACATATGTTATCAGCTACAGGTTATGCCCTTTGTTATATTGAAAACAAAATCACTGCTTTTAGATGTATCCAGGCATTATTATCTAACATTAATCATTCCTGTTCTCAGACCACTATTTTAGATGCAATGAAGGTGTCCTTTCTACGGTATAGCAAAATACTTAAATCTACTGTAGGATAGGGCAGCCATTTTATTCTCTAATAATAAGTGACATCTTGCTGAAAACTGGCCTCACAAAGCAACTGCACTGTCCAATGAGCATTCAGCAACAAAAAAAATCCTTCCGGTCCTCCAAAATCATGAATTCATCCAAGAAAACATATAGGTTTCAAGAGAGAAATCTAAAAGCAAATCAAGTCAGATGTTTAAGAAAGAGTCTAGATTCTAGAGGTTACAGGTTTTTAAAGCAGGATTTCTATGAGACCATCATAGGATGATATTGTTTCAGTTATATTTATGAGTTCATGATGCTCTTTAAATTCCAGAATTCCCATCCCCTCTCCCCCCTCCCTCCCATTCTTTCTCTCTCATACACCCACGCCCACGCCCAGACAAACAAACAAACAAACAAAGTCAGCTGGCCCTGATCAGGTCTGGTTTCTTCTAGCAGCCTGAGTATCCCTACTAGGTCCAGCTGGCTCTCAGTGTAACCCAATACTTCTACTCTTTGTTTTAATTTTCCCCTCCATAAATGTGAGTGATCATGAAAGTTTGATGAGGAAGCTTGTGGACTAGAATAGTGACTTCTAGGGCAGGATGAAAACCATGAGATTACTTCTGCTTTTTATGATGCCTTCTCCTCTTCCTCATTTGAGCAAAACTATGATTGTCTAAGGAGATTCTCAGTCATCCATGTCAGTTTGTCCCAAAAGTGCTTTTTCAGGAGGCAACTGGACGTTCTTGTTTTCTCTTTGAAGATGTTTCACTTTTCATCCAAGAAGCTTCTTCAGTTCTGACTATATGGTGGGGAATGGAAGGATTTATATTCCTTGCAGACACATGGTCATTTGCATTAGAGAGTTGTTGAGGTCACTTGGAGAGTCATTGAGGCCCAACAGCTGGTGCCTGTCTTCAATAGGGAAGGGATTCTGAGTAGAAAACATCTTGGAGCCAAAAAGGCTCTTCACCTATTTACACTGCTCAGGTGACCCTGAAGACACAGACAAACCTTCAAGTGGCCTCAATAACTCTCTAAAAAAAATGCAAATGACCAGCTGTCAGCAAGAAGTATAATATATTCCATTCCCCACCATCTGAAGAAAGCTTCTTGAACGAGAAGTGAAATATTTTCAAAGAAAAAGTCTAGTTGCCTTCTGAGAAAGCACCTTTGGGACTATGTCATGACAGCTCTATATAAACAATTTGAACTATTCATAATATTCAAAATGACCAAATATTTGAGGACTTTCTTCATTATCAAGATAATAAGGTTGCCATGGAGAATTTTAATTTTCAACCAAACTCAGAGAATTTCAACTATCATGTAGTATCTCCAATAAATAACTCAATTTCTCAATCTTACTTGCCTTGTCTGAGATTGATACTAAAAACTGGTAAATTATGAGTGAGTTCTGAGTTAGCCATGAAAGCCAGCTGGGTGACCTTGGGCCAGTCACTCTCAATCGAACTCATCTTATTTCCCATAACTGTGGGAAAAATAGGAGGAGGAATGTGTGTTGGATATGTTCAGTGCCTTGAGTTAAGCAGGATACAAAATAAACAAACAAATAAACATTTCCAGCAACTGCCTTGCAGATCTTTTCAGTTATCCTCAATGTTCTTGCTATGAATATTAGACTCAGGCAATCTATCCTAAAACACATTTTATTTACTAAACAATTAATAAACAAACAAATATTTTCATAGATGGCACAGGATTGATCATTTCACGTCCAGTGTCCAATATCCTCAAATATATTTTGAGGTGGGGTAGTCTGCACAAGATACATTTGTTTTTGGACTGGAGTCTCTTCGGTCTTTTTTCACTGATTCTTCTACTAATGAAAGCCATTTAAGAGAGTACATTGCTAATCCTATCCTTATTGTGCTACTGTAGAATAAAAGCATGAATAGCACCACTTTTCTCAGCCAAAATGTAAGTACTATGGGTTGACTTTTCACCTCTCCTCAAGGATAATCTATTCTTGGTTTATTTTATTTTTTTAAAGTTTATTTGGCAATTTCAGCAATGCCAACAATATCAGTTGAAAATATGTTAACACTCATCAGCATAGTGGAATACAAAATCAGCATTTGTTGGTTTCTTCATCCATTTCAAAGCCTCTTATTATCCACATTGAACCCCTGGCTGCTTTGAACTCTTTGCTAACTGCCAAAGCAAATACATTTTACAAACAATGTCCAATATTCTTTTATGAGCAAGAATATTTCTCAACAAAAAAAAATTATTGTCTCTTTCTATTGCTGCCAGTAGATGCGGTTCCCAAAGTTTTGGAGAACATTTGATCCCAGAAATTTCTGTACTATTTTGTAGGAGGAAAGATTTTCTGATATATGAATACGAGATCTATCATAAACAGAAATCATATAAATGAAACAGTAAATGTATTTCAACCATGTATTTTGGGTCAGTTTGATAAGTGAAATCATGCTGTAATTCTTCCTGTCTTGACAGAGGTTAATTTTTTCTCAGTGATTTAAAGCATCTTCTAGACTCATCCAAGTGTTTTTGTGCTGATATAAGAGTAACAAAGAAGGACTTTATATCACCTCAATGATAGCTAGATGACTCTGGAAGAAGCTCTATGTTATGAGGGAGGAAATAGTGTGAAGTATACACTTAATTCCCATACATATTAATATATTGTATTTCATATCAAATCTATTTGAAACCATTCAATCTGTCTCTCATACACTTATCCACAAAGGTATACATACTAACACATACTGTAACTACCTACAAATGTAACACATACACACACACACACACACACACACACACACACACACAAACAGGGAGGGAGGGAGGGACAGAGACAGAGAGAGATTTCATTTGTTCCTACTGCAATACAGAAGTACAGTGGGACTGCTATACAAATAGACCTTTGTCAACATATTAAAACTGTTGGTAAAACTGTGTTTATAGCTGTCGTGCCTTTATGTGGGCTGCTGTATGCATACTTAGTATTTAATTCTCTATTTCTTTTAATGCCTGATCTAAGAAAATGCCTGTACCTTGCTTTTTTATCTTTACAAAAGAATCATATCCTAACCAAACAATCAGATAATTTTGTTCTTTTAAGAGCTTCTTAAATTGCTTATGTGTCTGCATTGGCATGTCCTGCTACATGTTTTACAAAACTTAGGATGAACCCCATAGCTTGCACAAAACATTGAGAAAATTAGGGGAGCCTTCAGACAATGGTTATAATGATAAAGCTGTGTTTACGTAGTATGCAGCTATGAGAAAAGAGTCAATTATAAGGGGAGTTCTGCTCCCTCCAACTACCTAGCAGTTTGACCTGCTAGACAAAGAAATATTACATTCAGTAAAGGAACTCCTTTATTCCCATTTGGTTTTTAGTTTTCATAGTGTAATCATATCATAGAAGGCCATGCAGCAACTGTTCAACCTGCAATAGCATTGAATGAGTGCTACTTACATGTGTACTCCAGCCATACCAACTTCTCCTGCAGTTACACGGTCGCCATTTGCAACCTTCTTTAGTGGCTTCTGACAACCAAAGATATTGAGGAAGCTGGCAGGAAATTGCAAATTGTGGTAATCATTATGATCCATAATGATTCACTTAACAATAGGAAGTAGAAGTATCAGAATTCCTGTCATTAAACAGTGCAGGTACATGGCATCATGCTTTTAGACCGCATCACTTAATGATGGCAATTTTAATAGCCATCATTAACAGAAGATTACCTGTAGTGAATTCTCCATCTAGAACAGGGGTCAAATTCAAGGCCTGCAGGCTGGATCCGGCCTGCGGAGTGCTTAAATGCGGCCCATGGGGCTGGCCTGGAAACATCTGGCCCGCGGTGCCTCTGGTGGCTAAAACAGGCAGCGTGCAGCCCCGCACCTCATTATCACCCTCCATGGCCTCCTGCAGCACTCTGCTGGCCAAAACCAGCCCAAGAAAATGGGCCAACAATGGGCCAAAATGGCCAAAAACCAGGCCAGAAAACAGACCAACCAGTAGAATGCTACAGGAGGCCATGGAGGATGAAAATGAGGTGCAGGGGGACTGTACTTGGACCCTCTATGTCCCGTTTTGGCTGGCAGGGTGCTGTAGGAGGCATCCATCCCATCCACCCACCCCCTGTTCCCCCCCCCCCGGCCCACAGACGAGAATTACAGTGCTGATCTGGCCCTCAAAGAAATTCAGTTTGACACTCCTGATCTAGAATAAACTACCTAAAGTCATCTTACAGGGAGATGGATGGGAGAGAAGATAAACAAACAAAATAAATAAATAGTAAGATAAATTGCCTATTCAGTTTCAGAAAGGAAATTTGTGTCCAGCTGAAGTCAACTCAACTGTAGAGAGGGCTTCTGCATTATTTTATTCTAGAATAATGGGGTAGGACAAACAACACGCCACTTTTATGACATCTCAATAATAAAATTTTGGCTGGTATCTGGACTGTGTGACTCATTCAATGGGTATTTGTGAAATAATTGATATGTGCCTTTCAACAGCACTGTGCAACTAGGCACAGTCTTTCCATCCTGCACCTCTCAATATTGACAATTGTCTTCTTGTTTCAGCTCTCATGTATGCTAGCATTTTTGGCAATGTTTCTGCCATCATCCAGCGCTTGTACTCTGGCACAGCTCGCTATCACACCCAGATGCTAAGGGTCAAGGAGTTCATCCGTTTCCACCAAATCCCCAATCCTCTACGCCAACGCCTTGAAGAATATTTTCAACATGCCTGGTCTTACACCAATGGAATTGACATGAATGCGGTGAGTCAGAAAAATTTGAGTTTTTGATCCTTGGAATACATGCATGTTGGCAAAACATAATTTTGGAAACAACCTTGAGTATTTACATGTTCCATTCCAGATGAAGATCCTTACATTTGAGAAAACTATTACTATAAGTTTCAGTATACTGTTGGGACCAATGTAAACATAAATGTTATAAACCATTTCACAAAATACGATCATTAATAATATTCTTATGATTTAGAGTACGTCTATCTTATTAATGAAATCTGGTTGCATTTAGAGAAAATTCAGATTTAAAAGGAAATATATTACCACTATGATGCGTTTTACATGGGGCTGTCCTTGAAGGATATCCAGAAGTTTCAGCTGGAACAGAATGCAGGAGTGTGGACAGCTGCATATGTCCTTAAAGAAGAACATTACAACCTTATTATACAAGCTACATTGCTTCCAGGTCCAATCAAGGTGTCGACTTTAATATTTTAAAGCTCTATGGCATGGGGCTAGTTGATTTTAGGGACCAATTCTTCCCATTATATTTGCCTGTCCCATCAGGTCCATCAGAAAAGTATGTTGCAGGTCCCATCTGCCAAAGAATTATATCTGGCAAATGCCCATGAAATAGGCTTTTTCTGTCATAGCATCCACCCTGTCTGCTGACCTTATAGAAGTCTCTCAAAAACTAACCACCCTGACGTTAGAAATACTATTAATTTGAATTAGACAAAATACAGATATAAAAGGAACTAGAATAAAAAAAGAGGAATATAAAATTCAAGCTTTTGCAGATGACCTGGTATTCTTCATAGAAGATCCATTGGAGACAGGAAATATTTTAACATGAGAATTAGAAAAATATGGAGAAGTATCAGGTCTCAAAATTAATAGAGAAAAGACTAAATTGTTCACTAAAAATTTAACAGAAGAACAGAAAAGAAAATTAAAAAGGGTAATGGCACTCCAAATTACAAAGAAAGTCAAATACTTAGGAATATGGCCAGAGGTGGTATTCAGCAGGTTCTGACCAATTCTAGAGAACCGGTAGTGGAAATTCTGAGTAGTTCAGAGAACCGGCAAATATCACCTCTGATTGGGGATTTTACAGTATCCTCCCCCTGCCATGCCCACAGAACAGGTAGTAAAAAAATTGAATCCCACCACTGAATATGGCTAACTGCAAGATATTCATTGATAAAAGAAAATAACTATATGAAATTACTGCAACAAATAAAGATTTGGGATTATGGGGGAAATTACAATTATCTTTATTAGGAAGAATTGCTACAATTAAAATGAATATTTTACCCAAATTACTTTATTTATTCCAAACAACCCCCTTAAAATTAGGTAATTTTTTTTACGGAACTGAACAAAATTACATTAAAATTTATATGGTTAGGAAAGAAAGCTCAAATACGATTAATAGCGCTACAGGACAGTAGAAGTAGACGTGGCTTTAACTCCCAGAATGAGGTCAAGGAATGGGTCAATTTGAGTAATAAAAGTATTTTAATTCTGGAGGATCATGATTTATAGATGGGGTGGCATGCCTTCCTATGGGAAAAAGAAAGGTAAGGACCATATATATATATATATTATAGACACCATATGAGAGATTCATTGATACAGATTTGGAATAAGTTTAGAAAAAAACATTATATGAAAATATAATCCACCATGGAAACGATGATATACCCCAATACATTGGATTTAGGCAAAATGGTTAGATACAAAGAAATATTAGATAATTTAAGTTAAATTAAGATAAATTAAGAACAAATCAGGAATTAAAAGAGCAAGGCCATATCTTCAGCTGCAAACTAGATACAAAAAAGACGTAGAAGAATTTGGAATTCATACTGAGCTACAACTATTAGATAAAATTTTAGTAGACCCCGAGGAGAAATTCATAACGAGGATGTATAATTACTTATTAAAATTTGCTTTGGAAGAGAAGGTAGTAAAAGGTTGCATGATAACATGGAGAAAAATATTGGACATAATTTAGACTGGGGAAAAATTTGGAATAAAAATTAAACATTAACAAGATTGGCAGCTTATAAAGAAAATATATATAAGATGTTTTACTGTTGGCATCTGACACCAATGAGATTGGCCAAAGTGTACCCTAATATGAATCCAAAATGTTGGAAATGCAAACAGAACCATGATACCTTCTACCATATGTGGTGGTTATGCCCGGAAGCTCAAAAGTACTGGACCAAAATATGGAGTTGGATACAAGAAATAGTGGAAGATTGGATAGTTTAAACCAGAATTGTTCTTGTTGGGAATAATTAGGGAAATATAAGAAAAAGATTAAATATATTTTACTACATATATTGACAAGCAACAAGAATAGCATTCGCTCAATGTTGGAAACAAAATAACACACCTCAGAGGAATTAGTAATTCAAAAAATCTTAGATTGTGCTGAAATGGATAAACTTACATTAAAATTAAAGGATAAAGAAGAGTCAGAATATTATGAAGTTTGGGACAATTGGTATAAATGGTTGAAAAATAGAAATAAGGATAACGGAGATAAGAAAATTATAGATAAATGTATATGAATGTATATAAATGTATATATTTATATGAGATTGGTATACATAATAATAATGTCACTGTACCGTTAATATTAAGATTTGTAAATTGTGAAAAATAATAATAAAGAAGCATTTTAAAAACTAGTTATTCCAATAGGTCTGGGGGTTGCAAGGAAATGGTGATTCCATGGAGTAGCTCCATTCTTTGTAATATCTCATAGTCCTTTAATAATTATTTTATTTTTTGTATTTAGTGAATGTTTTTAAACACATTTTATAATTTCATTATATGTCATCCAGAGTCATGTTTTGTGAGATGGGCAGCCATTTCATTAAACATCAACAAATATATAAATACAATTTCTTTACCTTTCTTTGCATAGATGATTTTGAAGGAAAATAATTCAATTTACAATGACAGTTCATGAGGGAGAAATACCTATCAAATTAGAATGTATATATTCACCAGAGAGTAGCATTCATTTGTAGCAATCATCCATTTTCTTCATCACTTCATGGGTACATGTGAACTGGAAACTAACCTCTTTTAGTGCCACTGTGCTGGTTGCTACGCTACCCCATTACAGCAATAACACTTAGACTTATATACCTCTTCGTAGTGCTTTATAGCACTCTCTAAATGGTTTACAGAATCAGCATATTGTCCCCAACAATCTTGGTTCTTACTGACCTCAGAAGGATGGAAGGCTAACTCAGGTTTGAGCCAGTCAGAATCGACTGGCTGTGGGCAATTAGTCTACAATACTGCATTCTAACCGCTGCCACAATGCGGTGGTAATTATGAGAGTTATGATTCTAAGATAGACCCTTTTCCTGATGGTGAGCAACAGGCTCCCAAACCATATTAATTTAGCTTTTTCTCCTCATAGCTGATTTCTGAGTAAAAAACCCAGCAGAATAGTCTTTAAATAAATTTTTATTGTTTTAATTAGATTGTTGGGAAAAAAAAGATTGATAGCAATGTTCAAGTAACATTAAAAGTATTTTTTTAATCACTGGAGATGAAGTCTAGATAGGTAGATAAATCCAGGATTGACAAAAGTTATTACCTGGAATGAAACAAGGTGAAAACTGTAACAGTTGAACAGCACTGTGAAGCATTATATGAGTCTAAATGCTATTGCTAAGTGTTATTTCATCTTAGAATTTAATTTGTGGAAGTGATGACTGAATCTGGAATTTTATCAACTCATGAAATGTCTGATACTTCAAGTTCTACTTTATTTATAGATGGCCTTTTTCTAGTTTAATTCTTTCCATCGATATAACCAACACATCCTAAATATATTCCTCTACAGAATATGGTTTTGAGTTACAGGAAGATTCACAGGATTCATTTACTTATCTGTGCTTGTTTTCATTTCACACAGGTTCTGAAAGGATTTCCTGATTGCCTACAAGCTGATATCAGCCTCCATCTCAACCGCACCCTTCTCCAAAATTGCAAGGCCTTCCAAGGAGCTAGCAAAGGCTGTTTACGTGCCTTGGCAATGAAGTTCAGGACAACACATGCCCCTCCTGGTGATACCCTGGTGCATTATGGAGATGTCCTTACCACTCTTTATTTTATCTCACGTGGCTCCATTGAGATCCTCAGGGAAGACATAGTAGTGGCCATTCTAGGTGAAAAATTTTGCAGGATGGGGGAGTTTTAGAAAATGGGGGAGGTAGATTCATTTCAACCCATTGGTTCCTTTGCAGCAAATAGAGGTTGATCATCAGGCCATTTAGGAACTATCAAATTGTAAATTCTGTCCTTTCATTTTTCCTTAAGCAGAAGGGCACTACAGTTACAGCAGCATACTGAAGCTGAAAAAAGCAACTTCTTTATCTTATCTACATCTGGCAAGAACAGTACAACTTTTGGTGTATATGGATTCTCCTTTTTAACTGTAGCCATCCATATAATGTATCTAAGATTTATTTATATATCTATAATCTATATCTATAACTCTACACACACACACACACACACACACACACACACACACTCACTCACTCAATCTCTGTGTGTGTGTGTAGAGGTATATAGATTATAGTTATATAAATAAATAGATACATTCAAAATATGAAAGAAAAGAATCAATATATCATCTATTCATTTGGCAAAAGAGTAACAAGAAATGGCAGCAATGTTCATTATTATTTTGGTTTAATCTTCTTTAGTGATAAAGTGTTTCACTAAATAATTGTAAAAAACTCAATTATTTGCAAATTGCAAATAACAAAGGGGCAGGATTGAAGGCTGAGATTGACAGAAACATATATTAACTTTGATTGAGTTTAAATCTTCAAAGCCAAATGAATTGCACTCTACGATATTGAAGAAATTAGCAAAGTTCTGGTGGCAACATTAATAGTTACTGAGAAATCTTGAAGATGTTATCAGTTGATGGAGAGCAAATTTTATCCTTACCTTCAAAAAGGGAGAAAAAGAAGATGGGGAAACCACAAACCAGACAGTCTGACATGATTATCTGAAAGTTTCTAGAGCAGATAATAGAGACATTGATCTGTAAAAAGCTGTAAAAAAAGGATAAGTAGTTCTTATTTAGCAACTGCCTTGTTTAGCACCAAGTTAAAGTTACTTGTTGCTAAGAAATAACTTTATGACCAATCCTTACATTTATGACTTTTGCAGATCTATAAAGCCATGGAAAACTGAAATAAGCTCATAAACATAATTGTGGTTTCCCTTAGTGATTGCTTCTCTTAATAATTGAGTTGCTGCTCCCAATTGAGGTAACTAAACAAGGTCTACCTGTAGTCATTTCCTAGCAGCAATCATTATTCAGTCAAAAGCTAATTTGGTTTAGTGATTAAAAGCAACAGGCATCTATGCTTAGGCATCAAGTTAACCCAGTGATCTTAGACTTAACTCTTCCCAAAAACTTATTTTTTTATTTTTAAAATGCTATCAACAAAATTGCAGGGACTTGTCCAGGAAATCACCATGATCTTGACTTGAAGCCACCAAAAAAAAGGAGAAATAAATAAATCATTATGCAATTCATTTTTTGTTTGGTAACTTGCTTAATACATTCTGAATATGCTATAGCTATAATACTATGATTTCAGCAAAAATAATCTGATAGTCATTTTAAAGAGAAAATTACAATTCAAGAAAGGAATGAAAGAAAATAAGATGGGCTAAGATTATTATTTCAAGATGGCTGGATTGAGATAGAGAGTGCAATCAGCAACTTGCAGCCAGTGTTTTGCAAACAAAATTTTTAAAAAGGTTATTTAAGGCAAAGAGAAATCATTTAATAAAAAAAAGAAGTTTAGCCTTCCCATTAATAGAGGTTTTTTTGAAAGATAGGTGACAATATAAAAATATGTATTTGTTTAATAAATACATAATATTTAAATCATGGGATCAGTTTTTTATTTCTTATATATAATGAAATACTTACATTTTATAAAGTTAAAACATTATATCATTGTTTATTTGATCTGTAATTTAAAGTTTAATTATTAAAAGAAGTATATATATTTCTTGCCAATCCTTAATAAAATTACTTTTATTCAAAGTAGATCACATAAATTCATTTTATTATTTTACGGGGAACACCGTATCAAAAATATCATAAAATTGTTGAATAAAATTCAAGGTGATTTTGCTAGATTAAAGGAATGGTCTAAACTTGGCACAATCAAATTTAACTGGTTCAAATGTAATGTTTTTCACTTAGAAAACAAAAATCAAATGCAATGATTGGAAGGGAATATACTATTTTTTCAAATCACAAAATGCAGAACTATGGATTTAAGCTACAGAAGGGCAGATTCTAACATGGGGGTGGAGGCATCCCAGCAGTTTGATAGTGGAACCATTCACCCATCATGGTGGTAGGCTAAACTGACAATTGTCAGAGATAGTGCAAATGAAAAGCAGTCATCATTTGTATTTGTATTTCCTGTAATACTTCCATTGTAATGTATCAGTAGGTATCAAGGACCACCCAAAGAGTGACTGCACAATTGTTCTAGTTCAAGACAGCAGCAGCAAAATTATTATACTTTAATAGTAGTTCATGTGTTGTTTAGGGAAGAATGACATCTTTGGAGAGCCTATCAGTCTGTATGCCAGGCCTGGAAAATCCAATGCAGATGTGCGAGCCTTGACTTATTGTGACTTGCATAAGATTCACCGGGAAGATCTCCTAAAAGTCTTGGATATGTATCCATCCTTTTCAGATAACTTTTGGAGCAATTTGGAGATAACATTCAACTTGAGAGATGTGAGTATCTGATATGAGAAGATGGAAAAAATTAGAGAGATGCATTAAAAGGTTAACCAAGGCCACACGGATATTAACTCCTTCTACCTATATTGACCTGAAAAAGGAGTTACTAGAAGAATTAGAAGAATTAACTATGGTTTGTCTTTTTTGAGCACAAAAGTAGGTCACATTAACCTAACTTGCAGACTTTTGGATACAAAAATATTTTTATGATATTCTACAATGTTGCTCAGCTATTCAAAGCCCAAGCAATTTTATGCATTTATGCATAATGTTGGGAACAGTATGCTTTCTATGTTCTAAAACATGAGTATCTAAATATTTCTGACTTGTTTGACTACTATTGTGATAATTATAAAGAGTTTGGATTGCTATGGCTGCTCAGAATTACTTTTTTCACTATATTTTACACTTTGCCCTGTTTTTCCTTCAGGCAGATAGTATTCCTCGTTCTTTCCTCAGTGAAGACTACACATGCAACTATCACCAAACACGTCATCATAAACATTCCCCCTGCCAAGCTAACAAAATTGGTGAGTTAACCTTTTGGGAATTATACTAAATTCTGGCATTAGGATTAGGAGGAAGGTAGGAAGTACACTACTGCCACCTTGTGATTATTTCCAAAATAGTTTTTTTCAATCTGAGCTCTCCAAATGTGCTAAATTGTACAGTTCCCATCATCTCTCAGCCAATCCCTGGACAAAGAAACTTTAGTACAGTAACATCTGGAGAATCAGGTTTTGTACTGTAAGTATATAAAGACAAATCTGTCACTTCAGATTTATCACCTGTAATTTATCAGGTGTAATTTGGAATGCAAAAATAGTTTCCTAGTTTGCATCTTAGTTGCACTCTGGATTAAAGAAGAAAAGCATTGTTAGGCTTTGGCTTTGAATTCTGTTTTATGCAAATTATAACCTCCAGGTTATAATTGTAAAACATGATTTATCTCATTCATTATCATTATATCTCATGCATTACTTGGAGGATATTTAGTAAGGCGTCTAAGATCACAAGAAGAATTCTTTTAAAAATATTCCATTTAATTGTTGATAAATGCAATATATCAATATATTTAGACAACATATTTTCCTATTATTAATCCCTATGCAGAAATACTGTATACATTGTCTGCTTATAGTTGGCTCAAAGGTTCTAGAAAGACTATATAGTTCCAATTGTTATTAAATTAATCTGCACAAAGTAAATATATTTTTGCCGCTCTACATATTGAATGTGAAACAATAGTCAACATATTTTATATTTCTAATCACCATGCAGGGTATTAAAATGGTCAGATGTTTTTATGGCCTAATTGTGGCCATTGTATTTGTAGAAGTTTGAGAGATTCTGTCAGTATTTAATGATGTCTCAGACTACGTGAGGCTTATCTGCATTCTTTATACCTGCTGCAGATTCAGATAGCATGGATGAAGGCAACTCAGACTTGGAGCAATGTCATGGATACTCTGAATTTACACCAGTGCAGCATCCTGACATGCACAGCACCACAACATCCTGCTCCCAAATTAGTGAAGAAGAAGCTAAGATGCCCAATCCCATCAAAATTGATCCTTTCATAGATACGGAAAACAATGATTTTGTCCCAACTGTGGTAAATCTGGTCACTGATGGCACCAAGGCCAATCAACTGGTAACTGAAGAAAATCTAGCCTACGCAGGTATGGGTAACTATTGTTCACATAGGGTAGAGAAATGAGATAATCTGTTTGACTTGAGGTTTATGATTAACTAGTAGGGCTGGTTCAAGAATCTTATTTTTATAGCCATATGTTAATTTGGGGAATAGAAAATTTGTGTAGGATATAACAGCTGCTTGCCTCATGGTATTAAATTCCATAAAATTTAGAAGTGAGTAGTTTGATTCCTGAAGAATTAGTATGACTAAAATTCCACTTATGCACCAAAAATCATAGATATTTTCACTTATTCTTATGTGTGTGTGTGAGGGTGGGGGAGAGAAATAAGATTTCAAAATGTTTCAGAGTACAGAACTAATTTGTTTTTTTAAAAAACAAACAAATTCCAACACCCTTGATCAAAAAAGGTGGGCTTCTGAATGTCAGCTGACATGTTCTACACTTTAGTGTCTAAAGGGGAAAAATTCTGCAAGGGATTAAACCTCCTTTTCTTTAGTTCCTTGCTGTCAGATTTTTTAAGGTAGGCCAGGACAGGAAGAGGATTTCGTAAGAATTACAGCCATCTTCTAACATGTTTTAGGATGCAATAACAATTTTGAAAGTCAACTGAAAGTTTTTCTCTATCCCTACACTACACAGAATCAAGGTGGACTGATTTTGAATGTTTTCCCCTTTCCTAGGACTGACTTGTCTTTTATTTTCTCTTAACAGCTACTACAGACTTTTATCAAGGTTATCATCCTGCTTCCTCTATCCCTGTGGAGAGAAAAAAAATCCCCTTCCTCCCTTATAGAAAAGAAACCCTTGTTCCACATGGGACTATTTAAAAAAAAAAAATCAACTTCTACTCCAGGAATTAAGACTTGGCCTCTTGCAGAGAGGACTGACTCTCCCTCCCCAAATTCCTCATTAAAAGGATTCCCCCCAACTCTTAATCCCATGAAACCTATTCAACTCTTATATTAAATCCGGTTTGAAAATCCCCACAACAGATGCACTTAAGATTTCCAGACATCCAGCAAAAGAAGGGAATGTTATCCTTATCCTCTGTCTGGCAAGCATAGCTTTTTTTAAAATCAAGCATTGTCTGGTTTTTCAATAGCTAACAAGCTTTTCTCCTGAGTAGCATTTTTCTGCAACACAGCATTTCTCTAATAACTACTAACTTACCCTAAGATTAATCCTTTGTATTAGTATAATTTATTGTAGGAGCAGAATACTTTGGTGATTTTACCATATCAAACCATGAGCCACAGTAAAACACAACAAAATGAGATAAGGTAAGATACAGTGAAATGTGATAAAATAGGCTATGGTGAGATAAAATAGACTAAAATATAATAGGTAACAAGATAAAAATAAAAGATAAAGTAGCACAAAGTATAAAGAATGCAAAGATAGATAATGAAATGAATCCTACAGTTCAGAAACAGTGTATGTTTACGTGAATTCATCAGTTTTACATGTGATCCCCAATGTCTTCTATAAAACATATTCCTTATTGGACAACTGACTATAAATTCAACTGTTCTAGTGATTACATTTATATTTGTGCCCTGAAAAAAGATAATCTTTTGGGACCCATTTATGGTTCTGTTGAAGAGTCTCTGTAAGACTTGAATCCTTGCTGAGGCACATAATTGATAATTGAATAGGAGGATATGTGCAACATCTTCTATTTCTAATGTTTCACAAATACACATTCTCTCAAGATATGGCACTTGACTTCCCTATTTGATCATAAAATCTAGCAGCTTGAATCTTCCTCTGTTAAGAGCTATCTATGATGCTGAGTCAAATTAATTGTCAAGTATTTTTTTTCTTTGGAAAGTCATTTTATGTTTGTCCAACCATTTCAACAACTTGATATTTGCAAGTGACTTAATATTAGTTTAGTTTATCCAAAGAGTTTATCCAAAACTCTTTGATAAATATTGTCCTGGCCTGATAGCAGATTGTGGATAGGTATTGTGTTGAGGGGCTACAGTGTGAGACTATTTGGAGAAACTGATTGATCCATGTGATAGGGTGAAGTGTGCCCATTTGTTCTTTAAGGCACAATTTTGGTACTCTGTCAGGTTCCTGAGAGGATCATATGTTAATAAATAAAAACTTTCATTACTGTTAGATTAGATGAAGGGGTGCCTCTTCTGCTCTTACAGCTATTACAGAAGTATTCCTATTGGCCCATAGAATAGTTCTTAAAAAGTGTGTCTAATTTTGTTCAAGTAAGGGTGTCTATGATAGGCTATGTTAACATTGATACCATTTTTGCTTTGTGGATCTTTCAAATTCGAAGCATTTTAGATCTTGTGGTTGTTTTTGTAGAACTTTGTAGAATATGAGAATTTTTTTATAGGTCTCTCCTTCAGATTGCCAGTTGCATTTGGGCTGTTTTTCCCTCATAATCACTATCTTTCACTTAATCTTATTTAGAAGCATGCTGTAACAGGCACTAAACTTCCTCATTAATCTATTCAGGCCTACTTGGGAATATGCCATCAGGACCATTTCACCTGTATCCATCAGATTGTTGATATATCTGTTAAAGATCTTTCGCATGTGAACATTAATAGAATGGAGAAATTCCAAAATGTCATTAATTAATAGAGATTGAATTGCATCTGGACCAAGCTGCATTTTTGTATAATACCTTTGGAAATGGGCCTTAAGTTGCTTAGTACTCTTCTATGCTACTGCCAGAAATTGATAAGACCTTAGTCAATTACATATTGAAAGTTTTTGTCTCAAGAATATTCATGCCACTAAAACAAAAGTATTTCTGATGCTGAAAAAGTATTTTCATATACATATATTTACATATACATACATGTATGCTAAGTCTGTTTTTTGCATTTTTTCACTGTAGTTTTTGTTGCAAATGCCAAAAGTTAAACAGTTAATGTGTTCTCCTCTCCCCGTTACTATTTGTCCTCCTTTTTCTTTTTTTTCAGATATCGGGTAAACCTAAATGTACCACCAACACATGGTTGGCCAGTCCTTATATAGATTAAAATCAAGGAGATCGAAGACAAAAGATATGCCCATTGGTCTCACTCCCAAAATCACTGCTCCTTTCCCTTCAATAACATGTATATGCTTAATCAAGATGTCCAAAAAGAATACATATCGAAGTACCAGTAGTGATCTTTTAAATACCTTCTCAAGAAGAAGCCAGGATATTTTCCTCTTCACACAAAGCTGGCAATGAAGCACAAATGCATTTTAACAGCATTAAGGAAATGTGCAGCCCTTGAGATGCAGCAAAAGCCATGATATTTTGTTTCATACTCCAGAAATGGGAAAAAACTAGCATAAATATATTTTTATTTCCTCCCTACAGCATACTGATACAAGTCTTCATACATATTTTTGTACAGTATATAATTTTTAAATCAATAGGACAATGCAAACTGAGGAGAGGAAATTGTAGAAATAATGACAAGAGGGAATATTCTAATAAAATTTAGAGAACAAGACATTGAGTGATTAACACCAATCAAGGGTGAGGCTAAATACAATAACTTATACTATTTAATGACAGACACTTAACAAACATTTTAAGAACTGTAAATAGAAATCATTTTAAATCAAGTATACTTGTGATCTGATATTAAGGTACTGCTGACAATAATCTGGCTGTAGTGCAAAATTAGACATGCCCAAAAGTGGCACCCACTGCACAAAACTACTGTAATTTCTAATAGAAAACAAGCAAACCTGACAGGCTTTGCCAAAATAAAAACAAATTTAAATAGACTTTCTATTGATTTTTGTATCAATTCTAATTATTATAATTCATTAATCATTGTTAGTTTTAATGTTTATACTGTTAGTATAAACTGGTTTAGTTTTATACCAGTGGTGGCATTCAAATAAATTTGCCATCAGTTTGGTGGGCATGGCTTGGTGGGTGCACTTTGCATGCGTGCACACACTTTGTGTGCACACGCATGCTAAATGCACACTTTGCGCAGGCATAGAAGCATTCTAACTCACCTCCTGCACGATGCTGGTTGTTGCAGCAACTGCCGCGTGGCATTATTCTGCGCTGTGTAAAGCAGCTGTGCTTCGAATTCTGGCCATAAAAGTGAGTATTGGAGTCCGGGAGGGCAGGTGGGCCAAACACAGAGCAGCGGAGAGAACCAGTTCGATCTCAACTGCTCATCACTGCTACCGGCTCTCCAGAACTGGGCAGAACTGGTCGAATAACACCACTGTTTTATACTAATAGTATAAACTGGTTTATACTAACTGGTTTAATTGGTTTTATCATGTATCTATTTTTTCAGAAATAGATGTTTTATTTTATTAAACAGCTTTTTAAAGTGAAAAATGATATGATGCCATAAATATATATTGAAACAAAATCATATCCTTTTAATTACTTGTTAATTTGTTAAATCTGTTTGCTGCCCATCTCAACACAAGCTGACCCTTACAACATTAAAAAAAACCATACAAACATGTGTCTAATAGCAATAAAAATACAACATAATTAAAAGGCAGGGTGGGAGGGCGCAGGATGCATGAGGAGTGGATCTGTTATTGGTCCAGCACGATATTTTGCTGCTTGCTAATTAGAACCCCAAGCCAACTGGCAGAGTGAGGTCTTCAGGCTCTTATGGAAGGTCAGGAGGGTGGGGGCAGAAAGCAAGATGTTCTAAAGGATAGGAGTCTCAAGATAGAACCCCCTTCTTCTGGACCCCAGCAGCAGAAATTTCTTGATCAACAGGGTCCACAGTCTGCCTCCTCTGCTGGCACAGATGAGATGGGCCAGTCCCATTGGATTGAAATGGCTCCTGGTAACCTGGACCCATGCCATGCAATTTTACATAAATAACCTTTTTCTTTCAACTCCCAGCAACATCATTGGATGTTTCCAACCTGTTCACATTCTGGGAGAAAAAAAAGCCCAGTCACTTGTCGGATCCTTTCCAACACATCTCCTTGGTACATAGCCCATTGGGCATGCCTCTAAACCCTGAGGATGGACCACGGCAGATTGAAGCAAAGTTGGAGTGCCTGCAGGCACAGCTTAGCAGGTAAAGTCAGTCACTCAGTGATTTGAAAATAAGAATGTTCCAGTTCTAATAGCTTTGGAATTCCACAACACTGAAAGTAATTGGGCATGAGAGATGCTGCTGCAGAGTTCAGTGCTCTCTCTCCTCTCCTATTCAACATCTGTATGAAGCTGCTGGACAAGTTTATCCATCGCCATTATGAATTAAATAATGCCAGTATGAATTATCATGGTATCTGGAGGCTGTGAAGGACTGGATGGGAACAACAGGTTTCAGTTAAACCCTGACAAGACTGAGTCAGATTGAGGTCTGTTGGTTTTATGACTTAACAGGTAGTTCTTAACCTACAACTACAACTGGCTAGAATCTTGGTTGTTAAGTGATGTGGTCATTAAGTGAATCATTATTGAACCCATTTTGCCATGTCTGTTAAGCAAATCATGTAGCAATAGCACTTAAGACTTATATTCTGCTTTATAGTGCTTTACAGCCCTCTCTAAGTGATTTACAGAGTCAGCATGTTGCCCCCAACAATTTGGGTCCTCATTTTACCCACCTCAGAAGGATAAAAGACTGAGTCAACCTTGAGCCTGGTGGGATTTGAACTGCCAAATTGTAGCAGTTGGCTACAGCAGAAGTAGCTTGCAGTACTGCACTCTAACCATTACACCACAGAGGCTCCATGTAGTTGTGAATCTGGCTCCCCAACTGACTTTGCTTGTAGGAAGCTGGTTAGGAAGATCACAAATCACAGTTGTGTGACTTCAGGATACTACAACTGTCATTAATATCAGCCAGTTGCCAAATTGCAATCACATGACTGTCAAGGTGATGTAATGGTTATAATTTTGAGGACAGGCCATGTGTCTCTTTCCAAGTCTTGTCATAACTTGAAATTGTCATTAAACAAACAATCATAAATTGAATACTATCTATACCATTTTTGGTATTGGATGGGTTTCCACTATCCCAGACAGACCAGTGCAGAATTTGGGGGTCCTCTTGGACTTATAGCTGCTGCTTAAAAATGAATAGCCAATTTTAGTGTCCTAATAGCTTTTGGAAGCTGAAAATAAAGCTCAGTTTTTAAAGGAAGAGTCTTGGTATCGCACACTGTAGGAGGAGAGCCATATTAGCCTATGTATAGCAAAATTAGGAAACTCTGATAGTATCTTTTCCAACCAACACATTTTATTAAAAGGCGTAAGTTTAAAAAAGAAATTACAATAGAATACAGTAGAAGTAGAATAGAATAATAGAAACAAAACCTTTTAATCAGATTATTAGTTGGAATACTAATACTGTTACCAGACTTCTGATGTTTACTGTTGTACAGTTCACTGTTTCAGAGAGTTCTATGTTAACTCTAACTGCTCTTAAATCAATCTTATGTACTGCCTCAGAAATCAAAATACCTCAGGGGAAAATACTATGTTCTCTCATATAGACTAGAATCCAGGATGTCTTCCGACATTAATCTCATTCTGCAGCTGCTACAGCGCCAGCTGTCTCAAGTGCCACCTGCATATAGTTCCATCTCGCCTTCCTCCCGTAATTTGTCTCTGTACAGCATGAACCTAAGGAACACAGAACCTGATCCATCCCTGGGAGAAGAGGAAATGACTCCCCTGAAAGAGGTAAGGTGAAGGCATTAAAAACTGAAACATTCAGTTTCTTGGCTTTTCAAAATATGTTTTTTAAATTTTGAAACAATGCATAAAAACTAAAGAAGCAAGGAAAGAGAAAATAGAAAAAGGAAATGCAAAAAAAAAAAAAACAAGAGAAAGTGCAAACAAAAAAAGACAAAGAATACAGACTTTAAATTAAAAAATACATCCAATTCTTATTCTATAATTAACAATAGTCTTACTATTACTACTTTAATCCCATGTAATTCTAATAATCAAATCCCAAAATCATAATTACATTTGTGAGTTTCTCGCTAAAAGTCCAAAAATAGTTTCATTAACAATTCCTCACTGTCTCTTAAAATACAGCCAGATGCTTCTTCATTCCATAACTCATTCCATTTTCTATAAATTGGTCTGTAAACTTCAGCTCTCCTTATTAATCAGCAAAGATCCAGTAAAAATAGTAAAAATATCTAATAGCATGAATAGATAGGCTTCTTTTCTATTTAGTCTATGGTCACCTCATCCCTCTCTTAACAATTAAATATTACAAAAAAGAAATAAAAACATTTAAATATTACCAAAAATATAAGTGTTAGGTATCAAAAACTAATCCATCATCCCAATAAACATTTCCAAAAAAGCACTAGCCAATCTAGATAACTATTCAACATTATCAGAAATAAGAACTCATTATTTAATTGTAATTAGATAACTAAATTTTATATTTTTTCCTTTTTCCTTGCAATAATCTTTAAGTCTCATAAATACAATTTCTGGCTCCTGTTTTTTTTCTAATATCCATTCTTATTCTGTCAAAATTCTTATCAACTTTGAAGTTCACTTGTAATTTCAGTAAGTCCAATAAATCTCTCACATTTCTGTTTGAAAAAGTAATCCTCAATGTCTTTTTCAATTTTTTGAAGTCATTCAATTGTATTTGTAAATCTAGTGAATCCATCTTAGTTGTCTCCAGACAGATTTGTTTATCTTTAATAATAATTTCTGATTCCAGTAAAGAATTAAAACATTCAAGCACTTCACAGGCCCATAAATCAAACATTTTCTTTAAAGTAGACATTTTGTCCAAGAAATCAATTTTTAAGGTTTTGTTTTATCAGATATATAAACAATACAGCTGTCCCACAGAAGACATTCTTCCTATTCAATCTTTTAAAAAGAAAAGCTACTTTTTCCAATTTAAATCTTTCAATTTCTTTAGTTCTCAATTTTTTATGAGGCAAGCAAAGTCAATAAACTTCTCAAATGTTTCTAAATATTATAATTCCAGAAATTACAAACATCACTAAAGAGAAAAACTCATCTGAATCTCTTCTATCTTTAACTGAAGAAGAAATTCTAATCCAAAAAGTGCATTAAAAATGAGGAAGATTGGCTCTAGTGTCCATAAATTTAAGCTGCATCATAGCTGTGAACTTGATGAAAGGCCCCTCAACTCACCAGCCAAGCAGCAGGAAAATCTCCATTTCTGTGGCTTCCTCATGAGGAACAAAAATCCAAACAAATGGGTTGGTTTCTGATTTCCTCTTTAAATCCAGAGAAAGAAAAAGCTGCCTCCCCACCAACAACAACCCTGGCCCCCATAACTGGGGGCAAAACAAACTGAAATGTGCTCTATGGAAATAATTAAATTACTATTTTCCCCACTGGATGCAGGAACCCGAATTATTCATTTTCAATGAAACAGATAAGAGCTTTATTGCTACAAAGTCATGTCAGATTAGGAAGGTAAAAAAAATAAGCTAAAATAAATAGTCTGCTCTGACTCAGGGTCAATTAACAAAAGGAAAAAAAGGATGGAGAGAAAAAAAGCTATATTCTGTAGGGGGAAAAAACTATTCTGCATCAAATATATTACACTTTTTTCCCCTTTTGCTGCATTTTATCGGTTGTTTGTTCAGGGAACCATGCTAAATATATGCATAGTACAACTGATTTTCAGGGAAATGTGCCCAATATTGCAACCTTTTATTTTGTAGCAAAATAAAAGAGGACATTTGTATTGTACTTTTGTAAATACATTTAACTCTAAAGTAGCTAAGAACCAACTTAGGCTTTTACAGTTTGCCTAAAAATGGTAGCCACAAAAATTCAAGATTTCAGAATTATTTAATTTTTTAAATGGTCTCATTAAATCCCTCCACCACAAGCTCTATCATTTTTCAGTTTGAGTTTTCTTTAAATTGCATGTCTAGAAAGGTATATATATCCATCCATGGTGGGTTTTTTGTTATATGCAAATAAATGACATCAGTTCATTAAATCTTCACTTCAAATTCATAGTATGCAAATAGAGAGGTGAAAAATGGTCATCAGACTTTGACAACTTTGCCACCAAATTTCAGCTATCTAAAGTTGGTTTGGTGGCAAGACCCACACGTAGCCCATAGACCAAAGGTAGCTCATCTCTCTTTCATTTTAGTGCCATAATTCTTCTCTAACTATATTTGTATAGTTATGATAAGATTCTTAAAAATTGAGTTTTCATGTTATTGTTGAGATTCTGTGTTACATAAATATATTACTGGAAGTGTGATTTTATTTTTCTTTCCTCACTAGATTCCAAATTATTGTGAAATTGCGAAAAAAACAGTAAAATCTAGGAATTTGTTGTCAAGTGGTTTACCCCTGTCACTGGCTTTAAATGATACTGTAGCAATCAATTTCCAGCAAGAGTTTTATCCACAGTTCCTGGCAAAACAAGAGCCTCACTGGAGGATACCTAATAACCAGAAACTTTTCCAAGGATCTCGTTTCCATTCTCTCCCTGAACATCTTGAGGCAACATCTGAGCATTTGGACATTCAGAGACATCTCTCTGACCCACTCCTTCCTATAGTTTAGGAATCCAAGTGCACAGAAAGTCAGGCGAAGAGGAGTTGAATTGAAAAAGCATTTAATATAAGGTTTACTGCTAACACTTGGAGGACATTTCCAGCGTACTGTAACTATGTTCTGCTTTCTGAGAAAAGGGCAATTTAAAAGAGAATTGACTTCATTGATTTCTAAAATAGAGTACAGGGAAGTTGAACATCCCCCCTCATCTCCCCCCCCACCGTTCCAAGAACAATAACATAAACATCCTGATGGACTTCCTTGGTTGCATAGCTGTTGCATTTATACCTCTGCAAATGCTTATTCTGTGCTTTTCTGCTCAAACAGAAAAGCACAGAACAAGATGTAAAATCAATCAATCAGCATGCAGGGTGCGCACTTCTATAAAACACAATTGGTATTTGGGAGGTGTAATGAATTGGCCTATCTATAGCCAACTGTAACCTATACTTAAACATCATCCACTTCACACCTTAAATATGCTGTGACACTATGTGCAGTTGTAGGCAACTTTAAATCAAGCTTAACTCGCATTTGAATGCATTAACAGCAGATCATATGAAAGTTTTATCCATCAGTATTTGTAGATACCTAATAATAGTGAAAAGAGGAACATTTCTGTAAAATAAAGTAATGGTAAATGTGGCCTGAAGGAGAGATTGATAAGAACTTCATAAAATTATCATTGGGTTAGAGGGTACCAGGAATTGATATTTCTTTTGTTAATCGTTACAATTAATATCTTAGCATTTTATTAATTATGTGTAACCCTAGGAAGGAGGGACATAATTTTTGCATATAATGATTCGTCCCCAAAATAAAGTGATATTATAAGTTTTTTTCTTGTAGCGGTGTAAATACAAGAAAGACCATTCAATGAAAGTATAAAATATGCAGTGTAGTCCTTTGTAGCATTGTGAACTGCACATCTGATTGAGCCTATTCTTAGCCTCTCTTCTTTATTCTATGACACTCTCCACTTCAATAAATTAAGCTGTACACTCTGGTCTATAGTTCCAGTTCAATATGTATTTGTTTAAAAAGAGAATCTTACCAAATTTAGTTAAACTAAATATCAAATAAGACAGAGGGCCACATTGACAGATGATGTAAATTTGTTGTACAGTAGTGTCGAATCTTAAGTATCCTTAATCAACACTGTTGAGCATAGTCTCATAGAGAAATATTTTCCCACATTCTATCTAGTAATCTATAAAGTGGAAGTGATTTTCTCTCCCAAGGCTCAGAAAAGAGCCAGGAGCAATAGTTGAATTCCAGAAGTATCTTTCCCAGGTTTTTGCAACAGTCCAGATTTATGTAGGTTTGCATTATGTTTTAGGAAATGTCAAGATTACTATTCTGCATTTGCAACGTAAGAGTTCCTTTTGGATTAAAACTATTTCAGACATTGCTTAAACCACTATGCAATGTATATATATATACGAGTAACACATTTTGTACAAATTTCCTGATATAAGCACAATTTTAGAATATCCCTTCCAAAGCAAAAGCAAAGTGTCATCTTTAGAATAGAATAGAATAGAATAGAATAGAATACTTTATTGGCCAAGTGTGATTGGACACACAAGGAATTTTTCTTTATGATGATGTTATATGACAGCACTGCATAAAGAAACCAAATCCTCCTCCTCTTCCTCTCCACTAAATGCTGCAATGGTGTGGAGTCACATCCCCAGACAAATATATTAAATCCCCATTTTAAGTAGCTGGGGGAAAATGTAAGCATTTGCCACCCCCAACATGTTAGTTACTTTGCTAATAAAGATTATCTTGACACCTACTGTGGCTGATGACTACCTCTATTTAAGATAGAACATGATGTATATTTATTGAAAAGAGTTGGTTGAAGCAGGATAATAAAAGCATATCATCCATGGTGTATGCCTAACGGTTTAAAGCCACAAGACTTTTCTCTTTCACCCTGTACTTCTAGACAACTGGTAGCAATTCTTTAAGCAATGAACAATCTATTCCCATGAATGTCCAAAACGGCAATTACCCTATTTTCTCAAAACAAAAAAGTATTGCACAACAAACCAAATTCCTGGTTACAATTGATGTGTGATTATTCTGAGAATGTTAAAAGGGAATTCTAGAAAGTAATTCTTACAATGATTTCATATAATTATGTGACTTGTTCACCTCTGCTAAAGGTGAAGGAAAGAAGAAAAATATAGAAAAAAAGTTTTCTTTCTGACATTGTAACATGGTTTTTTTTTGCTATTATTAATAATTAAATAAACATTAAATATTGCCATCCAAATGCATTCTACACAAAGAATGGAAACACAAATTCTCCAATATATTATCCCACACTGCAAATGGAGATTAACAAATGGAAGGAAAGTTGATGTTGACATTAGTGGACAAAAGACACAAAGGCTTTTTAACAATAGAATTTCAAACCGCAGCATGAGAGATAAATAGCTAAACAATCCTGTAATCTATTTTTCATGTTTTATGGAAATATAAATCTTCCAAAAAATATTGAAACTACACAATAGAGAATTTCAGTCATTCAATTTCTTGAAATTATTTAGCATTATTATATTATCTGTAAACTACCAGTATCTCAATTGTTTACATCCATAAGACAAAAGTTTATAGAATGAAGTATTAAATAATAAATGAAGTCAATGCCATATCTGCCAGCATAGCAGCAGACTGTTAACCCCTGAAGTATTTCCAAATTAGAATTGATTTAATGAACTGCCTAAATTATAACAATATAAGAATCAACAAGACTTCTGGGGGGAGAAGATAAAGTGACAGCTTCACTAGATGTGCCAGACTAAGAGTTCAACTGCATCAAAAGTTTGAAACTTCTTATATTAGTAGTCATGATAATGAGTTGGGATAATAACTATAATAATAGAATCTTACAAGTCAGATTGTGCCAATCCTTTTGTTCCTTGTTATGGTACAGTGAATTAAGCTAACTGAGTCTGTCTAAACTAGTTCCAAATTTTATCACACTGTTCCGAACTTTAAAAAATATTCAGCTCCTTTTGTCCAGGTAGTGGTTCCTGCATATCTCTTTCAAAATCATCTTCCTTATTTTCTACACTATGGCAGCTTTTGAGAAGTCCTGTTCCAAAGTATTCCCCAAAAAATTTATGGAAGAAGGGACTTGAAACATCTCCTCTTGCATTGACTACCCAGTCAAGGTAGATTCAACGTGGGACAGATAGTCTTGAAAATATCTGGGAATTTGGAAGCCAAGTCATGTAAGGAGATACAGAATAAGACTCTCATGAGCTTAAATTGGACCTAGAAACATACTAATAGCTATTGCAGCTATTATTACACTGCTGAATTACTTTAGTCCCTGTTTTAGCTCTTCAAGGTAGGCAAAAGCAAGAAATAGACACCACAGGGATCCCAAGAATGTTACTGTAGAGTAAAAAACAAAATCTTGAAGGCCTGGTCAAATTTCTCTTCATACCATCTCATAGTAAACCAAATCAAAGTGTAGTTATTTCTTTCTTATGCTTTATTTTATTTCTGATCCTATAACCTCTCATCAAAATCCAAGTCTTTCTTTTAAGAATTCTTTAATACCTTCTGCAAAGTCAACTCTAACTGCCACTATACCTGATAAGGAACATGCTATTTGGGCCAGCTGTCATTTCTAAATCATCTTCGAAGACAGCTCCATATAGAGTAATTTATAGTAGTGTAAACATTTATTTATTTAATCAATTTATATAGCCACTTTACTTGGTACATAATTCAGAATATAAGTCCCCACCAAATGGACTGCCCATTCCAAAAATGGCTATATCTGGGCATTTATTGAACAATTGGCACTTACCTCCACAGAAAACAAAATTTCTAAAAGAGTTTGAAGAGGAGAGGGCAGTCTCCTAGGTTAAAGGGTAAAAACACAAATGTTTTAGCAGTATATAGATTTATCACACAAGCTCCTATCGCAGAGATTTTACCAGTTTCTTACTCATGCCTCCTACGTGAGGACTTTATTCTTTCTCAAATGAGAACAGAAGAATGTTCAGCTGGTTGGAATATGATTCTGTCTTTCATTCTATACCTATTGTTGTAAGTCCAGCCAATGATCGGCTAGATTCCAGCCATCCTTTCTATTATTTTAATGGAATTTTTGTTCAATATTTTCTAATTTGGGGCAAGGTTGCTGATGTTCTTTAGAAGAAATCCAAGCTCTCAACTCCCACCTTATTTCTCTTTTTTATTCCTGTATGGATAGAAAGGAACTAGAGGGGAAAATTTGAAAGCAAGGAATTTACCACATATCTACTATACTAAATGTGTGTATCTGATTATTAAAATTATGTTGTTCAAGGTATTTCTTCTCTTTGTTTTAATAAATTTTGATCATCGATTCAGATTTTACTGTTCCCTGAAGGAATAACCAAACAACATACATTAGATTTATACCAAACAGCAGCTAACTATATTACTCCATTTGATTTTCTCCCAATCCATGCCCTATATGTATGAAATGAGTGCAACTAAGACTGATAACCTAATTTACATATCAGTTTAAAGCATTATGAGCCTCGGTGGCGCAGTGGTTAGAGTGCAGTACTGCAAGCTACTCCCACTGCAATTTGGCAGATCGAATCCCACCAGGCTCAAGGTTGACTCAGCCTTCCATCCAGCCGAAGTGGATAAAATGAGGACCCAAATTGTTGGGGGCAACATGCTAACTCTATAAACCACTTTGAGATGGCTGGAAAGTGCTATAAAACAGTATATAATTCTAAGTGCTATTGCTATTGCTATTATTTGAAACCCTTGATTATCCAATGCCAAGTATCTATGGGCCAATGTACTGATATGGCAAATTGTACTAAAATGTATAACAGAATTAGGCAGGAAGCTCTTTACCATTTCAGAAAATGGTTGTCCAATCTCTTCTTAAAAACTTCCAGTGTTGCAATATTCACAACTTCTGGAGACAAGTTGTTCTACTGATTGTTCTAAATGTCAGGAAATTTCTCCTAGGTTATTTTACCTGTAAAATATGTAAATAGTTTAGTTAAATAGCATAAAATTAAATGAATTAAGGAAAAAGAGATTATATATATTTGAAACTAAGAAAGGGGAGTATTAGTAGATTTCAATCAATCGTATCAATTTATTTCAAAAACTAATACAGATAATAAAAAATAAAATTGAAGACATTTGTAAAATCACCAATCTAGCATTTAATAAGTGAGATCCAGGATTAGCCTATATTAAATTATAATGTAAACCTTAAAATTATATTAAGTATGATATCTAAAATTACAACAAAGCAAATGTATCTAAAACCATTAATATTAAAAAAGTGATGATATTTAACAACCCTCTGCCAGAAAAAACGGAGCTTGCATGGCATGCATGGCCCTTACCAGCTACCTTTTCAATGGCAGAGGTACTGCGGGCCAGTCCTTTGCTATGGCCCCACAGGCCAGATCTAAGCACCCCTTGGGCCAAATCTGGCTCCCGGGCCTTGAGTTTGACACCCATTCTAGAAAGTACTACAGCATCATCTGCATACAGCAGCAGGGGAATGCTATAGTCTCCTAGTTCAGGGGATGGAAATGTGGGTCATTTAGGCATCTCATCATACAGTTGATATAAAAATTGAAAAGCGGAGGTGGGGGGGAAATACATCCCTGTTTATCTATTTTTTAGCTGTAACTGGTTTCACAAGGAACTTTTGCATATTTCATCTGATCTTGAAAGTATATTTGTGTGTAGGATACACATTAAATGAAGAAACCAACAACTAATTGATGCAACTTGCAGCTTTTCCCATAATTTGGTCCAGGACGAATAATCTAAATCTGCCTTAAGATCAATGAAGGCAGCATACAATGATACAACATTGCTAGTTGAATAATTTTTAATCAAGTGCTGTAAGAGCAAACACTGATTAATGGTTCCTTTATTTTTTACAAAGCCAACCTGCTCTTCTGCTATCAGATTTCCCTGATCCAGCCAGTCTTTAAGCTTATTGTGGAGGTGATTAGCATAAAGGTTGCTGATGATATTAATCAAGTTAATTGGCTTGTAGTTAGTAGGGTCATCTCTCTTTCTCTTCTAAAATATTGGCACTAAAATTGCCAGGGCCTTAGTCCTTGGGGATGCATTGAGTGATATCAATATGAGTGAAAAATGACTCCAATATTGGAACCCATTACTCTATTATTTTTCAATAGTTCTGAGGGAATAAGGTACACTCTGCAGTATTAGTAGATTTGAATAAAGGTGATCTGATCATGCAGAGTTGATTTGATAAATACATGCAAAGAAGCAAAGATATAGATTTAATTATGAATGAAGGATCATTCATAAGTATACAGTCATTTGTATATGACATGAAAAAGAAATTAATCAAAACCCAGGATGATCTAAAATTAGAAGGGGAATGCTTGAAGGAGCATGGAAATTCTGTAGGAATAATGACACGTCAAAAAAGAAAACTGAAACACATGCTACAAATGTTTGTTTCTAAGAACAACAAATGACAAAAAGAAATTACATGTTATTCAAATGCTGAAAAATAGTAAGCCTTAAGATATATCTGTGGTAATTAGAGAAATGTTAATAACTATGAAAACTATATCAGGCTTGACAATTGGAGGGACACAACTAATATTTCTCATAAAAAGAAAAAAAAGAGTGAACTATGCCGAGGGATTAATTTCTTTGGCAGAATTCTATTCTGAAGCATACCAAAGAAAAAAGAAAAAAATTGCATTATAAATGCAAATTTTTTACTCTTCACAATGGAGGTTGGTTTCTGACTATATGAAAAGTAGTGTGACAGAAGCAGATTATGCATGAGTAGAAATGGCATGATTAGTTGAAGGCTCAAACCTTGGAGAGTAAGACAAAGTTGGTGTAATGTAGTTTTTAATATATTCATGGATAAAGCTAGAGAAACATTTCGGTAGCATTTTGATAGTGGCATTAAGTTATTTTGAAATGGGATTTTGGGCAAGTCACTCACTCTCATCCCAACCTATCTGAGAGGGTTGTCATGGGGAAAATAGGAAAAAGGTACATTATGTAAGTTTGTGACTGTTATGACCCAGATGATCAAAGCAAGGCAGGTCTTTAGAAAGTTCTTCATTTCTCTTAATAATAATAAATATTCCAGTCAACGGCCCTCTAACGATCAGTAAGGCTCCATCCCCACACTACCCTGAAGGCAGCCATTCTCAATCTCCAAAACACAGCCCCAGTAGTACAAAGAAAGACCACAGGGTAGGAGCATGCTCAGAGGGCAAGGTCCAGGGTTCCAAATCCAATCCACAAGGCAGAGTTCAGACACAAGACAAGGGCAGTCCTCGAGACAAAAAACATGTCCCAGACAGGAAGCAGTTCCAAAGGCATAATGAAGCAAAGGCCAAACTCAGCCCACAAGAGAAGTCTAGGTCCAAAACAAAATGCAGAGAGCAATTCTCCAAGTGAGGCAAGGCAAACAGCAATGGGCAATAGTTAAAGCCAGGGGAGTATAAGTCAGAGCAAACAATTGGCAAAAACTAACTTCTTAAACTTGTGAGGAAAGGGGCTCTCTGGGTTTGCCTGCACTCCATTCTCCTTGTCCCTGGATCCAGTGGAGTAAACAGCTGTTCCTCATCCTGGGAGATCAGCTGCCTATCAGGACCATTAACAGTCAGCAGCCATTCTTCCCGTGTCTGTGCAGACAGGCAGCTCTCCATCTGATCGACCACCTGCACCAGTGCCCAAGGATAGTGCCCTGGCGTGCCTTCCGTGTCAGACGGTCCCAGTTCCAACTCTTCCGAACCAGGCTCTGAGGGGACCAATGACAACTTAGGTCACTTGTAAAGTAATAAAGCAGGATTTTTTAAAAATCTAATTAAAATAAGTAATTTTGTGAGCTTTGTCTAACAGTATTTATCCTAAAAGGGAGCAACCATGTTGGGTTTGTACAGATAATCCTCGACTTAAAACCATTCATTTAGTTACCCCGGAGACTTAAAACCATTCATTTAGTTACCCCGGAGATGAGGACCATCCCTGATCTCCTGACCTTCCGCTGTGCGTTGAAAACCCATTTATTTCAGCAAGCCAGTCTGGCCTAGGGTTTTTAGAGCTTTTAATTTGGTTTTAACTTTTTAAATCCCTTATTTTTAATCTTTTGATATGGCCAACTTATTTAATTCTTTTTAATTTTTAAATATTGTATATGTATTCTTATATGTATATTTTATCTTGGCTGTTCACTGCCCCGAGTTCTTTCGGGAGAGGGGGGCGGTATATAAATTTAAATAAATAAATAATAAATAAATAAATAAATACTATTTAAAGTTACAATAGCACTGAAAAAAGTGGCTTATGGCCATTTTTCACAATTATGATCAGCATCATAATTGCAGCATCTCCATGGTCACGTGATCAAAACTCAGTTGCAGTGACCCAGGATCATGTGACAACCTTTTGGGACCTTCTGATAAGTAAAGTCAATGGGGAAAGCAGATTCATTTAACAACTGCAGTGATTCACTTAACAATTGTGGCAAGAAAATGTAGCAAAACTCATTTAAGTATCTTACTTAAGTGAGTTTTGCTAACTGCATTTTGTTGCCTGTATTCATGTGCAATGAAAATAAAGTTTAATCTAATCTAATCTATTTAGCAACAGAAATTTTGAGTTATTTATATGCATGACCTACCGCCTCATTTTCTCTGAGTGTGTGTGCTTTAGAAATCCAATCTATCTACAAGACCAAGTGATGGACACATTATTCAGTAAATAGCCAGCGTACACAGAGGGTCTTGTGGGCCATCTTAGCCAAGAAATTAGTCAGTGATGGGTACCTGGGGTCAAAACATGTCAGACATCCTGACCTTCCGGCGCGCAGTTAAGACCTTACTGTTCAAGCAAGCCGGTCTAGCCAAATAAATCATTGGGGTCAAATTTTAAATTTAAAAATTTTCTAATAATGATTATTCTTAGCCATTTTAGATTTTTATTTTCACTCCCGTTATTTGTATTATCTCGTTTGTTGAATGTACACCGCCTCGAGTCCCTTTTTGGGAGAGGGAGCGGTATAGAAGCATGAATAAATAAATAAAATAAAACCTGGACCAACATGAGCATAACAGGGCCCACCAGGACTAATAGCAATTCCTACATTGTGCCTTTTTGAAATATACGTTATAGTAAAAACAAACTGTTTGTATATATTTATAATTACATCATTATTTATTTTTATAACAGTTGTGTCTAACCCGCAGCCCACATGCAGCTCTGGACAGATAGTAATGCGGCCCCACAAGATAATAAAAAATATAAAAGATAAAATAAGTTTGTTACGTTTATACATTAACAATATGACATATTTTACACGTGGCCCAAGACAATTCCTCCTCGCTCAATGCAGCCCAAGCAAGCCAAAAGATTGGACAACGATGCTGTACCACAACACCAACGAAGGATAATACATATCCAGATTGACGCAAAAGAAGGATAACAGCATTAGGCACAAGAAATTACACTTGTGTTAAAACGACCCTTTAATTACTATCATTACTGCATTTTTCTATCCAGTTATTATGACTCTCGCACCAGGCACACCTTTCCGACTCTCGACGAAACTTCCTAGATCGCCTCAAACGCTCCAAACAAACCAAAATAACGTTCAGAGAAACCGGTTCTACATTTCTATCTCTAGGTTTTCTTCGTCGTCGTCTTCTTTTAAAAAAAAATAATAACAGCGACTTAACTAAATCATACTTGATACGCTCAAATGTAATGGAAGAGGCGGGCTTTATCCAAGAACGACAACTTTCTCCGCTAATGATTAATTCCATGATGGCCAATATGTAAATCTTTTTCGGAGGTTGAGCGAGATGGACGTTTCGCAAAACCAATGAGAAGCCTTGGAGTTGAGAAACGGCGTGGTCCAGGACCAATGAGAACCCAGAGTTTGAATAGGGTGAATGGAGGAGTAGGGTTAGCCATCGTCGTTGTGTGAGGTGAAGAAAGGCTGTCGGGAGCGATACCTTGGGAGGAGGTAGTGAGAGGTTGTCGAAGTAAAGCCTTCCCACCCGCCATGTCGTTGCACGGGAAGCGCAAGGAGATTTACAAGTACGAGGCGCCATGGACCGTCTACGCCATGAATTGGAGTGTCAGGCCCGACAAGCGCTTTCGACTTGCCCTAGGCAGCTTCGTAGAAGAATACAATAACAAGGTGAGCCAACCTGGCTGGGGTCAGCGGGCGAGGAGAAATCACTGGTGAGGCCGAGCTAAGGGTCAGGTTCCGTTTTGCAGCGCATCCCCATTCGGTCCTCGCCAGCGGCCCAGTTATAGACAGTGGGTGTCCAAAAGGGTGGGAGGGGAGGGGAGGGGAATGCGCGGAAGGCGGAGCTGCTTCGGGGAAGTTTGGTTAGGTTTTGCCCTCGGAGCATCTCTGCCGCTTCCAGTTGGTGGTCAGGCTGCTTGCTTTCACGATAGGCAGCGGCCGTTGGGATATTTTGTGGTGGTGGTGGTGTGATGAAAAGAGGAGGAAAAACTGCATCTGCGCACTTTCTGTCTCTCTAGGAAGTGAGAAAGGAATAACATTCGTTTTCAATTTTGATAGCTTTAGAAGTTTTGTTATTACGTTTACCCCTTGATAACGTACACGGCGTAAAGTTTGCTTGAGATATGCCCACCTCATGTCCCTTCAATGTTTTAGTTAAGTTTTAATTTGGCTTTAAAAGCCCTGCAGAATTTATTCCAATATTGGCCAAATGGATTCATTTGGGAAACTCACATGCCTGAACTGGAGGTCTACAACTGCTGTTTTCCTACAAGGAGCATTTATCTATAATTTAAATTTACAAGGTTATTTAACTTGTGTTTTCTGTTTCAGGAAATAGTAAGCAGTCATCACTATCATAATAGTAGCCAGTGTTAGTGTGTGATCCTCCATGAAGCTTCCCAAGCTATCCAAATTGACTGCCATTGCCACAATTGTAGCAGTGAATCCTTGGGTCTATGTAACAACAACAACAACAAAAATTTCCTTCTGTTGGCCCCAACCTCTCTGCATTTAATTTAAATAATTACACACTGGAAGGAGAAAAATATGTTCATTTCCATGTTATTTATGCCAGACATAGTTCTGTTGTATCCCCTTCCCTTACTTTGTTCCAAGATAGAGCCTGGGTTACTGTAACCCTTCCTCATATATTCCAGTCTCTCTAATCTTTGTTGAACACCAAACCTGTAACATAACCATCCTCATCCACATTTTTTGCACCTTTTCTAATTCTGTAATATTTTCAAAATGTGTCCAAAACAGTAGCTAAAGTGTAGTCTTACTATTAGTTTATATAAAGGGAATATTATATTGATAATTCTATTTTTAGTTCTCCTAAGAACTCCAAGTTGGAATTTAACATTTTTATAGCAGCTGTAAACTTGATTGATATCATCTACCCTGACTCCAAGATACTTTTTCTAATCAGTGACTACTCTATGTATACATGCATTTTTGGAATTTATTTGAAATTTATGTGCCAATATGCACCCTACATTTATTTCTACCAAACTACATTTCATCATTCTGAAGGCCATTCATCCAGATTGGAAGGTTGCTTTTGGAACACATCACAATTACCCTTTGATTTAAAAGCTGATCTGAATAATTTGCTGTGTAATCATTTATGTAGTCAGCATGGTAACTTGAATGATCAGCTCTAATTCCAGATATGTTTTATGAAAATAAAAAGTATCAGTACTTACACCAATTCCTGACTGGAGAAGTATTCCTGGAGAAGTACTTTTCTCCATATCCTTTTTGACACTTTTCAAAGAAGCGGGAATGTTAGACAAGATTTCTCTTTGGTTCCTTTTCAACAAGACTAGTGCTATGTATTATTTTCTCTTTAACAATTCTTTTAATCCCCCCAAACTGTCTAAGTTCCTATATTGCTTCTCAATCTTATTAGAAAATTTGGAATCACATTTTTCCAATCCTTTGTTTAAAAGAATTGTATTATTTTTTGTGAAAAATTGACAGTTTTATTCTTAATTGCTTCAAGAGCTCTTACATACCATCTGGACATTGGAATTTATTTAGTTTTACTTGATCAATTTCGCTTGTAACCATTTTTCCTTAACACTGTTAGTCTTTGTCCTGAGTGTGTATATGTGTGTGTGTGCATGTACATACACACTTACAAACACACATACTTTTTTTTCTCATAGGTTCAGCTTGTTGGGTTGGATGAAGAAAGCTCTGAATTCATTTGCAGAAATACTTTTGATCACCCCTATCCTACTACCAAGCTCATGTGGATACCAGATACCAAAGGAGTTTATCCAGACCTTTTGGCAACCAGTGGTGACTATCTGCGGGTGTGGAGAGTAAGTAGACCATTTAGAAAATAATTCTTCTATGCTTTGTTTTTTTAAAAAACTACAATAGCAGACCTGCTCTCATGAACTACAAAGAAGCATTATACTTAGCATATTCAAGTATAAAAAGTGTGGCTTTTGAAGCATGTAGCTTGCCCTTTTTCATAGATTTCTCAGGATATTCTCATAATAATTGGGATATTAATAAGACCATAGTTGTATCTCAAATATAGCACTGTATTCAACAGACTGATAATGATTCAAGAGATAATCATTTCACATGTAAGCTCTTCAGTTATTATTAAAATGTGAATTCTTCAGCAATTGATCAGAAATATATTACAAATAATCTGAAAATCTGTCTTCCCTAATATAATATATGGTTTTTATTTGGAAATAGTTCCATGCAGAAATGCTTGAAACACTGGGGATTCAACTCCCGCTGTAATATTGAATGCCAGACCTGTAACATAACATCCTCATCCACAATTGGTGATGTGAGGGCAGACCTGGCTTGCATTACCAAAATCTGGGTGTCATGGGGAAAGGGGAAGTTCATCTCTCAACGATCAACTTCCCTACCTCCAGGTTTTCAGTTTGTCAAAAGATATTGGTTGGTGGTAGCTATTGTCAACCTTGAAACACTGTTGGCATCAAGGGATACTACTCTAGATAAACAGATGTGAGAACTTGTTAGTGTGATTATATTTGAAGGAGCCTTTGGGCTAGCTGCTGCTATATCATTCCCTCTGCTGCAAAGCAGGATCCCAACCATGGCTGCCAAACTGGTATTAGGGAGCTTCAACCTTCCTATCCTGCTTGAAGGGTCTAGAGCAGCTCAAGAGTTCTTGGCTGCCATGACAATGCACCTGGCCCAAAATATTAAAGAACCAACAAAGGATCATATGATACATCAGGTTTTTATCTTGGGCCAGACAAAATCTTAAAAGGGGGCAGGATAAAGCTTAGCTCCTTGTGGATAGATCATGATAGCTATAAAGTTTCATGTTGCAACTAACCCACCCGTAATGAAGGAGTTGTTAGATTGGCTTACTCTGTGCAGCAGAGAAGACACAAGGAACTGATGAGCAGCTCAGTCAAGATCGTGGTTGCCCAATGGAATAAAGAAATAATTAGGGTGCTTGACCAAGCTACACTAGGGCAGCCTCTGCCCATATCCACTGCAGCTCCTTGGTTTATGAGTAGCTCATTGATATGGAGCAGCAATAGAGATGCCTAGAACATTGCTGGTAATTGTAATGAAATAAATTGTATTTCATTGTTAGAAATTGAACTTTTCTAGCTAGAATTCAGCTAGCTAGAATTCAGGTACGCTGCTATTCCACATTTACACTAAAATAAAGTGACATATGGCAATAGTATAACAGCGTGCTTTGTGTTATAGTCCTACAATCAATATTCCTATATATTGCTTACTACATTTTTAGCAGTTACATTGGCATGCTTTTATATACCAATATCCCTTCTGTAATTCTACAATAAACATTCCAGGCTTTGTCGGCAGGAGAAAAAGAGTCACCTCCTGCTCTGTACATCATTTTCGGGAAACCTTTGATTTTTTACAGGTAGAAATAGTATTTGGATTCACACACCAAATGTGTGTGTGGTTTGAAGTCCTGTTTGGTTTTGCCATTTTTGTTACATGAATTCATCCACTGTGGTTTTTAAACCATGATTTATGGTTTAGTGGGGGTAATTGAACTCAGGCCATTGTAATTTATTCAATAAACAAAAGCCTTGTTACAAATTGGACTAAAATGTGAAAAGGCTATTACGGACTTTATACATTACGGATTTTATACATTCTCATAACATACCGAAGGAGGCAGCTAGGCCCCTAGGGGAGCCATGGATCACTATCCTTGCAGGAAGGAGGAAGAGGCAGAAAAAGAGGAACAGGAAGAGGAAAAGAGGATGCCATGCTGGGGTTTTCTTTAGGCTGAGTAAGTTTCCACACAAGCCTTCAATTCCAAGTATATTTCTTACAATGAAAGATCTCTGACTAACAAAATGGATGAATTAAGGCTACAGATTGCAAAGACTAAATTCATCAAGAACTGCTGTGTTTTGCTAATCACAGAAACTTGGCTTCATTCACTCAATCCAGATGCAGTTGTTGAGCTGGAAGGCTACTTAGCTCATCAGCAGGACAGGAGTGGAGATTCTTGCAAGATTAAAGGGGGAGGTTTAAGGCTTTATGTGAACAAAAGCTGGTGTATCAATACAAAGACTTTAGATAGCCATTTGCTCTATGGATCTGGAATATATGACTCTTAAATGTAGACCCATATATCTTCCGCGGGAATTCAGTGTGGTTTTGATTACTGCAGTCTATGTCCCACCTGATGCCAGTACTACCATAGCTTTGGGATTCTTATATAACATTGTTAGTAATCAACAGAATAAGTATCCTGATGCTGTGCATATCATAATGAGGGCCTTTAATCAAGCTGATTTAAAAACAGTGCTCCCTAAATTCTATCAGCATGTTAAGTGTGCTACTAGAGGAGCAAACATATTGGACAAAGTATATACCAACATCAAACATGGCTATAAGATTATACAATTACCACATTTGGGACAATCAGGCCATAAGTCTCTGTTTTTAGCACCAGCGTACATTCCTCTTAGGAGACAGGCTCTGCCTATAATAAAGACAGTGAAATCTTGGCCAGAAGATGCTTTCCAAGAACTTCAGGATTGTTTTGAGAACACAAATTGGGTCATCTTTTACCACCCTGACCTAGAGGTGCACACTGCAACTGTTCTGTACTGTATCAAACACTGCATAGATACTATCACTGTGGATAAATGTATTAGGATCTATCCCAATCAGAAACTCTGGATGACCAAGGAAGTCCAGCGCCTCTTGCGTGACAGGACCAAGGCTTTTAGGTGTGGTGATGGGGCAAGATACGGTATTGCCAGAGCTAATCTGAAGAAAGGTATTCGGAAGGCCAAGACTGATTATAAGAGGAAGACTGAGGATAATTGTTATAGCAGTAACATGAGGCAAGTGTGGCAAGGGATTCAACAAATTACAAATCATCAACCGACCAATGTCATCCCTGTTGATTGGCAGAGGAACAGAATAATTTCTTTGCTCACTTTAAAGTGGAGGCATCAGAGACAGCTAAAACACAACTACTAGCCAATTGTAGCCCCCACCTCATTGTGGAGGAACAGGAGGTGTGGAGCATTCTGAAGGCTGTGAACCCTAGAAAGGCTGCCGGTCCTGACGGTATCTCTGGCCTAGTGCTTAAAGACTGTGCTGATCAGTTGGCTGGAGTCTTTACCAGGATCTTCAATCGGTCTTTATCCCAGTCCACTATTCCATCTTGTTTGAAAGCTTCCACCATTGTTCCGCTGCCAAAGAAGATCCCTATCAATAACCTCAATGATTACAGACCAGTGGCACTCACTCCTATCATCATGAAGTGCTTTGAGAAATTGGTCTGCCGGCACATCATTTCTGGTCTTGATAAATATCAGTTTGCATACAGAAAAAATAGATCTACAGAGGACACTATAGCCATCACTCTTCATACTGCTCTGACTCATCTAGAACAGCCGGGGGCGGGGCTATGTGAGGATGCTTTTTGTGGATTTTAGTTCTGCGTTTAACATAATTTTTCCACATAGACTAGTGTCTAAACTTCTGGACCTTGGGATTTCTAATTCAATCTGCCTTTGGATTATGGATTTCCTGTCTGGCCACTCACAGAGGGTCAGACTGGGTAATCATACCTCTTCAGCCCTTATTCTTAACATGGTACACCACAGGGTTGCATATTGAGTACCTTACTCTATACTCTTTATGTGCATGACTGCATTCCCACTCATGCTAGTAATACTATTGCTAAATTTGCAGATGATACAACAGTGGTGGGACTTATCTCCGGGGGGGGAGGGGGTGAGTCTGCTTATCGAGATGAGGTGGACCAATTGCTTTCATTGTGTGGAGACAATAACTTGGTGCTCAACACCAAAAAGACCAAGGAGCTTATAATGGATTATAGAAACAACAGATCAGACATCAAGCCCCTGCTTATCAGTGGAGACCAAGTAGAGCAAGTGGCCAGTTTTAAGTTTTTGGGTTTCTTCCGCATACATTTGAGGATCCACATTGCAGCCCTGGTCAAAAGGGCCCAGCAGAGATTACCTGAGACTTCTCAGAAAAAAACAATTGAATGAAAAAATGCTGGTAACCTTCTACTGCTGAATCATAGAGAGCATTTTAACATACTGCACCTCTGCATGGTTTGCCAATTGCACAGTGGCAGATAGGAAAGCACTCCAGAGGGTTAAGGTCATTGCCCAGAAGATCATTGGTTGCCCTGTCCCCTCTTTGGAAGAGCTTTATAGCTCCCGCTGCCTTAAGAAAGTTCAAAACATTCTCAAAGTTCCATCTCATCGTGGGCACCCTTTTTTTGAACTATTACCATCTGGCAGACGGTACAGAATAATAAAAACAAGGACAAATAGGCTGAAAAACAGCTTCTGTCCCAGGGCAGTAGCTCTTTTGAATTCTGCTGTATAGTGCAGTGTTAATGTGGTGTCGGGGGTTTCCGGTTCAATGTGTGAAGGGTGAAGGATGTGTATTTGTGTTTATTGTCATGGTCATGATGTGCATTGACTATGGTGTTTGATTTCGTTGTACGCAGTGCAATTACAATAAAGTAAAATTAAACTAAAACTAAATATAGCTCAGGGACTTCCCCCAATATGACATACTGAGCAGGGGTAACTTTTTCTCACACTGACTAACAGCTGATTTTGCCACTAAAGCTGGTTATTTGGCAGCTTTGCTCCCTGTTTTCTGAAGGAGTGACTAGGAATGACCCAAGATGACCTTCAGACAATTGTTACACCCACAGAGAAGAGGGGATCTTGAAAACTGCAATTCTTGGTAAGGAGCAATTGGAAGGTCTGGTCTTTTATCATTTTTCCCCTTAGCTTTTTTTTTTTTTAAGTACGCCTGGGTTTTAATTGCACCTCTTAAAGCTATTCTGTCTTCTGATTTACTACTAGTTCATTGCTGATCTTGCTCCTTGCTTGATTGTTGCAACTTTTTTTCTGTTCTTTCATTGTTTACAATTGGAACTCCAAACCACTTTTGCTATAGGGAAATTCACAGTGAAAATACATTTTCTGGCAATGAAAGTCATCCAATTCAGTGGTAGTATTCAAAAAATTTTACTAACGGTTCTGTGGGTGTGGCTTGATGGGCATGGCAGGGGAAGGATACAATGCAAAATCTCCATTCCCACCCCACTCCAGAGGAAGAATACTGCAAAAACTCCATCCCTCCCTACTCCTGGGGAAGATTACTGCAAAATCCCATTCCCTCCCCACCCCACTAACCTGCTTTCCAGCTCCATTCTCCTTTGCAGGGCAATAAAAGAAGACCCAGCCAATCAGCTGGGACTTGGGAGACAGAGAATAGATGGGGCGGGGCCAGTCAGAGGTGGTACTTGCCGATTCTGCGAACTACTCAAAATTTCCGCTAACAGTTCTCTAGAACTGGTGAATACCACCTCTGATCCAATTGGATTTAAAGGTATACAGGACTATATTACAAATTTGTTCTTTTTAGCTCTTTAAAAAAAAACTCTGATCTTTGCTTTTTAAACTTTTGATGGGAAAGTTCCTCTCATGGAGCGGCTGCCTGTCCCATGTGCTCCTTTGTTGCATTTTGGTCGTGCCGGCTGCTCACTTGAGGGTCTCCTCACACTTGCATTCCCTCCCAGCCCTGCCACAGCCGGCCAGGAGGTTGTGAGAAGAGAAGGAGGGAGAGGGGGAAGAGAAGGGAAGCCTCCGCTGTGGCTCACACTCTTTCCTCAGCTAGCCTGCATTTTCAAAAAGAAGAAAGAAAAGGAGTAGCGAAGAGTCCCAAGGAGAACTTGCTGACTTTCCAAGCAAGAGAGAAAAGATGCAGAGACAGAGAGAGAGATAAAGAGATACACACACACACACACACACACACACACACACACATACAGACATAGAGAGATACAGAGGAGGGGGAAAGAGAGATACAGAGAGGGAGAGAGACAGATACAGAGGGGAAGAGGGAGAGACAGAGAGGAAGAGGATATTCTGACCCAGGCTTCGTCAAACTTAATGAAACACAAACTTGTTTTAAAAGCAAAATCTATTTTAATGCAACGCTGGGAATTATTTTCATTCACAGCCACAACTAACTTAAACAGTTCTCCAAGATAAGCACATGCCTATGGAATGCTGCCAAATACCGAAGTCTCCAAAGTAATTATAACTACTAGAAAAAAATGACCGGAATACGCAGAGCTTCAAGAAGGACTCAGAATATATTGAACTGCTTTGCTTCCTGAAAAGCTTTCGTCATTGAGATCTGATTTTATCCCTTATGGGAGGGGCAATAACCTCCCAGCCTTACTCCCGAGTCATCCTTCTGCTTCAGCTGTTCTCGCCTTCTAGCAGCTCTGCGCACACACACACACTGGGAACAGGCTCCCCTGGGTTTTCTGCTTTGCTCCAAAGGCTCTGAAGGCAGCACCCCACTCCCAAATGGTCCTGGCCCCATGCCTGCATCGGATGCAGGACCCTCGTCCAAGTCCTCTCCAGACTCCCTGGCTGGTTCTCTTTCGTCCTCACTGTCTGATACTTCTGCCATCTGCATTGGCTGCTGGCGAACCACAACGGGGGGGGGGGAGTTATACAGAGAGGGAGATGGGGGGAGAAGAGAGAGAGAGAGAGAGAGAAGGGTTTTGTGGTTCCTGGGTTTTCTGCTCTAATGACTGGCTGGGTAGGCGTGGCTAGGGGGCTGTATGTGACTGGGTGGGAAAGAGTGATGTTGAGTTGGCCACACCCACCCAGGTTTTGTGACCTGGTGGTTTTTGTTTTTGTTTTTCTGTGGGAAACAGGTCCAAATGGCTCTTTGAGTACTTAAGATTACAGGCCCCTGTTCTAGGCAATGACTGAAGCACAGTCAAACCATGCACCAGATCTACAGGAATACTCCCCAAACTCCCTGTGGAACCAGATAAAATCAATCAGTGGTGATGATCAATTAGGCTCAGCCTCTCTACAGCAGAGAGCAATATCAAGGCAATCAGAAAGCGATTTGACCAATAACAGGGAAGAAGTGGTAATCTCCATTTCCATTGGGAATAATTTGTCAAGCTATTGCTTTGACAAAATTAGATTTTGTCTATGGTCACCACTATGTGTTAACACTTGACAATTGCATCAGATCCAAGACTGTGCTATTGGTCATGAACTCTCAAACTATTGCTCTTAAACATTGCTCTTAAGAGAAAGCAGTTTAAAGTCCCCTTAGACCATAAGCCTGGGGAAATTCATGACCAGTCAGGCCATAGAATCAAGGAACTTAGGTAGATAGGTTGTTACACTACAGAGATCGGCTACAGTAACAGTAATTCCAATTGCTCTCTAGAGCCCAGCTTAACAAATGGCATCTTATATCCATTACATATGAAGTTGCATCTCTGAACATTACCAGAGTATCTCACATAACATTTGCTATTCTATCATCTCTACTCTGAGCTTTTGCATGAAAGCATTATGCAATAATGTTACTTATGAAAATGTTACTTATTTGCTTCTGGTTGATTTTGCTGATCTGTTTAAAAGAATCAGATAGATCCTGGAAGTTTGATATTTGTCTATATCTCATGAATGGATAGCAGAAATAATATTTATATCTGGGATTAAAAAAACCCCGCAAAAATGTGCTTCAGAAATATTGAAGTTTAAGTTTTTTGTGAGATTTTAAGAAAAGATTGTTTACAAAGAGTGCTTTATAAATCAGAAGTAATTCCACCTTAAACATTAAATTTATCATAATCACTATCAGTAATAACCTGAATATATTGTTGGTCAATGACCTTTAAAATCCATTATGGCATGGGTCCAGGATATCCAAATCTTGTCCCAAAGGGGTTGACATATCTCACTCTAGCAGAAAGGACCTACTGCAAACCCCATTAGCCAAGTTGGTTGGGTCTAGGAGAAGAGCCTTCTCTATTATATCCCCTGCCCTTTGGAACATTTTCTTCCAGCACATAAGATTTACCCCGATTTTTCTGGCCTTTAGAAGGACCCTTAAAACCTGGATTTGCTGGTCAGTATGGGGCCCTGATGGAGAAGCTGTAGTCTGCAGGCACAAGTAGCCAGGATAGAGTTCAAACCTATAAATTGACTTGGCCTGGTCATCTTCTACAGTTGTTGCAGTGACTGAGAAGGCACCACTACTGCTCCACTCTAAACTCAGTCTTTTACTCTATAATTAATTTTAATCAGTTACTTTATAACCAATTTTAATCAGTTTCTATATTTATAATGTTTTTATATATTTATTTTTTATGATATTGTAAGTCACCTAGAGTCACACCAAATGGCAAAATGGGTGGTATACAGGTAATCCTCAACTTACAGCCACAATTGAGCCCAAAATTTCTGTTGTTAAGTGAGACATTTGTTAAGTGAGTTTTGCCCCATTTTATAACCTTTCTTACCTCAGTTGTTAAGTGAATCTTTGCAGTTGATAAGTTAGTAACAGGTTGTTAAGTGAACTTGTCTTTCCCATTGAATTTGCTTGTCAGAAGGTCACAAAAGGGGGTCACTGATCTTGGGACACAGCAGCGGTCATAAATATGAACCAGTTGCCAAGCATCTGAATTTTTATCACATGATCATGGGGATGCAGCAAAAGTCATAACTAAAAAACGGTCTAAGTCTCTTTTTTCAATAGTATAACTTTGAACAGTCACTAAGTAAACTGTTATAAATCAAGGACTATCTATACAAATTTTAATTAAAAAATGAATAAGAAACTTTAAAAAGAAAATCAGATTTAGATTAAATTATAGCCAAGAAGATCTGACATTTTGTCAAAATGATGAAAGCAGCATTGCACCATTATGCAAGTGCCTTTTGCATGTGTAGGACACGACACTGTTCTTGTCATTGGTTGCATTCATTGTTTCTGCTGATAATCTCTAATTAAATCTAAAATTACAAGAAATAAATGTATTCATGCAGTTGGATTTTCTTGTGTGCCCCCTCAAAATGTATTTAAGGGTTCAAGGAGAAATATGACTTGCTATAAGGAATTCCCTCCAACTTAACTAAAAACCTCTCTTGAATTCTGTATTTTAATATGAAGAATCCAATAATTGCAATGGGAAAACTATATATTGTCTCTGCTGTTGCTCTCTGGATGAAATGAAAATACATGCAGAATTATGGAAAAGCATGAGACTTTGGAGGACAAACACAGAATGGCCATTTCCTAGGTTTTAGGGAATCCATATTCTTTTAAATATGTAAACTAACTTAATGTGATGACAAGTATTTATTGATATTTTTTGTTCAGGTGGGTGAAACAGAGACCAGACTAGAATGTCTGCTGAACAACAATAAGAATTCTGATTTTTGTGCTCCACTGACTTCCTTTGATTGGAATGAAGTGGATCCTTATCTCTTAGGTAAGGTCCAAATATTAATGTAGCAGAATGATGATGGTAACATGATTAAACAACTAAAAGTTCTATTTATAAATTTAAATAAGAATTTTTTTGACAGATATCTCAAAAACTAGCCAAAGGTAGACTTTGAATTATTTTCTAGATAAGAAATAGATAATCTTTTGGTGATCAGTGGCCTTTAACATACTGGGTAAAGTGGTTAGCTGCAAATGAATGGAGATATATCATGGATTTAAGTGAAAGGAAGATTTAGAGGAGTTTCTAGGATTTAGGCTTATTTTCATTTGTTCTCAAAAAAAGATGGCAACAATTTTCTGCAATTACGGCCAGAGGAGATCCTAAAAGTTACAGAATAAGATTAAACTAGACTTGGAAGAGCTTTCTCTAGATATTACGACTTTTTTGTCCAACAGTAAAAACTTGTTCTGGCTCTCACCATTGCCATAGTTAAGTGATCATATGGATCATTAAATTTTTGCAAGGGAATATGGACCTTCACAATGTATGTACCTTCTCCCCCCAGCCTCCCCCTCTCCTACAAGTCTTGGGCATTCTCCCTACCCAAACTTGCTAGTCCATTTACTTTTCCTTTCTGTGCAGCTACTGACAAACGTGCTCAGCTGATGCAAGGTGCAGGTGCTATACAAATCTATCTAATGTGACTCTTTCTACCTTTGGAAATGTCACCACATGAGCATCAGCCTTTATTATGCTTTTAAAGCTCTTTCTAGCCTTCAGAAACATTGCGAGGGCTTGTGTTCATCTTATGAAGTTTCCTGACATAGAAGAGCCTCAGTACATTGTGAAATGGTTGCCAGTCATTGTAATGTTCTGAGTTTTTTTCTACTTTCAGAAATATCACATTGTCTAGCTTTCTACAATAACTGTACTTCATATCAGCTGGAGACGCTTGTCAGTACTTGCATGGAAAGGGAAGATAAGTGGACTTACGTGATTGGGCAGGGAGGAGGCCCAGGATTTGCAGGAGTGGGGTATGGATGGGAGGCCTGCACATGAGTGGGTTTAGTCGGCTGAGACTTCTCAGCACATGACAGCAGGAATTTGCAGCACTGCCATGGTCATAAGAGTGGGCATGTTGTTAAGCATCTGAATTTTTGTCACATAACTGTATTGTGGATTTTAAGACTGCAGCAATCAGAACTTCAGGAAGTGTTGTATGTCCCTTTGTTCAATGCTGTCCTAATTTCAAATGGTCACTGAACAAACAGTAAAGGACTACCTACATGTACTTGATTGGTTAAATTGACATGGAGCTGTCCTGTGCAGATACCTTTATCTTTTACTGTTGGCCTTTTTAAAATTACATAACCAATAAAGAGACTTGAAAAAAATTATTCTAACCACTCTTTTCTTTTGGCAATTCCTTGTTGGTGCAATTATGAGCTAGTTAGCAAAATAATTATCAGCTTTTTAAATTGGCAAATATTAAGCAGAAAAATGATTTGTGATTTTGGTGGTCTGTTTTTATAATTGCATAATGAGTCCCTTCAATAGCTAGGACCTTGGTCTTATATTTTTTCTCCCATTTTATTTGAATTATCACTAAGGCTTTAAAATTGAAGTTTATACTAGTGGACTGCATTGATGCATAAAATGAACATATGTAATTTTATTCTGTTATAGATAATTATTGATTAAAATTTACTTTTGTTAATACATTAGTTCAGGTCAAATATTTTGATCATATAGGCAGTCATGATTTAAATGTTTTGACTGACATAGAGGATCCAAGGATTACTATTTCACAAAAGAGTTAATTTTTATAAACTAGTTTACCATTTTACAAAAGAGTTAACAGATATACTGAGGTTGCTTTCTGTAAATTAAAGAGATAGAAGTTCACTTTCTTGAGGTCTAGGATTAGAAATTTTATGTAATGACCCATATTTGTATTGCTTTTAAGAAAAAATAGTTCTAATATTTTTTTTCTTTCCCCTCAAACTATACCAGGTACTTCTAGCATTGACACAACTTGTACTATTTGGGGTTTGGAAACTGGCCAGGTCTTGGGAAGAGTGAATTTAGTGTCTGGCCATGTCAAGACTCAGTTGATTGCCCATGACAAAGAGGTGATGGTGTAATATTTTTCTTTTTCTGTAAATATGTGCAGTTACTAAAAGTTTTTAAAAATCCAGTCTATACATTGGAAATAGTCATCTAGGAGCCAAGGTGGGTTGTGTTGCTGCTATTAGTAATGCATTTATTTTCCTTTTAGTAATTCATTGATAATGGGGAATCAATACAACAAAGTAAAATATTTTGCAAAAGAAACATTCTGCTCAGAAGGAGAGAGTGTTATGCCTAAAGCCCTATTTTGTGGTAAGCATTGTCCTTTTTTTAGGCTAAAGCAAGTAATTTGTTGGACATACCTTCTTTACTCCTGCCTTTGCATGAAAAATTAAAGTGGGACAGGAATCCTTAGTATGGGAAGCATCATATTTTATCACCTTCTGATGTTGGTATCTGAACAGGTCTATGATATTGCATTCAGCCGTGCAGGAGGTGGGAGAGACATGTTTGCTTCTGTTGGTGCTGATGGCTCAGTGAGGATGTTTGACCTAAGGCACTTGGAACATAGCACTATTATCTATGAGGATCCTCAGCACCATCCTTTACTTCGCCTTTGCTGGAATAAACAAGATCCTAATTACCTTGCAACAATGGCAATGGATGGTATGGAGGTGAGACACTGTTCTGTGAGAACGCCTAGTACACTTTGTTTCTGAGTATATAGTGAGGATGGTAAACTCTGCTTTCCAACTACATGGTGAAAGCAATGGGACTACAGTTTTTGCTACATGAAAATTTTCTTACTGGCATTTAGTTCCATAAAGCAAAACAATCAGGTAGACGAATATGTTAATTAGAAGATATTAGCATAGTATAATGAAATGGACAGTAAAAATCCTTATGGTGGTTTGGTGAGATGAGCTAACCTGCCTTTGATTGCTGAAATATTTCTACAAGCAGAACCCATTTTTAGAAATAATGTATTACTTGTGTTAGTTTCTCAATTTAAAGAAATAAATTATATTGATAATCTAATATGTGAATTGTATTACTGAGCAGTTGTACATTTTGTATTCTGATTTGTCATCTAGACTTCTTTGTAAGAAATGTCTATAATCAGGACACACTGTGACATATTTATATTCATTATGAAAACAAATGCATTTTCCCATCACTTGGAATAAATATGTTGACTTGACAACAGGTTTGTAGTATGAATGCTCTGAAGACATAAAAAGCTGATTAATGAAAGGATAAAAATAAAATCTAAAATAATTTATTTAGAATTAATATTTAGAATTATTTTCCCTCTTTAAGGTGGTGATTCTAGATGTCAGAGTTCCTTGTACACCAGTTGCCAGGCTGAACAATCATCGAGCATGTGTAAATGGTATTGCTTGGGCACCACATTCTTCTTGCCACATCTGTACAGCAGGTAAAGATGGATTATTTGTATTCCTCTCTTTTATTCGGGCATTTAAAAAATGATTGGGATTTACTATCATTTTCAAATATGTGAACATAGGATTGCAGTCTTTACATTCTTATTTATTTATTTATTTATTTATTCCATTTATATACCGCCCTTCTCCCGAGGGACTCAGGGCGGTGAACAGCTCATCTAAAAACCCCACAAAGAATACAAAAGTTAAAAAAATATTAAATTTCAATAGGCTGCTTGATAAAACTAACAACCCCCCCCCCCTTAAAACCCAATTTAGAATTAAATATGGAGACCAAATTAAAACCATTTTCTCAGCCCAGGCCGGCCTGCTCAAAGAGCCAGGTCTTCTATATTCTTGTATATAATTTGAAGACTAATAAATAATATGCCAAAGAAATCAAAGGCATGAGATAAGACAAAAAGGAAATATATCTAAACATAATTTTGTCTATGCCATTTCATTGGCATCGGCAAAATTATTCTGGCAAAACTCCTTGCTTCTTCCACATACATTCTCTGATTGTAGATTTCCTTTCTTAAATCAACTCTGTTTTTGTGAATCATTAACTCCATTCAGCCACAACTTTCTTGGTTTTCATCTTCACCTTGACCTATTCACTCTTTCTTGAGATACTGTTTTTGAAAACAAGCAATAGCAATTGCTGTATCAGGACTTATATATTGCTCCCTAGTGCTTTACAGCACTTTCTGAGCAATTTACAAATGTCAGCATATTGTCCCCAACAATCTGGGTCCTCATTTTATCAACCTCGGAAGGATGGAAGTTTGAATCAATCTTAAGCCAATCAGGATTGAACTTCTGGCTGTGAGCAGAATTAGCTTGCAATGTTGCATTCTAACCACTGCACCAAAATTCATTCTCTTTGTATGACCAAATCACCTTAACTTATTTCTTTTGTATTTAGATTTATAGTCAACTCAAATTCATTCAGCACTCACTAATTCTTCATCCTGTCTCTTGTTTTATACAGTTTTTAAATACACTATTTCCACTGCATTCAACTTAATCTAACGCTTCTTCTGATACACGCATGGTTTACTTCTATATAACAGTAGTGGTTGAAGATGCTTTTATGTACAAGCATTTTTATTCTCTAAATTCTTTATTAGTTTTCTAGTAGCATTTGCATATCTTAATATTTTTCTTCATTTAGTAAACATTATACTAAGATATGTACCTTCATATGTTTGCTTTAAATCTCATCATTTGTATATAATTGAAATTATCCATTTTATTTTACTATGTCAAACACAATATAGTCTTCATTGATTTTCAGTTCCATAATTCTGATTGCATCTTACTATCTAACCTACATTTGCTGCAAATAATTTGATTCTCAGCCAGTCAGTTGATTAGTCCTACACATTGGCTTGAAAGAATATTAGCCTTTTTCTCTTTATAGAACAGCTTCAACTTAGAGATATTGGTGGACTTAGTCATATGAATCTTCTGTTTCAAATGTTTCCACAACATTTTTAGGTCAGGCTTCACCTTGAAAGTTAATGCATTAACTTTCCTCTGCTTAAGCCATCATTTTTTGTTGTACAATTTATATGCTGTGGATAGTCTTGTTGCAGGACCCACATTTCCTTGAGCTTCAGTTCATGGACAAATACCCTGACATTTTTCCTTAGAATTTGCTGGTACAATTCAGTATTCATATTTCCATCAATTATGGTAAGCTTATCCTGGTTCAGATATAATAGCAAATTATGCTACTGCCAGCACCATGTTTCACAAATGGGATAAGGTTCTTATGCTGGAAGGCAGTGATTTTCTTTCATCAAACATAGCATTTTTCATTCAGGAATTGAAGTTCTATTAAAGTTCTTTTACATTTTTTCAGTAACCTTCTAACTTATCCATGTGATCTTTCACAAGAAGCTCAGCAATGTACTTTTTGGAGAGTACTAGTCTTCTTGCAACTTGCAAACTTATACCAGGCTAAAAAGGAGGGAACCATGTGTTTTAGTCCCATTTTAGACATGAAAACTAGCTCAGTGACCTACAAAGAAACCTGTGAATCTGAGAGTGGAAAGCATTAGGAAAGAATAAAAGATGAAATGAAAACCTACCTAGATAAAACTTTTTCTGATACTCTTGGTGACTATTAAGTAGCATCCTTCTCTTCAGTAGCATCCTTCTTATGCAGAGCCTTCCAGAGAGGATCATTCTCATTCAAATGGGAGTAAATAGGATTGAGTACATTTTCTACCTTGAGCTAATTATAAAAAATAATAAGGGCAGATTTTTTTTTTAAATTCCAATCTTTCATATACACTATTGTTATTCAGTATTCTCCTGATCATAGTGTCATGAATATTGTCATTAACTATTGGAAGAAAGACATTTAGTTTCTCATATGTTACCCTGGATTCTTGAGACACACCCAGAATATTTGTTCTTGGGATGTGACGTTGGTTGGTCAACCTGTTCTGGGAAATATAAATGGTATTGAGTTGCCTCCATTTGCACATAATCTGCTTGACCTAGTAAAATCTAAACTCTCTATAATCTTTTCCATCCTGATGAACATCAACAACTCTTTAGAGGTCTACGGAAATGTTCAGGTCATGTTATACTTCCACATACCTTTGTTGTGATGATCAGACTTTAATATAAAGTCCGTATACCCAGAATTCTGTTGTTTAAATAAGGTATGACCTCCCAGTCTCACAGTTTATTCTCATTCTTAGACTGAAATATCTGACTCTACTTTCCACTTCAAATGAACTGATAATCTTATATATTCACATAGTTTTGCCACACATTAATATGTAATTTTTGACTTTGTTTAATTGAGTTTTCTTTATCTGGTTTTAGGACCTGTGTGGAGAATAGGTCACTTTTTAGATGATATATGCAAAAATATTGAAAATGCAAAAGAGTTCACCAACTTGCAAGCAACTAAGTATTTCTCTCTGCCCCCCCCCCCCCCTTTTCCTGTTTTGTCTGCTGGATCTATGCAGGGGAACATCAACCTAGCTTGATTCTGGGATGCTGTGTGTCTGGACCAGACACTTTCTCTTGGCCTCTGGAAGGGAGGCCCAAGAGAAAGCACCTGCTCCAGGCACAAGTCTTCCAGGAATCTCTTTAGTGTTCCTTCTCTCAAGAAGTCTGGTCAATCTGAGTGAAGGAAAATGAAGACGGGCAAACTGATGGTGATGTGAAAGTCAGTCCCATATTCCAGAGTTGTAGTAGCCACAGGACTGGCCCTTTGTTCATCCGGAAGCACCTGCTACGGAATGACCAAAGGGTCAGTCCTGTGACAACTATAGCTCTGGAATATAGGACCAGCCCATCTGGAGAGGGAAGGCAGTACTCTGGCTGAATGAGGAGGGATGGGCAAGTGGGGGTTGTCCTGGGGGGCAAAGTTGGGAATTGTGGGCAGAGCGAAGGAAAAGGAGGGGCCTCTCATCCTTTGGGGGAAAGAGGGTGGACTTAATACTGCTGGGATTCAAAAGAAGCCACATGGTGCCTGGAGGCTAGGAAGGTCTGGATGGGGAGGAACCAGCTCCCTCTCAAATGGAAGAAAAGCAGAGCCCCCCATCTGGTCTCATTTTCATATCTCCCCGAAGTCAGAAGAAACCTCCCTCCTTCATCAGGTGTGGCTGCCTGGAGTTGGGGGAGGGAAGGAAGGCCGGGCTGCTTCCATGCCTCCCCCCACTTACACTTTCCAGACAGAAGAGTGGGCGGTGGGGTGGGTGCTGAGCTGCCTGGGGCAACTGTCCCTGGAAGCAGAGGCAGAAAGGGGGCTTTGCTCTCCTTGGGGGACAGCGCCCCTCAGCTGCCTTGGGGGTGCTTCTTAGCCCGCAGAAGGACCACCACCTTCAGTGATTAATTGGGGAGAAAGAGAGAGAGAGAAAGTGGGGGCAAATTGAGAGAGCTCAGATCTGTGGCTGAGGAAAAGCTCTTGGCAGTCTTTTAGTCCAGCCCCCTGCTCAAGCAGGAGAATCTGCTATTTCAGATAAATGGCTGTGTAGTCTCTTCTTAAAAACCTCCAGTGATAGATCAGCCACGATATCTGAAAGCAAGTTGTTCCACTGGTTAACTGTCCTCACTATTAAGCAGTTTCCCCTTAATTCCAGATTGCTTCTCTCTTTGATTAGTTTCCAACCATTTCTTATCCTGCCCTCTGGTTCTTTGTAGAATAATTTGACCCCCCTCTTCTTTGTGGCAGCTCCTCAAATACTGGAATACTGCTATCATATCACCCCTAATTCTTTTCTTTAGAACAGCCAAACCCAAATCCTGCAGCTGTTCTTAACATCTTTTTTGTAGTTTGGTGACCAAAATTGGTTGCAGTATTCCAGGTGTAGTCTTATTGGGCTTTTATAAAGTGGTATTAGTACTTCACATGATCTTGATTCTATGCTGAGCTTGTCTTCTGGGTTGTTGGCTATTCCTGCCAGTTTAGTGTCATCTGCAAATTTGTTGAGTTCCCCTTCTATTCCCTCATCTAAGTCATTTATGAAGATATTAAAGGGTACTGGACCTAGGATGGAGCCTTGTGGTATCCCACTACTTAACTTCTCTCCATGTGGATGTAGTTATAAAGTAGATGAATAGTCAACTAGTCATAAATGAAAAGATAATAAAGCTTTAAAATCCAGGCATGCTTAGGAAAAACGAACAGTTAAAGAGAGAAGATGGTATAAGACCCAATCTTCCGATTGCTCTTTATCAAGAATTGCAGTCTTCAAGATCCTCTCTTCTCTGTAGGTCCAATTGTCCAAAGGTCTTCTTGGAGCCTTTGTAATTTCTTCAGAAAACAGGGAGAAAAACCGCCAAATAACCAGCTTTGTCAGTGAAACCAACTATTTGGCAGGAGAAAAAGAGTGAGACCATCTTGGGGAAAGTTTAGCAGCACTAATAACTTGATTGGTTTCTTTCTATAGGTTTTATACACACCTCTATCTGTTATTTTTGGCCCTTTTTGTATGTAATATATGTATTTTTTCTCCTTTACTATGCTATATACATCTGTAAATCAGAATGATTCTCTTTCTTTGGCTTTTACTAATGTGTCTGACATTAGAGACTAGTTGCATTCAAGATAGTAGATTTTATTAGTGTGCATTGAGCACTGACTCCTATCACTTTATGCTATCCTTCAAGTTTTCTCTAGAAAACCCCTGAATTTAATGCTAAGGAGCTCGATTCCTTTTTATGATCTCTTTTATATAGATTTACATCAGATCCAACTGCAACAGTCATGACTAACACCAGTCTTTTAGCCACACACTGAATTCACTATACATTGATCTTTTCCCTCTTGTTCCTTATATATAGGTAAAACCTCTGAAAAATAAGACTATACTCTGTCTTGCTAAGCTCCTGCCCAAACACTGGAAAGTCTTCTATATAGAAAACACATCTTTTCTGGACAGAAAAATGTTAAGATGCACAACAACATCAACCTCACTAGCATTTTTGACAAGCTTAACAATGCACCTAATTTCTCTTCTAGCAGTAGCACCAGGCAGATACTTCACCACCTTCAATACTTCCACATACATTCCTAAATAGATATCTCTTAGAATTGAGTCACTAACCAGAAGATGACTTCTTTTTAGATACTTTAGTCAGCACACATGACTGATTTGCAACACCTGACGCAAACTTTCCCTTGTCCAAGACAATATCTTTTTCACAGACCACAATTCCCTATCCAGTTAAATCATCATCATCACAAACAGCTAAACCTGCCATCTTATTCCTATTAAGTTCAGCAGCACACTATAACTATTACACAGGGACACACCAAAAGCATCGTGTTCATGGTCTGCATCTCTCACTCTGACAGATCCCATAGTTGTCCATATCAGGGCTCACCAACCTTTCGGACCTCAGGGACCACTAAATTCATAATTTTAAATCCCACAGACCACTAATATAATCTGCCTAATGACCAGCTGGGTGGGCGTGGCTAGATGGTCATGTGACTGGGTGGATGTGGCCAACTTGATGTCACTCATGTCGAAGGACGCCTTGCCAGCCTCTCCTCACCCCTCCCCTCCCAGCCACTCCTTGCCTGCCTGCACAGGCTCCTTAGGGCCCCAACAGGAAGCAGTTGTTGGAGCTAAGCAGCCACCATGAGAAAGAGTTGGTAAGCTCAGTTCAAATTGGATCTGACCGAGAAGGAGGCTCAGCAGAAGAAACTCACTGAGGACTACAAGCATAGGTTTTCCAAACAGAGGGAAGGCGTGAGGGAGTGCAAGGCCAGATACTGGCTCCTGGAGGCTCAGTGGGCTGAGATGGTCACCCAGTTCCAGGCCATGATGCAATCCCACTGGAACAAGCCCTCTGGCTCTATATACCAGTGGCACTTCCCATCTAGCCTTTGCCCAAAGCCCCGCACCAGGAAGCTGAAGCAGATCCCAAGTCAGAAGTTCTGCCCCCCCGACCCGCACAAAAAGACCCTGAAGTGGGGAGACTCTCTGCAGCAACACAAACATTCATTGCACAGGGCTTTGAGGACCCCTGATTTAGTGCAATATAAAAAATGCAAATTTTTCTGCGGACCACCAAAATTTTCTCATGGACCATTATTGGTCCATGGACCATTGGGTTAGTGACTGCTGGTCTATGTGGCCTTTCTCCTGAAGGGTCTGTGTGGAAGGGGGTGCTGATAGTGGGACAGCTCAACAGAACATACCAGCTGAGTCAGCTGCCAAATTTCAGCCTGAAAAGCAGAAACTAAACATTCTGGACAATCAATCTGTCTATGTAAACTCACAATCTGCACACGAATAGGAATGGTATCCAAACTTAAAAAGAATACCATGAAAAACAGCTGCAAAACAAGTGTTGCACTGAATTAATCCAGACATCCTAAAAATAAAATTGCAACCATACAATTACTTACCACAGTACCAACTACTGATGTTTTTGAACTACTGATGTTTTATAACTACTCTTTCACTTATATGCTCACTTCTAGACAGATGATCTCACAATGAGTAATTTCACAGTTACTCATTCCAACTTGCTCATTTTATATCACCTAACAGAATTATTTTTCCCTTGGATAACATTCATTCACAGTGTTTCATTTTTCCCTAAATCTCATGGTGTTTTTATTATCACTCCCACAATATAGATGGCAGTATTTTTTGACATACATCATAATCTTATAAATATTAATTAAGCCTGTAGTTTCACTTCCCTGTTTGCGTTATTGTCCTCTAAAAAATTAGTTTGCCTTCTTTCAGATTTTTTTGTATCATTCGCCTTTGCTAAGTTTTATAGGCAGACAATGTATGTTTCTTTACTTCCTTCACTAATGCTCTTTACCATTTATTCATTTTATATTCTACTTTGCAGTCTTCCATGTATCATGAGCATCATTAAAAGTACCCATATATATATTGATTTTCATTTCCAAAGGTGGCTTTGGCTGTCAGAACTTCATATAATGCATTATAATGTAGATATAGTTTATCTTACCAGCCTTACTTATACTTGTGCAGCATGCAATATTCCCTCATAATAGTAAAGAAAATACTGATCAATTTTGACATATTTGGGGTAGAATGCCAAGGGTACAATCAAAGCCCATTTTACTCCAACATGCTAATACTATTCTCTGCAAGCTAGCGTGCTGATAGAGGGACTATCTTGTAAACCAACAATAACGTACTAATAAAGGAGAATATTTGTAGCTCATGGTTGATATGAGGGGTCCTTGGTGCTTTCTGAGCTTGGTTGTTTTCTTGCAGATATTTCATTACCCAAATGAGGTAACATCATCAATGCTAATAAGGAGTACTGTTTGCTGTCAATTTATGTTTGAATGGCTTGCCTGTCGGTGTTGGTGGGGGTGGTCTTTGGGCTTGTTGTTGGCTTCTTTGGCAATTTATTGACTAGCAAAATACATCCATGAACACCCACTACCAGTTAGAAGATATGATGAAAATTCTTTAATTTCACAACATATAGACAGATTTAACCATAGTTTCAACTAGGAAAATGTGGTCAAGCCAAGTCCAAAAACACCAAGGAATTTCTAGAAGCCTGGCATTCTGCTAAGTCAGCCATTAATAGACACATATACATTCACAACATTTATAGACTATGCAAAAAAGAATTAAAAAGACCCAAGCACCTCTTCACCAACTATTAGCACCCAGATCTGCATAGATTAACTCCAAAGATAACAGCAGACCATCAAACAAGTAACAATACCCCAATCAAAAAACATGCAGCAAACAGCCCAACCAAAGACTCTCTAAAACCACCCCCACTAACACTGACAGGCAAGCCATCAGAATATAAACTGACAGCTAATAGCACTCCTTACTGGCATGAATGATGTTAACTAGTTAGGGTAATGAAATGTCTGCAAGAAAACAAGCAGAGAGAACCAAGAATCTCTTAACAATAACATATATGTATTGATGTACACTAAGAATGTCTATTTTTTATTGTTCTAAAATAAAAATGAAGTGTTACGAAGCAATTTAATTAATATGATTTTATCTTGTAAAAATGTTTAAATATGTAGTCACCGACAAAAAATATTTTTCAAGTTTAGCCAGATATTGTCACACATATTTGATAGTAATGTCACCCATGACTTCTCAAGGTTTTTTTCCTCTATTTTGGAATACATGGATAAATAAATTATCTGCAAAGAAAATTTAACAAAATCTATATTTCATTTGACAGCGGATGACCATCAAGCTCTCATTTGGGATATCCAGCAAATGCCTCGTGCCATTGAGGACCCAATCTTGGCTTACACAGCAGAAGGAGAAATTAACAATGTACAGTGGGCATCAACCCAGCCGGACTGGATAGCCATCTGTTATAACAATTGTCTAGAAATCCTGAGAGTGTAAAAATAACTAGGCTATGGGAAATAATGAAGCAGATTGGTAGTTTTTCAGTCTTCTAAAGTTAAGAACAAAGCTGCATTGAAACAGTGTCACTAGCTCTTATTAACTTCTTCCAGGAAGACTTACAACTGGAGTTAATGAGTATATATGATGAACTTCTTACCCATCATTTCCCTCTCTTACCATCCCCACTCCATGCCAATGACTAAAAAATGCAGGGATATCCTTGATGTTTTAGATCATCTCAGATTTTATCAACATGCTCAATTAAAGTTATGTATATATTATGGCCATTTGTGTTGAGCATTTTTATTGCAATGGCACTGAATGCCAATTAACATTCTACCTGAAATAATTTGTTATAGATGCCTAAAAGCTATTCATTGTTATAGCAGTCAAACAGTACTTTTTATTAAATATTCTTTTTCCTCTCCCTCCCTGGTTATAGGCAATTTCTTTGATACCAGTTATGAGGTATCATAATTATCAGTTTGTAAGGGCTTCTGTGTAACTAAGCTCTGCTTTTGTTAAAATTGTCCTTTGCAGGATTTGTTGGAGGATACATTTTACTCCTGCAAAAATATCTTAGATTGAAACTTTAATTTAATATGCTACATTAAATAATCATCCATATGTTGTTGTCCCTTCTCTACAACTAAACACTCTTCAAAAGTAATTGAACTGTAGGTATAACCTGTGGGTATTTGGATACATACCTAGTATCTGAGTACAAAAGTGCATCTAGTTTTAAATTGTATATGTGTGTGGCCCTTATAACTATATATTATTTACTAAAATGTAGGAACCACTTCAGCAACAAGTGGTTTTTACAGTTCTAATAGATGAGCATTTTCCTGATGAGAAGTTTTGCTTAAACTTTCAAACAGCAGTTTTTATATCATTTTTCTTAACAGCGATACAATTATGCAAAACAAACAAAAATCTTTCCATAAGGCAGCAAAGCTTTTACACATACTAAAATGTTGAGAATTATATGTTAACATGGAATGGTACTTTTTTCTGAAAATATGAAAAATGATAAGATAGATGCAATTTACAGAACTTCAAAATGTTCAAGCATTTTGTGTATATTAATATGCTGCTTATTATTCCCATATCAAGCTGCTTTGATAGTGTCACCTGTATATGTACGATAGCTCTTCTCTGATATACCAAAATGAGTGTATTTATGATTGATTCTTCCTCCTTCACAAAGGAATAACTTATTTAGATTTCAGAGAAGAGGTCATAGTTTCATATCAGACAGCATTTTTCCACAGTAACTTGAGGGAGGTATGATCAGAAAGTAATCACCAATCGTGTATATAGTAAGATCAGTTGTGACAAGACTATTAATTATTTGGCTAATATGTGAGTATAGTACAGCTGAAAGAAAAATATAATTGATATATACATACTTAAACTGGTCTAAGCACCATGGGCATAAGATGTATCTATTCAAAGGAGCCAAAACGCAGATCTAACATGCAGTGTTGGATTGTCAAGTGATGAATATGGATTTGTGATATCCGTTTTACAAGGAACAATGTTCTTATTGTATGGGATATTAAATAATATGGGCTTTTGTTTTTACTACCAATTCTGAACTGTAACATGTTATGTATCCCAGTGTGATGATTTCTTAAAGGTGTGAAATTTGTAGCATGACTGTATAAAGTTCCAAACTTCTTGTTCTTTCAATGAGCAATAGCACTGATTTATGTTCCACTCCCAAGTATTGCATATATTTTCTAAACCAATATTGTTAGGCAAAATTGTTACTAATCTTTATGTGGCAGACAATGGTTAATATTGCAATATTTTGATTTTTATGGAAAAATACATGAAATGGATTTTATCTTGATTTAGGACACCAATTTCTGAATTGTATTGACATGCTGTACAAATTTTAAACAGTTTTTTAAAGAGTTTGAAGTAGAATGCTGGAATTTTTAAATTGTCAATCTTGCTTCCTCTGCATATTTTGGTTTGTTCCATTCCTACTTCCTTATGTGAATTCTGCCTTTCTTACGTTTTAATAAAATGGAACATTTCTAAATTATTCATGATGGTATAAAGTGAAAAAAGACATTAAAATATGTATAACCATTTTATTTGCTGAAAATGTGGTTTTGGGGTGGGGGGAGAAACAGTATAGAACACAGTATATAGCTATTCAGAAATAGGCCAACATCATGAAAGTTATATTGAATATAGCTGCGTAAATAAAAGTTGAAGTTTTAGTAAAGCTTTTTTTTAACCTTAAAAATAGAACTATTCCTGACAACCTAGTATCATGTTAAGATTCAGACTCAAATTGGTAATTGAGACAAAATTATAGACATTTGCTATGGTGGAGATATTAAGAGATATACAAATCTACTTGAAATAAGGTTTTAAAAATTTCGTTTGAATGATAGGTTATTTTATCTCTACCAGAAAATCCAGCTTCAAAGGAATTTTTGTCACTGAATTTTTAGGCCAAATTTTATTAGCACTGATATGTATATGCATAAAAATTATTTTTTCTAAAAAAAAGTGCTAAAGACCTAAACAACCAAAACATCAGAGAGCCTCTGTGGGTTGCACATTAACAGAAAATTGTTTAACCTGGAAACTTCTATGATCTTTATTTCTTTTAGGTTGTTACATGGTTTTCTCTGGCTCTGGTATTTTCAAACATCTGCAACCTATTGAGACTTTCAGTTAAAAACCATTGGATATCCGTCTTACAATCATTTGGATAGCTTCATTCCCAACATAAGCAAATAGAAAAGGGTTTCCAGGGTAACCAATGTCTTAGTGATCATTGTGCACTTTTGACTTATTTCTGCAACATGAATACAAGGATAGATTACTAAGGGAGGATTTCCTAAATATCTGCATATCCAAGAGAGAAAAGGTGGGATATAAATCTAAAAAATAATACCAAAGTTGATTAAATGGTACAACTTGAACTACACTTAAGTATTCTGAATTGAATTGATTCTACATCGCTTTTTTTGTGTCAAGGGTGATCCTTAAAATGCTGTTCTGCCAGGCAGTGTGTGTCCCTTAAAGTTTCAGTACCATAGTCCTGCACGGAACACATTTGGAATGTTTGGTGGTAGAAGTCTAGCTCCTGCTTTTTTTCAGGTTTGCAGCTTAGTTTTTTATTTTAAAATATATCCGAAAGCAAAGCCAAGAGAGTAAAGAAATAAAGGAGAAAAAATAGAAATAAAATTATGAGCTATATAAAACTGATTAAAACTTTAGTAACATTAGATTAATACGATCAGAATCCTAATCCGTGAAGTTTGCATTCAAGAACTAATTTAAGTGTTCATAAGATCAAGATCGTCCTCTGAGAATTCTCAAAGGTGATTTTTCAAAAGACAACTGGACTGTTTTTCCTTCAGGAAGAAGTTTTGTTTCTCATCCAAGAAGCTTCATCAGTTGTGACTGGATGGTGGGACGAACGGAAGGATAGGTTCTTGTAGTCTGCAAGTTTCTGGAAATTCGTTCATACTCCCGCACCATTGGATGGTCATCCCAAAGTGACCGAGAATAGACACTCCTCCGAGAAGAGTTTCCCACAAGTCCGGATTACTACCTACAGAACGATTGACAGAACTACCCCTCACTCGCTCCTGGTACAGTAATTGGCAGCTGAAAAAAATTAGTAGCCCCGCCTGTTTTTTGGGAATGCGCACGCGTGCTTTTGCGCCGCGAGGGAATTCTTTTTAGCGTCCACCGAAGGAACTGCGCGTGCGTGGGCGCAAGAGACTTGCATAGAATTTCAGCGCGTTTCTGTCGCTGAAGGAAGAAGTAGGGTACATCGACGGAAGGCGAGCGGAGGAGGAGCCGCTTGTTTCGGGCCTTGGGAAGGAGGTGGCTGAAGCGGGTACCTGGGCAAAAGCTTTGGTATGAGGAGGAAGCGGCGGCGGCGGCGGAGGTGGCTGCTGTGAGGGCGGAAGGAAGAAGAGCGGAGCCGGAGAAGGGAGAAGAGCCGAGTGACCGGTACACCTTTTCCAGCCCCGCCGCCCCGACCGCCAAAATGGGTAAGGGAGAGCTGACCGATCTTGGCGGAGGGTCGAAGCGTCTGTTCAAACCCGCTAGATAAAAGCTGGGTGTTGACGTCAAAAGAGACAGTTGATAATGATTTGGCCTTGCTGCTGGCTGTGCGTCTTTTTTTCTGCGGGAGAAAGTTTGATGATGATGATGATGATAATGACGTGATCTAAATGTATAGCTCTGCCTGAAGCACTCGTAAACTTCGGGAGGCTCACAGAGTGCTGCTGCATACTGATGATTTTGAATGACAATCTTCGGTTTTTAATTGCTGTCCAGGGTTTGAATTGTGCATGGAGGGAAGTTTTGCTGTTGGGGGTGTTGCTGAATGTTTGCAATATTCAGTATATTCAGTCAAGGCTTGTAGGTTAGTAGCTTTAGAAAGTCTTTGGAAAATTGCAGTGGGCCAGATTTGGATTTGTGCTAGCAATCCAAAACCCATTAACAAGAAACTGATGCAAAAATATCTTTGGTGCTTTTTAAACTTGGGAGTTGTTCTCTGTCTCATAACAGAATCAAGTTCATGATCCTTCCACCCAAAAATACATGCCAGATTCTCCTTTTCTGAAATCTATTTTTGACAGAGAAAATATTTTCTCTTTTTATTGTTGAAAAAAATTGAGTATATGGAAATAACCCAGAGATCTACTGACATATCATAAATATCTGCCCTGTTTCATCTATACATAGGCACTGGGATATGGATGCTTCAGTTTTCAGAAGAGCAGTTCTGCTTGTTTTCACATTCAGTGGTTTAAAAAAAAGAGTTTATAATTTTTCTTTGATGGGGATCTGTTTTATTATTGAAATGTTCAATGACTAAATGAAGTCAGACATCAGTAGTTGCTAAGGCATTCCTAGCACACCTGTGCTAGCATTTACAATTTCCCTATATTAGCTAGAAATAAATTGGATGAAATCTCATGAAGTAATGACATTCTCCATATCCTGACTAATTTTATATTATTCTCCACCTAGTTATTCTTTCTAAATAAAAAAGGGAAATGATTTAGTTTATATAGATGTGACTTCAGTCCCAGAATGACTTTGTGTGTCCTTTGTACACCACCTCCTTTCACATAGTGATCTTTAACAGCCAAAACTCACTCACTCGCTTTCTCTCTCTCTCTCTGTATATACCTGTATATACACACACACACACATACATGTGTGTGTGTGTATATACACACACACTCACATACAGTACATTCAGAAAGTACTCATATCCCCTTTTATCAATTTTGTTATGCTGCACCCTACAGTTTCTACAGTTGTTGAAATTCATTTTTTTTCTCTCATTAATCTACACTCAGTATCCCATAATAACAAAGTGAAAACAGAATTTTAGAAATTCTGGAGATTTATTTAAAAGAACAAACTGAAATATCACATTGGCATAAGTATTCAGTCCCTTCACTCAGTACTTTGTTGAAGCACGTTTGGCAATAATTATAGCCCTGAGACTTTTTCGGTACAATGCAACAAGTTTTCCACAGCTGAATAGGGGGGTTTGTGCCATTTTTCCTTGCAAATTCTCAAGCTCAGCCAGATTGGATGGCTACTTGCAGTATAAAGCCATTTTCAGATTCTTCCATAGATATTCAATAGGATTCAAAGTCAAGGCTCTGGCTTGGCCATCTTAGGACATTCAAACTTGCCCTTAAGCCACTCCTATGTTGTCTTGACTGTATGCTTAGGATATTTCTCATGTTGGAAAATGAACCTTCTAAGATACTGAGCACGGTGGAACAAGTTTTCATTGATATCCCTGTACTTTGCTCCATTCAGCTTTCCCTCAACCCTGACCAGTCTCCCAATCCCTGCTGCTGAAAAACACTCCCACAGAATGATGCTGCCACCACCATGCTTCATTGTTGGGATGGCATTAGGCATGTAATGAGCAGTGCTTGGTTTAAAATTGTGGCCAAACATTTCAATCTTGATTTCATCAGACCAGAGAACCTTGTTCCATACAGTCTGAGAATACTTCAGATGCTTTTTTGCAAATTCTATGCTGACTTTCATGTATTCATCTGAGGAGAGGCTTCCATCTAGCCCAGAGGTGTCAAACTCAAGGCCTGTGGGCCGGATCTGGCCCCATGGGACCATCCTGGAAACAGTGAAGGACTAGCCCATGGTGCCTCTGCCAGCAAAAATGGAGCTTGAGAGGGACGCACATGGCCCTTCCGAGTTCCATTTTTGCTGGCAGAGGGCTGCAGGAGGCCATTGCAGCCAAAATCCCAGGCCACCACAGATGTCCCTGACACAAGTGATGTCAAGCTGGCCACACCAATCCCAGCCATGCCCACCCAGCCCCCTGAGATCAAACACAACCCTGATGCAGCCCTTAATGAAATCGAGTTTGACACCCCTGATCTAGCTACTCTGCCGTAAAGCCCAGATTGGTGGAGAGCTGCAGTGATGGTTGTGCTTCTGGAAACTGTCCCATCTCCATATAGGATCTCTAGAGCTCAGTCAGAGTGACCATCAGGTTCTTGATCATCTTTTTTACTAAAGCCTTTCTCCCCCGATTGCTCAGTTTGATCAGGCAACCAACTCTTGGAAGAGTCCAGGTTGTACCAAACTTCTTCCATTTGAGAGTTGTGGAGGCCACCGTGCTCTTTAGGAACCTTCAGTGCAGCAGAAATTTTATTGTAGCCTTCCCTAGATCTATGTCTTGCAATAATCCTATGAGTCTGCAGACAGTTCCTTTGGCATCATGACTTTGCTACACTCTTAGTATGCATTGTCAGCTGTGATGCCTTCTACAGAGAGGGTGTGGCTTTCCAAATCACATCCAATCAATTTAATTTACCATAGGTAGACTCCAAGGTATAGAAACCTGTCAGCAATGATCAAGAGAACTGAGAAGCACCTGAGCTAAATTTCAAGTGTTGTTGCAAAGAGTCTGAATACCTTTGCCAATGTGATATTTCCATTTTTTTCTATTTAATAAATTTACAGACATTTCTAAAATTTTGTTTTCACTTTGTCATTATGGAATACTGAGTGTAGATTCATGAGAAAAAAATAAATTTCAACAACTGTGGAATTATTTGCAGTGGCTTTGGTTTTGTTTTTTGCCTTTGCCTTTACTATCGAATTAATGTTTTCTTAGAGCTAGCTAACTGATAGGAATCCACTTATCTCATAATCAATGCCTGTACACATTCTGTTTGTAAAGTTGTGGTGAATTTACTTCCAGTTTGCATCATTTAATCTTATCAATCCCCTTTTGAATCAATCCCCTTTTGTTAGTATCAGGGCTGGTGATTGCTTAATTTTTTTCAGTCTAGCCATTTCATTAGCAAGAATGGATAGTGTTCCTGCTGCTTTTGCTTAGAATAGATGAGGTGATGGCACAAAGCACTGGAGCAAAGTTATGTTTTATAAGCATTATTGCTCAGGGCTGAAAAGCCATTGTGAACTCTGCTACTTTTTCTAGGCGAACAGAGCACTGATTGCAACTACCTACCTGGATTGCCTATCCAGTATGTAACTTACTCTCAGTTTTAAAATTATTTGCTATAGAAATTGGAGAGCCTACATGAGTGGACTACATAGTTACATCTTCTTTTGTAACAGGTAGCTTTTGTTTTGTTTTTGAAATGCATTTAAAAAAATATTCCCAGACATTTTTTCTATAAATTAGATGGCAAATATACTTTCTATACTTCTGATAGCACTATCCTTTCTATACTTCTGATCTTGGAGTGAAAACAAGAGACTTTTAGCACAGGTTCCCAGTGTTTTTTTTTTTTTTAAGGAATCAGCACTTTAAACAATTTCAGTTTTCTCTTCAATTCAATTCAGATTGTTCAGATAAATATTTAATGGGGCTATTTGTTTTAAATTCAAAATAATTTTTCCCGTTTTATGCGTAATTTTATATTTTTTTTCTACAGTCATTTAATCAGTTATTAACTCATTCTAAGTTTATTTAGGAATATTTGATGAAGCATTTTGTCAAAGATCTTTAAAAATCAGACTGCAATATTGTATGCTACATCAAGTCCGCTACATTTTTCCTCATAGTAATTGATGTAATCAAACAAAAATTTAATAACTTAGAATTTATTTTATAGAAACTACGCTTATTTTCCTGAAGCAAGACTTTTCTTCTGTGGTGTGATCTTTGTTTTTTAATCATGTTTTCCATGTGAGACAGTATCTTGTCTAAAATTATTCTGCCCCTTTTATTAGACTAGAGAGAATAAAGTTCTTAAGATTCTGATTCTACAAGAAAGTACTTTCTTGAAGATTACTTCTGAACTGATACACGTTTGCAGCTATGTATCTTTCAATCTGGCCTTTTATTCTAACCACAAGAATTCTGCTGATAAATGTGCACTTTATATTTGTACTAGGAGAAAATATAAATATTTGAATGTGATTGTTTGCCAAGCATTGAATCTAAATGTTAGCAGAAGAACTGAATACACAAGTAGATAGCTACTTGTATGTATTCAGTGGTTTTATGTTTTAATTGAGCCTCATTGCAGATTTAGATGGCATCTCTTCCTAAATTAAATCTAATTGATACTTGGAAACTATTTAACCAAAGTTGTTTTCACTATTGCAATAAAAAATAGCAAGATCTTCCCTTTTATTCCAAAAGTACCTATCGGTTTTTGGATCTGTCTGATTTCCCTAATTTTATCTATTACTTTTTTTGATAATTTGGGCTTCCCAAGGTAGTGAGCTTCCATGGCTTCCAGTGAGCTTCCATGGCCAAGGTAGACTTCAGCCTATGTCTTCCTGCCTTTACTCCAACATATGAACCACTACCAATGATTCTCAAATAAGGGATGTCAACATTTGCTTTTTTCTCTCTCTTAAGAATTGGAAAGAAAATGTAGTGTAGAATGATTTGGCCATGTAGCAGCATCTGACTGCCTATGAATTCTATATAACTTATATCAGTTTTTATTTAATTGCTCATATTATTGTTTTCATCAGTTTTTGTTTTCATAGCAACAGATCTGTGAAAACCTGTATAAAAGAGGATATGTTCCTATTTGCTATCTAGAATTTTTTTCTTTTTTAATTAAATCCAAAAAGCAAAGAAAAAAGAAAGCTAAAAGCAGAAACAAAAACACATAGAGCTTATATTTAGTTATTATATACCTGCATATATAAAGTTGTACAATAAATATATCAATAAATGAAATCCATAATTATAGTCATCTATAACTAATCTACATTAAATATATCTCTGTTTTTGGATTCGATACACAAAACTGTTGACTTACAGTATTTGTCTCCAATTTTCAAATAATCCTTATATTCTGGAGCAGAATGCAACTTTGGATGGCAGTGAGGCAGCAATTTCTTATGAGCTTCTTGTGATATTTAATTTATCTATTTTTATAAATATCTGTATATCTTAGTTTTCATCTTGTTTTATTTAATAAACCATTTTCTGTGAGAAATATTCTAAATCTAAACACCAACTTACTGAAGTCTTCAGATTTGATATATTGACATTAAAGCAATAGGGAAGAACAAGAAATGCAACAGGACAAATATCATCTATCTAAACCAACAAAGTAATCTAAAATTGATAGCTACATGATAGAGAAGAAAATATAAGTTAATAACAAAAATATAATAATAACAAAATAAGTATTTTCTCTTTAATTCCTACATCTATTGATTATAATATATTGAACTGGGATTTAGAAACAAATTTGACAACAACTATTAGAATACTTTGCATGAGAAATTGAATCATCTGATTGGATTCCTGATTTGTATTACTCTCCCTTTAATACTTCTCTGGTGGGGGACGAGCAAGTGAAGCCAAAGGAATTTACAACAGGCTTTGCTGCTAAACAGTGTCTATTAATTGCATAACTATAATTTCCATGCTTGACTATTTAATCTGTATAAAAATTGGATTCTGTAAAAACAGCTTTTGAAAGTCATCAAAACTATACAAAAGGTTAGCAGCTTTTATAGTAAGTCAGAATATTGGCATTAATATCTGTTTATGGACAGCCAAAGAAAATAAAACAAATTAAGATTAAAAATGACAGTCAAATACAGGTAGAGTTTACAGCTTGTATTGACAGGATACACACAACATGTTTTTTTAAGCATTCCACCACTACATTCTACTTAAAATGAAATATTTTCTTGATGCTTTTCAAATATATAAAGTGTTTTCTAAGATAGAAGAAAGATACAACATCATCAGTATATCTATTTGCATTTAGGCAGAGCATAAAGTTTTGAATACCACTAATTGTCAGGCATGAACAATCAGATTCACACATGAAGAATTCAATTAACTGCCTATGCACAGAAATCTTTTCAGACTGATAGTTTGCACATGGGTAAGACTAGATAAGGTTCAGCGACATTCAAGCATGGTCAGACTTCATCTTGTGTCCAGATAGCAATATCAAACTAATTCCCCATTTGACTTCTCTCCTGACTCTGCTAGTGTCTTTCCAACATTACCCTCCTTTCAAAACAGCCCTCCACTTTATTCGTGGCACCCTCATTGTCTGAGTGTTCACAAAAATAAGGGAGGGAGGGAAATGAAGCCAGTTCAAAGGAATCCACCCCCATATCTGAAGTATCCATTGGAGCAGGTGCTGCTATCTGGAAAATATCTAGATGATCAGCATGTTCCTCTCCCATCTCTCTCAGGAAGTGAAGGCCAGAAGCGAATGGTTGGATTGCATCAAGACATGTCTCCCTCCAGAGGGTCCCACTCTGTCTGGTTAACTCCTTCACTTAGATTCCTCAAGCATGTTCCGGTGCATGGAAGGGAACTGGGAGTTTGGGAGGCTATGGCTTTTCTGGGAAACCCTGATGGAATTGCCACACCAAGTCAGGGATATGTGCATAGCTGGTATTTTCCCAGAAACATTTGAATTCAGGGAAGGGGATATCTTTGATATCCGCTGCTATTTTATGTCATCAAAAATCTCTTAATGTTCTGGGCGGCACCTTTAAAACATACACCCATGCCCTGCTGTCTGGTTATCATGGCAAGGTAGAAAAACCTCCTCCCTCAAACATGCAGGCACACACCACTATTCTGTGAGCTTCAAGTCCCTTCCACTGAAAATAGTGGACTATAAGGGGATACAGTATTAGTGGGACTCCCTAGATTAACCATCTAGGCCCATGAAAACTCGTCGAGAGATGGCTGATGGCAAATAAATCCTGGGGCATTAGTGATGCCCCCAGTACCTTGTTAGCTGCTTCTGCAAGAATTTGCCAAAAGTTAGAGGGCTGTAAAATCCTTGCAATAACCAGGGTCTGGGGTATTCATTATTACACAGGTTTATGGAACACTGCATCCAGCATCAATTTCTTTGAGCTGGGTATATATGTAATGTAAAGTCAAAGCAAGAGAAAAAAATGACTCCATCTTCTTGCCTCAGATATAATGACTTAGTCTACTGTAGCATTTCCAGATTCTTATGGTTGGTATTGACCAACACACCCCTTCTAAGAAAAGTCTCTATTGGTCAAAAGTTGTTTTAATTTCTAACAGTTATTTATTTAAAATGTAGTTTCTTTATGGGGAAGGGATGCTCTGCAGTAAAATGCACAAGGAAAAAGATGGTTTTCCCTCTCTGGGGTGTCCTGTAAGAGTACTGCTCCTGTAGCCATGTTGAAAGTGTAAAACTAGACATTAATCTTGAATGGATTGGGGTATTTGAAGAAGGGGCTGTTGTAATTGTTTGACTCCTCAAATGCCACAAATGCTCTGTGCTTGTCCAAACAAATAGAATCTCTTTTTTTAACAGTTGAGTTAGAGGTTTAACTTTATATGCAAAGGTAGGAATAAACTTTGTGTAAAAGTTTGCAAAGCCTAAAAAGCTCAGAACATCCTTTGTATTTTTGGGAGCCTGCAATGAGAACACTTTGTTCATTTTCTGGGTGTCCATTTGGACTCCATCTATGAAAATACAGTAACCCAAGAAATTTAAGTGTTGCAAATACTGTGTGATCTATTTGGTCCCAGGGATTAAAATTCCCAGCAAAGACGCAATATCCCATGGCAGCTAAGAAGCTGTCAATTTTGAAGCAATATTTCAATTCTAATCTGCAAAAAGGTTCTATTAGACCCCTAAAGTCACCAGCTTCAGCGCCTGTCCTCTTTGTCCATAAGAAGCAAGATTGGGTTCCCAAACCCAATCAGTGAGATCCCAATGAGGACTCGGTATGGTTGTTCTGTATACCCTGGCTGGATGGTCCTCTTCAGGGGGGATTTTGGCCTGGCAGATTCTGCAGAAAAAGCAAAGCACTCATCCTTTGTGTGCCTGTGTATTTCTCAGCACCTGCCATCCCTAATGTGGGTGGATTCTCCCCCAACTTAGTCTCAGCCAGCATGAATCGGGCAAAGGCCCAATAGTGAGTCTTTGAGCTTGCTTCTTTCTGTTGCCCAGACTGGCATTGATTTCTCCCACACAGGAGTCGAGGATCCTGTAAATCTGATCTAAATTCTGAGGAACTCCTTTTAGTGTTTAGCTCTCATCTAACCTGACCAGTCAAGCTGCTTTGTTCCAATTCAGGTTTCAAAGGTACTTTTTCAAAAAGCAGTGGGCTGTTTTTTTCCTTGAGGAAGAAGAATAAAAAGTTTTGCTTTTCATCCAAGAAGCTTCATAAATTGTGATGGTGGGGTAATAGAAGGATGGCACTGACCACTTGAGACTGGATGGTCCTGAGATACTATAATCTTGATAGCGTAATCAAGGTTAAATGCTATCTTGGATGGAGCACTAACCTCAGCAAGAAAATTTCTACTTTTTAAAATAACCCATAGATTTTGAATCAAAGGCATTTTGTATTGCAATTTAATTCCAATGTGTAGATTTTAGTTCAATCAATAAAATGCTCCCAAATAAGTACTACTTATCACCTCTGGGGAAATAATACAAAGAAAGAATGATAAGACCAAAACTGTAGTAACAAAATACTAGTCTGTAAAAGCTGCAGAGAGAGAAAATGACAGATTCTTTGATTTAGTTATTGATCTAATCCTGAACCTAATACAAGGAATTATTAAAGACTAAGAAATCATCTTTTCATAGGGATCAATGTATAGAAATTGGTCTCAGTTTAAAAAAATGAGAGGTTTCGGGAAATGACCTGGAAGCTGCTTTTGCAAAACGTTGCATTGATTATTGGTGGACTTTTGGCCCCAATTCATACAGCAGGTCATTATCTTTAAAACTCCAAATGGTATTGCAGCAAGATATTTCAAGCAATGTCTTGCAAGAATTGAGTCTTCCTGTCTGAAAGGAATCCTAATGAAAGTTTCCCCCCTCCTAAGGTTCATGAAATGTAAAATGGCATGACTTCTCTTGAATAGCTTCACCTTATGAAATGTTCTGTAAACAAGGTAAAGCTATTTTATCTCCTTGAACTTTTGGTATCAGCTGACTGATTATAAACACCTATTAAATATTTCAATTTTCGGTTTTGCTTTGTTTTTACCTTGATTTGAATATAACTTTCTGTTGAGCAGAATAGAATAGAATAGAATTTTATTGTCAGTTTAAATGTACACTAATCAGCATACATTACAATGAAATTTCATTGCATTCAGCTCTCAAAAGGTAACCATTCTGCATATACCCACATGCATGTATATATGACATAAAGAAACATTACAATCTAGTTCGAATATATATATGTACATGATGAAAGAAAAAGAATCCTGCAAGTCTACAAGAAGGATGGCATAAAGAACAAAACTGTTGATATGATAGATCATATAGAGTCTTGGACTGAAGCAAGTTGTAAGTATTGTAAATTAAAATAAATTAATTTGACATTATTATAAGCAGAAAATGATTTGTTTTCAGTGCTCCTAAGTTTGTGTGGTTGAGCAGGCATTGCCCCTTAATTTAGGGCTGAATTTGTGAGAAAGCAACTTCTACCCTCCAGTTCTGATCTATTTGGTTAGATTTACATGCTGTGATTAGGTAATAAAAGTAGTTTGTATACTCAAATCATATTAGAGCATTAAAACATAAATGAAATAGCATTCGGTGTTTCTTGTTTCCTGCAGCGTTTGGTATCTTCTCCGAGGACAGCAGCGGTCCTTTGGAACCAGATTCCCCCAAAAGATCTGGATGGCCCCCATTCTGTTCTTTTAAACAGCCATCCTCAACCTTTCCAGCTTGGCAGACCAGCAGGAGAGAGAGGATTGTTCTGTGTGAGTGGCAGGTGCATGCACTTTTGCACACAGCTCCATTTGCACAAACAGCAGGCACATGCACCCTCCACTTGCACAAATAGAGCTTTATGCAATCATGGGTGCACTTGTGCTGCTAGCATGGCCTGGTTCCAAATGGGCCACAGCCCAGTACCGGGCCAGGGTTCAGGGATTGGGGACCCCTGGTTTAGATAATCTATAAAGATCCGGCTCTTCACCCAAGCCTTTGCCAGAGAATATACATTTAATATAGTGTTGTTATTATTTTGAAAATTTACATTTAAACTAAAAAACAATATGATTATTTTACCATTGTATAAATGACTATATACTTATAAAAAAGAAAACTAACCTGTTATATAAAGTAGCTACTACTGAGAGAGGAAAGAAAATACAAATAATATCAAGGAAAGAAAAAACTGGGAGGAGGGGATCTAAAACTTTGGCAAATCTAAAAAAACTCATAAAATACAAAAACTAAACTACACATAACTCAGAGAAAAAAATCTGTAACTTACATCTCTATATTTATATATACGTACATTTGTTTATAAAATTAAAGTGAAATCATTTTTCAGGCTATTAAAATTATATGTTTTTCCTCAATTGCAATATTATGATTTAATAATTTATATGAATAAGCAGTGAATTAAATCTAGGCCATATAAAAATATTGATTCTCTTTTCCTTCTTGCTTCTCCTTCAATAAAAAGTTAATTTAATTTGAAAGTTGACAAATTTTGTTAAGGCAATTATTACTAATATTCTATAAATACATGATGTTTTTGTTCAATACTCCAAATTATGAACTTTTTCACAAATTGTAATATTCAATTTTTGATGTAATATTAATATTGGAAAGTAGTGTTTTGTGTCTTTGCTTCTTTGCTTCTTTACATCTGAACTAGATAAAATATTTTCAAGAAAGGACAGGTGTTTATAGTACTGAAGAGGAAGCAATATGGGTAGTCCTTGAGTTATAACTATAATGGAGTTTGCCCATTGATTGTGGCTTTAAGTTGTAATGGTCATAAAATGGGCCAATCACTGGATCAATCTGATTTTACATTTTTGTACCTGTTAAGTGGACTCGGTGGTCATTAAGCAAACACTGTAATCATTAAGAAAAACTGTGGTTTGCTATAGTACAGTTTTTGCCAAACTGGAAGTGGGTGCCAGTTTTTGGCAAAAGTGTTGTAAAACAGGTCACATGACCATGGGATGTTGCAAATGGCCCATCCCATAATATACAAAACAAAGTGAGGGTAAGAAACTTTATCTTTCCAAAAATAGACCAGTCATTGGAAATCCTTCCTTTTATTGTTTCAGATGAACAGGAGGCTTTGAATTCTATCATGAAGGACTTGGTTGCCCTCCAAATGAGCCGGCGTCCCAGATTGTCTGGTTTTGATAGTATGAAGAATAAAGATTCTCCACATTCTAATAGACAGGTAATACATTCCTGATAAGTAGAATCTTGTTTATCATAAATACATTTGGCTAGTAGAAACATTGCTCAGGAATTAACTCCTCCAGTCACATTACCTTTCTGCAGCTAGATCCAGAGTTTTTAGCAATCTTAGTAATATTTTACTCTGCTCCAATGCCTAGGAGAACCCAAAGATTCTATCATACATTTTCAGTTTGGAGAAGATAAGATTCTGTTATCAAAAGTAATTCAAGAAAGCTGGATAGTACTATCACGTACTATGGTCAAGTTATAGCTGTTCCATTTGTGTTCTGATGTCCTGATCTTCTTTTCAAAATTCTCCAATAAATTCTATATTGAGAGCTCTATAAAGCTCAAGAAATTGGGAATATTGTCATGAGGGAAAATATTCCAGATATTAATTACTCTGCCCACGAATATCTCCACAGACACACAAATATCTTCCATTCCTTTTTCTCTCTATGGTCAGATACTCCCTACCAGTATACCTTTAAGGTTGTTTCACAAATATATTCTATCCATTATACACACTCGCCCCTACATTTCTCATTCACATATACAAGTTTGACTTTTTCTCTTCCAAATAAATAATTGAGTTTTTTTCCTTCTTTAAGAAAAAACACAGTGCCAGCAACCCAGGTCTCCTCAATAACCTTATGATAAGAAAACAAAATAGCCTTGCAGTAGAAGAAAAAAAGTCACAGGTAAAAATGCTTTCTAATGTTCACTGTTTAGGCAGTAGTATAGATTTTACAATAGTGCAAATAGCATTAATTTGAAAGAAAAGCAAAATGAAAAGCAGCATTTTCCCAAAATGCAGTAGAAAAGCATACCTTAGTTTCAGATCTTTTGTTATATCCAGAAGTAAATATATGAGATACTCTGAAAGAAAATCCAGGGCTGTGTTTTTATAGAACTAATTGTTAACGGTACAATGCAGGGTTTAATTCATTCATTCAATTTATGTGGCTGCCCATCTCACTTCAGGAATTCTGGTCAACTAACATCATAATATTATATAACATCAAAAATTAATGATTGTCAGGGTACAAAACTTATTTGATATGTACGGAACAATAACAGACTCCAACTAACAGTCTGACTCTAATGCCTGAGAACACATCCATGTCTTCAAGGTTTTCTGAATAGCAGGAGAGCTAGGATCGTGACACAAAAGGCTGCTTTCTGGATTCCACAAGGATACTCTTTAATTCACAGGCTAGTACTATGCCTCTCCTAGATCTGCAGGATGCTTAGAAACAAAAGAGGTCCCACAAATAACCTGGACCTATGCCATGATAGGCTTTATAGGGGACAGACAGACTCCTGGATTGCACCTTGAAACACATTTGAAGCCAGTATAACTAATTATAAAAGTATAACATGAATGAACCACAATGTATAACTGCCAGCGCTGCTGCATTGAGAATTATTTATAGCTTTTGGATACTGTTTAAGAGCAGCACATTGTAGAATGGCACAGTGGTTAGAATGCAGCATTGCAGACTGATTGCAGGCTATTTCTGCTGATTGCCAGAGTTTGATTCTTACCAGTTCAAGGTTGACTCTGCCTTCCATCCTTCCAAGGTCAGTAAAATGAGGACCCAGATTGTTGGGAGCAATATTCTGACTCTAAACCTCTTAGAGCAGAGGTCACCAACTGGTAGTCTGCAGCCACTGGTGGCCTGCAAGAAAGGTGGAGGAGCTGCTCTGGGATGTCCAATGGGACAGTCCTGTGACTGGAGCTCTGGAATACGGCACTGGCCACGCAGCCCATAGTGGGGCTGGAAATCTCCGCCTTAGAGGGAGGGAGGTGCAACGTGCAAGGAGTAACAGCCCTTGCCGGCTGGAACGAGGTAATGGTGCTTTGCGGCAAGGGGGGTAGCAGTGCTGGTGGTCTGAAGCAACGGGTGGTGGCAACCCACGGCTCTTTTGTCCCCCTGCTGTGGCTTCCTGTCAGCTGAATCTAACACTGGCTGGCCTGACTGCTCACCCTCTTCTCCCAGTCACTCCTCGCCTGGCCTAAGAAGAGAAGGGTGAAGGATGGAGACTCACTCCATATTCCAGAGCAGGAGTGAAGCTTCATCTCTTGCTGGATCTCGCGGGTGTTTCTTCCGGCCGTTTTTGGTGCTGCACGTACCTTGCAGAGACACTGGCCCAACCCAGCCATTTCTCTTCGCCACTGCTGTTGATGCTTCTATATCCTGCTCACTGCTCTTGCTGCACCTTGCACAACACATTAGTACGCTTCACAATGGGGAAGATTGTGTCCCCTCCTCCTCCTGGAGCCCATTAGGACATGGAGTATCGGCTGCAGCTGGGTCAGGTGAATGTCCCAGGGCGAGAGCAGGCCATGCATCTCCCCAAGCGATTGAGGTGCGTCCAGCACCAACAAAGGCCAAAGAAGCACCCGCAAGACCCAGAGAGTGCTGGAGAATCAAAATGGAAGAAAGAGATGAGAGAGAGAGAGAGAGATACAGACACAGAGAGAAAGAGAGAGAGAGAGAGAGACAGACAGACAGAGGGGGAGAGAGATGAGAGAGACAGAAAGATAGATACAGAGAGAGATGAGAAAGATACTGAGAGAGATGGAGAGATGAAAAAGAGAGAAATACAGATACTGAGAGAGAGAAAGAGAGAGATGAGAGATCCCAGTGTTTTGTTTTCTGTGGGAAATGTGTCCAAATGACTCTTGAGTGTTTAAGGTTGCAGAAATAGGCAGCCAAGCTAAGTGCCTGAAGGACCCCATCCCGTCACTGGGAATCCAGGCGCTTCATTGAGTGACATGCTGGATTCATATTAGTGGTCCACGGGATTTAAAATTATGAAATTAGTGGTCCCTGAGGTCCAAAAGGTTGGTGACCTCTGGCTTAGTGAGGGCTGTAAAAGTGAAAGTACTGTGAAGCAATATATAATTCTGCTATTGCTGTTGCTAGAAACTACTTGAGTTTTACAAGAAATGTTGAGCTAAGAAAGCATTTTGACAAGAAATGTTAGGATTGGTATCATTTGCTCATCTGAATAAGAAGGTGTCAGATACTTTTCAGAAACCTGGATTGGGTTGGTGAATTAATGTAAGCATAAAATCATAGAATCAAAGAGCTGATGGCAATTGTTGCTAGGAAGCCTTCGTACAGATTTATCTTGTGTGCTAGTTGTGCCAGGTCCACCTCCCTCCCCCTATGCATTTTATTATCTTCCTTTCCATCTTTATTCATTTTTAAGTCAATTTTAATGTTAATATTTATTGTTTTAATGTTATCTTATTGCTAGAGTCATATTTAGGTAAGATGGCAGCATGTAAGTTTGATAAGAGTAGAATAGAATTCTTTATTGGCCAAGTGATAAGACACACAAAAATTTTTCTCTGGTGCATAAGTTCTCAGTGTATGTACAATAATAGTGATAGATTGTTATTGTAGTCATTGTAAAAATACATTCATTATAAAACCTTAGATACAACACTTGGTGATAGTCATGGATACTAAATAAGCGATCAACATAAATCATACTAGGATACTAAATAAACGATATAAATTGTAAGATACAAGCAACAAAGTTATAGTCACGAGAAGATAAGGAGATAGGTAATAGGGAGGATGAGAATAATGATGGTAATACTGCCTTTCTAAATAGTTTGACAGTGTTGTAGGAATTAGTTGTTTAATAAATAATTATTTAATAAATAATCAGAAATCCCTCATATAATTACTCGTGCCCTGGTGATTTCATGACTAGATTATTCCAGTGTTCTACATGGAGCTTGTTTTCCATCCAGAAGCTGAAGCTTCTGTAATGATGCAACCAATAACAGGCACTGTTGAATATGTTCATATATCACTGCTGCTATGAAATCTGCATTGGTTGTCAGTTAACTTCCAAGTACAATTCAAAATGCTAGTTATTACCTATAAAGCTCTGCATGACTTAAGGTCTACATACCTGAGAGTCTATCTCCAATTGTCTCTGCCCACTTGGTACATTCTACTCTGCTCCACATCCTACTATTAAACATTGTCATATCTTCTCTGTCTTAATCCCTGCCCTCTGAAACAGATCCCACCTACCCACCCCAAGTTACAGGCAGTACTCTTTCTCCTAGCATTCTGAAGGCTCTTGAACCTGGCTTTGGTCTCAGATCTAGAACTATGTATTTGAGGAACCCTGTTGTAGTTTCTTGTATAATTGTTTTAGCCTGACCTGTCTGTATATGATTTTAATTGTTTTTATTGGGTTCTATGCTGGACGACTAATAACATGTTTAAATTATAAAATTTCCTCTGAGACACCTTAATTATAAACTTAATAAAAATTATCAAAATATTTAATAGGTAATATGAATAATTTTGTTTTGGCAGAGTGACATCAGGATAAAGTTTGAACATAATGGGGAAAGGCGGTAAGATTATTATTATTTTTTATATTGTATATATCTTACAGCAATTCAGATATATAGTCAGGATTATATATATTGGGACAGTGATAAGTTTTTTAGCATTTGGCCTCTGTACACGCCACCACATTGTATTTGAAATGACCTCAAGATATGAGTGAAAGGAAGAGTTCCAACTTTAATTCATGGGGTTTGACAAAAGTGTAGCATTAACTATTGAAAGATTACAGCTGTTTTAATACACTCACTCCCGTTTATAGTGGCTTAAGAATAACAACTAAGAGAACTACAAACACAAGGATTGTTTTTAATACTTGAATGGAAATCCTTTGCAATCAGTGACTGCCTGAATTTCTGGAACCTATGTACATGAGAAATGCTGAATTTCCTCTTTGAGATACTTTACTGCAGTTGCCTTCAGCTGTTGTTTTTTTTGTGGATTTTTCTGTCTTCAGTCTTGCCTTCAGTAAGTGAACCTTCTCTTGCACCGGATCAGGTGACTGGCTTGGCCAGTGAAGAATATTCCCTCCTCTTCCTCTCTCCACCGCCGCCGCGCCCCCCCCCCCCCCCCCGCACACTGTTTTTTGTTTTTGCCTAGAGAAACTCTTGGCAACTTTGCTTGTACTATGTTTTTTGTCATTATCCATCTGCAACATGAAGCACCATTCTATCAGATTTTTTAGCATTTGGCTGAATCTAAGCAGAGAATACAGCCTTCTACACATCTGAGTTCATCCTCCTATTTTTATCAGCAGCCAGGTCATCAATAAATACCAGTGACCTGGTTTCACTGGCAGCAATATGTGACCCTGTGATAAAATGTGTTTGACAGATGATGTGGTATATTTTGGATCATGAGCTGTTCCTTTCCTTCTCCAGACTTTTCTCATTCTTTCTGGTACAAGTTAATCTTCATTTCATTAGTCCAAAGAATTTTATTCCAGAATTGGGTAGGCTTTTTAATGGCAAGTCTAATTCTTCTTGAGTATTACCCGCAGATTCCACCTCTGTATTTACTCTCATGTCATTTGATTGTAGACTTTGACAATGAGGTCCTGTCTCTTCAAGAATGTTCTGGACCTGGCTTAACATTATGAAAGAGTTTTTCTTCACTACTGACAGAATTCTGCGGTCATCCATTTTTGTGGTCTTCCAGGCCTTCTTTGGTGTTGCTGATCCTGCCAGTTAATTGCTTCTTTTTAAGAATGGCAAACTGTTGTTTTTGCCGCTCCCAATCTCTCTGATTTTGCAATCTCTCTGATTTTGTCTTCTTTCTTTCAGCCTAACGATAGCCTCTTTCACTTGCATAGACATCTCTTTGGACTTCATATTGATTTTGTGTGTGTGTGTGTGTGACAGAGAGAGAGAGAGAGAGAGAGATTTCTCAATGGTTAACAGGTGCACTTTTATCAAACCCCTTGAATTAAAGCTGAAAGTCTTCACTTTCGCTCACATTGTGAGTGTTTCATTTCAAATTCAATGTGTGGAGTACAATGACCAAAAATGCCCCCAAAAACGGTATAATTGTCCCAATATAGACTAACCTGACTCTATTGCAGTTATCTTCTTTAGGCTGAATCAGATCTGTACTTAAATGTTTGTTTTTTGTTTTAAGATTAAACAATTAAAAAATACATAAATAACAATCCAAGGAAGAGGAACTGCCTATAAAAATAGAGAGAATTTATGAATATTAGCAAAGAACAGTTACGTTAACAATTTAGAAGAAAGGAAGAAAAAGAAGGGGAAAAGTTTGATACATTGCCCAAACCATTTTGTTACATGAACTATGTAGAGCCCATTTTGCTGCATAATCAATATTTTGGTGTCCCATCCAGAATTATCCCCTTTATCCGGCCTGTCCGCTATGAGGATGTTCAGCAGAAAGTGAAAACAGCTTTCGGGCAGCCACTGGATCTCTACTACATGAATAATGAGGTAGTAACTTACACTATATAGTGTGTTTTTATTCCTTTCTAAAAGGGTTAAGAGTTAGTTCTAACTAAAAAAATAAAAACAATAGGATGAGCAAGCGACTCAGAAGTAAATGCTTTTGTTTCAATCAAAGTATCTTTTATACATGTACGTGCCTGCTCAGAAAATGTAAGATTATGGCACCAAAAGCGACCCCTCCAAATAGTATTTGTGACTCTTGAAAATGATTTTTACAGCTCCAGTTTTGTGAAAAACTGTATTGACTTTGTTATAAGCATTCAAAAATGAAAACAACAGACTTTTGATAATCTGAGTTATAGGATGCTTTATTAGGGAAAATACTGCAGTATTGGACTCAGTTCACTCCAGAAAAGAAAAATTTCTAGGAGGAAGGAGACGCTCTCCTTTCAGTGAATACAGCTTATATAAGTTTATCAAATCACATAGTTACATAATACTTCCTTTTTTCATATATTTTCCAGAAAAGAAAAATTTCTAGGAGGAAGGAGACGCTCTCCTTTCAGTGAATACAGCTTATATAAGTTTATCAAATCACATAGTTACATAATACTTCCTTTTTTCATATATGGACGTTATACAACCTTCCATGGAAAACTTCCAATATTTTCAGATTTCCTGTTTTTCACATTCCAGAAAAATTATAAGGAAACATTAATATTCCTTAAGGTGACATTTATAATGTCAGAGCGCCCCAGTACAAATGTCCTCTAACCTATGCCAAAGACAAACTTCGCAATCCAACGTATTTTTCTCCTACGAGCTGCTCGGAGCATCCATTTGATTGGGTTGGTTCAGTCTTCGTCCTGATAGGCTGAGCTTAAATTTAGGAACGCTCCTCCTCCTCCACGCGACTCCTCCCAGCGTTCTCCAGTTTTAGCTCAGCCTCGTCTGAAACAGGTTGTTTTAAGAGCTTGTTCTGGTCGAAGCAGGTGATTTCTGTATTTTACCAATTCTCTTGATCCCTCCTTTATTCTTTAGTGTCCTTTCCCTGTCTTGGGTCCTTTTATTATTCCGTTTTTTTGCATTTTGATTTACTTCTGTTCTATTTATATTTAATTGGGCACTGAGAGCACAGTCCCTCTGTTCTCCCTTTTGGGTGATCAAGGCTCAAATAATTATTTGAGGGGGGTAGAAGTTTCAGCTCCCCCCCCCTTAGTAAAAGGGGGTCCCCTGGAACGTTGCTTTCCAGCCCCCCCCGCCGCCCCCCCCTGCCGATTTTGTCTGGCTCCGTTTTTTTGCAGCGTGGCAAGCTGCTTTTCTCTGCATTCCCCGAACGCCGTTTGTTTGTCTCAGAGGGAGTGGAGTGCGATCGTTTCCCTCCCTCTTTTAACTTGCTTTCTGTGGATTTCTCTTAAGGTCCTCCATTAGCTGGACCGTTGCTGCTAGGGATCATGCGCGCGCCAAAATTCGGGCGGCCGCCATTTTGTTTTTTCCAAAGGCCTCAGAGCCTCGTGGCCTTTCCCTGTGCCCTAATTGTTGACTGTGGGGATCAGATTGTGCTCTCTTAGGATATCCTATAAGACAGAAGGCCTTATTATTCTTGAGTGTTCTGAAACTTGTTGGCTAAGCCTCACAGTCTTCCCTAGCAGCATACAGCAAGCACCCTAGGCCTGAGTCAGCCTGTGCAGTTATTGCTGTTCTGGGCCTTTTGTTTTCTGAGTAGGCCCCACTGGCGTTCTTAATCTGGCTGATTGGTGATCCCTTCTTTTTCTTCCAGTTTTGCAAATTTATAAATCCAATTATTTGATCAAGGGGAATATATATTAATATCAGGGCTCCCTCCCTACTGGGTAAGGTCCCTGGGCGTGCCAACCACCTCATTTACATAGATATCAGCAGATTGTATTATACTGAATTATCATGGCAGGGGGTAGCGGTTCTCGGCCTTCTGCTTCGCATGCCAAGTCAAAATCCAAATGCAAAAATGTGGGGGGGTATTTCTAAAGCTTCTGAGCATGATGCCAGAAGGCGCCATAGGGCCTTAGAGAGACAAATAGATAAGTGTGCTCGTGAGGTTCAGAGACCTTCTCAGCACCTTGCTCCTTCTACTCCTGGGCCCTCTTCTCATGTCTGTTCCCCTCCACTAGATGTTTCCCTCTCCTCCAGGCACAGTCGTGGTTCTGTGGGACACCAGACTCAGTTATCCGACCGGCCAGCCTCTAGGGGTCCTCCTGAGGCCACCTTTACTCCCACTGCTGCAGGCCTTCGCCAGGAATCTTCCTTGCCTGAGGAGATTCCGCCTCAAATGCGATCTTGGATGGAGATGGCAATCAGGCAGGGGATTTCTGCCGGTTTACAACATGCTGTTATGACACGGCCTCAGCCTTCCCCTGCTGACCCGGAGTCTCAGCCACCCCAGCCTCTAGTCAGGCCGGAATTAACTGCTGATCAGGTAATACCTTTTGAGGATATTCCGATGCAGGACACTCAGAGAGGGGATCTGGACATGGAGGCTGAGGAGCTGTTTCAAATGCAAGATTTGGAACACAATGACCTAGAATCCTTTCATGAGGCGGAGCACTCCTTATCCGAACAGGAGCTTTTAGAGGGGGGGATGTCCGAGGATGAGGGTCTTTCCCCAGACCAACCGGCTTTTACTGGCCTGTTTCAGCCTCACCTATTTAAATCCCTCCTATTTAAGGCAACTAACACGGCTGGCATCGACACATCAGCTCCCCCCGTGGGTTCTGTAGAGAAGGGTCCCCAGGATTTATTGTTTCATCAGCCTACTGTTCAGGCTGAAGTGATCCCTGTTCCTCCAATGTTCATGGAACTAGTTCAAAAACAGTTCCTTTCTCCCGTACCATGTCCGGCTCCTACTAGTTACGATAGGAGACTCTTTAATATGGCCCCAGAATACCTCAATTTGTTAAATATCCCGGGGGTCGATGAACCCATTGTGGGTATAGCCTCTCCTACTTCTCTTCCAAGCGAGCCACTTGAGGTTTTAAAGTCTGAGGATAAGAGGGCCGAGGTAGCGCTACGCAAAGCCCATCATGCTGATGCTTGGGCTATCAGAGCTGCCACAGCGGCCTCATTTTTCAATAGGACTTCACTCAGATGGCTGAAACAACTTCGTGAGCATGTCCCTGCATCTAATCTAAGGGCCCATCAGGACATTGCTAAGCTCACGGCGGCTACTGAATTTTCAGCCGATGCGACCTTTCATGCCGTAAAATTTTCTACTAGAGCCATTGCATCTCATCTTTCAGCCAGACGCCTCCTTTGGCTTAAGCCTTGGCAGGTGGACATCAAGCACAAATCTAAGCTTGCTTCTGCTCCTCTCAACAGCGACAAGCTGTTTGGCCCCTCTCTAGATCTGCTTCTCATTGAGACCTGGAACAAGAAAAGGATTCTTCCTTCTCTTTTTCGGAAGTCTGACCCAAGGTATCCCCAGTCCTTTCGGAAGAGTTCCTTTCGGCCTTACTCCCAGAGTTCCTTTCTGTCTCAACCGTCTAGATCCCAGTTTCCTCGCCTGGGATTCTCCTCAGACAGGTTCGACCCTGGGGATCGGTACCGGAGAGGCGGCCAATCCAGGCGATCATTCCGTTCTTCCGGCAATAGATCCTTCAGGCGTCCACGTTAACCTTGAGGAGTCCTTTCCCATAGGGGGCCGTCTCAGGTTTTATGCGGATAGATGGGACGCTTCTACTTCGGATGCCTGGGTCCGAGATACTGTGAGGTTTGGCCTGGCTTTAGAATTCCAGTCCGCCCCATCTGATTTTTTCAGGGTATCCCCTGTTTCCAAAACTTTGGTTAAACATAGCGCCATGGAAGCAGCCATACGGGCCATTCAACCGGTCCCCGCAGACCAAAAAGGGCGTGGTTTTTATTCTCTACTCTTTTTAGTCAAGAAAAGTTCTGGTGGGTGGAGAGCTATCTTGGACCTCAAACGACTCAATAAATTTTTAGTCTATCGCAAATTCAAGATGCACACTTTACATTCCATCCTTGCTAGCATCAGAGAGGGAGATTTTCTCACCTCAGTAGATCTCACGGAAGCTTATTTGCATATTCCAATCAGGCCATCACATCGTAAGTTTTTAAGATTCTGCTGTAACGGTCAACATTTCGAATATTGGGCTCTTCTCTTCGGTCTAGCCTCTGCTCCTCGGGTTTTCACTAAGGTCCTCGCTGCTCTAGCTGCCCATATTCGCGCCCTTTCCATCAGGTTGCACTGTTATCTAGATGACATTTTAATTTTGTCCAGCTCTTCTACCCAAGCTGTCCGAGATACTCAGATGACTCTCCGCATTTTGCAAGCACATGGATTTGCTATTAATCGAAACAAAAGCCAGTTAATTCCTTCTACAAGATTGTTACACTTAGGTGCCATCATTGATACACGGGCATGCAAGGTTTACCTTTCTGACGAAAGGCATAAAAGTATACAACAACTAGTGCAGCTGATCAAATCACGACATACTGTTTCTTTAGCTGATCTTTCTATCCTTCTTGGGAAAATGATCTCAGGTATTTTTATTATTCCTTGGGCTCGTCTTTATTCCAGGTCCCTTCAGTGGTTCCTTCTCCCGTTTCAACGTTCCGGTCTCAGCAATTTTGGTCACAAAGTCAAGATTCCAACCAAAGTTCTTACATCACTTCTTTGGTGGTCCCGGCCCACAACCAACAAGGTTTGTCTCTTCAAGGAGCCCCGCAGACTCACTGTCACCACTGACGCCAGCCTGCTGGGCTGGGGTGCTCACCTTCACTCATCCACAGTTCAAGGTCGCTGGTCAGCAAAGGAACAGTCCCACAATATCAATTGGCTGGAACTTCGGGCAATTCATCTGGCCCTTCGGGCTCTGCTGCCGCAGGTACGCAACCAACATATCTTAGTTCTCACAGACAATACAGCAGCCAAGACGCACCTAAACAAGCATGGGGGCACACAGTCTCAACCTCTCATGAAGGAGGCGGAACGTCTCTGTCGTTGGGCAGAGGCAAATTTACTTTCTATCAGGGCAGAACACATCTCGGGCATCTGCAATACCCAGGCAGATTGGCTCAGCCGGGCCACAGTCGATCCCATGGAGTGGCGTCTTCGTCCGTCGCTCTTTCAAGAGGCAGTCACGAGGTTTGGTCTTCTGGAGGTCGATCTTTTCGCCTCCCCTCTCAATGCCCACCTGCCACGGTTCGTGTCCCAATTCCCCTCTCAAGGGGCGGAGGATTTCAACGCCCTTCGCTTCCCCTGGCCCCCAGGGCTCTTGTACGCCTTTCCCCCTCTTCCTTTGATCCCTCAGGTCATACGGAAGATGCTAGAGGAACGGGCAGATCTGCTTTTGGTGGCTCCATACTGGCCCAGACGCCCTTGGTTCGCCGATCTTTGTTGTCTGTCGGCGTTCAAACCATGGAGGATTCCTCTGGACAGGATTGTGCTAACCCAGGGTCCTCTTCAACATCCGAACCCTCAGTGGTTCCAATTGACCGTCTGGAGGTTGAGCGGTCGCGTTTAATCAGCAAGCAATTATCCAACAAGGCTATTTCAACCATCCAGGCTGCAAGGCGCCCCTCAACAGATCGCATTTATAATGCAACTTGGTCCATATTTACCAGCTGGTGTTCCCAATTTCATATTGATCCACGATCTCCTTCAATTGCTCAAATTTTGGAATTCCTACAAGCTGGTCTCGATAGGGGGCTTTCATCAAATACCTTGAGAAGACAAGTTTCTGCCCTGTCTTCCTTGATTGACCTTGAGAATTTCCTATCTCTTTCTCATCACCCTCTTATTCGCGCCTTTCTTAAGGGTGCTACTAATTTGCGACCGCCCATGGTTCATCGTTATCCTACTTGGGATTTGAACAAGGTCCTTCTGGCCCTTACCAAACCTCCTTTCGAACCGATTCGTTCCACATCACTACTATTTCTTACATATAAGGTTGCTTTCTTAGTGGCCATTACTTCAGCTCGGTGCATTTCCGAGTTGGCATCCCTATCTATCAGGTCAGACCTCTGTGTTATTCATGCAGATAGGGTTGTCCTCCGGCCGGACCCCACGTTTATTCCAAAGATTAATTCGGCCTTTCACAGGGCACAGGAGTTGGTCTTGCCCAATTTCTGTCCTCATCCTTCCCGAGAGTTGGAACATCAGTGGCATAAATTGGATGTCCGGCGTGCCTTGAAGATCTATATCCATCGCACGGCATCCTTTAGGAGGACAGAGGCCTTGTTTGTTGTATTTCTGCCTCATAGTCAAGGTACTAGGGCCTCTTCCACCACCATAGGTCGTTGGTTGCGGGCCACTATTGCTAAAGCTTATCAGGGCCTGGCCCTGGCAGTTCCCAGGGGCATCACGGCGCACTCCACTCGCAGTGCTGCCTCCACGGCGGCTTGGGCCTCCCAAGCTCCTATCTCTGACATTTGTCGGGCCGCCACCTGGGCGTCTCCTTCCCCCTTTATCAGACATTATAAGGTCGATATCTTTGCATCTGCAGATGCGTCTTTTGGTAGGAGGGTGCTACAGGGTGTGTGCAGGACAGTGACAGACTCCAGGTCCAGTCAGCATCCCGCCCGTAGTCCAGGCCAAGCTTTGGTATGTCCCAATCAAATGGATGCTCCAAGCAGCTCGTAGGAGAATAGGCGTTGGTTCTTACCTGATACGCCGGTTCTCTCTGAGCTGCGAAGGAGCATCCATCCCCACCCTATGTGTTATTGCTAACTGTGTTTATTCCTTCCGTCTGTGGGAGTCCGGCTATACAACCAAGCTGATGTACTAGTTTCTCAGAAGCGACATCTGCCTTTTCACTGCGATCTTCGCTAAAACTGGGGAACGCTGGGAGGAGTCTCGTGGAGGAGGAGGAGCGTTCCTAAATTTAAGCTCAGCCTATCAGGACGAAGACTGAACCAACCCAATCAAATGGATGCTCCTTCGCAGCTCGGAGAGAACCGGCGTATCAGGTAAGAACCAACGCCTAGTTTCACAAAAACATATTTCTCAACTTTTCTGTCCTTTTAAAAGGTCAGGCTACGGACACAAAATGGCTACAGTCTGGTTCTGTAGTTTCTCAAGTATAATATCCATATTTTACTTATAACAACTCCTCCCTTTCTTTTTATTACCAATTTATACTTGAGAATGATCATCAAGCTCCCTTAACATAAGCCTAACTTCTTGTTGACTATATATCTTGCATTTTTCCTCAGGTTTCTTAATCTTACAACAGCAGACATATCATTACAGTCTGTAAAAGACTAAACACTAACGTTGTCCTCTATATTTCTTCACATGTTCATCCTTAGTATGGGCAGTTGCCATAACAGTCATTAAACGACCAATTGCACACCCATTGTATTAATTGGTATCAATGCATATACATATGCTCTACAAAACATTAACCAACCTCTAGGTAAATACAACACATGTGTCATTCCACCTCCATTCAATAAAAAAAAACTTCTTCAGTAGGTAAATAAGTATAAATTGTTTTGTCATCTGCATGTTTATACTTAATACAATCATAAGCTGAAAAATTGTCAGCTTTCCTGATTAGTCCATTTGTTGGCCTCACAGGAAATCCAAACAAAGTATCACCTTTTACAAATATACAAAATATCATCAGGATAAACTACCATAAAAATTCTTCTGACAAAATAGACATGATGTCTGTAACTGTAGTCTTTCCTTTCACACAAAAAGAAAAACTATTCAAAGCTACTCTCATTAATTCCAGAACAACATTTTCACTTCTCACATTAGGCTCTGTTCCTTTCAGTATCTTACACTTCTCTGTAGAATTCTTGGTACCTCTAAACATCTAACTGTACATCTACCTTTCCAGGTAAATAGACATTTTGCACTAACTAAACTGTCACACAAAAACATCAACTTCATTAGAGTACTTCTTAATTCAATGAATGGCATAATTAACATTTCTTCCAGAGCTCTAAGTCTCATGTAGGTAGGAGAATAATTGCCATATAGGTCAAAACAACGATCATATAGTTGTTCCATCCTCTTAGACAAGTCCTCATGTCATATGTCATATGTGCGGTTACATGCTAGAAATTTCTCAAATATGAACCATCATCTAAGGTGGATCTTATACAGATTCCAACCTCAGCCATAGGTTTCATCAATGTCAGTGATATCTGCCCTTCATATTCAGTACTGTCGGGTTCAGTTTGGAAACAAAACCGCTGCCACGTTAATGAATAACCAGGCAATACCTCAGAAGCCTCCATACCTACCCCACATAAGGCAATAATCACTATCCACATCATATTCACAAATGGACTAGGCCCCCACCCACTTTAACGTATGTAGTTTTACACTTTAAAACTTACAACCGGTCTTTGGGGACTTACATCCACTTCTTTATCTTCTTCCGCACTCAGAGGATACAATACTTGTATACAACAGTCTATTATTTCATGTCTTAAAATAATCAACAATACAAAGAAAAAATGTATTACATTCAACCAAATATTCAATTCTTCCACCCAAAGTTCCACAAACCTAAGCTAAACTAGACATGTAATTATCTATCCCCACTATCTAAAAGAAATAGAAAATAAAAAGTCCAGTCTTTCCGAAGCTTGCTTCCACTGGAAACAGGAACCGGATCCACAAATCCCTGTAGACACGAACGATGTGTCCAGCCTCACTCACATGTCCAAACAGCAGACTCAGTAGTCAACAGTACTTTTAATGATCCTTCCCAGATAGGCCTCAGCTTCCCAAAAGCTCTCCACTGCTTTATCAGGACCCAGTCTCCACTCTTAAAATCATGCACTCGAAATGCAAATGGTGGTGTTTGCGCCAAAAATCCTCTAGACCTTAAAAGAGAAAAACACTGGGACAGTCCCTGTATATATTTTCTAAACAAAATAAAATATCTTCAAGTACAATTTCTAGACATACCCACACTTCCAGTATAAGGTATGCCATACATCATTTCATACAGTGAAATTTCAACATCTTTTTTTCAAACAAGTACACACTCACAATAGAGCTAGAGGTAAACATTTCATCCAGGGTAATTAAGCTGCTAGCATTAATTTCTTTAATGTATTGTTTTATAGTTCTCATTCTTCACCCCACTTGAGGAAAAAACCCAACAGGTCTATTGTCAATCTATTTCCAATTCTTTCCTATACCTCTTTTATCACATGAAAAGTAAAATGTGTACCTCTATTATTATAAATGTGCTATCAATGCATATCATATCTATCTATCTATCTATCTATCTATCTATCTATCTATCTATCTATCTATCTATCTATCTATCTATCTATATTTCTGTTCCAATATTAACTTCATAGTCATTTGTGCATTCACTCTCGCACACAGAACAGCTTCCAGCCATTCAAATGATCAACAATCACCAACAGATATTTCAAAGTACTCACTGCTGACATTACAGTACAAGCAACTCACATTCTTTAAAATGGCCAAATAGCCAAATCTCTTCCTCCTTTCAGGATTATATGCATTTACACAATATATATATATATTCTACTCACTTGCATAACTATCGTGTACATACTTCTACAAATATATCCTCTCTTCACACAAGCCACAAATACTTGTGTTTCCTAATAAGTACCCTCATGTACCTTCTCTATTATGTTCCTCATAATAGGCTTATTAACTATATGTAATCTCTATACTCCACATCTCTAACATCATCTGTTTCTCTTCTTCATCAAGGAAACCTGGTTTTACATCCCATTCCAAAACAGGAACTAAAACCATCATCAGTATTTATCTCATATATGCATCTATATATACATACATAAGCCTCATCTGCTAATCTATTTCCCAAAATCTCTTTTTGGAAAACTTCTGTTAGACAATAACTTCAGCCACTGCATACCCACTGCATTTTCTAGAAGCTTCAAAGCTTGCACCAAAGCAAACACTTCACACACCTAAGCAAAATACACAACAGATAAGCATTCTTTACTTCAAGAAGATCAATCAATACACGAATTAATACCTCCCTCTATTGGGCTATCTTCCAAATCCTCTGTCACTTTTGTCAGTAAATCTAAAACTCCAATACAATCATGTATAGTTCTATATCTTCCATTCCTGTCTCTCTCTCAAAAGAAATTCAACTGAATTTAAATTCCTGTCAGTTGAAAAAAAAATTCTCAACAATAAAGTGCTTTAAAAATTTAACATATGTAAGCCACATATGCCTCCTACATTAAAACACTAAAACTACTAAAGCACTATTAAATCCATCAATTGTCAACCAAAAACAGAACTATAGAACAGAGCTTCCCAGCTCACACCTGAGCTAGAACAAACACCTTCAGCTATACCTCTTCCACAGCTACAAACAAATGGAAAGGTTTCCTTAAACTCAGACAAAAAGTCAACACAAGAGCTCTCTTAGTTCTCAGCATAGATTATCTAACTATCTTCTCAATCCTCTCTCTGGATTGATTCTCTATACCTAATCAAATTCCTAAATCAGACTCCACAGATTACAATTCCTTCCTTAAAACTCTTAGGCCCTATTGTCCTAAGAACTCTAACAAAGCATTTACACATCTTTATTTATTTATTTATTTATTTATTTATTCAAACATTTATATACCGCCCTTCTCCCGAAGGACTCAGGGCGGTGCACAGCCGATTCTACCCCGATACATAATACAAAAATTAAAATGAATTAAATAATTTTGGGCTGTTATAATTAAAAGTCCACCCTCCCCCATAAATATTTAAAAACCCCAAATTAGAATCCAATTTAAAACGGGAGACGGTTAAAATCTTGTATCAGCCCAGGCCAGCCTGCTCGAAGAGCCAGGTTTTTAACACACGTCTGAAGGCTCTCAGGTCCGTGCTGGTACGTATCTCTGGGGGCAGACTATTCCAGAGGGTAGGGGCCCCCACAGAGAAGGCCTTATTCCTGGGGGCCGCCAGATGACACATAGAGGCCGACGGCACCCGGAGAAGGCCCTCCCTGTGGGAACGCACAGGTCTGTTGGAGATCACTGGCAGAACGCGGTCCTGCAGGTAGCCTGGCCCAATGCCATGGATCGCTTTAAAGGTCAAAACTAGAACCTTAAAGCGAACCCGGAAAGCCACCGGCAACCAATGCAGCTCGCGCAGGAGAGGCGTCACATGGGAGCTTTGCAACGCCCCCATAATCACCCGCGCGGCCGCATTTTGCACCAGTTGGAGTCTCCGGGTGCTCCCCACAGGGAGCCCCATGTAGAGAGTGTTACAGTAATCCAGGCGAGAGGTGACAAGGGCGTGAGTGACCGTGCGTAAGGCGTCCCAATCCAGGAAGGGCCGCAACTGGTAGATCAGGCGAACCTGATAAAAAGCCCCCCTGGAGACGGCCGTAATATGGTCTTCTAGAGACAGCCGTGCATCCAGGAGGACACCCAAATTGCGAGCCCTCCCTGTAGGGGGCAGAATCTCTCCCCCAATAGCCAGCAAAGGTGTCAGCTGGCTATATCGGGGCGCCGGAAACCACAGCCACTCAGTCTTGGATGGGTTGAGTCGGAGCCTGTTCCCACCCATCCAATTCCGCACAGCCTCCAGGCACCGGGACATAGCCTCCACAGCATCGTTGGGGTGGTCTGGGGTGGAGATGTAAAGGTGGGTGTCATCTGCATACAGATGGCACCGCACCCCAAGACCGGCTTCACATAAATGTTGAACAAGAGAGGGGAGAGGACCGATCCCTGAGGCACCCCACAAATAAGGGGCCTAGAGGTGGACCTCTCCCCCCCCGCCAACACAAATTGCGAGCGGTTGGAGAGGAAGTAGGAGAACCATTGCAAGACAGTTCCCCCAATTCCCAACCCCTCCAACCGCCGCAATAAGATACTATGGTCGATAGTATCAAAAGCCGCCGAGAGGTCTAATAGGACCAGGACAGAGGAAAACTCCCTGTCACGGGCCCTCCAGAGATCATCAACCAACGCGACCAATGCTGTTTCGGTACTATGCCCGGGCCTGAAGCCCGATTGAAATCGATCGAGGTAAGTCGCTTCCTCCAGGTACTGAGGGAGCTGACGTGCCACCACGCTCTCAACAACCTTCGCTAAGAAAGGAAGGTTGGAGACTGGACGATAATTATTTAAAACAGCCGGGTCCAGGGTAGGCTTCTTGAGGAGGGGCCGCACCACCGCCATTTTCAGGGCAGTAGGGAGCGACCCCTCTCTCAACGAAGCGTTGATAATCCCCTGGAGCCAGCCTCGTGTCATCTCCCTGGCGGTCGAATCCAACCAGGAGGGACATGGGTCCAACAAACATGTGGTGGCATTCAGCCCCCCCCAGCAACCTGTCCACACCCTCGGCGGTCACAGGGTCAAACTCTTCCCAGATAATATTCTCAAAACCTGCCCCGGACACCTCCCCCGGGACCACCCAATTGGAGTCCAGCCCGTCCCGAATCTGAGCGATTTTGTCGTGCAGAAATTGGGAAAACTCCTCCACCTTACCCTGCAAGAGGTCATCCCGCGCTCTCGGCTCAAGCAGAGAGCGGGTCACTCTAAACAGGGCGGCAGGCCGATTTTCTGCCGACGCAATAAGGGCGGAGAAATGCGAACGTTTCGCTGCCTCTATCGCCACAAGGTAGATCTTAATATAAGACCTCACCTGTGTTCGGTCGGACTCAGTGCGGCTAGCCCTCCAAACACTCTCTAGATGTCTTTTCCGGCACTTCATCTCCCGTAGCTCCTCCGTATACCACGTAGCCAAGTGGGATCTGGGCCGAGTCAGAGGTCGCAGAGGCGCAACTCGGTCCAGAGCCCCGGCAGCCAACCTATCCCAGGTGGCTACCAGGTCTCCAGGCGAGTTGTGAGCCAGAATCTCGGGAAATGGCCCAAGCTTTCTCAAGATCTCTCTTCTTTTCACCTAAGACCAACAGATCATTTACATATTGTAACAACTTTATACTCACAGATGGTTCAAAACCCCTAAGGACCTGCTCTAGGCCTGTCCAAACAAACTAGGGCTTTCTAAGAACCCCTCTCGGTAAAACACACCATCGATACTGTCAAGTTCAATGTGTATCTGGATCAGCCCTCAATACTGGGCAAGTCCAAGCGTCTTTCAATTCTATCACACTAAAACACCTGTATTCATATGGAAGTTCCCTAACACCGTATAGGGATTCTGGCACAATAATCACCAAGTGATTATATGAAACCAACCACTAGACATCAGAAACCATCAGGTTTCTCTACAGGCAATATGAATATATTGTACGGAAACATCACAGGCTCAATTAGCCCGTCCCCTAACAGGGATTCTATCACTAGCTTCAAGCCACATCTCCCTTCCAGGGAAATATCACATTGCTTCCACCTCACTGGCACAATATATCACTAATATCACAAGTGCAATAGTCAAAACACCTCTATTCTCTTTACTTCCCACACAATAGGATCTATAAATCTCTCCTGTTCATCAGTCAATAACTGAACAGTACACTTATCTTCAGAAAGATAAGCACAACCTAATAAGGATAAAGCATCTCATCCTAAAAGGTCCATACCTGCTTCAGGTATACACATAGCATCCAATGTTATCTCAGAGTGTCCTCCTTTTAGAGACACATCTTGAACGATAGCAACATCAAAAGGCTCTCCCTTAACACTAGATACATCATACCTGGCCAAAAGAAAATTCTGGCTACGTATCTATCAGGAAACCACAATTGTTTCCTCAAATCTCACCTTTACATCTGATGAGACGCAAGTGTTAAAAGCCTTTGACCCCCCTAATCTCCAATTAGGGTATACAGCCTCTGCTGCATTTCTCCACTTGTCCGGACAAATTTCTCTAAAAATGCCACAAGCAACACACTGCTTACTTTTTTCAGCAGCTATTTCTGTTCCAGGAAAGAAATTCTATTCTCTCCCCTTTTCTGGATGTTTCCATCTACTCCCAGTAGATAAATATGAATATGAAGATCCAATCTTGTGATATTATTAACTATTATAAGTCCAAATCCATCTGCTGTCTCTCTCTAGCTTCATAACAGCTTCGAACACAGAAAACATATTTCACTGACAAGATTCCATTTCATCACAACTTAAAAAAAAAACCTTCCGTGGCCTCTGTCACAAACTACAATTTCATTAACGCTTAGTATTCTGGTGTCTCTCTGAAGAGAAAAAATAAACACTTATTCAAACTAACTCTAATTCTATTCAAGAATTCAGCTGACAATTCATCTCTAAACTAACCCATCTAAGGAAAAAACTCTAACCAGATTCTGTCCTCTTGGCACATCAGTTGTTAATACCTTATACTAAACTGCTCTGACTATTCCAGCCAGTATATCACTAGGTATTTCCTGCAATAGACTATACTAGTAGAGTATAGTATCTATATCCCTTCTGAAGTAAACAAATAATCCAAAATATGCTGCAACTCTACAAAAGTATAAATGCTTAAACCAGGAACAAACTCCTTACCGGAACGCTTTTCAATCTCAGCATTGACAACTTATAATTCCTCAAAATGAAGTAAATAATACATCTGTAAGACTATTAGGCATTTCACACTACAAATAAAATTTCCTTGCTGTAAATTTTATAACTATTCCAAACATAAAATGTTCACAACTCTCTCTCGCAAAGTTGGCTCACATATTCCTTAAGGAAACCTCTCACTAAGAAGGGAGAAAACCCTTCCACATACTATCACAAATCAACATAAATCACCTGGGCATAATCTCTTTAACTCTTCAACACAGCATTAAAAGAGACAATACAAAGATGCAACAGTTAACTGTTTAACACAGCTTTTAAGGCATTCAAACCAATACACATTTCAATACACACCCTAAAGTTTGAACTGTTTCAAACATATTTCAGCCAGTCCAGTCATACAAAGTACAATCTGTATCAAGGGAATAATACATCAATATCAGCAGCCAAAAGCTGAACCAGCTCTCCAAAAGAGAAACTTTAGAAACATTTTGTTCTGATTATAACCCCTCTTAACACAAAATATGACAGGGAGAAAAGAGACAAGAAAAAAAAAACAGTATCATCTTCAGACCCATCTAAACAATCCCGATTTAGGAAATGTTGCAACACAATTTGAAAAGTTACTAATTAAAATTCAGCTCACCTGAGACCCCCCCAGTGCACCAAACTTCGGCCGTTCCAAGCATCTACAACCAGATTACCAGTCAAGGTTTTAAGAGCTGATTTCCCCTCCCTTGGGTGGAAGACCCAGTAACTGCCTCCACAAATTCAGCGGAGAGGCGCCATTGCAGTCCTGAAAAATCATCCGTCCAAAGGAAGAAAAAAAATGTCTAACTCCTGGCTGGCTCGCCAAAATTGTTATAAGCATTCAGAAATGAAAACAACAGACTTTTGATAATCTGAGTTATAGGATGCTTTATTAGGGAAAATACTACAGTATTGGACTCAGTTCACTCCAGAAAAGAAAAATTTCTAGGAGGAAGGAGACGCTCTCCTTTCAGTGAATACAGCTTATATAAGTTTATCAAATCACATAGTTACATAATACTTCCTTTTTCCACATATGGACGTTATACAACCTTCCATGGAAAACTTCCAATATTTTCAGATTTCCTGTTTTTCACATTCCAGAAAAATTATAAGGAAACATTAATATTCCTTAAGGTGACATTTATAATGTCAGAGCGCCCCAGTACAAATGTCCTCTAACCTATGCCAAAGACAAACTTTGCAATCCATATTTCTCAACTTTTCTGTCCTTTTAAAAGATCAGGCTACGGACACAAAATGGCTACAGTCTAGTTCTGTAGTTTCTCAAGTATAATATCCAAATTTTACTTATAACAGACTTTAACAAAGTCTGAAATAATTTCAGTTCCTGATTTTCAGACAGATAACTAATTATATTTACAATATTTCTCAAAATGAGATACCTTATTTCATTTAAGGAATTTTACCAAAGAGAATAATTAATTTTCAAATAAATGGAACAATTGAGAGGATCAATACATTAATGATCCTTTCAGGAAATAGGAGAGATTGGAACCAATCAGTTTGCAGTTGCCTGTCTGCATTGAGTGTCCTCCAAATGTGTTGGAATTCATCTGATTTTTACATTTAATAAAATTTAATAAAATTATTATGAAATAGATTCCCTTCTGGCATGTATAGTTCAGATAGTACAGAAAGTGTTTAGTTGAAGAAATCTGCTTCACTTATTGGGAAAAAAGGTATAATAGGATATGGAAACCTTTGAATATTTGAAATTGCTAAACTGATTTTTAGTATTAAAATTAACTTAATTTCTCTTCCACACTCTTCTTAAAATAAATTCAAAGGAATCAGTTTAGGGAAATGCTTGTAGAAATAACTTAAAAAGGTGATAATTGAATTGTTTCCTTCATGCAAAATAGTTTGAAATATATCTGAAGGAATAGTTTCACCATTTTATAGCTTATATATGTTTCCTAACATCAATTCTGTTTATTTCAAATCCATATAGCATAAAGCAGTTTAAGAGTCAGTGTTGTCTTGCTGTTCCTTTGTTCAACAAGTTCCTTGTTGCTATTCAGAATTTACTAACTCTATTGTCTCTATTTATTCTTTGCAGTTATCTATTCCTTTGAAAAGTCAAGATGACCTTGATAAGGCAGTAGATCTATTAGACCGAAGCTCAAATGTGAAAAGCCTTAGAATATTACTGCTGCCTCAGGATAAAAATCATGTGAGTAAAAGCAGTGTAATCTGCTTATTTCAGTTTCACATTTGTTGTGATCATTACAACAAATTATTGTTCATTAACTGGCATTAGTTACTGACTCACTAAAGGATTCTTTACTATGCTGCTTGAAACAGAAACAAAGTATCACATAATTTCTTGGTCTTCCATCCTATTTCTGATCATCACTGATTGTTCATCTTGAAGTTGTTTATAAGGAAAGGAAGGTTATGATAAACCCCCAAATACTGGCATGGTAGGAATTCCTGGCTAGAAAGCAAGGAAAGTATTTTCTATGTCATATATTGCATTGATTGATTTTCAGTTCTTTTTCCGTGTTCTTCCACATGTTCAGGGTGTGTTGTGATCTTTAGTTCATACTGATACATATATTTAAAGCCTTGTTAAGTTTTGAAACTCTTAACAATTTAACTATTAATTCTATATTGTAGAATGCATTTGATTTCATTCCCTTTTTTGCTTGCTGATAACATTAACTTTAGGATTTATGAGAGTTATAATCGCCAGTATCTCAAGGGTAGCAGTTAATTCCCCCTGTCATAATAGAATTAACTTGATAATATAAATGCTAAAATAATTTAAAATTTAGCAATTGATTATATATCTTTCATTGTTTGAAAAGTAATTTTTGCTTGCCTTCAAAAACATTCAATTTTTACTTATTAGGGCTACAAGTAATTTGCCAATTGCTTCTAGTAATGTCTTCCAAATTCAGATAATATTTAGACTGTAAAGTACTGAGAATTCTATTTCAGAATACCTTTAAACCTCAGTTTGAATTTATTTATATGCCATTATATTTAATAAAATATATAAACTTTCAGATATATCATGGGATCTTTGTTAAGAATATGTCCTGACAGAGTTTGCAGCAATCCAACCAGCACACAAGTAAATAATTCAGCAGTATTCATTTATAGAAGAAACTTGTTTATATACAATAACATAAAACATGATGCTTCATGCAATACCTGCATGCAGCTCTTGCAACATGCTAGCAAGTACAAGAACAAGAAGAAGAAGCAATCAGAACCACCAGAACTCACAACTCACAGAAGCTCTATATTTATACAGACAGTTACCCTATGCCAGGTCCAGACTTCAGGCTGTATGACATGGCTCACAATAGGTGCTATTTCTTAGTCACCAGTTCCCATTAGCTGACTTGTTGTCGTGGCTATCCCAGTTCATAGTCTCTTATATACTGACATATCCCTCATTAAGTTTAATATTATAGTGAGAAATCCTTAGTAAATGCACTTAGTTCTGCACTCAGAATGTGTCTGGCCTTTTGTAAATATCTTGTGCATTGTCTTGTCAGGTCTTTAACAAGTTGTTGTACACTGTAACTCAGATCCAGACTTCCATAGCACTCCAACTATGGTTCCTATCCAGTATTTGCCTAGCTCAGAATTAATATTCTGAATTTATCATGATGTAATTTAACTCAGCACAGGTAGTAATAACTATTTTGATTTTACTTTTAGTCACAGATTAATAATGCCATTCTTATTTTTTTCATTCTTCTCATTGTTTTTAAACTAAAACATTCTAACCTTCAGATCCTAAGTTGTTTAAATCTTACTAGTCTCATTTTGTTTTTAACAGATCAGTCTATCGTCCCATTCAGGGATGCCAAAGCAAGTCAGAATCAAAACTTCCCAATCTATGGGAGATGTAAACACTGCCTACCAGCCACTTGAAACCCGAAGCAGACACCTGTCCATCAGTGAGTGTATTAATCTTCCACTGTACCATAAATAATAATGAGCTCTTTTGATTTGTGGCTTGTTACCTTCATGTTCTGTTAATAGCTACCCAAAATGTATCTAGCTCCTAGACAATCCTTAATTTTTCCCCTCCCTTATGCTATAAATTCTATCTTTTTTCACTCTATACATACATGCACTCTTTCCTCCTTCACATCTCTACTATTAATAGTTATGTGAACTAAAAATTATGGCCTTGCAGCTATTTCCATCCATATCCATTCTGAACCACATCCATAAAATTTTTTAAAAAAGGATAACTCCTTTCCTTGCCGTCTGTTTCCTTTCCAGTTGCTGTTCTTTTCATAACTTCCTGTCTTCCAGTGCTAGCTGTATGAATTGTATTTAATTTTATATGATATCATATCTCTCATCCATAGCCTATGCACAAAAATATAAAGCAATTAAATCAATAATTATAATGCCATTTGAAGAGCATTCAGTTAGATGTCAGCATTTGCACAGAACCTGTGGAGATACCTGGAGTGTTGTCTTGCCCTGTTATTTGGGAATAGTAGCAGTTTCAACTTATTGAACCTGAGGAAATGGATAGGGCTCTTATGTCTATAAACTTGGCCATTGCTTTTAAGATTTATACTCCTCTTTGCTGACTAAGACTGCCTTGGAAGTGATATGTAGGTAGATTATTGATGATGAATTCATTCTTGAAGAATGGAGTTATCCCTCTATTTCTTAAAGATTTTTCTTGTAATTTATATTTGCATATTTTCCCTTTTTCCATTTATAAAGTCACATCACTCTGCATTGTCAGAGTGCTTGCTTAAATTATCATCAGATGAATCACACATACAGAATCTTGTAAATGTCTTCTCTTATTGTAAGATTCATTGTTCAAGTTTGTTTGAAATGCATCAGCAAAATGTATCACTTTCTTTTCCGATGTCCTTTATCTTCTGCAGCCATTTAATAAGCATAATTAAATCTTCAGGTTCTCAGAATACAGGTCGAAGTTCACCCCCACCAGGATATGTCCCAGAGAGACAGCAGCGAATTGCTCGCCAGGGGTCCTATACCAGCATAAACAGTGAAGGAGAATTTATACCAGAAACCAATGAACAAAATGTAAGTTGAAGTTCAAAGAATTTATCAATATAAAAATATTTATATAATATATACTTATCAATATAAAAAATGAAATTAAAATATGTTTAAAAATACATCTTGCAATATCTATTAATGTCCTCAGCTGAGCTTCTTGTATGCTACATAGCAAATTATCTTTTATTCAAATAAATCAAAGCAAACAGTAATCTTTCTTCCTCCATATTATATTACACTCATGCTAATTAGCAATAGCTTTCTCAATATCAATGAGTTTCTCATATTTTGCATCAAGGATGTACCTCTTTCTTTATACCAGTGGCTACATTTGGTAGTATGTTGTTGGGAGTCCATTTCAGAAAGTGGACTGAATTTGGATTAAAATTAGATTGGATTTGGTTACTTAAATGCAGTTAACATTAGTATGCCCTGGATATTTACTATTTCCCCGTTTTTGGTATAGTAACAATTATAATTCAGCATCAACTTTGGAAAGTGTTTGGAAACTACAGTCAAAGGCCTTGGGCTTCAGAGGAAACACTATCTTATGTGGTGATGCCAAATCTCAAACATGGGACCTTCTGCATGTGATATAATTACCTTGCTAGAGAGCTGCAGGCCATTCTCATGTTTAATGTTTTCATGTGTATATATGTATGTATTTTATATAGTACTAACTTTTTTGAACAATATTCTTTAATCTTAGCTTCAGGAATTGATTCTTTATTTTCTCATAGAAATGTTGACATGCTGAGGACCATTTGAATACTGCAAGTTGGGGTGGGGGTATTGGTTATATACATCTAGGAAATTCATATATCATTAGGGAGGTCTGCCAAACTCCAGTTTCTTCCGTTTTCTCCTTAAGCCAAGTGATCAGTATTATCAATTAGAGGTAAGAATCAATATAGTTTTCACAATTACCCGTAATGGGAAAATTTCACTCTATATTTGACAACAAAATTCAAGACTCCCTTTATTCCTCTGGATGACATGCCAAAAATCTTCCCATACTAAAATTCAGTGATCTGATTTTTTGTTTCTCCCCATGATCCTGGTCGATACAATTGGAAGGGATGGACTGCATTGCTAACAGGAAGAAGAAAATTCCTAGGTTTCTGAGGTTCACTGTCGTTTAGAACCTGACGGTATTACATAGTATTGTTAGGAGAGAAATTCTCTCGTGTTGCTAGGAGATACATTACTTCAAGGTTGTTGAGAGACAACATAAGCCACAAATCTCCTTTCTTCTTTCCATCAGTTCAGTACTTCTGCTCAAGATGTTAGAAGGGAAGAAGAAACCTAGTCCTCCTCTTCCTTTCTCTTAGCACCATCGAAAAATGTGTATATGTAGAAGAAATGGATGGGAATGCATAAGTGTGCTCTCTCCTCCTCTCCCCTCCCCTCCCCCCGGAACCAGTGTAAAAACATTTTGACTCTGGTATCAAATTGGCTGCTACTTACAGGCTATAGTTTTTCTTATGGTGATATGTAATAGATGGAAATACTGTCAACTGAGTACATGCCTGATTCTAAAAAAAAGTCTCACATAATTAATCTTTTGTCAGTTTTAATGAAATTAACTTAAAATCTCTGAATTCAATTTTATATTCAGTCCTTCTAGCCCTCAGCTAAATTTAACTGAGCTTTTGTAATCTTCTGTTCTAGATGTTGGATCCCTTAAGCAGTGCTGAAAACTCCCTATCTGGTAGTTGTCAGTCCTTGAGCCAGTCAGGAGAAAGGTATTGACAGCAAGAACTGTTGATAGGAATTCTGTAGTAATTTCTCCATTACTTTAAATACTAAACTATTAATATTTAACTATATTGCCTATGTAATTACGCTGAAAATATAGAGGGGGGAAATAAGATAGAACATAATAAATAAACATGTCATAAGCAGACTTTTGAATTATTATGTTTATTTTCCTACATAATTACACAATAGTTATATATTGTTTTATCTGTAAAATTTTAAAAAATGTAAAATGTAACAAGAACATCACACACAGAAAATACTTCGGAAGTCATGGCTTTATAACATGTAACCCTGTGTTCTTCTATTCTACTTTTCAAAATAGCCTTTCATTCCGAAAATCCTGTATGTCCAGAGCCCAGAGCTTTCCAGATAATAGGCAAGATTTCTCAGGTGAGATGTTATTTACACTGATAGTTGCTGGCAAATGAAAGGAACAAGCGAACTTTTCACTTGTATGTTTATTGCATTTGTTTTTTGCTAAACAATATTTAAATGTACGGTTAGTATGTTTCCATCAGATGTTAACAACCACCTGTAATAGGATAACAGAGATAGTTGAAAAACTAAATCATGTCTATATGTCTGATTCCTTTTTTACTGTAGCAGATTGAATCTAGTGATTAAGAACCATTTTGGTCTAGTGGTTAATATACCGGACTAGAAAGTGGGAAATCTTTTAAGTTTTTGTTAAGGGAGGTCTTTAAGAAGAGACTGGACAACCTTTGTCTGAAATAATATGGGGTCTCCTGCTTGAGCCAGGGGGCTGGACTAAAAGACCTCTAAGCCCCTTCCAACTTTTTTATTCTGTTCATTCTGACCTTGAGTTCAAGTCCCACTTTAGCCAGGAGGGTGACTATGGGCATTGGATCAGTCACTCTCTGAGCAGGGTTGTTATTGTTGTGGGGAAAATAGGAGGAAGAAAGTGTGTTGGATAGTGTTCATTGCCTGGATGGATGGATGGATGGATGGATGGATGGATGGATGGATGGGTAGATGGGTAAATGTGTGAAGCCTGAACTCCCCAGTGCCAGGCCTCCCACTTCACCTCCCATAATCTTCCTTTGGAGGTCTTCTTCCCATGGTAAAGTCAATGGTTTCTCTTTTATTCTCTTCATACCACCTGTGGCAAAATATATATTTTTTGAAATTATCTCTGTGTGGATGCATGTGTGATAATGTAATTTTTGCTTCTTTATTGTAGATCGTGAGAATCAAATCTTTGATAAAGCTGAGAAAAGTGGGACTTATCCTCGGCGTTACCATGTCTCTATGCAGTATAAAGATTACAATGATGGTGGGTGTGCAATCCCTTTTTAAACTTAATAATAGGATTACTACTTCACAACACACTGTAAGAGTTTTCTGCTTCATCAGTTGCCAACCCCCTTTCTCCCCTCATCTTTTTTAAAATAGCTTGAAAATAGGAGGAGGAGGCAGCAGAGGAAAATGTACCAACAAAACAAATTTGTGTCCTTGTTTTTACTTCAGTAAATTTACTAAAATAGAGAGATAGAGAGAGTTAGGAAAGGAGGACTTTGTTAATTTGAGATGTGGAGCTCCTGACTGTTCCAGAGTTATAAGGGGATGAAAAAAATACCTTATAAGCAACCTCTTTTTGCTATCTCTAAAACAGTGCTTATATTTGTAATTTATTGGGCAATTAAAAATGGATTCATAGATGATTCTGTGAGGAAACCCATTTTTAATAGCAAAAAAACTTTGGTTTTCCTCTCCTTTTGTCCTATACCTGCCAATATATATGGCACATTGTTCAGATTAGCACAAGATTAGTCTGCATACTCTTAAGGTAGAATTGTTCAGTGTGTGTTCATTTTTATTCTTCCTTGCAGAGAAAATAATTACATTTGATTTCTTGTACGTTTCATTGAACTTCTGAAAGTTCAATGTTTCATTGAACTTTCAGATGTTAATCCCACCTCTGCTTTGTTGAATTAAGTCATTTGAGTGGAGTATTTAGCTTGTTTTCATGGTAGATCTTAACTATTCAGGCCGGAGGACATTTCCCCGCATTCGACGCCAACAGGGCAACCTCTTCACACTGGTACCATCAAGCCGTTCCTTAAGCACCAATGGGGAGAACCTTGGTCTGACGGTTCAGTATCTAGACACCTGTGGTCGTATGTGGAGTGCTGACAGTGAGAATGCACTCACTGTGCAGGAGAGAAACATCCCAACTAAATGTAAGTTGATACTTCCAAATTCAGGAATATTTATTAATTCTTTCAAAACGGACCATAATAAATATTTGGCATTAATGAACTATTAGGATTATCATTGAATGCTATGTTGCTTACAATAATAGATGGACTTTTTTTAACAGAGCGAATAAAACACATAATAGCAGCTGCTCTACAGGTATACGGTCTGGAAGAAAATAGAGAAATCCTATTTTTTTTAACTTTTACAATGGAAATTTTGTATTATTAGAAAAGCAACATTTGTGTGGGGTGCTTTCTCTTTTAGAATAATGGATACAAAGCTTTTTATGGAAAGGCTATGTTCGTTAAAATTATACACTTTTGTTACTCGCTATGTGTTCTGTAGACTGAGAATGGAGAGTTTATTTCAACCATATTCCACTGTGGGAAGAGGTTTTGAATAGCTAGGATAAAAAAAATGTAAGGGTGTTCCCTAAATAAAATAGAACATTTGCCCAAATGCATTTATAACAGATAACAGATAATTAGGGTTGGAAGAGATTGTGTAGGTCATCTAGTCCAACCCCCTGCCCAACCAGGAGACTCTACACCATTTCTGACAGATGGAGTCCAATCTCTTCTTGAAAGTCTCAAGTGATGGCGCTCTCACAACTTCTGAGGGCAAGCTGTTGATTGTTCTCACTGTCAGAAAGTTTCTCCTTATTTCTAGGTTAAATCTTTCCTTGTTCAGGTTCCATCCATTATTCCTTGTCTGGCCTGCAGCACTTTAGAAAATAGCTTGACTCCTTCCTCTCTGTGGCAGCCCCTCAAATATTGGAAGACTGCTATCATGTCTACCCTGGTCCTTCTCTTTTACTAGATTAGCCAAGCCCAGTTCCTGTAACTGTTCTTCGTATGTTTTAGTCTCCAGTCCCCTAACCATCCTGGTTGCTCTTCTCTGTACTTTTTCTAGAGTCTCAACATCTTTTTTATAGTGTGGTGACCAAAACTGGATGCAGTACTCTAGTTGTGGTCTTACTAAGGCTTCATAGAGTGGCATTAGTACTTCACTTGATTCTGATTGTATCCCTAATTTAGGATTGCACTAGCATTTTTGGCGGCGGCTGTACAATGCTGGCTCATATTTGGCTGGTTGTCCACTAAAACTGCAATCCTAAACTTGTCTGGGAGTAAATTTCATGAATTAAATTAGATTGGCCATTTCTGTTGCAATAAACAATTATTTATAACTTATAACATAACTTAACCTCAATCTGATACTTTCCAGATGTGGATTATAATTCTCATTTTTGCAGTCACTGGCTGTGGACAGTGAAGGTCATTCTTCAGTGTATTTGGAATTCAATTTTGCAGTTGTTGTTCAATGCACCAGATTTCAGTAAGGTTAAATAAATTGCACAATTATTTACATGAGCATTATAAAAATAGCTTTAAATTTGATAAAGAAATATTGCCAGATTTCAGTACTTTGCAAACTTTCAATTATTTCCAAGGGGAAATTCTGGAATTTTACCTATGTGGATAGGTTTGTTTCTGTTTTTCTTGTTCATAATTAAGATCAGAATTTTCCTCTTTTTTTCTAAGCAATCAAGAATGGCAGCTTAGCCGACCTTAGAAGCTTCTTTAAAGGCTACTGGTAATCATTAACAAGAGTGCCAAGATAGATCATTATTGATATGGTGTAACTGGTCTTTGGGGATGTTGGAATAGAAAATTTGTCAAATGCTGATGTGACTGTGTTCCTTGGAAGTAGCAAGTATCAATTAACTGCAGCATTATTTTAAGTTATGTATTTGCATGTCACAGTTTTCAGCTGAGATATTAGACTTTTGTAATTTACATATGGGAAACATTTTTATCTTTCTTACTACTATAGTAATTAAATTATCTGATATAAATCAGTATTGTTGATGCCAGTATTAGGATAGAATTATAATTAGAAAATGACTTGTATTTGACAGCTCCAAGTGCTCCAGTCAACTGGCGACGTGGGAAACTCCTAGGACAAGGTGCCTTTGGCCGGGTATACCTATGCTATGATGTAGATACAGGCAGAGAGCTTGCAGCTAAACAGGTCCAGTTTGACCCAGACAGTCCCGAAACAAGCAAGGTATTTCCATAGTTAAACACTGATGCTAAAATGCCTCTGTATTCCTCAGTTTCCACTTTCCTGTTCTATAGTGGCAAACTTTGCAATCCAAGGGTGCAATTACTCATGGCACAATTAAGGCATTTACTTAGCATTTTTTAAATCAAATTTCTGGTTCGAATTACTGGCTTCTTAGTTGTTCTCCTATCTGCCTCTCTTAGCAATGGCATTTAATCCTGTTTTCTCCTTGTACTTACTGATGCATTGAGAGCAGAATAAAATAACGCTACAGTGTTGCTTAAGAGTTTGTGAACTCTCTCTGAATATTCAATATTTCTGCATAAATATGAGCTAAAACGCAACTTATGAGCCATCCAAGTGGTAAAACTAGATGAAGAGAGCCCAATTAAACAAATGAATCAAATGATATTTACTGAGGCAAATCCAAAACTGCATACTTGGGGAGGGAGGGGTGTGTGTTCAAAATTAAAAAGGGTTCACAAACTTTTAAGCCATGCTTGCATGTTGACTTGCATCTGATTATTATGTTCTAACTTCAGGCCTCTTGTGGTTAGAGAGATAGAGACAAGGTAACAATTTGCTCAGGAAAGAAATGCAATACAAAATATAAGGAGATTTGTAGTTTTTTTTCTCTTTTAAATTTTTTATTAGTTATTTTCTTCAATTAAAGCAGTCAATTTAGCCATCTCTTTTGCAGCCAGTCATCGATTATAGGAATCAAAGTATCTTTCCATCTTTGTGCATAGGGCATTCTTGTTGCTATCAGCATCTATAGCATTAAAGTTCCATCCCCGCTCCATGTGTCCATTAAGCTTAAGAGAAAAGCCTCTGGCTTTACCTTTATGTTCACTTTAAGTATTAAGATGTGAATCGTACTGCAATATATCTTTGCTTTGTCTCAGACCCACTATAGAAGATCCTTCTTTACATTTACATTTGAAATACCTATATACCTATATAAATTTTGACAATTTATTCAGTGTTAAATACCAGTGGTATTTAATCATTTTATTAAAAAAACTTTAAAATTATAATTTAATGTAAATTTTGAAACCTTTCTCCATATATTTTCCAATTGTTCAAGCATTATATTCAAAAAATGTTTCCCATTCAATCATACAATGTTTCATGTAGTCATTCTCCAAATTCAATAACAGTTTATAAACATTAGTAATTATGTGTTCATTACCACATAGTAGTTTCCAATTTATTTTTTGTGAAGGCAAATCCATAACTTTTAAAATCTAATTTAAATCTTTCTTGAATTATAAAATATGTAAACCAATGACAGACAAATTTGTTGTAGCTTTTAATCCATGCTTTGATGGTGACTTGGCAGTCTCCACAAAAACAATTACTTAATTTCTTTGTCTCTTGCAGGTCTATTTTCTTTGCTTGATCTTATTTAAAGCAACCTTGCTCCAGGGCTGAACAGTGTAGCTATCGAGAGGGTGACATTTTTATACTGGCATAACTAACCAGTATAAACATGATATTGAGGTCTAGGATTATGATATATTATATCCAGAGAAGCCAGCATCATAGTTCTATCTTTATGATAAAGTGTGTGGGTATAAATCCTGATTTATTTGGGCACAGTGAATTCTATACTCATATATAGAGATGGCAGAAAAACAGGAGAGAAAAATTTGCATGTATCTGATAACATTCTGATTTATTAAGACATAAACAGTATTTTCAATAAGATACCCACACAACCATTATGTCCTAAAGATTTTTCTTTATTTATTCAACTTTATTAAGTTTCAAAGAGACATAAAATACACAATAAAAAGAGAAATTGAGGGGAGGAAGGAACACAAAACTGTCCTAAAGATTTTTCTGAAGTTTAGGGTATTTCTAAAATGAAATCTAAGAATTTCTAAATTTCATTCTGCCTTGTGGTGATATTGTTAATGCCTACTGTTAGTATAGTATAAACTTTCATTAGAATGTAATGTTCCCCGATTTTTAAAATGAAAACTTATCTGCAGAGAAATAATTGGTTTGTAATTTTTTTACTAGTAGGCTTGATAGAATCTGAAAACAGCAAACATATCACAAAGTATTCCAACATCTGTCTATCACACACACACACACAGAGTCATTAGTCATTAATACCTACTGCTTCTTAAATATCAGCTACAACACATTTGCATAAAGTGAATAAATTGTATTTTGTGAAATTGCAGGCTTAATTGATTGACTAAAAAATCTATGTAGTTTAGCAATTGGATAGTGTTAATTGTTACATCACTAATAGAAATGAATCAGCATGGAAATAGATGAATGACATCTTATGCCATACAGAAATTAGAATGCAAAGTTTAGTGTTGCAGCAACTACCTAAAAATTACCACTTTTGCAATTATATTGTAGACTCTCCTCTTTGTGGAATTGGATTTAAGGTTTTATGTCAGATATGTCAGTTTATTGTCCTTTAAAAAATAGCAATATTATTATATTTAATTTCAAATGTGTAGGAGGTGGAGAGAGAAGATGAAGTCTCATGACCCATCATTTATTAGGTTAGGTTGCCTAAATTTTACCTCCACTAAAAAGTGGCATTTATGTGGAGGTCACTGTCCTATGTCTTTCTCAAGGTAATCTGGCAATTCTTATGCCTGTAGGAAGTGAGTGCATTGGAATGTGAGATTCAGCTACTGAAGAACCTTCAGCATGAGCGGATTGTTCAGTATTATGGATGTTTAAGAGACCGAACAGAAAAGACCCTGAGCATTTTCATGGAGTACATGCCAGGGGTAAGAGTTCTATGGATTCTTTAGAAAGTGGTTTTAATCCATTTCAGATTTAAGTAGGATACAGAGTTCCTTACTTTTTAATACCCTTCAATTTCATTAGAAAGCCAGTTTTGTGTAATGATGAAAGGCACCTGGCTAGAAACCTGGAAACCTGTCTTATGCTCCAAGCCAACTGGTGACTTTGGGCCAGTCATTCTCTGTTCCGAGAAAAAGGCAATAGCAAACCACAGCCAAAAACCTTGCTAAGAGCAGTAGATGAACTAGGTACCAGGTAGTCACTAGGAATCAAAACTGACTTGGAGGCACAAATATGTAGATGTAAATATATGTATTTATATATATTTCCTGCTTTTCCTGTGAAGGGTTCTGTCAAAGATCAGCTGAAAGCCTATGGTGCACTAACAGAAAATGTTACTCGAAAATACACTCGGCAGATTCTTGAAGGAGTCTGTTATCTTCACAGCAACATGATTGTACACAGAGATATTAAAGGTAAGAGCTTCACCAAAATCCACCTGGGTTCATATGTTCTAGTATGCTTATTTATGTCATAGATGAAAGGAAATATCTCTTATCTATGGTAAATATTGGCTATGTGTTTTCAAGGTAGCATTAGTATCAGTATCCTAACACTGTTCAATAAATGAACAAATGCTATTAACAATAGATTAGATGCTATTGAATTCATGTGCATATAATTTTCTCCAAAATTTATTTGCTGATATATTTAAAAAATCATGAATTGGCATTACAAAATAACTTGGTTTTACTTATGGGGAAAACAACAACTATATATTTTCCGGCACTTTAATCACATTGAGAAATGACAAATTGAAGACATGTTGACTAGATCAAGGAACAGTGCAAGCATGGTGACAAGATCTGAAAATAGAATTATGAATGCAATAAGGAATGAAACTTAACTTTTCCTCTTGTACATTTATTAGTCAAAATCCTCCATTCTTTGCACAGTCACTATTCTTTGTTTCCAAAAGTATACTTTGCAGTGAAGAATGTCTAAAGGACAAGAAATAACATAACGTATTGTTTTCACTTGGAAAACTACAGGAGGCATTATTTTTCATGCTATAATCTCAAACTAGATTTGGGCATATTAAAAATGTCAGCTTTAAAGTGTAACAAGTAAATCCCTTGATATATTACTCATCTGACATTTAAAATTTTTTTTTTTAGAGGATAGGAACATAGTTACGGTTGGAAAATAAAAGTGATTGACAATTGCAGTCTTGGAGGAAAAAAAGGACAAAACCAAGCTGGAGCATTGGCAAGGAACATGTGGAAGAGGGAAATGGGTCTAAAGAGTATGGCAGAGAACATCTCATCAGCTTTTTTTTAGTGTTTTGGGACTGGCTACAATAGTCACTGCAGCTATTTTATGATTAGCTAAGTTAAACCTTTGGAAAGACATTTTGTTAAAGTAAAAACCAACATTTAAGGATTAAATATTTCCACTAATTTAAAAATATTGGTTATGCAATGTGACATTCTGTGAGTCACAGTATACAGTAATGGACTGAGAAAACGGTGGTTTGGATGTATCTTTAAAAAGAAAACTCTTCATCTTTAGAATTTAAGATTGCAAGGTGGCTCAGTGATAAGATAATTTGTGAGCAGCTCAAGTCATTTTAAACAAGGTTCTAGCTGTGAAGGTTTATAAATCTATACTTTTGAGTTGTATACTTGAACAGCTTCTACTTCTTCTTCTTCTCCGTCTCTATACCCACTTCAACCCAGGAGCCAATATTCTCAGAGATTCTGTGGGCAACGTGAAGCTTGGAGACTTCGGGGCTAGCAAGCGACTGCAGACAATCTGCATGTCTGGCACTGGCATCCATTCTGTCACAGGCACTCCTTATTGGATGAGTCCAGAAGTGATCAGTGGAGAGGGCTATGGAAGAAAAGCTGACATCTGGTGAGAAATAGCTTTGTGCAGCTTGTTTAATGGGAAGGATTATTTTCTAGAAAAGGAATTTCCTGCCACAATATTTCTGAACCAGTTAACATTTTATTAATCTTTTTTTCTGTGAACTATAATGAGTTCACCAGGCTAATTTATTGTTCCCCTCTCCCCTTTTTCCCCTGCTTTTCAATGCTGTGTGTTCCCGGATGTTGCTTTTTGTTTTCTGCACAACTTTGCTTTCTTTTGTAATACCTCAGAAATCCTCAAAGCATGCTGATGACCCCACACCCCTCTGGATTTGCAATGGCTAATTCTATCAGCACTCAACCAGCTTATTATTGGAAGAGGAGATGCTGATAAGAATTGCCATAACCTTCTGTGTAATTGCCAAGCTTAAACTTGACTGTTTTTTAAATCACTAAAGCATATTATCTTATCAAAGCTTTTTCTGGATGGTTACTTTTGCAACAAGAATTTCCTATATCCCTATCAGATAAAAAGGAGAGATATTAAAACAGCAGGAACAACAACTCTTGGCTAGTGTCCTCCAAATCTCTAAATAATAAATGTGACATGGAGTTGCAATGGTGGACAGGAATGTTTGCTTCTTGTTTTCTCTCAGTATCCAAGCACAAAAGATCCCACACTAAATAAGCAGAACAGGTCATGTTTTAATAAATCAGTCTTTAGGAGCAGTAAGAAGCATGTTGGTGATGTGATCATGGCACAGAAGGGTCAACCATAATAAACTGACTATTTCAGGGAATCAAGTTGATGATGGTAAATAAAATTGATTTATTAAATGTAACATGCTTAAGGAAAAAAGCAAAGATTTAGAAATGTGGTAATTTCATGAATGAGAGTTGCCAAAAAGGAGGAGGACTGCATGCAATCACAGATTGCCCATTATAAACTGTATTTTTTTATTGTCTATTATTCCAAAAGCCTGAAAGCTTTCTAGCACAACTATATTTCTTCTGTTGGTTTCAGTTGACTGGGGACAGCTGCTTTAAAATAATTCAATATAACCTGTTAAATATGATGTGTCGAAATACAGTTTCTGTATTCACTGATCAAACATGGCAAGCAAGCTTGTCATTATCATAAGGCATCTGCAACTGCAGAATAACAAGTTCTAATTAACTTTTTATTAGCTTTTTGGGTCAGCAATTAGGACATAATGGATCCTAATTTCCCCATTCAAGGATCTAATATTTCACTAACCAAAAAGCAATGCAATGTCAGCTTTATGCAATGTTGTGTGCTGCGGGTCATATTTTTACAGAAGAAATCCATTGTTGCAAGTTGGTGTGCTTTTAATAAAAGATATATTAGGAATGTCTTTCCTGTGCAATAATTTTTCTCATGGTTTAGAGAAGTTTATGGTTTAGACAAAGAATAAATTAAAAAACAGTTTCATAACACAATGTGCACTCATGTATGTATTTGTACTATTGAGTAGCATTTGTTTACAGCATTTTTATAAAGTAATTTTTCAAGATAAAGTAATTTAGAAGATAAATCACTTTTATTGATCTGTGTTAGAATACTTCATTCATAAAACTTCTCCTTCAAGAAGGCTTGCATTACTGGCCTGTATTCATACTTTTCTGGAAGTCTGCCATACGAACAGTTTCGGCTCATTTAATTGTGATCAGCACTTCTGATCTTTCTGGTCCTGTTTATTTCTGCTACTGTAACAAACATCATTCTTGTTTGTTTTTGCCTCCTATGGTTTTACTGACTGTAGTCTTAACTTTTTATCAGGGTCTTTTTCTTCCTTCCCTATTTCTTTTCCTTCAGCATTTCATTTGGCTACACTCAAGGATCTACAGTACCTATCTTTATTTACGTTTTAAGATCAAACAAAAATTTTGTAAAATACAGTTAAATAGTCCATGACAGTCTGTCCGATCTAAAATGTTAATAACCTGTTTCATGTTTTCAAAGCAGCACAACACAAATAAATTATCCTGAGAATTATGTGATATTTCACAACTGAAAGTAGCAAAATAGTTTAATTTTCTTCCAATCTGCTTGGATAATCCAGCGGTACAGGGCTAATGTATTTTAAATGCAAGTACTTCTAGGAAAGGCAATATAATAAAATGAAGTTTATTGTTTCAGTTTTCCCCAATTTTCATGGGTAAGCTCTCTTGTCCAGGGGAAATTTAAAATATTTATCTTTTTAAAATGCAAGTGGAAGAACATTGTATCTAGCTATAAATAATGTTTCTTATAGTTCTGGAACAGTGAGTGTAATTAGTTTATTGGTTCCAGGTAAAAGTTTTAAACAAAGCTTTCTGTGATAATCCTGTTTACTTCATTTTAGTCTTCCATATCCTTGATTCTTTGCAGGAGATACTGATTAGTCAAGTCATACCCTAGAGAGGTAAACAACTCTATCAAAAACCCATATGATAGCAATGTCATATCATTTTGGTTTTCCATTTTCAGAAATGTTTATCTGCCAAAACTAACAGGATTAAACTTGAAAGCAACCAATGGAACTTGAGCCAATAAGTGTCTGTTTCCAAGACCTCACTGCTCTTCTAGGCATTCCATTGCCTCGTCTAGCTGCCTAGGATATACATCTAGGAGCAGAAAGAATACCATTTCATTGCATTGTCTCGATTTTCTTTTGTATGCATGTAAACCCCATTAAAAAATGGGGTTAACTGTTTTGCTGAAAGATTTAAAATTGCTGAGATCAATTTTCTTCCTTTAGAGAAGATTTTTAATAGCCATTTTACTAATTTACTAGTTGAGGTTTAGCCTTTGAACCATTAGTATTCTTTACATAACAACATTTTTTTAAAAAGATCAGAGCCTTCCAGATCTTCATATGGTGAAAAGTTATTCCCAATATTTGACATTCTGGACCTGGTTAATTTCGTTTCTTTCAGTAATCCATCTCTATGGCTTTATTGTGCCATAATTTTTGGTTTTATAAAAATAATATTCGCTAGTCCAATCTCCCTTCATTATTGGATTATAACTTTTATGGTTCTCTTAAGGCTAATCAGAATATATGAATAAATTACCTCATCAATGTATAGCAAGATGGGAATGCTGAGGCCTGAAAGTGAGGGACAATGGTTTATCTAAGGCTTCAGTTAATATAGAAGTCAATAGGTGCCAACGTGCATCCTAGTTTAAACACTTTCAGGATGTTTATTTTGAAATAACTTTTTATGGGTTACATTTCACAATGAGTGCTAGCGTGGATGAGCAAATATTTATTTAGTATATTTATAAACAAGTTTATATAGCTGTCCCTCTCACTGAAGGTGACTCTGAGAGGACACAACAAACAGGCAAAACTACATACAAAATCACAAATATAAAGAATAAAAATCAAATAGAAAATAGCAATAATTATATAGACAGAGATACAAAATCTTGGCAAAGATTGAATAAAAACATTGTGTGAGTACAGCAGTGGAGTCATCTAAGCATGTTTCTGGTTCCTGAGAGCCTCAAGTCTGTTCAGATAGTCTGGTATTGAGATCCTTTCACAATATAATATGGGTGGAGCCAATCTAATTTTGGAAAGGAATAATGTTTCATAAGGCAGACACTATAGCACTATAGCAGAGAAGGCACATCTCCGACCCACCAAATGTAGGTCCTTAGCTGATTGTACCTGCAGCATAGGCCTCCTGTCACTTGTTTATTGATCAGGGATCATGAGTCTAGGAAGATCTCCAAGTTGCACATAGGATCTGTATGTGTGTAACACAATCCATTCACTCTTGCCAAACCACCCAGATCTTCACAACCTCCAAACATTAGGATAAGACATTCGCAGCTTCACTTTATTTGCCAGGGTGGAGATACAGAATTGTGTATCATATGTGTACTGATGATATCTCACCCAGTGGGATGGGTGAGTTCACTCAGCAACCACACATAGATGTTTATGAGGGATAGGAGAAAATACCAAACCTTGTGGCACTCTACAAAGCAGAAGTTGAAGGAGGGTCCTCTCCTTCCCAATCATCATTAACTGGAATCAGCCCAGAAGGAAAGAGGCAAACCAGCACAACAACATGCCATTCACCCCAAGTCTTCTGAACTGATCCAGAAGGTACCACGGTCAATGGTATCAAAAGCTGCTAAGGCTTCAAATAGGTCACGGATACATGAACCCCATTCCATCTAGAGGTCATTCAAAAATGCAAGCAGTGCTGTTTTTGTCCATACCCAGGTCTTCATCATGACTGAAAGGAATGTAGATAATTCACTTCTTCCAAGGTCTTCTCCTGCACAATTACCTTTCCCCCAAAATAGAGTGATAGTACTGAATGAAAATTGTCCGGTATGGTAGGGTTCAGCAATTGCTTCTTGAAGAAGGGGTGAATCAAGGCCTCTAATCCCTTCCCTCAAGAATTAATCATTGCCACAACCCATTCACACTGCACGTTACCTCTGGACCACTTTAACAAGCCAGGACCGGCATGGATCTAAAGCTCGGGGGACGGGGGGGGGACGACTGTCTAGTCATAGTCCTGTCTACTTCCTCAGGTCCTACAAGTTGCTTGTTTATTAAATGTATATGCTATCCATCTCGTCTAAAGGTAATTCTAGGCAGCTTATAACAAAATAAAAGCAGCAAGATAAAACATTAAAATGTTTTTTTTTTAATATTAACATTAAAATTGACTTAGAATTAACAAAGAGGGCAAAAAAAGGGAGCAAGATGCATACAGGGTAGAAAAAGTATTATCTCTATCTATTAACCACTTCCAATATAATACGTTCCAATCGGGCCTGAGGCCAATTTGCACAGTAAGGTTTTCAGGTCCTTTTGGAAGGGCAAAAGGGTGGGATCAGATTTCACCTCCTGGAGCATAATGTTCCAGTAGGCAGGAGCCATAGCTGAAAAGATTCTTCTCCTGGACCCTGCTAGCCAGAATTCACTTTTTACTGGCATAGGTGAGGCGGGCCAATCCCAATTTCGTGTAATAAAATGGAACAATAGTGCTTTCTTAATTTCTGGAGATACTGGCAATACAGTATAGATGTATAGACATGGATATTGATACATTCAATCTGAATTCCTTGTAATTAATTCAGTGAGTGCTTTTTCGGTTTTCAGAGAATCAAGAAATTCAGTAGCTTCTGTTACTACTTACTTACTACTGGCCAAATAAGGAAAATGAATCGTTGTCCAATTCCTTAGTAGATGCTTCAGGATTGAAGAATGTGCTCAAAAATATCCCGCCCACCTTCATATTGGAATAGCACTTATGCTAAATACACCAAAATAGTTCAGTATATCCCAGCACAATGCAGAATATGCTGCCCAAGTCTCTGACTGGAAGTAACATATTGAAGTCTTATTCTTGGTTATGATCCTCCAAGATCTCAGCAGAGGTTCAGGTCTTTATTGAAGATTTTCTCTGCAAGTTGATTTGTTTTAAAATAGTAAAGTATATAACAAGTTAAATCATATACAGTTCAGAAAAAAAGTTGTTATATCCACTTTTAGCTTTTAGGATCTGAACTTAACATTTTATATCACTATTCCAAAATGTTGAATGACTTCATTCCTATTCAATTTTGCAGCATTAAAAAGGATGCCAAACTTGGTTGTTTGAAATAACACCTGCTCCTTTCCTCAGTTCCGAGCAATACAGACCTGCAGTCCCAAGAGAATAAATCATTGGTGTGGCAGTAGTATTGGTTCATCTCAGAATCTTCAGCATTAAGATACATTTTTACACAGATGGTTGTCTTCAGGTTTTTACAAACAACATTTTCACATGCCTACACTTCTTTCTCTACTCTGGATTTCTTTGTAAATTGGGGCAGGCTCAACTTCTGTTCCATACAATGCCTTCTTTTATAGAAGTGATATTGAGTTCATTATGTCGCTAGACATTCTCACCCAAGGATTGAATAAAGATAATTGTAGCCATACCTCTTGTATGCTGCTGCTAATTCATAATTTGAATGAAATGTCTTCAACATCTCATGGCCTTGATTGATCTTTACATGTCAGGCTCCCCCCACTAAATCAGATATTAGAATTAGATGACCGAATTGCACTTTATTATAAGGCTTCAGCACTAGGACCTTAAAAGTCTGATGGTACTGATCTGCCATTCTTTTTACAGCCTGACTAGTTAGATAGGTTCCCTTATGAGTTTTTCTTTGCTCATCATGCAGCTGTTATGAGTCATGGTGGTGCAGTGGTTAGAATGCAGTAGTGCAGCCTACTTCTGCTGACTGCTGGCTGCAGTTCAGCAGTTCAGTTCTAACCAGGCTCAAGATTAACTCAGCCTTCCATTCTTCCGAGGTGGGTAAAATGAGGACCCCGATGGTAAATCGTTTGGAGGGAGCTGTAAAGCACTGTGAAGCAGTATAAGAGCTATTGCTATGAGGCTATACCAGGGGTCCCAGGCCGCAGACCACTACTGGGCCTTGAGCCGTTCAGAAGCAGACCACGGAAGTGGAAGGCTGGTGCATGCATGCACAAGTGCATGCACACATGCTCCATTTGGGCAAACAGGTTTGGGAACTCTGTTTTTTTCTGATTATTTCTTAAATCGTATCTCTTTTCCCATCTCCCAAGTAATTACTATATATCATTACACTAATCTGATTCCTTTCACATTATCTTTATATATGACTTCAAGTACTGATTTGTCGGGATCTTCTTTATCGCTCAAATCTGATCAGATGTTGCTTCTTGTTCTCTGCCTCCTGTGATCATAGTATCATAGTAAACACATGCATCTGAATCCACAAAATATTCAAAAGTATTTAGAATTACAGATAAACAATCAACGGATTTGTGGAGATATCAAAATTACTCTGGAATTATGCAGAGCAGATTTTGACCACCTCTGTGCCATTTCATGAATATTGTTATACTTATCTCAGTATTTTTCAAGACTAAATTTCCTTTAATTTTTGTACATGTTGTAATAATAATAATAGAACAGAAATAGAATTAGAAATAGAGCTGGGACTGGGAGGAGAGGAGAAGAGGAGAGGAAAATAGAAGAATAGAATAGCTTTATTGACATGCAAAGCAACAGAATAATAATTATATTAATGATACTAATAAGGGAGTAGTAAAAGCTTGGGAAGGATAATAATACTACTGCTGTCATACAACATGGGTAAATATACTTAGGCATTAAACAGCACTATGAGAATTAGGTGTTCAAGAATAAGAATAGAATAAGGAATGAGGGAAGAAAATATCTCTATGTCTACTTGTTTTGTCATGCAATGCCCTATAGCTGGGGGGAGAAGCTGAAACCGTTTATATCAAAGATGTGAGGGTCCTGTAGATATTTTATCAGCCCTCCTTCTGACCTGCACAATATACATATGTATGTATGTATGTATGTATGTATGTATGTATGTATACTGGTTGTACCTCTTTTTTCTGGAGTCCTAATTATCTGTTAAGAGTCTGTAATGGGTCAAATGCCGTTATGAGAAAATAAATAAGACAGCTACTTGAGAGATACCTTTTTAGTATCTTTTTGTATTGTAATAATGATTATAGTGAGTTACAACGGGACTTTTCACTAAGTGACTTTGAACTCTTTTTCCTATGTTTTCTCCTCCCAGGAGCCTTGCCTGTACTGTTGTGGAAATGTTAACTGAGAAACCACCCTGGGCAGAATATGAAGCTATGGCAGCCATTTTCAAGATTGCTACACAACCTACTAACCCCCAGCTTCCTACTCATATATCAGAACCTTGCCGAGACTTCTTAAGGCAGATCTTTGTGGAAGCCAGGAAGAGACCTTCAGCTGAAGAGTTGCTCCAGCATCATTTTGCCCAGCTCTCCTATTGAATTACTGCCTCTGAAATAGTATTCCATTTTTAGATGATACTGTTGTCTGAAGTGTTGTGGCCTATATCAGAGAGTCCACTCTAAAACGTTGGCAGATGGACATTCTATTTGCCTAATAAGATAGTGTGTACAAGGGCAATGCAAAAGTCAGCCAGTTTCATTTTGGTGTCTTCATTCTGAGGGATTGATGCTTTCTCTGTCACTACCCATGTGGTGACATGGTATCTGGCATGTGGCTAGGAACAATCTCAAATGCTTCATTTGACTATAGATCCATCTTTGAAACTTGGGGAAATGAAAAAGGAGGAAATGGGCTCTGAGAATTGCTAAAAACAACAAAAATGTGTATTGGGCTCATATTACCACTCTGTTTAACAGCTTTTCAGGTTGCAGGGTGTTGTTTCTCCTTTTCTTTAGCCCTCTCCTCTATCCATGTTTCTGGATGATGAGAGTGGGGGAGGAGATTCCCTTGGATCAAATATACAATGGAATCTAGATGGAATAAAGGTTCTCTGAATGAAATAAGGAAATCCAGTTCCATTCTGGCAGTTGTCTAAAGGTGCAACGCAGAACTGTGTGTTCTGTGTCTATGCAGTAATCACGGGCTAACCAATTTTTGTCTAGGGAAAAAAAATCAGTATTGTGGGGCTTGACACTTTTAACTTATATTTTTTTAAAGCAGTGTCTAGGCATTATTGCATCAGAGAGACTAGGAATTCATATGGGAGATATTAAGAATTTTTTGAAATTAATAAGGAGCAGAGCAAGGCATGGTGCTCCTTCGATGAATGCCAAAAGTCGGTAAATAAAATGAGGAATGTATATGGAATTTTACACGATTTGCAGAATTTATCCAGATTGTAGAATGTGCCCATTTTATGGATTGTATTGCACAGGATATCATGCAATAAATAGATTGTGGTGAGGACTATTGTGAGAAAGCATGGTATCAATGTGCTGCCTTTAGATGGCTGTTAGTTGGACTAAAAATTCCCTTCTACACAGTTAAGATATTATGCTACAGTTATAATTGACATGAAAATATCTCAGTTACTGTGAAACATTCAGTCTTGTATACCTCCATTCGATAGCTTCCACCGTCCAAATCCCTTTCATGGGATAACCTCCCCCCAGAAAATGTCTAACCAAAGATTATTTCATTGCTGCCAAGATCAGCCTTCAAGGAGAAGCAAGGTATTACTACTAAACCTAGACAGGATTGTTCATACTGAACAAAATTACCTTTTCCAGGTGCTTGTAATGGAAAAATTAGGGCAAGGAGAAGTGATATTACTCATCTGTCTTTATTCATTCTGGGTTTTCTGCATGTTTTTCTGGTCTTTAGAAGAATAGCTTCTAAAGTTTGAGACCATGTTTTCCCACAGTTCTGCAGAGCTGAATTTTTTTAATCTTGATTATTTTCTAAGAAACTTTGTTTTTTTAAGAGGCACTTCTATCAGATTTAATTGAGTACAATCAGAGAGCTAACTTCTTGATCTCTCAAATGTTTGGTTGCCAACAGCATACCTTTATTATATAAAATGTTGGATTACAACCACTCATACAGGACCTCTATGAGATCTATGAGTATCTCCGTTATTCATTATATAGCAAATCATGTACACTCCAGGAGCGTTAGGACAGATGAAGGATTCTGCTTTGCAAACAGCATTCTGCCACTTGTGACACTTCAGGTGTTTGCTGTTAACCTTGCAAAGATATATATTAATCTACCCTTGCTCTAGCCACCCACTTGTCAAGTGTTTCCATCTCTGCAAAACTGAGATTCAATCTCATCTGTCACTTTATACAAAGTTGCATGTGGTTGTAACAAAATTGCAACCTACCTACCAGTCTTAGACGTTAAAGAAAGTGGATGGGGGGAGTAATGCTTTCAGTCAATCAGCAGTACTTCTTCTAAAGCAGAATGCAATTGATATGCAGATAAAAGCAGTTCTTTTCTGCTGTCTCCAGCCTTGTAAGTTGTGGCAAAGGCCAGACCAGCTATCTTGTTGTGCAAATTTTCTGTCATATTTGCTTAAGAATGTCTATGGCTTTATAACAAATAAAGTTATATAAGTTACATAAGTGTGTGTACGGATCTAAAAATGCTACCGTGATTTCCTTTTTTAGTTCATTTGCCAACATGTCTGTAGGTCTTGGTTTGTAAAAACATGTATATTCTTTTTCAAGACAACAATGTTGAGTTATGGTATTTCCTTTGATTTCAGCAAATAACCAGCAACAGAGTTGATCCCTCATCTTTGAGAATATGATATGTTGCCTTGGCTCCTCACTGGGTGGATAAGCATAATAAGCCAAAGCATTATTCATATGGTCAGCAGTGCACTTTTATAAATATATTTATATCACTTTCTTATTAAGCATTTTACTTCATGTAAAGAAATTATGATGTCTCATACTTTTTATTTATGCCATACTTGTTTATGTTTATATATGTGTACAGCAATTATTATGGAATTGGGGAGGGAGAAATTGACATCTTTGTGAATTTTTAAAAAGGGGGAAAAAGCAGCTGGTTTTGCAAAGATTTTGATTACTGTTTATTACAAGATGTATCAGGTCAAAATATCTTTTTGTTTCCTTGCTAAATTTTTTTTTTGGGGGGGGGGGGGAGTAAGTGAAACAGAATAACAATATAGAAATGGCAATTTGGAATAATAGAAAAACGCAAATTAGATCTATTAGAGACCATCAGTCTCATGTGTTACTGTCGATATAACACACACAGTCTTGATCGAGCTTATTGCAATTGCTTCATAAAACAACAGTGATCTGCACTGTTGTGCAATAGCACAACAGTGAAATTGCACAGTTCTAATGTAACCTTATTTTAAGATAGATTTCACATATTGGTCTCACAACTTTTGTATGTCTGAATTTCTGTGGCATTTAAATTTCTTTTTTTAAACAAACAATATATATATATTGAGTAAATAGCATACAGATAATCTGAGAAAGAAGGCCATGATGTAGGAAACAGGCTTTGCAATATCTGAAATGTTAACATTGATATACTGTTACTCAGTGCAATAAATTTGTCCTTCTAGATAATATTCACTGGAGTTCTACAACATCAAAAATTCAGGAGTGCTTACTTCCAGATAAATGCATACAGAATTTTAACCTTAAAAATGCCCCTTTTCTTTTGTAATTTATCTTTTATGCCAACTATTTCCAGACTTTCATTATTTTTGCTTTATAAAAGGCCCCTTAGGAATTTCTCTTGTGAACGCTTTATGGCCTCCTGAGGAATTCATCATGCAGATTTGCTTTTGGAAGATTTCTGATTCTCATCAGTGCAAATGAGAGAGTGAGAGGAAAAAGATATTTGCAAATTCTCTCATAGAACTGTAATTATAAGCAAGGAAACAAAAATGGGTTTAGGCTTGGTACGACGATTCTGTATACTCCAGCTTCACCAGCCACTTTTCTGCTAAGCAGCATACATTTAAAATACCATTTGTCTACAAGCTATTCCCTTCAGACATGTATCTTATTACCTTTCCTGAATTGCCTCATATATGTAGGTTACTTTAGTATATGACTTGGAAGGTTCACAGATGGCAAAAAATATAGATTGTTTTATTTGGGGGTAAATTTCTGCAAGATTTCACAGCTAATCTGAGATCCTCTTCACATCAAATCTTTGGATTTATATTTTTGAATATGATGGTATGTCTGACTTCAACCAAATTTACCCAGGAAATTACTGAAATTGGGTAATTAGGTTTGCAGTCTTCTGTATATTTTACGCTGCCAGTGCTAGAACAAATATTTTAATTTAATGAAACTCAAAAAGAGAGCTTTGGAGAACATTTTGTGATTTATCATTTGGACCTGGAGTATACAGAAGACCTTGAAGTACTTGTCTGTTTCTAATTTTTATGAATTTCTATAATGACTGAGGCTTGCAGTGCAAAGCCAGGCCAATGTGTAACTTTTATTTACAATAAAATATAATTTTCAGTTAGTTACGTGTGCTACTACATCTTGTGTTATCGGAGGCTGCTTGAATATCCAAGTGCTCAGTAGCTCTATTTTGCAAAAAACATACTATGAATTCTCAACATAGCCATATTATCATAGTGTGATAGTGAAAATTGTCTCACACTTTTTAAAACTCAAATAAGTTATTTCATTAGATATTCTCTTTGAAATCCACAGCCAGGGAAATGAAGCATTCCTATGTGGTTTTGAATTGTGGGATTTGTTTAAATGTGAGAAAGGTGTACTCAGCACTTTTAAAGATGCTTATCATCTTTCATAGCCTGCTAAGCACATTTTTCGGTATATTCTCGAATGTAGGCACCAAACACTATATCTTTTATTAAGGAAGACATGTTAAAGCTGCTGAACATGCCATCTGACATGATCTATATGAATTGTGTGTGAACCACAGCTTTTCTTCTAACCAATGATATTAAACTCCTGTTTTTTTAATGCATACAATGATGACTGGATTGTTCTCCCATGCAGAACATGTTTCTTGTTTTTGTTTTAAGAAATCTTTTGGAAACTGAAATAGAAGTTGCACATTTTCATCTCTCAAAACTTTCATAAATGACATCAAAGAAGAAAAGCTCAGAAAACCTATATTACAAAAATAAGACAGTGCAGCTCTGGACACAAACACCACAAGTGTACTTCAGCTTATCACATACCACTGAAAAGGCAGATATAAAAGATAGACACTGAATTCTTCCCCAGAGTTTAAGGCTGAATGGATAGAACAGAGCTGATGAGAACTAGGATGCAAGGTCTGCAATCCCCTTTCAGACCAAGTTCCTCATGGTTTTGGACTAATATACATGTGTGGACTAACCCCACAACTCTTAATGTCCAGGGGTGTCTTTTATATGCCTCCTTGAAATTCCAAAAGTTGTATTTTCTATTTCGTTGTTTAGAATTTCTAAAGCTTGAATATATGCATCTTTACCCTAGACATGTATGGGGTCTGCAGCAGAAGCACACAGCCTCCCCATAAGAAAGTAGATAACAATACATTCAGGATTCTAAGTAAATGCAGTCAGAATACAACATGTTGTTGCCTATTTGCACAATTTGTTTATCCAAATGGCCAGATATTGGGAATAAGTTATGCTCCATCTTCAAAACTGGATATAAAGTGAGTAAGAATTGGTTAAAGCCTGTTGGAAGAAATTCTTTTAGTTGAACTTCAAGAGTAAGGAAAGCAACATCCAGGTCAACCTCTTAGGATACTGATTGCTAAAAGGGAGACTGGTTGTACTTTAACATGTTATATGGAATAAAGTGTAATCATAGACTTTTGACCAAGGAGATGTATAGTATGAAATATCATATGTACAGCTTGTCTAGTCAAACTGTTTAGCTACAATCCTAACTGTAATTCCATTACTAGTATGGCCTGATCCTCTTTATAGCATTAGTATTCCTGTTTTTCCATGAATAAAGCAAAATTTCCCATTTATCAACATGTCTGTAGGTTTTTTTGGATGCTTAATTCTTTCCACAGTCCATTAAAACTATGGTTCATTCCTGCTTAGTCTTCCCTGCTCCTAGCCATCTTGCAATTACCCCTGCTCTCCATCAGCTCAGTTCATCCCCATATCAAAGATCTCAAAGTGGGGAACTATAGGCTATGGGTCATGCTGTATCTGTACCATTCTCCATCTCTTTCTGCAGCCAGAGTTGCTTGTGCTGCTTGCGTCCAAAACCTTCGTCATAGTTGCCTTTGCTCTTGAACAGCTGCTGGTAATGTGGCTTGCAGTAGAATTCCCCATGGAGAGCTGCATAACTACCCAAGCTGAATAGAAATAAGAATGAGTAAGGGTTTACTACAAAAAGGCTGAAAAATGAAAGAAAACTAATATAATGGTGGTTATACTATGAAAATGAAACTATGAGTCTACTGCTGTGCCCTTCCTAAGAATTTGCAACATTGTATCTTTCAGATTTTGCCATCATCATATTTACTAATAGGAGCATGAGATCTCACCCCACAGAGGAAGTATAATTATTGTACTATATTCAGGAAAAAGAGCTGCGAAGTCATTTAAATGTTTAAATGTCATAAGTGCTTATGTTTCTCCATGTCAGAATGCAAAAAGAAGCTAATTTAGTCCTGTTTTTTCCACAATTCCTACTAAGCTTAGTAAAGACTTGTTTGATGTAAGCTCAATATCCAAATGATTTTCTTGGCAAAGCACATAACTATTTTGCCATTATTTTTTCTGACATAATTTTCAACTTCAGTTTACCTTCAGGTAGAAAGCATGACCAACTCTGCTAAACTTTTTCAAGATCAACTGAGATCCTCTGCAAGTGGATTTTTTTTTTTTTTCTTATAGTGGAGTCTTCTGTTTCATTTGTTTTTTAACAGCAGACTGAGAAAATATTAATACCTTTCTCCCTGAGCTTTAAACGTTAAAAAGTGTCTAAAGCTGAAAAATTGGGACCTTAAGGAACTTTGATATGATTGCCCTTCAAGGGGAAAAAATACTGCTCTGATTCAAGCCAACCATATTTTGCATAGTCTGGGTAACATTCAGTACATGGTACAGAAGCTGGAGGAAAATATGAGATGTCATATCAAAACAATCTATTCTCAGTTCTTTATTAGGCTGCTAAATGAGGTGGAGGGAATTATAATTAATGGTGGTCATTGGGAATAATAAGAGTCAACAACCAAGAGGTTGTTACATTGCTCCCACACACAAAGCAAAATAGGAACGTTTCTCACTTTTTCCTTACCTTAGCTTGGTGTGGCAATGCTTACAGCAAAAGCAGTAGTTATGGAAGACAAATTTATCAGCCACCAGGCGCTCCATAGGATAGACAGTTTTCTGGCAGGCATTGCATGTCTCTTTCACCTGGGCCTTCAGGCTGAATGACTGGATGACAAGAGTAAATGGTGATGTGGGTGAAAGTAAGTTCCAGGAGAGGAGGCAGCAAGGGAAAAAGAACAATGTACAATTACGAGTGATTGAATTGTGAAGATACAATTTCAAAGCGGTCTAAATACAGGATACTTGACTCGTATGCCAAACTTCAGCTATGTTCAGCTAATAGTAAATAAAAGCAGTCTTATGAGGCACCCACCCTGGTTTAATATGAAGTACTTTAATAGTTGAAATAAGCAGTAGTTTATAGAGAATGTTCCAAATCTAAAAGTGCAGGAAGCTGGAATTCAGAATGAAATATTTAACAACAGCAATAGCATTTGGACTTATATACCATTTTGCAGTGGTTTATAGAGTCAGCAAATTGCCCCCAACAATCATTTTACTCTCATCTCAGGAGGATGGAAACCTGAGTCAACCTCAAGATCGAACTCCTGGCAGTGGGCAGAGCCAGCCTGAAATACTGCATTCCAACCACTGCACTACAAATATTTACTTAGTAGAAACCAAAATGCTGTTGAAAATCATTGTAAAGTACTTATCACAAGCACAATCCTCAATCATAATTTTTACACTTTTTTTTTTCATTTTAAACACACATGGAAATCCATATTCTGAATTCAACTGGCATTTAGGGAAGATATTTTTGAAATATATCTAAAAAGAGAGCTGTTAATTTTCAAAACTGAGGTTTAAAAATAATAAAGAGAAATTTTCCAATTTTTTACTTTCTACATCTTTATTCTAACTCTTAATAAAATAGTCACCATGTTGAGAAAAAGTATTCTATATCTATCCATCATCTCTTGTCTTTTTTGGAATTTCAACTTTTACTGACTTTTTGGTAAATCTTTCATGTTTCTCCCTTGGAGTTTTGTATCTCCTTACTTCATGCTTATTTAGTCTAAGTATTTCATGTACCTCAATACCTATGCTGTTGAATCTCTAGAGCACTCATCCATAATTCTTTCATCACCTTTGGGAGATCTTTCTGTTTATTCTCTTCTATATTTTGAGTTCTTAAAAAGTAATCTGTTCCATTTTAAGAATTATTACTATCTCTTCCATATCTTTGCTTATTTTGATTTATCTCTATTTTTTCCTCAGTTCCTTCTGATTTCTCCTCTATTTTCTGAAATTTTTTTTCATCTTTTATTGTCATTTGCTGGGGTTTTTTTAGTCTCATATCTGTAGTTTGCATCAGTTCCATCATCTCTCTATGATTCCTTATCATATCTTCCTGAACACATTGAAACATCAATAGTATTTCTTTATGAACTGTAATTGTTTTCCCATTGAAACATTTTGTAATAATTTAATTTACTCAAGATTCCACCAAGATTCCAATACCCCAATTGCCCCAAAACACCAAAAATTATTAATAAAATTTACTAAGAATAGAATAGAATAGAACAGAACAGAATAGAATTCTTTATTGGCCAAATGTGATTGGACACGAAAGGAATTTGTCTTTGGTGCATATGCTCTCAGTATACATAAGAAAAAATAAAATACAATCATAAGATACAACACTTAGTGATAATCATAGGTTACTATAAGCAATCAAATCATACATAGGTTACTAATACACAATCAAAACATACTAGGAAAACAAATAAAACAATATAAATTTACTCAGTCCCGAGACTATTCATCAAAATCCCCACAATTTATAGTCCTTAAAATTTTCCAATTTGCTCCCTCAAAATTATCCAAATTTTTAAATCTTGCTTAATTTTTCTTCTTTCTTCTTTCGCCTCACAGAGTGTTCTATCAAATAGTATTAATAATCTAGATTGGCTCACCAGATTTCTCCAAATCTCTTTAATTTGTTCAGTTTCTTGTTAATTATAGTCCACCTTGCATTAAAAATCTTCAAAGACTCACTAAATACCTTCAAGCAACCAAAACGCCAGTAGATATGGAACTAAAATAAAGAGGCCTTTCAGGTGTTGTTTGTCTTGCACTATTTCATGTATTCTCCTCCTTGTTTTTCTTCTGTTATCAATCAATCCTCATTTGCCAAGGTTTTTTCCCACCCGTGTACTGGTATAGTATCTTCTTTCACCAGTAGGTGGCACCCCCACTCTACTTCCATCATTAAAACAAAGCAAAGATTGAACAGGAGAGAGGGGAAAAAATCCTTTTTCCTTATACGATTTCTTCCAGTAATCAGTGTTATCCGCAAATTAAGTCAGTTTTCACACTACTACAAGTTCCAGTCTGGGTTTTCTATATTCTAAAGCTTCATAGTCTTCTGTTAAAAGTTTGTTTCACTTTTGGATCTATAATCTTTCTCCATGTGTTAAATCGCTGCTTTCTTAGCGTTTTGGACAGTCCTTTTTTTAAGAATTCTTTTATTTGGGTTTAAATCTCTAATATTGAAGTTTTACAGTTGTCTCATCCAGTTCCAATCCTTTGCTACAAACTGCTCCAGCTCATAATCTTTTTGTCCCAGTTGTCACGGCTTGAATCTTACCAAAATGGCTGTCATCTCTGCTGCTGATCAAGAGGGTTTCTTTGGATCAAGCGAGGAAATTGCTGTTACCTTGTGACCTACAAAGTGTCCCTCCTTTTTTCACCACCCCTCTAGGGTGTCTTTGACCCCATAGGGTCTCCTGGCAAGCAGGTATCAGTTGGGTTTCGCAGAGCTCCACGGAGCTCTGCTTTCCCATATCCGTCCTGCTGTGATGCCAACCAATAAATATTTTCTTGATGTACTGAGCATCTTTGGGAGCTTAAGTAACAGATCCCTGCAATAAGTCTACCTTAACAGTAATTAAAAGCATGTGTTTGAATCTATGCCATGGTAGGTAAGAATAAGACTTCTCTCCTCTTTTCACATGCTAGAATGTTGACCATTGACCTATTCAGAGAAACACTTTAGGGAAGGATAGGTCAGAAACTCATTTACTAAGTCACCCTGAATAATTTTTCTATAGGAGAAAATTGTTTAGATTCTCTCACAGATGTTATTTGAGCAGATCCTTTAGAGCAGGGTTGTCAAACACAAGGCCCGTGGGCCAGATCCAGCTGCGATGTGGTTGGATCCAGCCCATGGGGCCATCCCAGTCTACCTGCATCACTTTGGCCTGATCTACTTGCATTGCTTCTGCCTGGTCTGCACAATGCAGAGAAGAAGGATCAGACCAGCAAAGTTTCGGCCCTTCTACCTGGTGCGAAGAGGAAAGATCAGGCCAATATAGCTTCAGCCTGCTCTTCTCAATTAGGCCAGTGTGGCTTTGGCCTGGTCTGCTCAATGCGAAGAGGAAACATGCCAGCAGTTTGGGGAATAGCGTCAAGCTGGCCATGCCTAGCTAGTTGGATACACCCATCCAGTTGGCCACGCCACGCCACGCCACGCCATCCCACTCCAAGGTCAACAACAACCCTGATGCAGCCTTCAATGAAATTGAATTTGACACCCCTGCTACAGAGGTAATAAACCTACACCTTGCAAACTACAGGTAGTCCTTGACTTATGACAATTGAACCTAAAATTTCTGTTATTAAGTGAAACATTTAACTGAGTTTTGCCCCATTTTAAAATCTTTCTTGCCACCGTTGTTAAGTTAATGACATGGTTGTTAAGTGCATCTGACTTCCCCATTGACTATGCTTGCCAGAAATTCACGAAAGGTGATCACATGATCCCAGGATGCTGTGATCATCATTATACTTATGAGTTTATGAGTCAGTTGTCAAGTATCTGAATTTTGATTATCTGATCATGGTGATACTGCAACAGTTATAAGGGTGAAAAACCATCATAAATCACTTTTTCATGGCCGTTGTTACTTTGAAAGATCATTAAAGGAGCTATTATAACTGTAATCTGGGATGAATCTGCTAGTCCTGAGGAAATGGACCGTCTTTACAATATCAACTCTAGCACATATTACCTGGATCTCTTATCCTTTCTGGTTAATAAAAAGTGCTAGGGAAATAACAGGAAGCTGATCAAAGGCAGATTAAAGGTGAGAATGCATCCTTGAGTGAAGAGTTGGTATTGGTACTGCAAGAACCGCACTGGTGCTGTGGTTAGAGTGCCATACTGCAGGCTATATCTGCTGACTGCCAGCTGCCTGCAATTGCGCAGTTCAAATCTCACCAGGCTCAAGGTTGACTCTGCCTTTCATCCTTCTGAGGAGGGTAAAATGAGGACCCAGATTGTTGGGGGCAATATGCTGACTCTGTAAACCACTTAGAGAGGGCTGGAAAGTACTGTGAAGCAATGTTTAAGTCTATTGTTATTGTTTCTCTTATTACCTAGACAATTTCAACCTGACAAGTCTTCAACCTCCCTTTTGGATTAAGTTTGCTATGAAAGCAACTGATTAATTTTATAGTTGAGAGATAACAGGGTTATTCCTATAATAAAAATAGAAATTATTCAAACCCATCATTAAATATATTATTTATTTTATATAGGTAGTCCGTGAGTTACTAATGTAATGAGCCTGCCCATTCCATTCATAACCGAGGATTCGTGAGAGTGAATCTCATATCTTCAACATGATCACTCCCTCTTTTTGCCCACACATTCGCTAATTGAATGCGTGGCTCATTAAGTGCCTATGAATTATTTCAAAGTGGGAAAGCCATGGGAGTACTTACCGATGAAACAGGCCACCTGCTTAAGACCATTCAAGGCCTCCCCAACCCACTGAAATACCTCATGCTCCCCACAATTGCTTTCCCCCCTCCAACCAACCTGCCACGCCAGGTCTTTACCATGTGAAGAACTAGCAAGCTATCTCTTCTCCAGCCTCTCAGCTGCATGCGCCTGTCTGATGCTCTGTTTAGGACTGGGCAGGCCTTGGCCAGAAGTTTGCTGGCCAAAACAAGGCTCCATTTAGGCCTGCGTAGGTCTTGCCCAACACATTGCAGACTGAAATGGAGTTCCATTTTGGCTGGCAAACTGCCGGGCAAGGCCTGCACAGGCCTAAATGGAGCATCAGAGGAGCGGGTCAATGTCGGGGGGAGGGTTCGCCCCTCTGAACTTCCATTTGGGCTGACAAAGTGCAGGACGGTTCTTTGTAAGGGCAAACAATTATCTTGGTGCTGCAAGATTTGTAGTTTTGGGACTTCATGAACACTAGGAGGTGCTGATCACGTAACTTCAAATATTCGCTAAAGGAATGCTTGTAACCTGTGGATGACCTATAGTCACAACTTTTTGAAGTAACAGAAGCCAGAAAGAAGAAAAAAGAGTGATAAATACCTTGGATCTCTGTACAATAGATGTCCCCATGTTGCTCTTTGCTTCCTAAGAAATGAGGGAAAAGGAAAATAAAAATTAATGTTCTTCTTGCATGGCAAATCTTATTTATAGATTTGTATACAAACTGCAGTTTATTTGTATTATATTTACTGATAAAAATTAGCAAGCTAGTACTTTTCTTGAATTCTTTCTTTAGTTGTTTAAATATTGTAAATTAATCAAGAACAACTATAATGCAAAAAAAAAAAAGATTCAGAAACTTCAGAGAGACATTCAGTGGCTTTATAAAATGTGAAAAAAAAGAAATAGGGAAAAAAGACTACTATATCCACAAGTTACAATGTGGAAAAACATTTTCAGGTGAATCTATATAATCATATTATCTTCAAATGAATTGTTTACAAATATCTCAACAAAATAAATAGAATGAAACAGATACAGTCCCTTGTGATATATTCTATATTGTGTTCTGATGCAACTCTTTTTGTGTGACAGAGGATGGTCACACAGAAAGAGTTTAATCAGAACACTATATGTCAGGGTGAGATCCCAATGCAGTATCCAGCAAGTCAAATAGCTGGAGAACAGATACCTACGTTAACAATTCAAGCAGAATGGGTACCCACAATCATTTGTCACAAGATATCTGCCCAACATGATGGAGAGAAAAAGGAAGAAACAAGGTACAAGACCATCCATTTGGCATACCTTGCCATACATCAAAAGCATTTTGGAAGCTGTAGAATGCAGTTTCCAAGATCTACAAGTGGGCATTGCACACCGCCCAGAGGCTATCGTAAAAAGACATATTATGCACTGTAAACATCACTTGGAGGTGGGATGTACTTTCAATGTAAGCTACCAAATCCCCTGCATGGACTGCCCTGTGACTGTGTAGGACAGACAGGGAGGAAGCTAACCACCAGATTGCAAGAACACAAGCAATTGGTCAGATGAGGAGACCTGTACTCATTGGTAGTCTCACACTGCAATGAAAAAGGACAGGCATTCAATTTTGCAGCTACTGAGATTGTTGGATGAGCAGGCTCATGAACAGCCAGGGAAGTGACTGAAGTCTGAGAAACAGCCCCCTTGTCAGTCAACAGGACTGCTGATTTACCATCAGTCTATCAAGTACTCAGAAGGTGAGGGCTGGGCAGCACAAACAAATGATAGCTAATGATTTAAAAGCCAGCTGCCAGTAAACTACAATCAACATGTAAAAAGCCACTTACACTTCTGAAAACTCAGAAGACAAAAACCTCTAGTTCCAGTGACCAGCGAAGATTGGATCCTGTAATTTTTTTCCTCCCAACATATTCCTCCCAATAAGAAAAGTATTTTCTTCAATAGTATACATTAAGTTTTCTGCCATGATGAACATGTTATTTAAAGTAGCAAGAGAAGTCTGTTATCTGCATAACTAATATCATCACCCAGAAAGAAGTAACATAAATTTGCTTGGTTCACATATAAGTGCTAAATCAAAAGTACATTAATAGCATTGCAACATATTGCTACATGTAATCCCAGCCATTGGTTTAATTATCCTGTCTGAAAAGCATGGTTTAAACAAATTATGATGGTGCAATGTACAAACAATATTATTTCCCGTTTACTCCCTATGAAGTAACAGTAACTCTTTAATTTAAAGATACTGATTTCTGTACGTACATTAGAAGAGGCTGTACTGGATGGTCCCTTAGCTTGGAACATAATTCTCACCCACACAGGTTTATATCTTCACTTGTTTGGGCTGGTTAATTCTTCAATGTGGAAGATGTGGCTTATACCTGAGGAGAAAAGGGAATAATTAAATCTTCTATACTAGAATATTTGTCCTCTTTCTGAAATGTAAATTCCAGATGACCGAAACAGTGTGCACAAATACTGCTAGCATGCACACACTCTATTTTATTGTACTTCATTTCCTTTTCAGACTGATTGCAAATCAAGAGATAAAAAAACAATTCAGAATTCAATCTCATAGATAGTAGAAATGTGTTAAGATGGTATTATTTTTAGTATATTTGCAAATATATGAACATAAAACATATTTACATTAGTATGTAGGTTATCTATTTTAATACAGTCATTAATAAACATATTTTACAAAAAACTATTCTTGAAATAGTAACTACCAATATAACTTAATAATCAATATTACTTAACAAAATAAATTAGTGTACCTATATTCTTTAAATCTCTAATATGTGAGATATGTAGGTATGCGGGGGCAGGGGGAGTTGTATATGTGTATTAGAAAGATTCACATTTTCCCCTAAAAATGAGAGCTGAAGAAGCTTCTTGGATGAGAAGCAAAACATCTTCAAAGAAAACAATGAAATCCAGTTGCCCCTTGAAAAGGTACCTTTGAGACAACCGTGACCAGGATGACCAAGAATGTCCATAAACAATTCTCCCCTAAGTTTTCTTTCTTTCAACCCAGAAAAACAAAATTGGATTCTCCTACCCAGTTTGAGTTTCTTTGTGTCTTCACTGCCATTTGAATCTCTCCTGTTCATGTACATTTACAGTTGCTAGAACATTCGTGCCTCTTGGTTCTGCAAAGCCTGTATACTGCTTAAGAAATGGCCCTGATTCATTTCCGTTCCCCTTTGTGGTTAGCTTGTTATTTCCTGCTTTCTCCATTTAAGGACATGCCAGGTACCCATAAGAGGGTTAAAATCTTCAGTTTAGATGCTAGAACCGTATAAGCATAAGTATACAGCCGGACTCGTTTATTTAATATATTTTTAAATTGTATTTAAATTGTATTTATTCTAGATGTATGTTATGTGTTTTTAGTAGGCTGTACACCGCCCAGAGTCCCTTTTTGGGAGAGGGAGCGGTATAGAAGTTTGAATAATAAATAAATAAGCAAAGGACAAAAAAATCCTCCCCAATTTGACATGCCTGAATTCACACCAAGGCAGCCACTGCAAGTTATTTGACTACTGACGCTACCATTAAAATTATTTTGAAAATTGACAGTGCATCAAGAATTAGGCCTTCTAAAATAGAGCAAAATGATAATTTTTGTTATAAACAATCACTTGAGGTCTGCTAGAGAATGTATTGGGAACTTGAAATTATTTGATGCTACTTTGTCCTTGTTTTGAGTCTAGATGTCAAATTTGTGTCCATTAATTCTTTTGTGCAAAGTTTGTCGCAATACAACATAGAACAAAGTTTGTCCTACATAGAATCCAGAAATGTGTTGCTTGCAACTGATTTATATCATCTTGGACAAAAAGCATTTAAAGGTATTTCCTTGTATATATTTTTGTTGGGATGTATGATGACGCTCTTGGTGTAGATATGGGGCAAAACAAGGACACATTAGTGTAAAGCAATCCTGTCTTCCAATATGTTGTATATAATGAATCTCAACAAACTGATTTGGAAAAACTAGACTTCATGTCCATTGTTGAACAAGAAATTGCTAAACTCAACACATCCACAATCAGTTTTTAACCCATTATAATTGTTGATTGACAAGGGATTGCATAACTAACTTGTCTTTCCCTCCGTTCTCTCTCCATCTCATCCCAATTTAAATCCTATATCAGTTCAATTACTAAATTATTAAATCTGATGAAGTAAGGTGCAGCTCACAAAAGCTTATGTCTTTTATTAAAACATATTAGTTTAAAAAGGTGCTGACCAACTCCTTCTGATATCAGAAAGGTGTATGTCAGCACATTATCAATAAACAAACAAACCACACATTCAGACATAGCAGAGAGGCAAGAAAACTGAGATAAGAGTGGGAAACAATTAAAGAATACAGTACAACAATTAAGGAATACAGTACAACAATTAAAGAATACAGTACAACAAACAAGCACTGGTTCTAAACTCACCTCTGTTGCTTTATTATATTAAAAATGTAGATTTATTTATTACATTTATATGTTGTCCATTTCGCTACCCCAAAACAATTAGTATTACATATTTTGTATACCAAGGCCTTCTTTCACTAAATCTAACTAAATATTACTTCAACCATAACTAGGATAAAGGTGGAAAGAAATACTGGTCAAAATCCAGGCATTATCTATACTGTTAGCACAACAGATATTAATGGATGAATACAATTTGGTTCTACATATATAGGAAAGGGAATTTAATAAAAATCAAATACATTTTGAATTTTAGTATTTTGTTTCACATATTAGATGTTGAGACTCTAGAGAAGAGCAACAAAGATGATTAGAGAATTGGAGGCTAAGAATAGTGGCAGGAACTAGATGAAATGAAGGACTAGGAGAGAGATGATAGCAGTCTTCCAATACCTAAAGGGCTGCCACAAAGAAGAGGGGTTCAACCTATTCTTAACCTAAAACACCTGAGGGTAGGACAAGAAGCAATGGGTGGAAACTAATCAAGGAGAAAAGCAAGCTAGAACTAAGGAGAAAGTTCCTGACAGTTGGAACAATTTACCAGTTGCCTCCAGAAGTTGTAAATGTTCCAACACTGGAGGTTTTTAAGAAGAGATTGAACAACGATTTGTCTGATGTTATAAGGTTTCCTGCTTGATCAGGGGTTGGACTAGAAGACCTCCAAGGTCCCTTCCAACTCTGTTGTTTTGTTAAATATAGATGTAGTAATTTTACAAAAATGCTAGTAAAATTTATATTGGCCACTTTTAGAAACACATACTTTAAACTGTCTGTGTTTACCTCCATAGGTTACTGTTTTTGCCTCATCACTCAAATATCTCTGTCAGCACCCTTATTATGCCACCATTACTTCCCTCAATGGAGTAATAAGAGCTATCCCATAGGATTCTAGGCCTATTCTCATTGCCCTGGGAAATGGGTAATTGAGAAGTCCAATGGTGAAATGAGCTAGATTAATTGCCATAGAGGTGAGGGAACATTTTTCTTTCTGTGGAGTTATAACAAATGATGACAGCAGTTATGTCTGAGCGCCTCTGGAGGGCCTGGATTGTATATTCTCATTTTATGTAGAGTTTCTCAACTAATGATAAAAACACAAAACATGAGGTTAATGTAAAGAAGACTTAAACTTAGAATAACTTTATTTTACTTTGAATATACACTAACCGGCATACATTAAAATGAAATTTCATTACATCTGCAACAATAAAGTTCAGATAGGTGTTGTTGAGTTTGTTCCCTGACTTTGTGTCTTTCCAAAGGCTAATAGTTAAGCTGAACTCATTTCAGATTGTTTTCATTTGGATACTATTAGTGGTATATAAATGTAAGTACTATCCCCAAGTAAGTAGGCATGAATTACCCTTGTTCTTCTTAACCATTGCTATTTGATGTTATTATAATATGTTTTTGATATTGTCTGTCCTGCTCTTCTGGGTCTAGCTCATATTCTTGACCTTCTTTCCTTTTGTATGGTATGGAACCCAAATGACAATTACACCCATTGATATCAAAATTATGGGCACAATAAGATAAATACCTACTCCTTTTTAACATGCATTGCAGAATTCACATTGATTTAAAACTTCCAGAGTTTGGGTCACCTTATTAACTGCTACTATGGACTTCTTAGGAATCAATTACATATCTAGTTATCAAGAACTTAAAAACATTTATGTTGTTCAACTCAAAGGGTTGTTTTTCTTGTCTTTTTTTCAGTCTTACATAGAACATAATTAAGACTTTTTAGTTTAATTGCTCTTTTCCAGATTTTAGATTTATAACCACTAAATTTTGTAGTAACTGGCAACAATTTCATGTATAATAGTATGTGGACAAATGGTATTTTTTCCATGATCTGTTCCTGAATGCCAATTTTTCTCAAATTAGGGTTTACTGAGAACTTTGGCAAACTGGCAGCTATTTGTTTGTATTTTTGTACGTGTGTGTGTGTGTGTGTGTGTGCGTGCAGAGTGATACTCCATTTTCATTTAATATGCTTGAATTTCAGATTGGACCCTCCAATTTATATAATTGGGGATAGTCTGAATGAGGCTTTCATTAAAAGAAGTGTCTGTTCACTGTCATATGCGGCTTTAGTCCCAGATATAAATGCACTCAATTTTGATAATAGTGATTGAAGGTTTTCCTCTTTATAAGAAAATTATTCATTTTCTGTTGAACTCTTTGAAGTCCTAGCTTTAATTTGTAAAATTAAAGTATCAAAATCCAGATTTTATTATTAAAGGCATTATATAGGTGGACCTCATTTAGGGACTGCCTTATACGAGTGTTTGCAGTTATAATGGTGATGAAAAAGTAACTTTGCAGCCAAACTTTATATTTACTATCTTTGCAGGTGTGCAAAGAAAAAGAAAGTTGAAATTCATAAGCAATCACAGTTTCACTTAGCAATTGCTTAACAATTGAGTTGCCAGTTCCAACTATGGTTACTAAATGAGTGATCTTTATGAGAATGTGTGCTACTATTAGCCTCTTTTATTTTCTCTTTTCTCCATTATGTAAGAAGAGATAACGACTTCATTATCACAGTTTTTCTGGAACTGAAGGTACAAAATCTCAAGTTCCTATTACATTTGAGATAGATGAGGTCTACCTATATAATGCCTTTAATAATAAAATCGATAACCCAAAGAATTTCTGTTCCTCACTAGTGAAAATTCTTTTTATGTCTTCTGCAAGGGTTTCTCTTTGCCTCTAGCACATAGTACTATGAAACAGCTTAAATACAAATTGTGTTCCTAAGAACAAGAATTATACTAGTTGAATTCCCTAATCTAACACTCTTATCATGTATAGGTTTACAATACCCCCAATTGTATAACTAGGAGTGTTGTGGACTAACTAGTTCATACAACAATACTGTATTGAATATACTCACAGATAAGCCAAAAAAAATTAGTTCAAAAATACACCCATAAAATTGGGTTCAGGTTATCTGTGGACCAAAGTTCAGGTTTTTTTTAAAGCCCATCACAGCCTTAAAATTATGTGGTTTTATAACTTACGTTGTAACAATTTACAGCTTCTCACCTGTCACTGTGCCTAAAAATTAAAGGTTCGGCTTATCCACAGGAGGTATATTTTTCATCGTACTTTGGTTGAAGTTTTGAGAGCCAGTTTATCTGCAGATAAGCCTATCCAAAATTATATATGGTAACTACTTCAATAATTTATAAGATGAGCTGTCACATAGTGACCATCAATACCACTGCAGACACATTGCTGACTAGATTACAATGCCCAGCAAACAATTTTTCCCTGTGAACATTCATGACATGGTATCTCTCTAGTGACTTGAGTTCAGGATGAGGGGAGACTTTCCAGGCTAAAACTTGACTGAAGTGAAGTGTCCCTTTCACTGGGACCCTGTTACCCCTGGGATAATCTCTTTGGCAGGAATCACTTTTCTAGTCAATTTTTGGCAGAGGAACATTGTTTGGTCAATGAAAGGCTAAAGAGGAAATGAGAGCTTAGCTGTTATATGATAAGTTGCCCAAAAGCTATTATTCTAATTCTCTAGCCATTTATTCAATGGCTAGAGAGTTGCCTGAAAAGATAAAAATATTTACAAGTAAAGGGTTACAACTCCAAATAAATTGTACAAGCAATGTACCAAATAAATTCAGAAGCAACGAAAAGCTGGACTATATAACAAGCGTGCAGAAGAAATATCTCACTAAAGATACTTCTACTAAAGTGCATTCTTCTAGAAGAAACAATTACTGGAGAGAAACACTGAAAGATTCAAGAAATAAGGACTTTGCTGTTTTGTTTATTTTTTCACTTTTATTGCCAACAGAGAATTTGAATTTTCTTCATAAGAACTGTTTTGCATATTCTTAATCTCTAGACAAATAGCCTATTCTTTAAAAAGCCAGTTAAATGTAACCAAAATAGGCATGCCTCCCCTAAATAAAGTTCACAAATGAACGAACCTGCTTTTTGTTTTCACTAGGCATTCAGGCCATTTAGTTATTATATAATCTAAATAATTATCTCTTCCCTGCTAAAAAAGCAATACCCAAAGATAAACCAGAGCAACTTAATTGGCTTCATCAGTGATATTACTTATAGCAACTGTACCAATCACGATGATATTCAAATGACAATTGTCATAACTATTGTGATTATGTTATTGCACCCTGATAGCTGATGTGATGGGGCTTACATCATGACATATTACATCATTGGTTCTCCCTTCCTCTTCCATGGATTCCCATAATGTTGCCCAACATCCCAATGGAGCCAGCAAAGAGAGCAACATTTCAGATTTTCATTAGAATTAAACTCACTACTGCTGAATTCCAGAATCCCATTCATAGCCTCAGAAATGAGAGCCTTTTATTCTACAATCTTTGGAATATTATGTCATAGAGAAAAAGCTTAGTACTTCTAAGTATCAACACTGTCCTTTAATTACAATTGTGTTATCACATAAGTTCTCCCAATTTCCTATAATACTTTTGCAGAACCATCTATTCTAAAGTAGATTATGTATTTACTAGCATGTATTTTGAATCCTTCCTTGATTATTGGAAAACAGAGTTGACTTCCAAATATTTTTGCAGCTAAATCTTTCTAAGATCCTGTAATAATTTCTCTGTAAGTTATTTATAACTAAGTAAGTTATAAACTAATTTTATAGTTAGAATATTTATTTGCTAATTTGTTAAAAATTAAAAAAATGCTTATTGCCTCTGATTAAGCAAGATATTTATGTTAAATATTGAAAACTGTCAACATATTTTTTTTCATTTACTTTCCTCTACATTCAGTTCTTTGTTGTCCTTCTTGTCAGAAAAAAAAACTTATTATGGAGTCTTTAGTGTTCTCTGAACTTGGTTGTTTGCTTGCAGATGTTTCATTACCCAACTAGGTAATGTCATCAATCCTAGTGAATATGGATTTGCTCCCGTGCTCTCTAGGAAACAAGAGAATTCACTAGGGCAATGGTTCTCAATCTGTGGTTCATGGATGGGGGTGGGGTGGGGGATGGGGGCAATGTCATCACAGGGGATCTGAGAAGGCTTGAAAAACATATTATGATTTAAATTGTTGGGGCCCATGGTCTGTGGTCACAAAAGGTATTTAAAGGGGCTCTGTGGTGAAGAAAAGGTTGAGAACCATTGCCCTAGGGATTAAGATTGATTGGATTGAGAGAGAATGAAAGTTTCAAAGTCACTTAGCTGGCTTTTGTGCTTAACACAGGACTGGAACTCAGTTTCCTGATTTCTAGCCTGATGCCGTAACTACTAGATCAAATTGGCTTTGTACAGATTAGAATCTTTCTATTTATTTGAAATAGAAATGCAATTCTACATAGAATTCCAATTGCAATGTGACTCCTCAAAGATAGTATGAAGTTGAACAAATTTTTGGATATATTTTTAAATGCCTGTATTTTGACTTAGGTCTTAGATTCCATTATTTGATCTCTTTTGTGTAACTGTGTTTTGAAAATGTGGTGATTGGGAAAACTTACAAATATTATTTGACTACTAAATCAATCCAGTGGAAAAGAAGGTGCAACACACCAGGATAAAATGTGGCTGGCCAGTTTGTGTTTCAATGTATTGTACCGTGTTTACAGCCAAATCCCCCATCCTAGGCTTGAATTGGGAAACAGGGATTCCAGTTCAGAACCAAATAGTAGCACTCAAAACAAGCCTGAGCAGATTTTGTATCCGAATCACCAAACTACAGCAAAATTCCCATCTAGTTTTTTCTTCAAGTATAGCCAAAACAGAAATATAACGAGATCAAGTCTCAGAAAGGCCAGTTCCATCCCAAAGGAACTAAGGACCTACTTCTGATGTGGTGCCCCCTGTTATCCACGCCGTCTTTCGTTTGACTTAGACGGTTCGCTTCCTGAGATAAGGACCCTCTGGACCCTAAATCTTAAGGTGAATGTCGGGTTTTTGTACAGCACCGAGCACTTTACAAGTCATTCAAGAAGCGCAGGGCTCAGCAGCCGGGATGCCGCCATCTCTTCGCTTTGAAAGCACAAATGCAACAGTTATTCTTAGCTTAGCACCTCTCCCATCCTTATCCTTCTCCACAGCGCACCAGTAGGCACACCTCTTTGCGCCAGTGCACGCAAGCAGGCGAACGAAGCCAAAGTTGCGGGTCCGCTCTCTATCCTGAAACCTAGAGCCTACCTGGCAAGCCTTCTGACCCATCAGCCCCAAACAAGGCCTCTTTTGCATCTTGCCCTCTCTGCATCCGCCGCGCCCGTCAGCCCAGAGCATCTGGCCGCGGTAATCGGACATTCGCTACTTACCAAAGGGCGCCGCTGCGCGCCGAGACCCCAACTGTCCCAACGAGGCCGATCTCTCGGCGCACCTCTGCTCGTTACTGCTTCCAAGGAAAGTGGGAGACCCCGGCGCTTCGCCCCCCTCAGCACACAAAGCGCGGCACTGCTTGTTTCCTCCTTCGTCTCCTTTGTGTGCGAGTGCGCGCGCAGCAATCTCTCAGCCCCTCGAGCTTCCCATCCTACTTCGCTCTTTCTCCCCCCACCTCTGTCTCTCCCCTCCGGCTCCGCTGAATCCCCACTGCTTATTCCCTTTTTCTTCCTCCAAGACGAGGGTGCGGAGCTGCAAAGGGGACGCGGTCGGTGGTTACGTCTGAGTGTGTCTATGAGTGAGACTGATCAGGATCCCCGCGATAGACAACCAACCGCCTTAGTAGCCTGTCGTGGAAATCAAATGTCGCTCAGAGAAACAGCGGTGGCAGTCAAAAGTTCTTGAAGTCCAGCACCGAATCTGGCCAATCAGATGTCCTTCCCTGGAAAAGCTCCCCAATAAAGAGCTGAAGCTCAGCAAGGATTTCAGAGGGGGGCATTTAGTGCTTTGAAATCCCCTGTCTCAGTCCCTCTGAACAGGTTATTTCAAAGGATTTATTTGTTGACTAACAATATCCAGTGGCTGCTCATTCCATAGATCCCACTAAAGGTGCATCCTTTGGTAGTCTCCAAACAGTTCCTAATCCTAAAGCTCAAAGCACTGAAAGATCACACCTACAGCTTCTGGACATGATACTTGGAGCTTTTAATCACTGTCCTGTGACCTTTTCTCATTGATTTATTTTGTTAAATTTATATTCTCACTAACGTTTTTCAGGTGCTCAAAGAAATACATGCAGTTAGCACACCCTTTTCCAAATTTTTCCCTACCCCACAACCCAATCACCTTCTATGATTGAGGGAGAATTTAAATCAGGATCTTCCTGGTCCTAGCACAACACCTTTACTGTATTGTTTTTAAAACTTGGTGTCTATAAAAATCTAGTTATTTGCAAAAGAAATCACTTACCAACACAAGTAAAAATGTATGATACAAGTCTTTCCAACATCTCTGAAATCCAAGAGAAAAAATGGATTGTTCAGAGAATGATTACCTGTATTTGTCTAAGGAGATTCTCAGTCATCCAGGTCATGGTTGTCCAAAAAGGTGCTTTTTCAAGAGTCAACTGGACTTTCTGGTTTTTCTTTGAAGATGTTTCACTTCTTATCCAAGAGAAGAGCTGAAGAAGCTTCGATAAGAAGCGAAATTTCTCTTCAGAGAAAAAACAGAAAGTCCTGTTGCCACTAGAAAAAGCACCTGTGTAATTTCTCCAAAATTCACCATCATATTAATTGAATATAAGAATTTAAGATGTATTCTTGGCTCAGGACATAAACGATCTAAAATTATACAATCTAAAATAAGTATAGAGGAACAAGACAAGAAATGGAATTTTTCCTAGCCCAACACCTTTACTGTATTGATTTTAAAACTTGGTGTCTATAAAAATCTAGTTATTTGCAAAAGAAATCACTTACCAACACAAGTAAAAATGTATGATACAAGTCTTTCCAACATCTCTGAAATCCAAGAGAAAAAATGGATTGTTCAGAGAATGATTACCTGTATTTGTCTAAGGAGATTCTCAGTCATCCAGGTCATGGTTGTCCAAAAAGGTGCTTTTTCAAGAGTCAACTGGACTTTCTGGTTTTTCTTTGAAGATGTTTCACTTCTTATCCAAGAGAAGAGCTGAAGAAGCTTCGATAAGAAGCGAAATTTCTCTTCAGAGAAAAAACAGAAAGTCCTGTTGCCACTAGAAAAAGCACCTGTGTAATTTCTCCAAAATTCACCATCATATTAATTGAATATAAGAATTTAAGATGTATTCTTGGCTCAGGACATAAACGATCTAAAATTATACAATCTAAAATAAGTATAGAGGAACAAGACAAGAAATGGAATTTGAATTTATTTATAAGTTGAATTATAATACATTAAAATTAAAATAACCACCAGCATCTCACCCAAATTAGCACATTCCAGTTCTGTGGATTTTATCATAATTACAGTATCCTCACACCAGCATACTTGTCAAGTGTGATAGATATATGCACTTCAACTGAGTATGAAAGGCTCTGATAGGGCATATGAACAACATAATAAGGGATAAAAGCATCATGCCTGTAATATTATTCAGTTGTTTTGCTGTGCTGATACTCTAATAGGCAACTGCACCAATATGTGCCTTGATTAAATACAGTAGCCCTTATATCTATTTGATCCTTTCTGATCAGGTATTTGATCAGTTTTTCTGCTAGTATGCTAGAGATTTGTGTATCTTAGTTTATCTTAATGGTAATCTTAACGTAATGTATTTATTGATTTGAGCTATATTTCTGCCATATCTGGGAAACCATCTCACCAATCAGCCATAAGATCTTTCCCTTCATAGACACAGAAACAGAACTGCAAATGTCTCTTCCCAAAACTCACAATCTCTGAGAAAATTTGCTACTCAATAGCAGAACTCTCCACACGAACAGACACTGATGACTTTCTTTCTGGGAGGATATCATTAGATAGGTAGTATGCTTTGCCCATTCCTATACTTTATATCCTGTAAATAAATAATATGTCTGCTATAATGCATGCATTGCTCCAGCCAAATTCCCACTTTCACACAGAATGTTTCAACTTCCAATATCCACTTTTTGCTTTATTTTATACTTAATTGATTAATCACTGAAAGCAAGATGGAACTGTAAATGATACAGGCAATTTTTAACATTCTGATTCCTTTAAAAAGAGAGAAATTATGTTTTCTTTCTGAAGTGACTACAAGTCTTGGTTTATTAAACAGTTCTCTATGTTTCTTTTTACATTGGCTGGCATTCACAACAACAATGTACTTACAAACTGTCCAGATCTGCACTGTATTTCAATTCAGTTAACAAATCAATTATCAGTGAGTGAAATCCCAGTATGGACATAAGGGCAACCTAATAAGACTGAGGAAGGAAGTAATGATAGTGCTGCTATGCTGGTATTTTAGCAATCATAGCTACCAGAAAAAGCACATATCTAGCAAAAGGTACAAAAATGATAGGATGCCTTTCTCCCATGGTACTCAGAGCACCTTGCCATCGGCAAATAAATCAGCACTCCTGAAAAGAATTAGCTGCTGATAGAACCTGGGGACATTTATTTAAGAGAGGAGCGTCCACTCTTGTACAGACAAAGGGAGGAAGAAAGAAGGTCCAGCAGAAGAGCAGCTGGTGGAGAATAAGGGAAGATCCAGATAGAATATAAACTCAGCAATTGGTGTATGCAGACACTGAATCTGGATGCCTAGTAGGTGTTAGGAAGTGAAAGAGAGAGAGAGTTTAGGCAACACAAGTGTTCACAAATAGCAAAGGAGTGGGAGGGAGACAGCTACCACTGCTACATTCAGCAAGAACTGTGCTCTCTTATCTGTTATTTTAGCTTTTGGGGGAGGAGGGTGTTGCTCAATCTACATCTCAAATTCTGGGGTTAACAGAGTACCTGAAAGAAAGATGACTGCAAATTAACCATCTCACCAATCACACATGTGCGCACATGCACACACACTCACACAATTCTGCACAGTATCCATCTCTACAATCTAGGTTGCTAATTCTAGCTGAAACAAATCACTGAAATTTTCTTTATCCAGTAAATGTGTTGACAGTTAACACATATATCATAATTGTATGTTTGTTTACATATGTCTGCAAAAATTACATTTTAGAAAAGGACAGGGCCAGGCAGGAAAAAATGAATAATTGTGTTTTAGAGCGGCAATGAAGAGGCACACACGTATAGTGATTCAGTCTTTTTGTTTTATTCTCAGGACACCGACTGGCACGGCGGCGCGGCAGCCCTTCTTTTAAAGGGCTCCCGCGCCTAAGCCAACCAATGACGGCGCGAGGATCTCCCGCCGGAATGTAGACCAATGAACAGTAAGTATTTCAAATATTAACCAATCCAGAACACCCCTCCCTCCTTGGTCCAGTCTGACCAATCAGGAGCCGCGCCTATGTTACGTAATCACGTAGATAGGCGGGGCTCCTGTGAGTCCGACTGGACCTGCGCGGCTCAGTTGCGTCGTTACCATCGGCTGGTGCGGAAGGACCTGTTGCTCCTCTCGCCTCCGGCCCTGGAAACTTCGAGCAGGTCGAGCCGGCTGCGTCACTACCAACGGGCCTAACTGGGCTAGTTGACGTGGCCATGCCGCTCCCTGCTCGGCCTGGATTATCGACGACCCTGTCAGATGTTTCAGCGGGACGTTCTTCAGGATCAGGTGCGTAGCAGCGCGACCCGACCGGAGCTAGAGTTGAGGGTGTGTGTGTGTGAGTTAGGGTGTCATTGTTAGTGGGCTTCCCTTATCCAGACTGCTTGATGGTTGTTCCCCTTCCCCCCCAGGAAAATCGCCAGGTCTGGGGTGGGTGCGAGTTCGAAGTTGGTCTATGTGTCGCTTCCAGCTTTTGCCATCAGCGGTGGTAAGCCGGTAAGAACGGGGTCCGGTTAGATGTGTGATGGTGGCTGGCACCCATAAGGGGTGCCCTACCAGGTTTTTAGCGTAAACTAAATCCCCAATTCGGAATGTTCGGACTTTGGTTGAAGAATCTAGGGGTTTCTCTGTAGAGTAGGTGGGGTGTAGTCTATCGAGAGGGGAACGTAGTTTCCTCCCCATAAGTAATTCAGCAGGAGTTTTGTTCGTAGTGCTACTAGGTGTAGTGTGTTGGAGGAACAATAATTTGTCGATGCGTGTTTGTATAGGGCCCTGGTCTAACTTAAGAAGGGACTCCTTGGTAAACCGGACCATGCGCTCGGCCCGTCCATTCGCTGCCGGATGTGCCGGCGCGGTTAAAGCATGGCGTATGCCCAAACTTGCTAGGTAGCCCTCAAATTCTGTAGCCGTGAATTGAGGGCCGTTGTCAGATACCAGGACGTCTGGTAAACCATGGGTGGCAAACCAGTGACTGAGCTGTCGGATGACAGCTTCAGAAGAGGTTGATTTCATGAGGCTCACTTCTAACCAGTTGGAATAAGCGTCTACCAGAATCAAGAAGGTATGTCCCTTAGTCGGACCTGCAAAATCTATGTGGACTCTAGACCAAGGGCCCCTAGGTAGATCCCACTCAGTAGCTGGTGCCTTTGGGGGTGAGGGCCGGGAAGTCTGGCAGGGCTGGCAACCCGCGACCCAGTCGGTAACATCCTTGTCTAACCCAGGCCACCATACATAACTTCTAGCTAGACTTTTCATCTTTACCACCCCGGGGTGTCCCTCATGCAATAGTTTCAATATGGGATTTCGCAGTTTTTGTGGAATGACCACTCGATCCCCCCATAGTACACAGCCTTTTAGTACGGACAGTTCCATTTGTCTCTGTTTAAACGGTCTGTGCTGTTCTTGTAACTCAGAGTCAGGCCAACCCTTTATGATCCACCTACTCACGGTATGCAGTAGGTGGTCGTTAGAGGTTTCGTGCGCGATGTCTGCTGCTGTCATCGGGAGGTCGGGCAGGGTCTCAATCAAAAAGGTTAAAGTGCTGGGGTTTGGTTCAGGATCAGAGTCTGGTAACGGGCAACGACTTAAAGCATCGGCGTGTGTGATGGTCGGACCCGGGCGGTAAGACAGGGTGTAATTGTAAGCGGCCAGGAATTCTGACCATCTTGTCATTCTGGGTGATAGAATGTGGGGAGTGGGTTTGTCACCCGCCAGGATACCTAGTAGGGGTTTGTGATCGGTGATGATAGAAAATGATCGGCCATACAGGTATTCATGGAAACGTTTAATACCCGAAATTATGGCTAGTGCCTCCTTGTCCAGTTGACTGTAATTCCTTTGGCTTTGGGACAAGGTTTTTGAATAGAAGGCAATCGGAGCCTCTCTGCCGTTAGGTAGAAGGTGGCTCAGAACAGCTCCGACTCCAAAGGGGGAAGCATCACAAGTTAGTAACAATGGCAAAGTCTCGTTATATTGAATTAACACTTGAGCTGAAGTGATCATGTCTTTAATTTTGTTAAATGCTGTTTCTTCCCGATGTCCCCACTTCCACGATGCGTCTTTGTCCAAAAGTCTATGCAAGGGTTCCGCCACCGTGGCTTTCTGGGGCAAAAAGACATGGTAAAAATTTATCAACCCTAGGAAAGCTTGTAGGTCAGCCTTGTTAGTTGGTGTGGGGGCATTTTTGATAGCACGGGTTTTTCCTGCTGTTGGATGGATGCCATTGCCATCGATTAGGTATCCTAAAAACTCTATTTTGTCTGTGATAAGGGTACATTTGTCTTTTTTGACTTTAAACCCAGCCTCAGTAAATTTGGTCAGTACTTTTCTTAAGCGGTCTCGCAGTTGCAATTTGTGTTTAGCTGCAATTAGGACGTCATCGAAATACGGAATGACTCCAGGAATTCCTTGAAGGAGGCGTTCCATAAGAGATTGAAAAATGCCTGGTGCCACGCTAACGCCAAATTGGAGGCGATTACACTTAAATGCACCCCGGTGTGTTACAATAGTTTGGGCTTCCGCTGTTTTTTTGTCAACGGGCAGTTGCTGGTAAGCCTGAGCCAAATCGAGTTTAGCGAAAATCTTTCCGCCCTTGATAGAATGTAACAAGTGTTGCACGACAGGCACGGGGTATGCGCTCTGTTGTAGTGCATGGTTGAGGGTCGCCTTATAGTCCCCACAAATACGAACCGACCCGTCTGCTTTTATAGGGGTCACTATAGGGGTCTCCCATTTAGCGTGGTCAACTGGCTCGAGGACCCCTTGCTTTACTAGTTTATCCAGTTGTTCTTCTATTTTTGGCTTTAAGGCAAAAGGTACCCGTCTAGCCTTTAGTCTAATTGGGGCTACCTTGGGGTCTATGTTAAAAGAGATCGGGTTACCCCGGTACTTGCCTAATTCTTCGCTGAACAGGTCCTGGAATTCTTGAATGAGATCTGCCTCCCAGTCAGCGTCTGTGATATGGTTGATACCGGTCATCCCTATTCCCAGCGGTTCGAACCATTCCAGTCCTAAGAGGCTGGGTCTGTTCCGGTCCACGATTGTTAGGGGCAGAATCTCAGTATGGTTGTTGAAGGTTACCTGGAAATGTCCAATCCCTACTACCGGAATTCTGTTTCCCTGGTAGTCTTTGAGCGTTAATTTCTGTTTGTCTAGTTCGCTTCGCCGTATGTCTGGGATCAATTTCTTAATAGTGTCCCAGGAAACCATGGAAAGGAATGATCCCGAATCCACTTCCATTTCACAATTTTTTTCTTCAATTCTTACTTGCACGTGGACTTTTTTGACGTTTTTTGTATTAGAGTGACCAATTATTATTGTTTGATGTGTTTCTTCCTTCTTGTATAAGATGACTCTTTAAACTTTCTATTCCTTCCTTCCTGGCTCCAACGGTTGTTTGTTTTCTTTTCTCTCTCTCTTGGGGGAGGGCTTTCTCTTCGCCTGGGGCTGTAGCTTGATCGGGCTCTGCATACCCTTGCAATGTGCCCTTTCTTTTCACACTTTCGGCATATTGCGTCTATGAACCGGCACTCTGATCTGGGGTGGTTTCCACCACAACGGTTGCATTCAAAATCAAACCGCCTGGGTGCCCGCTCTTTTTTTCCTCTCGCGGCTTTTAGGTGGCAAACCTCGTCTTCTTCACTACTGGTCTCAGTTTCAAGATCCTCGTAGTGTGTTGAGGTTTTTCCTTGTTCATCATCAGCTTTGGTGGCGTCTTTGGATTTGTGGTGTGCAGCTTGATTAATCTGTTTCATTCTTGCCGCCGATTTGTGAGCAGCTTCGGCTGCGGTGGCTTCTTCGATGGCCTCTGTGGCTGTTATCTTGGGTCGGTTTAGCAACTTACTCTGCAATATTGGATCTTTTAAGTCTAAAACGATCCGGTCTCTTAGCGCCTCATTGAAATCCGAGAATTCGCACTCTCCACCTATTTCTCTTAAATCTGCCACGAAATCGGCGATAGGTTCACCTTCTTTTTGGTTCCGGAGGTAAAACTCATGGCGCTTTATCAGGCAGGAAACTGTGGGCGCGTAGTGTTTCCTCAGGATCTTCTCTAGCTCGGGCCAAGTTAGCATTTTGACATCGATTGGAGACGCTAGCGCCTTTGCCATCCGAAAAACGGCTTGGCCGCAGTGGGTCAAAAACACCGCTCTCTTTCGGTGATCCGACACTCCGCTCAGATCGCTACTCTCCAAAAACATGAGGAATCGGTCCACATACGTCTGCCATTCCTCCTTGGCCGGGTTGAATTTTTCAGGCGGTGCGTTGCTTCCGGACATGATGCCGCTCGCTCTCCGCCGCTATGCACTCTCTAAACGTGTTGCCTCGATCCCACCTTCGTCGCCAGTGTTTTAGAGCGGCAATGAAGAGGCACACACGTATAGTGATTCAGTCTTTTTGTTTTATTCTCAGGACACCGACTGGCACGGCGGCGCGGCAGCCCTTCTTTTAAAGGGCTCCCGCGCCTAAGCCAACCAATGACGGCGCGAGGATCTCCGGCCGGAATGTAGACCAATGAACAGTAAGTATTTCAAATATTAACCAATCCAGAACAAATTGATTATAATTAACCTGTAGTTAAAAAGTACCTTTTTATATAATTAATTCATCTTCCATCTGCCAACCATTCTCTCTCTCTCTCTCCTCTCTCTCAAGTATGCACATAATTCTTACATAAAGAAATGTGCACAATTTATTTTTCTAGCAGAAAGAAAGCAGGGGGGGAGTAAAAAGAAAACAAGCTGAACAGAGATGTTTTAAAGTACAGAAACAATTGCACTTGAAAGGGAAAAGGAGGACTTGGATGGATAAAAATGTTACAAAATGTGTTAAAATTCTCTAGGCAAAATGCCCTATCCCACAAGAGCTAATTTTCAGGGTAAGTTTAAAAGCATCTATCCTTTTCAACAGATTATAGTAGTCTATAATTATTTGCCCTAACATTTGTCTTTCCATTTTTCCATTGATGTGAATGTGCTTCTTTCCTGACTGCTGGATATAGGTTTAATCACACTGTGCACATTATACCGTACATCTCCACAAGGCTGAGACTTGTCTCATGGTCACATGCAAATTGGGTTACCTCTCTAGGGGTTAGAGTTTTAAAAAAGAGGATAAGGTGACATGTGAACTGAGGCTGAAAAAGGACGTGGTTTGCCCTTGTAATCTCTTTGAAAATGGGAGAATCCAGATAATCAAAGTGGAAGGATATTTTATTTTATTCAGAAGACTTTTATTCTGTAAAAAGAGATAAAATGTCTAGGCTGGAATTTGCAGGTTTGGGGTTTTATTTTCTGCCAAATCTCATCTTGTAGTTATAGTTCTCTACAATTTATGAAATCATGTGTTTAATACAGGCATTCTGATATATATATAGTGCCTAAATATTCCTAGTGATTGATATGCTATGGTTGCACTCATATTGAACTGTACAGATAGTGCTGCACATATCAAATTACTACAGATAGCCCTTAAATTATGACAACTGAGCCCAAAGTTCCTATTGTCAAGTGAAACATTTAAATGAGTTTTGCTCCATTTTATGATCTTTTTTGCACTTGTTAAGTGAATCATTGCAATTGTTAAGTTGGTAATGCAGTTGTTACGTGAATCTGGCTTCCCCATTGATTTTGATCACGTGACCATGGGGATGCTGCAATGGTCATAAGTGTAAAAAATGGTTATAAGTCACTTTTTTCAATACTATTGTAACTTTGAAAGGTCGCTAAATGAACTGTTATAAGTTGAGCATTACCTGTATTCTTTTTCATAAATACAATTTAGTCATAGCTGATATTGAAAAACTATATATCAAAATTTCCCAAAAACATGGATTTCAAGTAATCAATAACATCATAATTGATGCCAACATAGTATATAGCGTGATTATTTGCCCATAATTATTTTGCCTTTGTATTTGCAAGTCAGAGACATAGCAGTAGCACATACAGCTCCTAAATATACCAAATACTTCATGGCTGAGCTAGAACAACACTTTCTTAACCCTCATCCTTGAACCTCCTCTTTTACTTGAGATTCTGTTATGACATTTTAATCAATTGGACCCTAGAAATAAATGTCTTATTAAATGATCTCAATAACTTCTATCCTACCATGTTCTTCCACTGTGATAGACATTGTCATGTGTCAGAAATGCTCCTTTAGATTCTATTTAAGATAAATGAAACAAACATTAAAGTTTGACATCTATATTCAAAACAAGGACAAAATAATATTAGGACATTTCAACTTCCCAGGAAATTCTACAGCAGATCTCAAAGTGATTGTTTTAGAAAGGTGGAATTTAAAACATTTTAGATTCAATATCCCAAAGGTGCTTTTTTCAAAAGGCAATTAGATTTTTCCTTGAAAATGTTTTGCTTCTCATCCAAGAAGGTTTTTCAGTTCTGACTCAGTTCAGTGGGACCTAGGTATGGAGAATCAAAGGGCTTCTGGAGGTAGAAGTTTAACTTCTAGCCTTCCAACCTACAGGCTTAGCTGTGTGTGACTAATTGTGTGCCATCAAGTTACTGTTGATTCTTAATGACCACATAGAGAGATTTTCTCCAGGACATTCTATTTCCAATGTGGTCCTTCAGTTCTTCCAATGATGCATCTATTCTATTGGCACTGTAACTGAGTTCAGACAGTATAGCTGTCTTGTTAGAGACATCTTTTTGTTAAGTTGACAAATTCGTCTGCTTGTTTTTATTTTTCAACGTACATGTACAGAATTTGCAATCCTTCATTCCATTTTTCCTATTATGCACTACTATTTTTTTTGATATATTAGTTTTTCTAATAGTAACTCTTATCTATCTAGCATTTGCTGTGCTGTCCAGCCAGTGTATGGGAATTGGATAGTTAGGTAGCAATTGTGAGCTGTCCCCTTAAGTGAATGCATCATGGTAAATGTAGTAAAGGTATCCTGGGAAATTTAGTCCATATCACGTGACCACATCTGTAATCCTGATTGGTCACTAATTTTTTTTAATTTGCATTTATATGCCGCCCTTCTCCGGAGACTCAGGGCGGCTTACAGTCTATGGAGCACCATGCTAAGTGCTCAGCAATAGCCTTCATTCCATTGTATATGCCTGCCTTTTACTAGGGCTTTTGGCCCCCCCAAGCGGCATTTTTACAAAGTTAGCTTATTGCCCCCAACAACCTTGGGTCCTCAATTTACCTACCCCAAGAGGATAGAAGGCTGAGTCAACCTTGAGCCTGGTGGGATTCGAGCCTGCACTAATTGCAGGCAGCTTGCACTAAGTGCTAGATGATTAACAGCCTGCACCACCAAGGCCCTTGATGGGTTGGAGGAGGTTTTCCTCACTCTTGGCTGAACTCACGGACTCGTGGTAACTGTTTTACTTCTATCGCTACAACACGAGGGAAAAAGGATAGAAGATAAATCATCTTTTTACCTACAAGGCAGATATGCAAAGGATTGGTCATTAAAGAAGAACTTCATCATAAATGTGAGTTATGAGGGTACCTGATGAACCAATAAATGTACTTTGTTATGGATGTCTTGTTGAGTTTATCTATCTGCATCTGTATTGCTTACAAATCCATCACTGTACAGAATACAGAACAGTAAAAAGATGTATAATTTGAAGTCCTGAAGCCCATCAGTATAAAGACAGTTAATTTGGATTTGTGATAAAGCAAAGTAATGTTGAAGCCAAGAGTGAATGTGGAATGCTAAGCTCTGTGCCTCAGTTTGAATTGCAGGGAGGGGCAAGAATCCCCCCTTCCCCTTTCACGCAAGAGACTTTTCAAATATCCTATGCTCTGACTTTCAAAGGCAATCAAATTTTGTCTCCTTCGATCCTTTTTTTTTCCTTTTCTCTTCCTTTACTGAGGCCAGATTCCTTTGTCTTCGTATTAAGCCAGGAAGGGACAAATTCCCCCTCCTTTTCTCTTCAGCGAAAGAAGTGCTGTGTCTCAAATTACAGCTCCTAGCTGGGAAAGAGCCAATTTGTAAAACAAAGGGAGGAGCCAGGTTTTATCCATATACCCTATTTCTCCCCAGTTATTACCTACAAACTCTTTTTCAAATGCACAAATATGAAGGAACTCAAAGTAATTTCTTCTTGTGGTCTAAGAAAATAAAAAACTGCAGCTACAATTCTCAGCAGCTACAGCAGGAAGTGAGCAATGAAGATACCTTGCATTCCTCGTCACCATAGAAACGGCCTGCCACGAGGCAGACCCTTTTGTTTCAAAGCTCTATACAAATGCAGAAAGCGTTCCTTTGGCTTAAAAAACCTACAGTGACTTCCTTTCTCCTCCCAAGCTAAGGAATCTGATTTTCCTTTTCTCCTTATCTGTGCAACATAAATTTAAAAGGCCCCTTGGATGTTGGGCAAGGAATTCCCCCCCCCTCTTTTTCTCTTCAACAAGGAAGTGAGACCTAAGCAAAACAGCTCACAGCTACATCTGGAGTTCAAAGAAAAATCTCCCTGAGTTTTCCAATACGTGTTTGCAATGATAATCCTTTTTTGAAACTATTGTGGACAATTTAATCAATTTAATTCAAATGTTCCAAGATTAATTGCAACCTAATAGACTCAAGCAAAGCAGCCCACAGCACCATCTGGTATTCAAGGAGAAATTTCCCATATTTTTCCAATACCTGTTTATCCAATGACAATTCCTTTTTGCAACTATTGTGGACAATCTAATCAATTTAATTTAAGGTTCCAAGATTAACAGCAACCTAATATGGGTGTAGCAACAGCATCTTCCAGGCATATTTTTGCGTTTAGCCCTCCAAGTCTTCAGACTTCGTTACGCAACCTCTAGCAAGCTCACAACGCACCCTAGAAACAGCTATACTGTGTGCTGTGCTAGCATCGCCCAGACTCTGCAGTGCCACCTATGTGCTTAAGTATTAAATCCAGCAGCAATTCTATTTTTTGCTACCTGCTTGGAGCGTACCCTAGTACAAAAAAAGTAATTGCGCGGAAAATCACTAAATTTTTCCAAAGTCACCTTTTACCAATTTAAAACATGGCAACTGCTTCAGTCATGATGGATGTCCCTGAAGTATCAGAGGACTTGAACCCTCCATCCATCCTTGGTGTAAATGTGGAGCCTGGTTCCCGAAACCCAGTTTCAGATGTCCAAATCTCTATGGAAGCGGCAATACTGCCGAAAGCCTATAACCTCAAAAAGAGTAAGAAGCTTACCAAACCCATGGAAGAATACTTGAGGAATGATTGGGAGAAGCAATATCACTGCTACGCAGACTCATGGGCAGAATTTGAGAAGATCTGTGATGCCCCAACACACAAGCTGCCCCACAAGAAATTCCGCACATTGCTAGTTGATCTAGATGCGAAGACAACTTCAAGTCCATCCAGTCAAGACTGGGTGACCCCAAACTCCTTACACATGTCCACTACTTTGAGGAGTTTCACAAGGAACACGAAGACTGTGTCGAGGAAAGCAAGACAGCCCTCCAGGCAGCGCTCCACAACGCGCTTCGGCAGGAAGTAGCGTCAAGGGAGCAGGCCACATCCAACATGGCTCCTTGATCACATGTGTCTTCTTCCCACCATTCTAAGAAAGCCTCCTCCCTCCATCCCAAATCGGCTAGATCGCAGGCAGTTTCCAGTATCTCACACCAATTCTCTGCTGCCAGCTCTCACCATCTTTCCAGAGCATCCTCCTGTCGTAGTGGCACATCTAAGGCCTCTAAAGCAGCAAGTTATGCCGAACAGGCTACAGAAGCTGAAGTAGAAGTTGCAGTAGCAGATGCAGAGCTACGCGCCACAGAGGAGGTAACACGGCAGAAGGCGGCAATAGAGGCTCAACAGGCTGAAATAGCAGCTCAACTGGCAGAAATAGCCAAAGCCCAGGCCAGACAACAGGCAGAAATGGCCAAAGCCCAGGCCAAATTGGAGTTGGCCGAACGGCAAAGAGATGCCGCAACAAAGACGGCACATGTGGTCATGTGACATGGACTACATTTCCCAGGATACCTTTACTACATTTACCATGATGCATTCCCTTTAGGGGACAGCTCACAATTGCTACCTAACTAATTCCCATACACTGGCTGGACAGCACATTTGCTGTGAATCATTCAAGTTTCAACTAACAACTCAGCATCATCTGCATACGTATATACATTCAACCAATATACTTCAGACACCACTATCAGTATTCCTTATATAGTACATTTATCCATAAATAAGTTAAATTAAATGAACACTATCCTTTCCTTACTTCCTGCTTAGTGCTGACCCTCTGGAAGAATGTCTATGAAGTAGACATGAAATGTCTACCAGTCATTCAGGTCATAGTTGACCATTTTCATAGTTGTCTTGTTTTTCTTTGAAGAAGTTTCATTTCTCATTCAAGAAGCTTCTTGAGCTCTTAAAGAAGCTTTTTGGATGAGAAACGAAATATCTTCAAAGAAAGCCCATTGCCTTTTGAAAAAGCATCTTTAGGACACTGGAAGAATGCCATTTGTTCTCATACATTCTTTATTTCCAACATATATCTTCTCCTCATGCATAACTCCATAATCACTTTATCTGTGCTTTCTCTAAATCCCAGAAACATAATAAATTGTTTCTCATACAAACATTTCTTAATAACCTGCTGAAGGGGGAAAATGTGCTCTGCCTGCCTGAATCTTAAATATATTATATTTATTTATTTAACACATTTCTACAGTGCTCATCTCACCTGTTACTCTTATCCATGGGATATTACTACCATGCCTCTGCTCTAGAACAAGAAAAAAACAGGTCTTGATCTTCTTCTGGGTTATAATCTTTACATGTATTTAAATAATGCTTTAATAAATTCCCTTAATTCCCTCTGTCCTGTGAAAAAAGATTCCTTCACAGAATTTAGTTTTCAACCTCCTGATTATCCATATTGCCTTTTCTCCAAACCTGTCATTTTGTCTGAACCTCTCTGAAAAAGTGGCAGTATTTAAAGTCACGTCCAATCATTGCACTGCTTTCCATAGTTTGAAAAATCTTTTGAAATTACATTTTCCTTTTTTGCAATCATGTTGAATTGCTGACTCATATTCCCTTTGCAATCAACAACTGTTCTTTCTTATAAATAAAAATTACCACATCATATATCCTCCCACATATTTGATTTCTATTTTCTAATTGAAGACCTTTGCATTTGTTTTTATTAATTCCACCCTGTTAACCTCATGAAAAGGGTCAAAGGATCCTTTAAAATATTATTTCTGTCTTCCAGAATGTATGCATTCTCCAATTTTTGCATCAACTGGTATTTGATAAGGTTTCCTTTATTAGACCTTTAACATATTTTAATACATTGCTATAAAGTACAGGACACAGCACAGCACTGAACCTTGCGGCTCTCCCTCAATGACACCCTTTGATTTGATTTGGAATAATTGATTAACATTTTGTGTATGATTTTTCTATCAGCTGTGTGGACTTCAACAACATTCTCATGCCCACACTCAACTACTTTATAATTAGAATTTTATTCTTAGATCCAGATAGCTCTGTGCTAGTTTCCTGATACCATGTTGGGTTATTTGGATATTCTGTTCCTTTATGACTTAATCTCCTAATGTTAGATCACTCGAAGTAGCCAAGTTGGATATTCAGCAAGTGAAGTCCATTCATCTTCAAGACTGCTGCTCCATAGAGAAAAGCCTACTTAGGATTCTGCCTCTATGTGATGTGGGGAAATATGGAGAAGAAGGCAGGCCTTTTCAGTTGGCTCCTACACTGGGGAGCATTCTATTCTTGGAGAAACATTTGACTCCTGGATGGTTTGACTCCATATCAGTTTAGGAAGGAGATGTATGCTCTGGTTTCCAAGATAGAAAAAGTCCTTGATTTCTGAAAGTAAAGTTAATAGATACTGGGAAAAACATTTTCAAAATTATCTGACACAATCTCTGATGGATCATCTGGAGGATCCAGAAATGGCTGAGGCAGAGAGAAATCTGTTTCAGAAACGATTACCTCAAGAAGGATAAGTAAAATTGTCAAGCTAGTTATATTGAATATTGCAAGATTATTTTTCATTTTTTTTCTGTTGATGTTAATTCTAATTTTACAAAATGACCTCTTCCTGGAGATATAGATAGTTCCAATCTTGCTAGCATTTTAACAAAGAAGCTCAAGCTATTTTGATCTAGCCCATAGATTAGATTAATTTAATTTTAGGGGCAATTGTGATGTTTATTATTGGCTTTTGATGATATTTGATTGTTTACACTGAGTTTTTCTTTTTCTTTTTTACTTTGTTATACCTATTTAGGGTCCACTTTGAATGAATGAATACATGAATGAATTAATGTCCACTTCTGCTTGCCTGAGGTGGGACAGAAGGGAACATGGTGCACCAGTGCCGCCGCCATGAGATGGGGGGATGAAGCTGCCTCACCCATCCCGCACTGATTTATCTCAGGGCTCCTGAAGCCAGGCCATCCACATCCTGACACCTGCCTCGCAGCAGCAGCACCAGCAACCATGTGCAGCAGGAGTGTCATGCCCCTGGTGGAGACTGACTGAAGGAGAGGAGGAACAGCCAACAGGGAGTGGAAGTGTGGCTCCGGAGGTTGTGGAGGAGGCTGGGGAAGGGCAGAGGTCGGCTGAGCAGTCAGAGGAAGACCCAGGCCCATCTCTTCTCCTTCCTACAGCACGTAGGGAGGAGAGGATAATGGAGAGACGTGGTCTACTTGGGAGGAGAGGGCCTTGATCCTCTTCATGGGCTGCAGTTGTGACAACTGAATAAGAGGATGGACATGCGCACGGATGAACGCTGGAAACAAAGTGTGGAAATATCTCTAGTTATGGTTCCTCTATGAGTTTGCCGTCCTTCCCAGTGTGTATTCTGTTATTTGTGGATATCCTCCAGCCCTTATCTTGCCTGGTTTGTGTTGTTTTTTCCCTCCTTCTTGTAACTGCTTGTGTGGGAGTTTTTTGCCTTCTGCCAAGAATATTTGGAGCTTTGAAGCAAAGTGAAGGAATAAAAGGGGCTTCACTGGCTTTTTATTTTATTTATTTATTTATTTATTCAAATTTGTATACCGCCCCCTCTCCCTAAGGACTCTGGGTGGTTCACAGCCAGATAAAAACATATAAAAACAAATATAATAATTTAAAATAAATTAAGAGAATTAAATAGATTGGCTTTAAGAGTTAAAAGTGGGGAATTAGAGAAGTTAAAAACCATTTAAAAACCGAATTTAAAACCATTTTATATAACTCTAGGCCAGACCGGCTAGATGGAATAGGTGGGTTTTTAGTGCATGCCGGGACTAAATTTTGTGACTGTGTTTATTTTGTATCTCCTCCCTGAGTCATCACAAGGAGCCGATGGGGCTGCCAGCCGACTTCTTATGCTTGCTTTCAGCCACAATGGAGCAGGAGGCCAAGAACCATGTTGGTGCTATGGTCTGAGGTGAGGCAGGGCATGGATGGCTTGGCTCCAGGGGCTCTGAGTAAGCCAGTGCAGGGCAGAGCTCCAAATCCCGCCTCGCCTTGTGACTGTGGCACCAGCGTGTTACTCTGCCTCCTGCTCATTGTGGCTGTGAGAAAGTAAAAGAAGTGGGCTGGTGGACACACAGTTACTGCTGGACAGGGTTGCTGGAGCTGCCGCAGGGAGGTGAGATAGGTGTCAGGGTGTGGGTGATCTGGTTGCGGGGTCCTGAGGTAAACTGATGCGGGGCAGGTGGGGCAGCTCCATCCTCCCACCTCACAGGGTGGCACTGGTGCTCCATGTGGCCTTCTGTCCTGTCATATGGAAGTAGAAGAAATGGACCTTCTGTACATGGAAAAAAGTAAGACACCTCCTGAAAAATAAGCCCTAGTGCTTATTTTGCCCCCCCCCCCAAATAAATAAATAAATAAATAAGACCCACTCTTAGTTTCTGGGCAACACAAATACATTAAAAATTATGTTTACATTAACTCCTTTTTTCTTTTCTTAATAATGTTGTTTTTAAATTATAGTCTGTGGTATTTTTCTGGTTTCTAAAGAAAGGCATGTATGAAAGCCATAAGGACCAGGAGATGATGTCATACAAATTATTTATCTTTTCCTTATATTTGCCAGCAAGGCACACAGGTTTTGGAGATTCTATCTTACACACCATGATAGGGTAGGAAGTTGTCATTAAAGATATTATTCCAAAAGATAAATGATACTATCAATAACTACACATCTACATTAAGGCAGGAATATAAACCATGGTTTGCAAAAACAAAGAATTCATAGAAAAAAGAGACTTCCAACTAGTCTAGAGTCTGGGTTCTGCACTACAATTATGATCATTTTATTCAGTATTTATTACTACATATAGTTATATTTATTACTATATATAGTTATATTTATTTATTTTTTCAAATGCAATAACGTAGAATCCCACCATGTTCAGGGATGACTATGGCATATTCTTAATTCATATTTGATCACAGGAGATACTAGCTACAAATGATGCAGCTGACCTAGCCAGATAATTCCACTTGTAATTTGTTTCTGGGAACTCTATTTCTTTTCAAACAAGATAACCAGTGATGGGTTTTTTTTTCTATTTACAAGTGCATATGCATGACATCAGGTGTATTTAATATTAAATAGGCAGGTCTGTATATAATCTATGTATACAGAGTTATTTTGCATAAGTTATTTTTGATGTCTGATAACATTTTTAATGTCTTGATGGATATTTTATCTGTGCAACATCTATAATTAAATATTTATATGCATCTTAGAATCTCTAAGATGGTTTCCTAAATGGTTTCCTCTAATTAAAAAAAAATCCTTCCCATCCTGTGATCTGTTCCAAGCTTATATTATTCCATGTAGCTTTCCATGGGAAATTTATTTAAGATATTATCTGCAATGTTAGCAGCATTGTAAATTTAATTCCTCTATTATTGATTGTTTAACTACTTATTATTAAATGTATTATTATTATAAAACCAATAAAAGATATATTTAGTTCTCCATGCTGCAGCGAGAGCCCAGGATAGGATGGGTAGACTCTTTCTTATGACATCATTAAGCTGGGTCTGTACTAGTATATAAAAGCCAGCCCCGGGAGAAACCCCAGCTTTGACTCAGCTTCTTAATAGTCACAAGCTGTGTCTCTGAAAGTGTGTTAGTATTAGCCTCAGCGAATTGAAAGAGAAATTATTCTTGCTTCTTCAGCTCCCGGGGACCCGGGTAGCTGCAGCTTCAGGAGAGCGGGGCTCCGTTCTCCTGCAACGCTGGGATCATTGTTCCCAACGCTGCCAGGCGAGAGGGAAGTGTCAGAGGACCTTCCCCAGTGCCATGGTTTGCATGATCGTAAAACTGATCGGCAAACTGATAGAAGCGCCAGCCAGCTGATCGCATGGGTGGCAATTTCCCCCTTTCTCGACTGACACGATCGCTCGGGGCTCTCAATAGCCTAAGGAGCAAAAATCACCTCTCTGGAGCCTAGGCAGCAGCAGCCATTGGAAAAGCTTCATGCATGAGGTAAGTGGCCATTTTAAGTGACCTGGCAGCCATTTTGGGGCCCATTCCACCCTCTGCCATCCCAACATAAAAGTTTGACAAACTCAAGCCTTTATCTTTAAAGATGAATCAGGACAGAGTTCTTGCTGAGCTTTCCCCTCCAGTTGAACAAGCCCTTCAGCCCAACAAAAGGAAAAGGCGCAGACAACGTACTGTTCAGAGGGAGGTGGCTGCCAAAAATCAGAGCCAAGGCTCTAGCTCCTAAGAAGACAACTAAGGCTGAGTTGAAAAACGCAGACATGCTGCTCTAGAGAGGCAATTTGATAAAACTATTCAACAAAAGAGAGGGAAACTGCAACAGGCTTTCCAGTCAGGTGAACATCATGTTCCTAGAGAAGCCCCCCCCAGGGGAGGGGAAGCTGTTCACGGAACCTTTGGACCCCCACTGGCCTGGTCCCCTCAACCATTTGAGGAACAATTAAATCCTCAGGATTTGAGCAGGTCTGGACCATATTTCCAGCAAGTCTCTGGATCGCATGCTCCTCTTCCCTTCAGAGTTCAGGCCTCCCACAGCAGGCCCGAAGCCACCTTCACACCCACTGCAGCTGGCCTTCGGCCCTCTGCCACTTTTGACAACAGGCACAGGGAGATCCAAGATATTGTCTCCTTGGCCATTAGGCAGGGGTTAGCTGAAGGTTTTCAACAGATTCTTCGGCCTCTGGAAAGGGTTCAGGCTTTTCTCCCTTCTCAGCCCATGGACTCATTACCTCACCATCGAGATCCCCACAGACCACAAGCCTTAGAATCCACTCTTCACGGACAGAGTGGGATGATTATGAAGGGGAAGAGGGTGCCTCCCCTTCTGATCACAGTGGCTCCCCTCGTTCAGAGTGTGAGGAGGGCGAAATTTGCGATCGCAATCTTTCAGAGAAGGAAGATTCTTGCCCGGATTAGCCCTCCTCAGCATTGGTTTTCAAACCACCCCTCTTCAAACCCTTGCTCAGCAAGGCCCTCGCAACAGCTAAGCTGTCCCTGGAGGAAGCAGCCCCAGAACCACAAGGGGAACCTTCCAGGCAAGGAGATTCCGTCTTCTTCAGAGGGAGGTTTTGCTGTCTCCCATCTTGTTTCTTGATCTGGTCAAGGAGCAGTGCGCTTCCCCTTCTGCAGGTCCACGCCCATCATCCCTGGACAAGCACTTCTATCTCTAGCCAATGCCTTTGCAGTGCCCTCGGTAGACACCCCAGTGGTGGCATCTTTTTCTTCTTCTGGCACTCCCACCGAGCCAGAAGATGTACTTAAAGCAGAAGGTAAGTGTTCTGAACAGACTCTCAAATGCAACCACCAAGCAGCTGCTTGGGCTGTCAGGGCTTCTACTGCTGCATCCTTTTTTACAAGGGCATCTCTGTGATGGCTGCATCAACTGCAGGACCGGTGGGCTGCCTCTGATCTTAGGTCCCACCAAGACCTCAACAAGATTATAGCAGTAGCGGAATTCACTGCGAATGCCACCCTCAATTCCGCCAAATTTGCATCAAGAGCCATGGCTTCTTCGGTGGTGGCAAGAAGGCTTCTGTGGCTCCGAAGTTGGCAGGTGGAGTCACGCCACAAATGGAAGCTGGCTTCTGCCCCCTGCGCAGGAGACAAGCTCTTCGACAATGCCCTGGAGCCTTATCTCGTGGAGACCAGAGATAAATGGAAAATTCTATCCTCCTCGGGAAAAAAAGTGGACTATTGCCCAGCTCCTTACCGCCCTCCTGCTTTTCGGGCGGAGACCACCTCCAGCTTTGCTTGGCCACAGCGGGCAAATATCCAACGCCAAGACCAATGCCCAGAAGCTTCTGGCAGACAACAATCTTCTGCTGGTAAACGGCCCTTTCGAGGGGGAGAGGGTCATTCCTTCCATCGCTCTAAGTAACTCCTCGTTCTCCCCACCCATCGGAGGTTGGCTAGCTTTCTTTGCCTCCAAATGGGAGGAGTCAACAACGGATGCCTGGATGCGCAACACAGTTCAGTCAGGGCTAAAATTGGAATTCTTATCGTCACCCCCAGAAAAATTTCTAATTTGTCCTGTCTCACGGGATGGGTCATGAATTCGGCCATCCAACATCTACTCGACATAAGGGCTATTCAATCAGTCCCTGTTTTACAACAGGATCGTGGATTTTATTCTCAGCTTTTCATTGTTCCCAAAGCGTCAGGGAGATGGCGTGCCATCCTGGACCTCAAATTTCTCAATAAATTTGTCAAATACAGGCGTTTTAAAATGCAGACTCTGCATTCTATTTTAGAGAGCATTCGGGAGGGCAACCTCCTCTCTTCCATTGATCTCACGGAGGCTTACCTCCACATTCCCATCTGGCCCCATCATCGCCAGTTTCTCCATTTCTCCACTACCAATACCAGGCGCTTCCATTTGGCCTCTCATTGGCTCCAAGGGTCTTTACAAAGGTTCTTGCAGCTTTGGTAGCTTCACTTCATTCTGTTCCAGTCAGGATCCAATGCTACTTGAACGACATGCTGATCCTGTCCTCCTGCCTCCACTCTGCACATCGGGACTTACAAATTACCCTGGCCTGCCTCCAAAGTCATGGCTTTTCAATCAACATCAAGAAGAGCCATCTTTCTCCCAAGACCAGGTTACTCCACTTGGGAGCAGTCATCGATACAACTTTGTGTCATGTTTTCCTGTCTCCAGACCATAGGAAAAGCCTTGCAGAGATCAGCAGTCAGATCCAACAACAACAGACTGTTCCCCTGTCTCTGCTGTCCAAGCTCCTGGGGAAGATGGTCTCCTGCATTGGCATTGTTCCGTGGGCGAAGCTTCACTCCCAATAGCTCCAATGGTTCCTGCTCCCCTTTCTATAAGAGGGAACCAGTCACTCCTCGATCAGGGTCCTTCTCTCCCCTCAAGCCCGGAGGTCCCTCAATTGGTGGATCTCCCCTTCCCTATGGAAGGGGCTCCACTTCAGGGAACCAGACAGGCTGGTTGTCACTACAGACACCAGCCTCCTGGGTTGGGGCTCCCATATGGAGGGTCAGATAGCTCAAGGGGTTTGGTCCCATAAACTGGTTAGAATTCAGGGCTATCTTTCTGGCTCTCAAGCAGTTCAGAACATCGGTAGCCAGTTCCCATGTTCTCGTGTTGACAGACAATATGGCTGCAAAGGCCCACATCAACCGACAGGGAGGGATGAGATCCAGGGCACTCATGAGGGATGCAGAACATTTGGGGTTATGGGCAGAGAAACACTTGCTGTCAATCTCAGCAGATCACATCTCTGGAATTGACAACTCCCAAGCCGACTGGCTGAGCAGGAGTTCAGTAGACCAGGCGGAATGGTCCATTTCCCCTTCCCTATTCAGGGATCTCTCCCTCAGATTCGAATCTCCGGAGGTGGATCTCTTCTCCACTCCTCAAAATGCCCAAGTCAACAGATTCTTCACCAGGTTCCCTTGCCAGGGAGCAGAGGGGACCAATGCTCTTTGGTGCAGATGGCCCACAGGTCTCTTCTACACCTTTCCCCCTCTTCCCATCATTCCGGCACTCATACGGAAGCTGTTGGAGGAACGAGCGGAGATAATTCTCCTGGCACCATATTGGCCACAGAGGTCCTGGTTTGTGGACCTAGTCAACCTGTCGGTGGCTCCCGCTTGGAGGATACCACCCCATCTGATCTCCCTGCACCAAAGAGCCCTAATCCATCCGGAGCCCCAGTGGCTCAAGCTGACTGTGTGACGCTTGAGCGGCAGCTGCTAAGGGAGGCTAATCTTCCAGAGAAGGTTATCCTCACCCAGAGAAGGTTATCCTCATCCAGACTTCTCACAAACCTTCCACAAGGTGCATCTATGATGCCATTTGGAAGGTTTTCTCACAGTGGTGCCTCAAGGAAGGTCTCTCTCCTACCTCCACCCAGTTGGCCGAGGTTTTTATGTTCCTTCAGGATGGATTGGAGAAAGGTTTGGCCCCCAATACCTTACGTCACCAGGTAGTGGCTCTCTCCTCAGTCCTTTCATGGGGTTTATTTCTTTCCTTGGCCCACCATCCCTCTGTCAAGAGATTCTTAAAAGGGGCTTCTAAACTTCACCCCCCTGTAGTGCACAGGTATCCTTCATGGGACCTTCACCTGGTACTTGATGCCCTTACGAAGTCTCCCTTTGAACCCCTTAGAATTGTCTTTCTCCAATTCCTAACTTTTAAGGTAGTTTTCCTCATTCTTATTATTTCGGCCAGGAGAGTGTCGGAACTAACTGCCCTGTTTATCAGGCAGGATCTCTGCACCTTTCACAAGGATAAGGTAGTTCTCCGTTTGGATCCCTCCTTTCTCCCAAAAGTTAACACCTTGTTCCACAGGTCCCATGACATTGTTTTGCCTGACTTCTGTCCCCTCCCACACCATGACTTAGAGCACAAGTGGCACTCTCTAGACGTAAGAAGGGCCCTTAGAATCTACATCAAGCGCATGTTCCCTTTTAGATGGACAGAAGCCATGTTTGTTTCCTTTTCCTTTTCCCATTTTGGGGAATAAGGCTTCTTCCCCTACTATTAGCAGGTGGGTCAGGGTGTGTATCACGCAAGTCTATAAGGCAGTATCTCTCCCTGTACCCCGGGGTCTAACGGTGCACTCTACCAGAAGTGCGGCCACTTCAGCCGCCTGGATTACTCAGGCATCCTTCGAAGAGATTTGCAGGGCTGCTACGTGGACTTCCCTATCTCCTTTCATCAGGTATTACCAGCTCGACTCCTTTTCCTTGGTGATGGCGGCCTTCAGCAGACGGGTTTTTCAGCAAGTGGTTCCACCGTCAGAGTGATTGGCCGGACGAGGACCCACCTGCGGACATGCAAGCTTTGGTATGTCCCATCCTGGGCTCTCACTGCAGCATGGAGGAAAAATGGGTGTTGGTAGATTTACCTGTGAATGCCCTTTCTATCTATGCTGCGAGAGAGCCCAGCCCCTCCCTTGATTCGTCCGGAGATGGTAAGGCATTTATGGTATTAGAGGTTTTCTTTCAGAGACACTTCTCAGTCTGTCAAGTATCTTCGCCAAAGCGGGGGTTTCTCCTGGGGGCTGGTTTTGATATATTAGTACAGACCCAGCTTAATGTCATAAGAAGGAGTCTACCCATCCTATCCTGGGCTCTCTCGCAGCATAGATAGAAAGGGCGTTCACAGGTAAATCTACCAACGCCCATTATCATTGTTCTTTTAAAAAAATAAATCAATTCATTAGGTATTTATGAAAAGAATGATCTACCCGTAAAGAGGAAGCAGCTGACACATCTTACACTATTGGCTTCTGAATATAGATATTATTTCATTTTTTAAAACGTTTTTGTTTCCCTGATATGTACTTAGGCTATGAGATGCCTAGCCAATACATTTGTATGAATGAATGAATGAAACAATCCGGCTCAAACATTGGGATTGAGGGAATGGCCACAGGATTAAAATATCTCCTTGAAGATAGGTAGTGGTAGACATAACTATCAAGCAGTCTAAATTAAGGGAGGAATTCCTGACATTGTCTGTAAACACAAGGGTCTTCTTCACAACCTGGAATTAAGGACAAGCATCTTAAGTGAGGACAATTAACTAGTGAAACAGGTTGTCTTCAGAAGTTGTGGATGCTCCAACACTGAAGATTTTTTTTTAATTGTACATTTTCCTTTATTATATCTCACATTTCCAGTTTTGCAATGTCAGTGTACTGGCTATATCAAGTCCTTTTTATATGTATATCATATTATACACCCTGGTTCTAACCATCACCCTCATAGTCATACAGTGTAGTCTCTTTTAAGTATGTAGTATTGTACATCATAATTATAACTTTTGTTTTCATAGTTGTACTATAACACTTTATACATTTTCACTCAATACATTTTAATCTATAGTCACATACAGTCCGATAGTGATATTGCTTATAATATATATTCTTACATCTATCTATCTATCTATCTATCTATCTATCTATCTATCTATCTATCTATCTATCTATCTATCTATCTATCTATCTATCTATTTCTGTTTTGTTAATCTTCTTTTGTTATTAAATTACTAATCTCTGCACCTGTTATTTAACTATTTATACAATACATCCCATGTTGAGTAATATTCTGTTTCCTCTTTATCTTTCATTGTTAATCTGTCCAATTTGGCACATTCTAGCATTTTTTTTTATTACCTTTTCATCTGTAGGTGCGCTTTTGTTTTTTCAATTTTATGCATATGTGATTCTAGCTGCTGTTATTATATGTAACATTAAGTATGTTGTATTTCCCCGGTAGTATGCCTAATAAGAATAATTCCAATTTTAGATCAATTTGCTGTGCTGTCATCTCTTCTAACCATCTTTTTATCTTTGACCAATATTTTTTTGCCATTGGTCAGGTCCACCACATAGGAGGATCCCAGTACGTGTTTACATTTCAAGCACTCTGGTGACCTATTGGGGAAACATTCTTGCCATTCTTGCTATAAAACATTTTGTACAGGTTTTCTTTATAAGCTGTTGACATTGTTAATTTGTAATTTCTTTCCCACAATTTTTGCCAATTATCTAATTCTATAGTGCACCCAAAGTTTTTTGACCATATAATAGTTTCTTTTACACATTCTTCTTCCATTTTAAAATTCAATAGGTAATTATAAATTTTCTTTATTAATTTTTCATCTATCCCTAATAGTATTTTATTCAGTTCTTGGGGTTCCTTATAGAATCCATATATTTCTGTATCTTTCTTACGTCTCTTTTGAATTTGGATATGTGGTCACCAATCCAAGTCAATTCCCTGCTTTTTAAATTTCTGTTGAGATTTTAGGTCCCCTTGCTCATTAAGTATGTCTTTATACCTTACAATTTTATCCAAATCTAAAACATTAAGGTATATTAGTGCTTCCATCATGGATAACCAGACCAGTATTTTCATATAGTGGTTCTGTTTGATTTTTTTCCCATATTGAGAACAGAGCATTTCTAATATAATGCCTTTGGAAGTATCTATGTAGTTTATTTTTCCTGTACCATATAAATGCATGCCACCCCAATTATAAATCATGCCTTTCTATCATCAATATTCTTCTGTTCTTTAAGTTTATCCACTCCTTCACCCATGTGAACACTGAAGCCTGGTAGTACAGCTCCCAATCCGGGAACCCAAATTCTCCCTTGTTTTTGGCGTCTTGTAGCATTTTCAATTTAATTCTTTTTTTTTTTTTGCCTTGCCAAATGAACTTTAATATCAGTCTATTTAAGTCCTCAAAGAACTCTTTTTTCTAATTTTAGCGGGATTACTTGGAATAAGAACAGCAATTTTGGTAGAATATTCATTTTTGTTGTGGCTATCCTTCCAACCAATGACAGCTGTAGATTTTTTCATCTGTCCGGGTCTGCCTTTATTTGCTGTATTAATTTAGTATAGTTATCTTCTTTAATGTATATCTTGCTGTTAGCCAAATTCCCAGATATTTAACTTTTTTAGTTATCTGCATGTCCATCTTTTCCGTCAGTTTGATTTTCTGTTTATTTGTAAAGTTCTTTGTCAATATTTTGGTCTTTTCCTTATTTATTTTAAGTCCCGCCATTGCACTCTTCTATTTTCCTTATTAATTTGGATCCTGTTTCTAGGGGTTCCTTCAAAAAAAAAAAAATTAAGTCATCTGCAAATACTTGCACTTTGTATTGTTCTTTTTTATCTTCAAGCTTTTATTTCTGAGTCTTGTCTACTCTGTCTAAATAGGACTTGCAGGGTTAGTATAAATAAAAGCTGGGATAGTGGACACTCTTGTCTTGTACCCTTAAAATTAAATTTTTCTCTTATTTCTCTGTTTACTATTACTTTTGCTGTTTGATTGGAATAGATTGTTTGGATTATCTTTACAAAGTTTTCGCCAAAGTTCATGCTTTTCATGTAATATCATAAATTGTCAATTCATATTGTTCTGGATTGGTTAATATTTGAAATACTTACTGTTTATTGGTCTACATTCCGGCGGGAGATCCTCGCCCCGTCATTGGTTGACTTGGGCGCGGGAGTCCTTTAAAAGAAGGGCTGCCGCGCCACCAAGTCAGTCGGTATCCTGGAAATAAACAAAAAGACTGAATCACTATACGTGTGTGCCTCTTCATTGCCGCCTCAAAACACTGGCGACGAGGATGGGATCGAGGCAACACGTTTAGAGAGTGCATAGCGGCGGAGAGCGAGCGGCATCATGTCCGGAAGCAACGCACCGCCTGAAAAATTCAACCCGGCCAAGGAAGAATGGCAGACGTATGTGGACCGATTCCTCATGTTTTTGGAGAGTAGCGATCTGAGCGGAGTGTCGGATCACCGAAAGAGAGCGGTGTTTTTGACCCACTGCGGCCAAGCCGTATTTCGGATGGCAAAGGCACTAGCGTCTCCAATCGATGTTAAAACGCTAACTTGGCCCGAACTAGAGAAGATCCTGAGGAAACACTACGCGCCCACAGTTTCCTGCCTGATAAAGCGCCATGAGTTCTACCTCCGGAACCAAAAAGAAGGAGAACCTATCGCCGATTTCGTGGCCGATTTAAGAGAAATAGGTGGAGAGTGCGAATTCTCGGATTTCAATGAGGCGCTAAGAGACCGGATCGTCTTAGGCTTAAAAGATCCAATATTGCAGAGTAAGTTGCTAAACCGACCCAAGATAACAGACACAGAGGCCATTGAAGAAGCCACCGCAGCCGAAGCCGCTCACAAATCGGCAGCAAGAATGAAACAGATTAATCAAGCTGCACACCACAAATCCAAAGAAACCACCAAAGCTGATGATGAACAAGGAAAAACCTCAACTCACTACGAGGATATTGAAACTGAGACCAGTAGTGAAGAAGACGAGGTTTGCCACCTAAAAGCCGCGAGAGGGAAAAAAGAGCGGGCTACCAGGCGGTTTGATTTTGAATGCAACCGTTGTGGTGGAAACCACCCCAGATCAGAGTGCCGATTCATAGATGCAATATGCCGAAAGTGTGAAAAGAAAGGGCACATCGCAAGGGTATGCAGAGCCCGATCAAGCTACAGCCCCAGGCGAAGAGAAAGCCCTCCCCCAAGAGAGAGAGAAAAGAAAACAAACAACCGTTGGAGCCAGGAAGGAAGGAATAGAAAGTTTAAAGAATCATCTTACAAGAAGGAAGAAACGCATCAAACAATAATAATTGGTCACTCTAATACAAAAAACGTTAAAAAAGTCCACGTGCAAGTAAGAATTGAAGAAAAAAATTGTGAAATGGAAGTGGATTCGGGATCATTCCTTTCCATGGTTTCCTGGGACACTATTAAGAAATTGATCCCAGACATACGGCGAAGCGAACTAGACAAACAGAAATTAACACTCAAAGACTACCAGGGAAACAGAATTCCGGTAGTAGGGATTGGACATTTCCAGGTAACCTTCAACAACCATACTGAGATTCTTCCCCTAACAATCGTGGACCGGAACAGACCCAGCCTCTTAGGACTGGAATGGTTCGAACCGCTGGGAATAGGGATGACCGGTATCAACCATATCACAGACGCTGACTGGGAGGCAGATCTCATTCAAGAATTCCAGGACCTGTTCAGCGAAGAATTAGGCAAGTACCGGGGTAACCCGATTTCGTTTAACATAGACCCCAAGGTAGCCCCAATTAGACTAAAGGCTAGAAGGGTACCGTTTGCCTTAAAGCCAAAAATAGAAGAACAACTGGATAAACTAGTAAAGCAAGGGGTCCTCGAGCCAGTTGACCACGCTAAATGGGAGACCCCTATAGTGACCCCTATAAAAGCAGACGGGTCGGTTCGTATTTGTGGGGACTATAAGGCGACCCTCAACCATGCACTACAACAGAGCGCATACCCCGTGCCTGTCGTGCAACACTTGCTACATTCTATCAAGGGCGGAAAGATTTTCGCTAAACTCGATTTGGCTCAGGCTTACCAGCAACTGCCCGTTGACAAAAAAAACAGCTGAAGCCCAAACTATTGTGACACACCGGGGTGCATTTAAGTGTAATCGCCTACAATTCGGCGTTAGCGTGGCACCAGGCATTTTTCAATCTCTTATGGAACGCCTCCTTCAAGGAATTCCTGGAGTCATCCCGTATTTCGATGACGTCCTAATTGCAGCTAAACACAAATTGCAACTGCGAGACCGCCTAAGAAAAGTGCTGACCAAATTTACTGAGGCTGGGTTTAAAGTCAAAAAAGACAAATGTACCCTTATCACAGACAAAATAGAGTTTTTAGGATACCTAATAGATGGAAATGGCATCCATCCAACAACAGGAAAAACCCGTGCCATCAAAAATGCCCCCACACCAACTAACAAGGCTGACCTACAAGCTTTCCTAGGGTTGATAAATTTTTATCATGTCTTTTTGCCCCAGAAAGCCACGGTGGCGGAACCCTTGCATAGGCTTTTGGACAAAGACGCATCGTGGAAGTGGGGACATCGGGAAGAAACAGCATTTAACAAAATTAAAGACATGATCACTTCAGCTCAAGTGTTAATTCAATATAATGAAACTTTGCCACTGTTACTAACTTGCGATGCCTCCCCCTTTGGAATCGGAGCTGTCCTGAGCCACCTTCTACCTAACGGCAGAGAGGCTCCGATTGCCTTCTATTCAAAAACCTTGTCCCAAAGCCAAAGGAATTACAGTCAACTGGACAAGGAAGCACTAGCCATAATTTCGGGTATTAAACGTTTTCATGAATACCTGTATGGCCGATCTTTTTCGATCATCACCGATCACAAACCCCTACTAGGTATCCTGGCGGGTGACAAACCCACTCCCCACATTCTATCACCCAGAATGACAAGATGGTCAGAATTCCTGGCCGCTTACAATTACACCCTGTCGTACCGCCCGGGTCCGACCATCACGCACGCCGATGCTTTAAGTCGTTGCCCGTTACCAGACTCTGATCCTGAACCAAACCCCAGCACTTCAACATTTTTGATTGAGACCCTGCCCGACCTCCCGATGACAGCAGCAGACATCGCGCACGAAACCTCTAACGACCACCTACTGCATACCGTGAGTAGGTGGATCATGAAGGGTTGGCCTGACTCTGAGTTACAAGAACAGCACAGACCATTTAAACAGAGACAAATGGAACTGTCAGTACTAAAAGGCTGTGTACTATGGGGGGATCGAGTGGTCATTCCACAAAAACTGCGAAATTCCATATTGAAACTATTGCATGAGGGACACCCCGGGGTGGTAAAGATGAAAAGTCTAGCTAGAAGTTATGTATGGTGGCCGGGGTTAGACAAGGATGTTACCGACTGGGTCGCGGGTTGCCAGCCCTGCCAGACTTCCCGGCCCTCACCCCCAAAGGCACCAGCTACTGAGTGGGATCTACCTAGGGGCCCTTGGTCTAGAGTCCACATAGATTTTGCAGGCCCGACTAAGGGACATACCTTCTTGATTCTGGTAGACGCGTATTCAAACTGGTTAGAAGTGAGCCTCATGAAATCAACCTCTTCTGAAGCTGTCATCCGACAGCTCAGTCACTGGTTTGCCACCCACGGTTTACCAGACGTCCTGGTATCTGACAACGGCCCTCAATTCACGGCTACAGAATTTGAGGGCTACCTAGCCAGTTTGGGCATACGCCATGCCTTAACCGCGCCGGCACATCCGGCAGCGAATGGACGGGCCGAACGCATGGTCCGGTTTACCAAGGAGACCCTTCTTAAGTTAGATCAGGGCCCTATACAAACACGCATCGACAAACTATTGTTCCTACAACACACTACACCCAGTAGCACTACTAACAAAACCCCTGCTGAATTACTTATGGGGAGAAAGCTACGTTCCCCTCTCGATAGATTACACCCCACCTACACTCCAGAGAAACCCCTAGATTCTTCAACCAAAGTCCGAACATTCCGAATTGGGGATTTAGTTTACGCTAAAAACCTGGTAGGGCAACCCTTATGGGTGCCAGCCACCATCACACATCTAACCGGGCCCCGTTCTTACCGGCTTACCACCGCTGATGGCAAAAGCTGGAAACGACACATAGACCAACTTAGAACTCGCACCCACCCCAGACCTGGCGATTTTCCTGGGGGGGAAGGGGAACATCCACCAAACAGTCTGGATAAGGAAAGCCCACTAACAGACAATGACACCCTAACTCACACACACACACCCTCAACTCTAGCTCCGGTCGGGTCGCGCTGCTACGCACCTGATCCTGAAGAACGTCCCGCTGAAACATCTGACAGGGTCGTCGATAATCCAGGCCGAGCAGGGAGCGGCATGGCCACGTCAACTAGCCCAGTTAGGCCCGTTGGTTGTGACGCAGCCGGCTCGACCTGCTCGAAGTTTCCAGGGCCGGAGGCGAGAGGAGCAACAGGTCCCTCCGCACCAGCCGATGGTAACGACGCAACTGAGCCGCGCAGGTCCAGTCGGACTCACAGGAGCCCCGCCTATCTACGTGATTACGTAACATAGGCGCGGCTCCTGATTGGTCAGACTGGACCAAGGAGGGAGGGGTGTTCTGGATTGGTTAATATTTGAAATACTTACTGTTTATTGGTCTACATTCCGGCGGGAGATCCTCGCCCCGTCATTGGTTGACTTGGGCGCGGGAGTCCTTTAAAAGAAGGGCTGCCGCGCCACCAAGTCAGTCGGTATCCTGGAAATAAACAAAAAGACTGAATCACTATACGTGTGTGCCTCTTCATTGCCGCCTCAAAACACATATTATCAAAGGCTTTTTGTGCCTCCAAAAAGATCAATGCTGTTTTTTTGGAGTGGACTTCATAATATTCCAATACCTTTATAATAATCCTCATGTTATTTTTCAATTGTCTTTTAGGTAGAAAGCCATTCTGATCGGGATAGATGAATTCAGTTAAAAATCTTTTTAATTTTCCTGAGATTATAGAGGTGAATATTTTATAATCTACATTTAGTAATGAAATTGGTCTGTAGGTTTTTTATCTGTTGAGGATCTGTGTCTTCCTTTGGGATTAATGTAATGTATGCTTCTGTCCAAGTTTTGGGGAGTTTGGCCTTTGATAATGCTTCATTGTAAACCTCCAGCAGTACTAGTCCTAGTGTCTCTTGTAAACTTTTGTAGGAAGTCTGTCTGGTCCAGGTCCAGGTTTTTATTTATTTTGTCTTTTAATTGCTTCCATTATTTCCATTATCATCATTCTTTCATTTAACATTACTCTCACTGTACCTGGTATTTTGGTTAATGCCGCTTTTTTCATATGTTGTTTAGTTGTATTTTTTGACGTTTTTTCTTGACTGTACAGTTTCCTAACAAATTCTTGGGTTATTTTCCTTTTGTCTTCATTTTGATGGTGAAGAATCCCCTTTTCATCTAGCAGTTGGTGTATCATTTTCTTCTCTTTTTCTTTTTTCAACTTGTATGCTAACCATTTCCCTGGCTTATTTGAAATAAGCTGCCTTTTCTTGTACCTTTGTGCCCATCTCGAGAAAGATTATTGTCTCTTCCAATTCTCTATTAGCCTGGGATAGCTTTTGGTCCATTTCTTCAATTTTGTTTTTCTGTTTGCTCGGCCCTTGTTTCCATTTTTTGTATCCTCTGTTCATTTTCGCTATCATTTGTTGGATGCTCCCTATCTTTTAATCCATTTTATATATATCCCCCTTAATCTCTCCCATTTGATTTCTGATGTCATCATGGTTTTTAGACATAACTTCCAGGCTTTTGGTCATGGCTTCTTGGATTGATAGGAGCATTGCTTGCATATTCTTGCATAGAGCTTGATTTCTCCAGGCCTAACATGCTTTCTATTGATCATTGATTAGATGGTGATGATGTTGCTGATGTAGGTGTAGATGAGGCTTTCTTTTCTATCTTTAATATGTTTGATGTATTTGTCATCTCTAATAATCAAAAGGTGCTTCTCCTAACTAGCAAACACAATAATTATTTTTATACTATTAAATATTATTTTCCACACCCTTTGGTGTACCACCTTCAACTCTCTAATATTATCTTAGTATATATATATCAATAAAGATACTCTCTCTCTCTCTGTATGTATGTGTATATATATGTGTGTGTGTTAGGTTTTTGAGCTGATAATTAAATAAATATACTGTATATATGTGTATGTATGTATATATACACATATATGTATATAGGTGCAAAGTTAATAATGCAATAATTAACAAGTGTTATTAAATAATAATTAATTACTCATAAGTCTTAAGGATAAGCGCTTCCTCCATTTCTTCTTCCTTCAGAAGTCAAATTTGTAGTCCACATTAAATTAATCCACACTACCCTTATTGTAGTCCTTTGGGAATCCTTTTGCAGTTTAGATTTTGTAATCCATCAAGTCATTAAGCTTTTTATAAAATAATATCTGGATACATGTACAGTTCCAAGTTCACCAAAAGTATCTTTCTTGTCCTCCACATTCAAATTGGTTAATGTCTTCTCTGAATATCATAGGGCCCTTATGGAATCTTTATAAATATTGCATCAGTCACTTCCCTTTTATATGCACTCTTCTGATCAGTAGATGGTGCCCTTTCTCTTTTTCGTCTTCTTTTAAATGCTGAAAAGTCTGCACCTTGGGCATTCTAAATCCAACATAAATCCAATAATATTAAGTATATTCCCAATAGTCTTCAATTTTTTTAATGTTCTTTCCAAATATTTAGTCTAGGCTTTCCTCTAACTCAGTCTCCTTTTCTTTATAGTCATTCTGTTATTCTTCCAGATATGTCATTAGTTCTAAAAACTTGGTCGCCGCTACTCTCATGGAGTGAAAATCCTGCTCCACCCCTTCTATTGAGACCCACTTTCACTCTTTTCTACTACTATATTGGAGTAAATTCATTTGCAGCAGATTGGAAAGATCTCCCCAAGTACAGCCACATTGCTCTTTGAACTTTGTCTTCATGTCTCTCACCAAGCTGTCACAACTTTGGGTTGGCCATGTTGACTATCTTCTCTCCTGTTGGCTCCAAGGGATTTCCCCTCATTCTAGCAGGAGATTGCCTTTTTCCACGCAGTCTTCAGGGCTCCCCCTCTACCTTCGCTAACCCCTCTGTGGTTAACAATACCCATCAAGGGTCACCAGACAGTCAAAATAGGGTGGGAGTAACAGAGCCCCCATTTTCCCACTCTGCTTCACTGTGACATCACTCCGACACTGAAGATTTTAAAGAGACTGGACAGCTACTTGTCTGAAATAGTATAAGGTCCCTTGCTTGAGCAGGGGTTAGGCTAGAACAAGGGTCTGCAATCTTAAACACTGAAAGAGCCATTTGAACCCATTTCTCACAGAAAACACCAGGAGCCACAAAACCTGGGTGGGAGTGGCCACTCGACATCTCTTATTCCCACTCAGTCACATGACCCTCCCGCCACCCCTACCCAGGTTTTGTGGCTCCTAGTATTTTTTTTTTCCCTGGGAAACAGATATCTCTTTCTCTGTGTGTCTTTCTCCCCACCCCTCATCTCTCTCTCCAGAGGTGGTCTCGCACCAGTTCTGGCAGACTGGTAGTTAAGATTAGGCGAAGTTTGAAGAACTGGCAAATCTCACCACTGGCTGGCCCCGCCTGCACCCGTTTTTCGCTCTGGTTTTGGGACTGTTTTCAGGCTGCTTTTTGGGCCATTGAATGACTGAAAACGGCCCAAAAAACATCCTGTAAACACTCCCAAAATGGCTTGTTTTGGGGCCATTTTCTGGACTAAAAATGGCCTGAAAAATGGCCAGAAAACAGCTCAAACAATGGCCTGAAAACAGCCCCCAAAACAGCCTGAAAACAGCCCAAAAACAGGCCAAGAAAAGGGCTGGAGCATGGCCAGCCAGCAGTGAGATTAACCACAGCCAGATGAATCTTATCTGTTCCTTTGAGGCGAGTGGCCAGGACTCGGGGCTGTGTGTGATAAGTGACATCACTCACCCAGTCACATGACCAACCAGCCACACCTACCCAGCCAGAGAACTGGTTGTTAAAAAATTTGCAGCCCAACATATCTCTCCCTTTCTTTCTCTCTCATCTCTTTCTTCTTCTGTCTTTCCCTCTCTCTCGTCTCTTTCTCTCTCATCTTTCTCTCACCTTTCTCCCTCTCTGTCTCTCTCATTTCTCTCTCATCTCATCTGTCATCTCTTTATCTTTCTCTCCCTCTCATCTTTCTCTTTCTCCCTTATCTCTTTCTCCCTGTCTCTTTCTCATTGCTGTCTTTCTCTCATCTCTCTCTTATCTCTTTCTCTCTCTCTCTAATTTGTGTGTGTGTGTGTGTTCCCTCTTGAACTATTTCCAAAAACAAGTGAGGGTTGGGTTTTTTTTTTTTTTTGATGTCATTCTTTCATCTTCTTTGGATGCTTTTTATTTTATGATTTAAATCAAGAGTCATTTCAGGTTCCCAGATTAATGAAGCTCTTTCGTCCCCCTGCTGTGGTTCTGTCAGCTGAAACCACCACTGGCTGGCCCCTTGCCCTCCCCTTCCATCCACTCCTTGCCTGCAATGAGAAGGGCACCTGCGGTGGATGGAGACTCACTCCATATTCCAGAGTGGGTGCGAAGTGCCCCTTTACTTGCCTCTTCTTCCAGCTTTTCTTGATGCTGCATGCATCTTGGCTGCTCGGGGAGATGTGCCCCAAGACACTGCCCTGTCCAGCTGCAGCCGATGCTCTGTATTGTAATGGGCTCCAGGAGGAGGCTGTCCCCCCCATTGTGAAGCGCGCTAAATTTATTTATTTTATTTTTATAAATTATATTAAGTTTTCAAATTTTAAAAAACATAAAACTTTATACTGTACATTGTTATCAACATCAAGACATCTTTTGTATCTCCTTACATTTTTCAGTATATGTATTTACTTATTCCTTTACCATTACATTTTACTCTTGCTATAAATCAATATCTTTTATCCTTACACATCAATCTTCTCTATGGTATATTTACATATTCCCTCATTTTTTTCCTAATTGCCATTTTATTTTCTTTTTATTTCTAAACAACTCATACCAGGCATCCCAGACCGTATAGTAAATTGAACCTTCTCAGTCTTTTATTCATCATTAGCCTGTCCATCTCTATACAATCTATTTTTTTTTTATAACCATGTTTCTGGTGGAACCCCTTTTTCTTTCCAGAGTTGTGCGTATGAAATCCTTGCAGCTGTTAATATGTGTAACATGATATATCTATCTGTTTTATTGCATTTTTGTGTTATTATACCTAATAAAAAAGTTTCCAGATTAAATTCAATTTTCTGATTCATGATTTCCTCTAGCCATTGTCTAATTGTATTCCAATATTTTTTCACCTCCTGGCATGTCCACTTATGGAAATAAGTGCTTTTTTCTTTTCCACATTTCCAACAGTTTGGTCTGAGTTAAACATTTTTGTCAGTCTAGCAGGAGGAAGGTGCCATCTGTAGAACATTTTATATTGATTTTCCCTGTATGTTGTAGATGTAATTAATTTATAATTTAATCCCCACATTCTCTCCCAATTTTCCAGGTCTATATTATGGCCAACGTTTTTCGCCCATACTACCATCGTCTCTTTGAGACCTCCTCTTTCATTTTAAAATCTATAGAAAATTATATATTTTTGAGATCATTTTCTTTTCCATTTCTTGTAGAATTTTATCTAATTGATGCTTTTCCATGCAGAAATCAAATTGTTCTTTGTTTTTTTTGTATCTCACCTGAATTTGCATGTATGGCCACCAATTTATCTTTATATTTTGTTGCTGTAATTCTTGTCTTGTTTTAATTTATTTATTTATTTATTTATTTATTTAAATTTATATACCGCCGCCCCTCTCCCAAAGGGACTCGGGGCGGTGAACAGCCAAGATAAAATACACATATAAAAATACATATATAATATTTAAAAATTAAAAGAATTAAATACATTGGCCCTTTCAAAAGATTAAAAATAAGGAAATTAAGAAAGTTAAAACCAGATGAAAAGATTTAAAAACCCCTAGGCCAGACTGGCTTGCTGAAATAAATGAGTTTTCAAGGCACGGCGGAAGGTCAGGAGGTCAGGGATGGTCCTCATCTCCAGGGGTAATTCATTCCAGAGAGAGAGTGCCCCCAATGAGAAGGCCCGCATCCTCGGGGTCGCCAGCCGTCCAGCCGGCGGCACCCCAAAGAGGCCGACTCTATGGGAGCATATTGGTTGGCGGGAGGCCGATAATGGCATGAGGTGGTCTCGCAAATATCCTGGTCCCGAGCCATGGAGCGCTTTAAAGATGATAACTAAGACCTTGAAGCGCACCCGGAGGGCCACCGGGAGCCAATGCAGCTCGCGCAGAAGTGGCATAACATGGGAGTCCTGAGGAGCTCCCAACATCACCCGCGCGGCCGCATTCTGCACCAGCTGGAGCCTTCGGATGCTCTTCAAAGGCAGCCCCATGTAGAGAGCATTGGCATAGTCTAGGCGGGAGGTTACAAGGGCGGAAGTGACCGTGCGAAACGCATCCCGATCCAGAAAGGGTCGCAACTGGTAGATCCTACGGACCTGGCCAAAAGCCCCCCTGGCGACGGTTGCCACATGGTCTTCCAATGATAGCCGCACATCTAGGAGGACACCCAGATTGTGGGCCCTCTCTGTGGGGGAAAGAATTTCCCCCCCCCCACAGCCAGCGATGGAACCAGCTGGCTGTACTGGGGTGCCAGGAAGCACAGCCACTCAGTCTTAGATGGGTTGAGCTGAAGCCTGTTCCGCCCCATCCAACACCGCACGGCCTCCAGGCACCGGATCATCACTTCTACAGCTTCATCGGGGTGGCCCGGGGTAGAGATGTACAGATGAGTATCATCAGTGTACTGATGAAACTGTACCCCAAAGCCACGGATGATCTTACCCAGCGGCTTCATATAAATGTTGAACAGAAGGAGTGAGAGTACCGAACCCTGAGGCACCCCGCAAACCAGGGGCCTCGGGGCCGACCTCTTGTCTTGTTTTTAATCTTCCTTATGTGTCTAATAAATCTTTATAAGTCCTCTTTTTCCCCAGATCCTTTGGGTTAGGGTAGATTTGTGCTTCCATAGTTGACAACCAGTTCGGTATTTTAGTATAATGGTTCTTTTTAATCTTGTTCCATGTCCGAATTAATGAATCTCTAATCATGTGTCTCTGAAAATATGCATGCTGTTTACATTTCCCATCCCATAGAAAACTATGCCACCCTCTCTGCAAGTCATGACCCTCTATCGACAATACTCTTCTATTTTCCAGGTTGATCCAATCTTTAATCCATGCCATAGCCACAGCCTGGTAATACATTTCCCAGTCAGGGAGTCCAAAGCCACCGCTTTCTCTTTTGTCCTGTAACAGTTTCATTTTTATCCTGGCTTTTTTCCCACCCCAAACAAATTTACTTATTATTCCATCTAATTCTTTAAAAAAGGTTTTATCAAATCTTATTGGTACAGTTTGAAAAAGATATAGTATTTTTGGTACATTTTAATTGCCGTGATTTTTCCCAGTAATGATAGGTGTAATTTCCCCTACATTTCTAATTATTTTTTAATTTGCATTATTAATTTGTTGTAATTATCTTTTTTGATTGAAGAGCATCTTGCTGTTAACCAAATGCCTAAATATGTTACCTTTTTCACACTTTGCATTCCCAATTTTCCTTCTAATTCTTTTTTTGCTTATCTTTTAAATTTTTAGTCAATAATTTTGTTTTATCTTAAGGCCTGCAACCTTGCCGAATTCCTCTATTTCCTTTATTAATTTTATTCCCATATCCTCTGAATCTTCCAGAAAAAATACTATATCATCGGCAGATGCCTGGACCTTATAACGTTCCTTTTTGATTAAAGCCCCTTTGATTTCTTCATTTTTCCTAATGTGTTCCAATAAAGTTTTCTAAGGTAAGAATGAAGGCATCCCTGTCTTACTCCCTTATCGATCTTAAACGCTTCCATTCTGTCACCATTCAGTATTAAACTGGCCATCTGTGTCGTATAAATTGTCGAAATCAGTTTGATAAATTTATTGCCAAATTGCATGCTTTTTAATTGTTGTATCATAAACTGCCAATTACCGTTGTCAAATGCTTTTTGCGCATCGAGGAAGACCATTGCCAATTGTTTTTCTGGGTTTGCTTCATAGTATTCTATTATATTCATTACCATTCTGGTATTATTTTTGATTTGTCTATTTGATAAGAATCCGTTTTGGTCATTATGAATGCTCTGGTTCAGGGTTTTTTTCAATCTTTCTGCCATTATGGACATAAATATTTTATAGTCAACATTTAAAAGGGATATGGGCCTATAATTTTGAATTAATTGATGGTCCAAATCTTTTTTGGGGGGATCAATGTTATGTATGTCTCCCCCCATGACTTGGGTAACTTCGCTGTTGTCAGTACCTCATTGTAGAGTTCTAACAATTGCATTTCTAAATTTAAGTATGCTGTGCAAAGCGCTGCAAGAGCATGGGCAGGCCATGGAGGCAGCCGGGCCAACCCGTATCTCCGGGTGGAGAGAAAGTCATATGTCTCCCTAAGTCGCTGAGGTGCATGCAGCACCAACAAGGGCCAGAAGAAGGGGCAAGTAGAGTGGCACTTCACTCCCACTCTGGAATATGGAGCAAGTCTCCATCCACTGCCATCACCCTTACCTTTTCAGATGAGGAGTGACTGGGAAGGGAAGGTGAGGGGTGGGGCCAGCCAGTGAACTGAGAACTGCAGCAGGGGGCCCAAAGAGTCGCATGTGGCCCTGGAGCTGCGGGATGCCGACACCTGGGCTAAAAGAATTCCAAAGTCCGTTCCAGCGCTATTCTGGTTAATAACTTGATTTTGTAGAGACATGCATCTGGGCCAAATAGGTTTGGGGATCCTTCCTGTGTCCCCTCAGAAATCTCAGCATAATTTAGTACCATTCACTTTGGTAGGACTTTGGGCCACCTACAAGGGGCCCAGGAACAGGGGATCAAGAGCACCGTTTGATTCTTTCTGTTCTTTTCTGGGTGGGCAATTCCAGTTGGCACTGATGGGGAAGGAGAGATCAAGCACTTAAGCTCTGTAACAGGAGGTGCCCTGTAATTGTTGAGATGGGGAAATACTGTTCCAGACCACCGGTAAAATTCTCAAATAAAGAAACATCAAAATAAATGTTCAGCTGAGCCTCTTCTGAACTGTTAGACGAGCTGTTTACTTTATCCTGGTGCTTCTCCTGCACTCAGGTCCTAAATGCAGATCAACCAGTCCTTGACTGAAATTTCTGTCATTTAGAGCAGTGGTCATCACTGGTGGGTCGTGAGAAAATTTTGGTGGGCCGCAGAGAAATCTCATCCTCCCCAGAGCACCCCCCCCCCAAAGCAATTAATCCAGGCTGCATAGAAACACAAGGTTGCTCAGCCCACATGGCCCGCAGGAACCCTCCCCACTCACTCTTTACCAAGGAAACTTGTCTGCTAAGTTGCTACTTTTCCTTTTTCCGACCATCATCTGTTCTGCTGCACCAGGAGATTTAGGTAGGAAGCAAGAAATGCTTCCTAGCACAGCCAAAACTCCCTCAGGACTTGTTTGCAAGGTTTGTTTGCAAGCAAATTCAGTGCAGACTCATCGCAACCAAATTTGAGAGACTGAACTTGCCAATGGCAGATAGATCACTGAATGATTCTGTGAGCAACTCAATCTGCCTGCTTTGCCTGATTTTGGGTAAAAGTTGCTCTTTTTAAATTAAAAAAAATCAATATTTATATAAATATTTATAATATTTACATACAAGCCATGTCCAGCCAGTCACATGACCATCAAGCCACACCCAAAAATTAAGCTACGCCCACAGAATTGGTTAGTGGTCCCTGGGATCTAAAATTATGAGTTTGGTGGTCCCTGAGGTCCAAAAGGTTGGCGACCCCGATTTAGAGACCACGTATGTCCTTACTTGGGGCAACAGAAACGTCACTGCTTATTTTAAAGAGCGGGACATGCCGTTGCCCGAGGTAACGAAGAAAAACGGCAGAATCGGCGCCTATCGACAGTGAACTCGGAAGCGTTCAGAAGGGGCTGCTCTTTAAAGAGGCGGACGTCTATAAGGCATTCCACGACAGGGAAGGATAGAGCAGGTGGAAGAGCGGCCGCTAGCCGCTTCCGCAAGAGGTGGGACTGAATTGAGCTCCGGAGTTCTACTTCCGTGGAGGATTTGATTGCCATGGCGGAGGATCAGCCTGTTTGTAGCTTCCTCTTCAAGAAGCGTCGCTCCGCGCCCGGGAGGGCTCAACGTAAGAGGCCGAGCAGCGACCCTGACCCCGGTGAGAAGCACAGCCCGTCGCTGCATTCAGTCTCCAAATACGTTTGCGGCGGGATGGTGATACGGCGGGTGGGCCGCGGTCAGCTTGTGCCCTGAATTCTCCTGCGAAAGCCTTGGATCCTGAACAGATATGGAGTAAGAGGTTATGTCGCTTTGGGGATAAGAGTGGTTGTAAGCCCCGAGTGGCCTCGTTTTTCCACGACATCCCGGAATGCATGTCTCTTTCCCAGAAAAAGAAGCGGCTTCCCTGCTGGACGTGTAGTTTTCTTTCATCCCTGCCATTGCGCTTTTATTACTTGGTTCTTCGAATAATGTTAAGAGGGGATTCCATGGGGAATGTAGTCAGGGTTAGATATCCCAAGCCTTTATCAGTTACATCGCCCCCCTTTTAAAGAGTAAATTAGCAAAATATATAGTTTTAACTATGCTCCATATGGAAATGTACGTTTTATTCTTCTCATTTTTGTCTTATATTGCTCTAAAGAAAGAGAAAAAAACTATTATTTGAAGGGGAGATAACCTTGGCTGCCTTTATTAGAACAGAGCAAAATTACAGTCTCAGGTATTGGAAAAAAATTGCTTGGCTTTTTTATATGAATTTGAACTTGTAACTGAATATAAGGATGTTTTGGCTAAGAACAAGTTTGGAATCTAGAGAGGCAGTTGTACTCTGCTGGTGTTCCCTGCTCAATATATTATTTTTCAATATTGTATGATCTGGTAAAGGTAGTAGCAGTGATGAAGGCAGCAGTGTGGTCAGGAAGGAGAGACGAAAGGAAGTTTCCAACCCCATGATTCAGAAGGTGATGTATACTATATATCCATTCTCCCAAGTATGTATAGATTACCTCTTGAATATTTATTGATTTGATAGTCTCATTGATTCTCATCTTCCAGACAAATAAAAGTATGAAGACAAAGACTTCCTATGAGTCAAGCAGTAGTGATGATGATAACAAATCTGAAGGAATTGGAATTGCATATAAATCAACACGATCTGCGGTATGAATATTCTTAAAACAGTGTCCACTGTAGTATATTAGGTGACTTCTGATACATTGGTAAGAGTTTTGTTTCCCAGCAATTAAACAATTTTAAGAAAACTTGGGTTAGTATTAATGGGTATTAATCTTTGCCCATATCTGGCCATTTTTAAATTTTGTAATGTACCTTGGATGATACATACTTGTATAAAATGAGATTGCCATTTGGCTTCATTGCCTGAACCAGGCATCTCATTTTACTCTTCTTAACCGCTATTAATATTTTTTAAAAAAAGCTAAATTATGTAACCCTAATTTAGCCATTCATCTGCTAGAGTGCAGCTTTCTGGTAATAAATTTAATTATGTTAATAAAGACTGAAGTTCATTTTCCTTTCTACCATACTAACAGAGTTTTCATATTTCAGAAACCAGTGGGTCCAGAGGACATGGGTGCAACAGCTGTATATGAGCTGGACACAGAGAAGGACAAAGATGCTCAAGCAATTTTTGAACGTAGCCAGCAAATCCAGAAGGTAGCTATCTAGACAGTTGTCTCCATTTTGTCTTTGCTTAAAGTCTTTGACCAGTAAACAAAGGGTAGAAATGTCATACTGGTTATCTGTGTTGATGTTTAATATTTTTTATTTAGTATTTCTTCTGCTTAGAAGTCTACTACTAGGATTTTCAAATGATTTGTATCATGTCTAGCATCTCTTTAATCTTGTTTATACTTTTATTTTTGTTTCCATTTCTCACTATGTTTTTATTGCTGTTCCAATTTTACCTGATATCTGTTTTCAGTCTTTTGTGGAAGCCTGAAAGAATCTCCTCCTTTAATGAGCAGCATGGCAGAGAGATCTCTGGGCTTGCAGAAAATAGACTGCTTCTTCTTAATCATTTTGAAGCATGCACAGTTCATTTATTTGTGATTGATTTAATTTGAATAGCCACCCATCTCACCTATATGACTTTGGGTCGCTTTACAACACTTAGGAGATGATCATATAGGAGCATGAATTGCCTTGCTACTGATTTTTTTTTTCTGTTCAGGAACTTCAAGGAAAGGAAGATGATAAGATTTATCGAGGAATTAATAATTATCAAAAGTACGTAAAACCAAAAGATACGTCCATGGGAAATGCTTCTTCAGGCATGGTAAGGTAAGGAAAAAATGCAATGTTCATCCCAAGAAAAAGCAAATGTAGCTAGCTGCTGAAGGATGCATTTTATGGTATGGGAAAATTTGTCAGTTTAATTCAGGGATCTTCAAACTTGACAGCTTTATGACTTGTGGATGTCAGCTCCCAGATTTCCTCCTCCCAGTCATGTTAGCTCAGGAATTCTGGGAGTTGAAGTCCACAAGTCTTAAACTTGCCAATTTTGAAGAGCCTTAGTTTAATTCATTTTTCTATCTCCTAATTACTTCTCAGTTTGAAATGGACCATAGTATCTTATAAAGTCTTTTATTAACTTGACAGTTTACTTTAACAATTGTAATATTTGTAAAGAATGACCTTCACATTCTAAGAAGGAACTAAACTAGATGTTTCCAGTTTTAAACACATGAATGTAAATCTCATTTGTAAAGATGAAACCAAAGATTTCCTGAAAAAGTTGCAGAAGAAAAATGGCAACCAACATGACTTTCTAGTTTGTTGAACTATATTGTAAGACGGGAGTTCTCATTTTTGTATGTGATGACCTTGTTATTCAAAAATCAGTGTGAGTTTTTGCCTGAAAAAAGTGTAATTATTTTGAGACTAATTATCCATCAAGCAATTGTGATCCCCTTCAAATCCTATTACTTTGGTGGCATTTGTGCATTGCTATAGGTGCAACCATTTTTAGCATTTACAGTCATTTCATCTTTATTTTTTGTTGTTTATTTCAGGAAGGGACCAATCCGAGCCCCAGAACATCTCAGGGCCACTGTGAGGTGGGATTACCAGCCTGATATATGTAAAGACTACAAGGAAACTGGATTTTGTGGCTTTGGAGGTAAATGAGTTATTCATATACCATATTTTTCGCACTATTAAATGCACTCCCCCCTCCCCCCCAAAAAAGTGGGTGGAAATGTCTGTAGATCTTACAGAGCCCCACACACCTGGCGTCCTCCACTCTCCAGCTGTTTTCAGCATCTGCATGCCCCATTTTTGGCCTCTGCATGTCCTGTTTTCAAATGGTTCCAGGCGGTGGCAATTGCCGCCGCTGCCTATCACTGCTGATCACCAATCCAATCACCAATCATCTGCTCATGCTAAATCAGGCTGTGCTGAAGCTGACTAGGCTGTTTTCTGTTTGCTGCAAGGAGGCAAATTGCTGGGAGGCAGAGGCAGATTTTTTCCCCTTGTTTTTCTCCCCAAAAGCTAGGTGCGTCTTATAGTATGGACCATCTTATAGTGCAAAAAATATGGTACTTTCTTTTGATTTGGTGTAGTTGACAGCAGAACAGAAATTGTTGACACCATTGTTGTCCTTTTTCCTTCCCCACAGATAGCTGCAAATTTCTGCATGACCGATCAGATTATAAGCATGGGTGGCAAATTGAGCGGGAACTGGATGAAGGACGCTATGGACATAATGGTATGAGCAATCCCCTTTCTTCCAGCGTTCAGCAAATGTAACTGCTTAAGATGAAAATAATGTCTTTCAAATTCATAGGATATGACAAATAGCAGGTGCAAGGTTGGATGGAGTTGGATTGATCAAATATAGGAATGAGAAAATTACCTTTGAGAAAAAACTGTTTCCTTCTACTGAATACTGGTGTCTGTTTGTATGTAACTGAAGAGTTTAGGTAAATGTGTATAATGGGGATTGAAAGTTATACAGGTGAAACTCAAAAAATTAGAATATTGTGCAAAAGTTCATTTATTTCAGTAATGCAACTTAAAAGGTTAAATGAGATAGACTCATTACATGCAAAGCAAGATAGTTCAAGCTGTGATTTTCCATCATTGAGATGATTATGGTTTACAGCTCATGAAAACCCCAACCTCAGAAAATTAGAATTTCTCCATTGAGCCGAAGGAAGAGTCCAGGCTGGGTAATCTCTAGTCTCCTAGCTCTGCAGATCGAGTTGAAAAACTGAGGACACACCCCCTGGTAACAGTCCCCAGTTCTTCACTCGGTCTCAGCATGTTCAGACCACCTCTTTAGGGCTCTGAATAGCTAGGATTTTAGAAGAATTTTCACCCCCTGGATTAAGGCTTTTTTCACAGGAGAAGAACTTAATCAGATTTGACAGCTAGCCGGCTTGCCGGTTAGCCCTTTTAAATTTCGCGCCTTTTCCGGCTCGCTTTTTTTTGCCTTAATTTTTTCTTCCTTTTAAAATTTTCCTGGTGGACTGGTTTTTTCTTGTTTTTTGGGCAGATTTAGGCAGGAGGCGACCTGAGAGCCCGTGTGGCCCGGGCTGGGGACGGGAGTGCGGCTTCATTGAACCCGCTTTCTTCTGATTCACTTTCCCTTGCAGGGAATAGAGCCGCTTTGCCGCAAAGCGCTTTTTTGTCCCTTTTCGGTGGCGGCGACCAATTTTTTTCGTTGGGAACAATCTTGCAGCTCGACTCCAGGATTGTCCCTTGGGGGGGTCTTGATCATCAGGAATTAATTCTTGGGCCCCTACCAGTCCCCAGAGCATCGCGGCAGTGGCGTGTCGTGCAAGTCTGCCTGGAAGTGCGGTGCAGCCAGCACCAGGCTCTCAAGCCTCTGACCTGTCAGGGCTTGCTTCGATTCAAAGAGTCAGCCATTTTTTTACCTTTTTTTCTTCTGACTCTGCTTGGGAATCGTAGAGCTGGGCTGAGCTCACCACTTCGGTCGCAATAGCCTCCTATTGGTGGACAGCAGCTGTGGCTGTAGCAGACAGCTCAGGCCAGGAATTTTTCTTTTCTTTTTCTTGCTCCCTGTCAAGTGACAGCTATTTTTGGCGGGCTCAAGATGGCCACCAGAGAAACTGATCAAGACTTGTCAGTTCCTCAGCAGGGCACAGAGAAGGCTGCCAAGGGCTCTTCTAAGCTCAGATTTGCTAGTCTGGAGGCAGCAGCTAGGATTAGATCCAGGGCTTTAGCCCCCAAAAGACCCTCCAGAGCTGAGGATAGAGAGGCCAGGCGTAGACAAATGGCCATGGACAAACAGTTTGACAGGGCAGTGAGGTCCAGAATGGTAGATAGCAGAGCAACCTCTCAAAATTTGCCTCCACAAGAAGACAGACAGCCAGATCAACTGCCAGATAGACAGTACATGACTGCATGGTCTCCTGGTGGCCAAATTAGGGCAGAGACCTCTCATAATTTTTCTGAGCCACGCCAGGGGAATTTGATGGAAGCACCTGCAAATCAGCTCCCCAGCGGATCCAAACAGGTGCCTGCAGCTACCTTTACACCTACAGCAGCGGGTTTACGTCCTGAGGAGACCCAGATGCCAGAAATGCCATCCTTTATGAGGGCCTGGATTTCCCAAGCAATAAGGCAAGAATTGCAAGCAGAGGTCAGCCACCTGCGCCAGCTGGCTTGTCTTGACACTAGCAGAAGTGCCTTTCAGGAGCAAGGGCAGGCCACAATAGAACAGCCTTCCCACTTCAGGGAGCACTCGACATCCCCTTCTGAAAGCAGCCAATTTTATGGCTGCGAGAGGGACCTCCCTCCAGAGAGGGATTTTTCAGATGAGGAGTCAGAGATAGCAGGTTCTCCTCCCTTTAAGGGTCTTCCGGCTCTTTTCAAGACTCTGCTGGTTAAGGCCAAGACCACTGCCAATCTTAAAAAGGACATGGTCACTCAGGATCTTCCCATGGAGGGAGATGATCAGGAGGATTTCCTGTTCATGGAGAAAACATATGTGGTGGACGCTGTACCTGTGCCCCAGATGTTTCTGAACTTGATAAAGAAGCAGTGGGAGGCCCAGGTGTGTATACCCGCCCCACTGGATCTGAGGCTACCTTATTCGACGTAGACCTTTTGGACACTATGGAGGTGCCAAAGGTAGGTGGCCCAGTGGTAGCCCTAGCCTCTTCCTCTGTCATCCCACCTGATGAGGAGGACGCCTTGAAGGCAGAGGACCGGAAAGAGGAACTGGCGCTCCGGAGAGCTCATCAGGCTGACGCCTGGGCCATCAGAGCATCAACGACCGCATCCTTTTTTACTCGGGCATCATTGAGGTGGTTGAGGCAGCTTCAGGGCAGAATCCCACCTGAGGATCTCAGGATGCATCAAGACCTGAACAAAATTATAGCGGCGGCTCAATTTACTGCTGATGCCACCCTGACATCAGCCAAATTCGCTTCCAGAGCCATGGCCTCTTCCATATTAGCTCACAGGTTTCTCTGGTGAGAAATTGGCAGATGGACATCAGAACCAAATGGAAGCTGGCATCCACTCCATTTAAAGGAGAGAGACTCTTTGGGGAGGCCTTGGATCCCTTCTTGACAGAGACCAGGGACAAAAGAAAGATCCTTCCTTCCTAAGGAAGGCGCCTTGATTCCAGGACTTCACCCTACTATAGAAAGCCCTCCTTCAAACGGGGAAGCTGGGGCAAGCTTTTCCCGTCAACCTAGGCCCTTCTTCTAGAGAGCATCATCCCAGGGTCTCCCTCTGGAGTTTCTCTCCTTCCCCCCAAGGACCTTTGTTTGTTGCCCCGTCTCCAAGGACCCCTCCAAGAGGGATCTCATGGAATCGGCAATCCACCATCTTTTGGACATTTGAGCCATACAACCAGTTCCAATAGACCAGGAGAGACAGGGGTTCTATTTCATATTGTTTGTGATCCCAAAGGCCTCGGGGAGGGGGGGGGGGCGGGCGAGCAATTCTCAACCTGAAAGGGCTCAATAGACATCTAGTCTAGCGAAGGTTCAAGATGCACTCCCTCCACTCCATTCTTCAGGGACTGCGGGAGGGAGAGTTTTTGGCCTCGATAGACTTGACGGAGGCCTACCTCCACTTGCCCATTCACCCCAACCACCATCAGTTCCTGAGGTTTTGCTACGGCAGCCGCCATTTCCAATGCAGGGCTCTTCCGTTTGGTCTATCATCAGCCCCTCGCATCTTTACCAAGATCCTGGCAGCATTTGTCAGGGCCTTACTCATAAGAATCCAAGTAGCAGCATTTGTCAGGGCCTTACCCATAAGAATCCAATGCTATTTGGACGATATCCTGATAGCATCCTCTTCCCGACCTCAGGCGGAGGAGGATCTGATTTCAAGCAATCAGGATTCTTCGGGAGCACGGGTTCTCGATAAACCTGGACAAATACCACCTAATACCATCGACTCGGCTTTTGCATTTGGGGGCGGTCATAGACACCTTGGCCAGACAGGTTTACTTCTCATAGGAACGTTGAGATAGTATCAGGGAGGTCACATCATTGATTCTGTTTTCCAGAGAGGCACATATTATCTTGCTGTCCCAACTCCTCGGCAAGATGATACCGTGCATCGGAATTGTCCCATGGGCCAGATTCCATGCCCGAACCTTCCAGTGGTTCTTGCTTCCTTATCAGAGGGCGAGCAAGGGCGACTCCCCAAGGAGGGTTCGCGTTCCCCTGACAGTACTTTGTTCTCTCCATTGGTGACAGTCCAAAGCCATGGATCAGGGTTGTCTGTTCAGGGAACCTCAGAGAATCACCATCACAACCGATGCCAGTCTGTTGGTTGGGGGGCCCACTTGGGAGTCCAAGTCACCCAGGGGATGTGGTCCCGAGAGGAACTCGCCCACAACATAAATTGGCTAGAGCTCAGGGCTGCCTGCTTAGCTAGCGCTCAAAGATCTAAGACAGGAGGTGGTAGGGAGACATGTCCTCCTCACAGACAATGTGGCTACCAAGGCCCATATAAACCGGCAGGGGGGCACTCGCTCCAGACCTTTAATGCAGGAAGTGACTCGATTGTGCAGGTGGGCAGAGAGACATCTTTTGTCCCTACAGGCAGAGCACATCTCGGGAGTATCCAATGTGAGGGCAAACTGGCTGAGCAGGGCCTCGGTCGATCAGTCAGAATGGCGACTACATCCCAGCCTGTTCCAAGAGATGACAGAGTGCTTCAGTCAACCAATCATGGACCTCTTCGCTTCCCCAGAGAACACCCAGCTCCCAAGGTTCCTGTCTCAATTCCCGGCCCAGGGAGTAGAAGGGGTCAATGCCCGCCGGTGCAAGTGGCCCCAGGGACTATTATATGCCTTCCCCTCTCTTCCTCTGATTCCGGGAGCAATCAGGAAAGTACTGATAGAGAGGGCGGAGGTGCTCTTGGTAGCCCCTTATTGGCCCAGGCATCCTTGGTTCGCCAACCTGGTGGACCTGTCAATCGCCAGACCCTGGAGAATTCCCCCGCACAAGATCTCCCTCAGCCAGGGCCCAATCGAATACCCAGATCCAGCCTGGTTTCATTTAACTGTCTGGCGCTTGAGCGGGGGATCCTGAAGCGGAAGAAGTTTTCTTCTAAGGTCATACAGACCATCCAGGTGGCCAGAAGACCGTCCACAATCAGAATATACAATGCAACTTGGAAAATTTTCTGCAGTTGGTGCGCTGTTCGTCAGTTGGAACCCACTGTTGCTTCGGTTGCCAGTGTTTTAGAATTCCTGCTGGATGTGTTGGATAGAGGTCTCACTTCCAATACCTTGAAGAGGCAGGTGGCGGCCTTGGCCTTGATGATTTCGGTCAGGGGCTCTTCTACTCTGACCCAACATCCTAGGGTGAAGGCCTTCCTTAGAGGAGCCTCAAATTTGAGGCCTCCGGTAATCCACCGCTATCCCACCTGGGATTTACCTAAGGTCCTGCAGGCCCTGACTTCTCCCCCATTTGAACCCTTGCATAAGGTCAACCTTCGTTTACTCTCGTGCAAAGTGTCATTCTTGGTAGCCATTACCTCGGCTAGGCGTATCTCGGAGTTGGCGGCCCTATCCATCAGGAAAGATCTGTGCATATTCCATGCAGACAGCGTGGTTCTGTGGTTGGACCCTACCTTTCTGTCCAAGGTGAACTCCTTATTCCATCGCTTGCAGCAATTGATTTTGCCTAACTTCTGTCCAGAGCCTTCCCATGCACTAGAGAGAAAATGGCACACCTTGGACGTTAGGAGGGCCCTTTGTATCTACATCAAAAGAACCTCTCCCCATAGGAAGATAGAGGCCCTGTTTGTTTCCTTTCAGCCGTCAACTCTGGGGCTCAGGGTGACACCCTCCACAGTAGGTCACTGGCTCAGAGCCTGCATCGCAAAGGCCTATGAGTCACAGAGCCTTCCTGTACCCAGGAGAATCACTGTGCACTCAACCAGAAGTGCAGCAACCACCGCTGCCTGGGCTACGCAGGCATCGATTCTGGACATTTGTAGAGCAGTGACCTGGTCATTGTTGACCCCATTCATTAGACATTACAAGATTGATTCCTTTACCTTAGCAGAGACAGCCTTTGGAAGGCGAGTACTGCAGGGAGTTCATGCAGAAGTGGTGTCCTCCGACCAATCCAGGTCCCACCCGTAGGACTGCCATCAGCCAGCTTTGGTAGGTCCCAGCCTGGACTCTCCCTTCGGCTCAATGGAGAAGGGGCATTGGTCTTACCTGAATGCTTCTTCTCGTGGGGCCGAAGGGAGAGACCAGTCCCACCTGTATTCTGTCAGGTCGGAGTGGGAGGAAATGTCCCTTTTTTTCGCAGTATCCACTAAGATATTTGTTGGAGGACGAGGAGCAGTTGGATTCGCTTCGATGACGTTCAGAACTGGGGACCGTTACCAGGGGTGTGTCCTCAGTTTTTCAACTCGGTCTGCAGAGCTAGGAGACTAGAGATTACCCAGCCTGGATTCTCCCTTCGCCCCCACGAGAAGAAGCATTCAGGTAAGACCAACGCCCCATTACATGCAGTCAATAAAACAAGGATTGTACATAGAACAATATTGGACCTCTGAAAAATATAAGCATGCATATATATTCAGTACTTGGGTTGGGCCCCTTTTGCAGCAAGTACTGCCTCAATGCGGCGTGACATGGAAACTATCAGCCTGTGGCACTGCTGAGGTGTTATGGAAGACCAGGATGCTTCAATAGCGGCCTTCAGCTCTTCTACATTGTTTGGTCTCATGTCTCTCATCTTTCTCTTGGCAATGCCCCATAGATTCTCTATGGGGTTCAAGTCAGGCGAATTTGCTGACCAATCAAGCACAGTAATCCCATGGTCATTGAACCAGGTTTTGGTGCTTTTGGCAATATGGGCAGGTGCCAAGTCCTGCTGGAAAATGAAGTCAGCATCCCCATAAAGCTCGTCTGCAGAGGGAAGCATGAAGTGCTCCAAAATCTGGTAGACAGCTGTGTTGACCCTGGACTTAATGAAGCACAGTGGACCAACACCAGCAGATGACATGGCTCCCCAAATCAACACAGACTATGGAAACTTCACACTGGACTTCAAGCATCTTGCAGTGTGTGCCTCTCCATTCTTCCTCCAGACTCCGCGTCCTTGGTTTCCAAATGAGATGCAAAAGTTGCTCTCATCAGAAAAGAGGACTTTGAACCATTGAGCAGACAGACCAGATCTGTTTTTCTTTAGCCCAGGTAAGGCGCTTCTGATGTTGTTTGTTGTTCAGGAGCGGCTTCACAAGAGGAATCCGACATTTGAAGCCCATGTCCAGGATCCGTGTGTGTGTGGTGGCTCTTGATGTACTGATTCCAGCCTCAGTCCACTCCTTGTGAAAGTCCCCAACACTTTTGAATGGCCTTCTCCAGGCTGCGGTCATCCCTGCTGCTTGTGCACCTTTTTCTTCCAGACTTTTCCCTTCCACATAACTTTCTATTAATGTGCTTTGATACAGCACTTTGGGAACATCCAACTTCTTTTGCAATTACCTTTTGAGGCTTTCCCTCTTTATGGAGGGTGTCAATGATGGTTTTCTGCACAACTGTCAGGTCAGCAGTCTTTCCCATGATTGTGCTTCCTACTGAACCAGACTGAGAGACCATTTAAAGGCTCAGGAACCCTTTGCAGGTGTTATGGCTTAATTAGCTGATAAGAGTGGGACACTTTGACCTAGAACGTTGAACCTTTTCACAATATTCTAATTTTCTGAGATTGTGGATTTGGGATTTTCATGAGCTGTAAGCTATAATCATCTCAATTATGACATATCATGGCTTGAACTATCTTGCTTTGCATGTAATGAATCTATCTCATATATTAGGTTCACATTTTAAGTTGTATTACTGAAAAAAATGAACTTTTGCACGATACTCTAATTTTTTGAGTTTCACCTGTATGTATGCATTCATATTAACAAAGGTTGAACATGAAAACATTTGTAAGAGTCTATATAGGGCAGAGATATATTTCTCTTGATTTAATAGGAACTTTAATAAATATTTTAGGTTTTCAAACTTGTAATTAAATATAAATTTTGTAGCACAACTACATAGCCATATTAGTATTTTCTGGCATCTTGATTATGTTTTCAGAGTATCAATTTTCAGAAAACTTCAAAAACAAGGGCCAGTTATGAACTGTTTCTTTGAGCATATGGGACAGAACAGTTGGCTTACATATGTAACCTATATCAACTATTTTGATAGCCTGTGATGGTAATAAGACGCAGGTACATTCTTAGCAGAGGACAAATATGTGCCTTCCTTCATCTGAGAACTGTGGGAGGAAATAGAAGCAACTGTCTTGAGTGATCATTTTAGTAAAATTATTTTTATTCAACTTGTTAATGTCTGTTTTGGCAAGAACAACTTCCTACATGGAGTTGATAGAAGATAAAACATGCCATTGTTTTTAGCAGCACAATTTAGCAGGTACTTTTTCTTATATACAGATGATGAAAATTATGAAGTAAGTAGTGATGAAGATGAACTACCTTTCAAGTGTTTTATTTGCAGAAGCTCCTTCAAGAATCCCGTGGTAACCAAGTAAGATATTTTTTTGTTAATTTTGACATTTTTAAAGTGAGCTATGATCTTTAATACTGTAGTTTTGAGACTGATATCATATGTAAAAAATACCCTAGTATTTATAATTTACTACCTTAAAAATAGTGATGGCCCTAGATTCCTAACAAATGTACATTTGAAGTGACTAAAATACATCAATTTACTTTATTACAGTCATAGAGACCAGATCAAATAAAAACACTCAGTAAAATGTTGATTGTATATTTACTGATTGTTATTTGTTCTGTTCTTTGGTCTATAACTGTAATAAACTAGATTGATAATAGATTAAAATGTTAAGATTTTCTTGAAAATGAAGTAACTCCACCAAAAAATAAAAATGCTAATCCTCTACTAGAAATTTGCAGCAATTGTCTTATGTTGTCTTAGGTGTAAACATTACTTTTGTGAAAACTGTGCCCTACAACATTATCGCAAGACTCAGCGATGTTATGTATGTGACAAACAGACTAATGGTGTCTTCAATCCAGCCAAAGGTATTTGGCCCATATTTAAGTTTTACTTGGAGGCAGTGGGGAGTGACTGCAGTTGATTTTATGACTTTTTTATGTCAATTAAGTGAATGCTTCAGTTATTAAGTGAACCTATCAGAGAATTGCACAGCCTGTGTCCAAATGGAGTCAGAGATGTTGACATGAATCAGTTTTATATAAATAAATATATTTACAGTAAATAAGAGAGACAAACAGGAGCATCATCAGGTAAAAATCGACACAGCAGGAACATCATGAGGTAAATCACAGCGTGCGCACATAGAAACATGGGAAACAAGGAAATTCCCCCTTTTCACTCACAGGAAAAAGGTGGGAAACAAGGAAATTCCTTTTCATGCACAACTAATCACAGGTTAGACATGCAGTGGCCAGCTGTTTTCAACCAATTAGCCATAACTATGTGTTTTTACTCATCCAATTATTCACTGCTCCAGGGATTAAATTTTAAATATCTTAAAAGAACACCTATTTTATGGAGCAGTTTTTGTCAAAACCGGGAAGTGGACACTAGTTTCTGAGGGGAAAAAGAAGTTGTAAATCAAGTCATATGACTGCACTTTGCGGTCACATAACTTGAATTAAATGTAAATGTGGATCAGTTGCCAAACACAACACAGTAACATAACTGCAGGGGTGGCTAATGTTGCAACTTTGAAACTGGATCATTAGTAGTTTTGGGGTGGGGGAGGAGTCTGTCATAACTTTATATAATCACTAAGTGACAGGTTATAAGTCAAGGGCAACATGTACAAACAAAATATTCTCTCATGATAGAAATCAGATACAAAACATTTTTTTCTTAATCATGACTAGAAGTTTATGACCTGAGCTTAAGAGAACTAATTCAACATGAATTTAACTCTTAAGATGATTAGAATTACATCTCCAAACCTATGGAAAGTCTAACTCATTCAAGTCACTTTTCTCTCTGAATAGGGAATTGTATCATATATATAGAATTCAGTTTTGTCTCTCATCCTGTATTATGTTCCTCAGGATAACTTGTGTGGACCATGTTGTGGAGTATTACTTTTTTTATCCTGGATTTTGTTTTACAGAATTGTTAACAAAACTGGAAAAGCATAAGGCTGAAGAAAGTCCCTTTGAAGATACTGGAGAACAAGAATAGCATTTTTTTTAAACCATTTTCATGCCTTAACGTCCTCCAGAGAAATAATTTGATTGCAGAATAAATAATTTATAGAAAAATAAATTGATCCATCATGCTTTTTGCTTCAACATATATTCCAAACTTTATAGACCAATACAAGTTTATATTACAGATAGTAAAGAACATTATTAAAACAAAGTAATTCATTATTTTTTATTGCTTTACTATACTGGAAAAGGGAAAAAACAAAAAATCAAGGAAAACAAAAAAAACGTACAAAAGCAGCAGCTCAAAAACTTTGAATTTCTGAAAGTTAAAGGAAATAGTTCTTCCTGTGCTCAAACAACTTCAGTATTCTAAAATGAAATAACTAGCAGAAATTGGCTGAAATCTGTTCTGTTGCTTCTCACATCTCCAGTTGGACTTCTGAAGCATCTTATAAGAGCTCAAGACATTTCAGACAGTCCAAAGTAGTTATCTTGTGATTGTAGTTTTAAGTCTGGTTTTTTTTTTTTTGGGGGGGGGGGGGGGGGGGGGGCGGGCATAGTATTATACTACATATTTCCACTATGTTACCTTTCGAATTTTAATAGCAAAGATATCATTTGGGCTTGCTAGCCTAATTTAGAGGCTTGTTTTTAAAAAAATTACAGGGAGTTCATAAAGGGCAGCATTTATTGAAGAACATTGTGAAAATGCAGAAAATTTTAGTGGCAAGAAAACTAGATTATCAAATACAGCTTAAGACATGAATACTTACAATCTGCAAATGCACAGCTTGCCAGAAAAATTTTGGCTCAATGTTTGATTGAACAATGATTAAGAAAGTACCATATATAGAAGAAGAATGAAAGATTACTACACGTTGGGACAATTCACTATAGAAAGGAATTCCAATTACCTTGTTAGATACAAATTATAGGTATCTTAATATTCTAACCCTATGTTAATAGGGATGCTATTAAGCAATTCTAAGTAGATTTTTATTGGGTTTTTTTTTTTAAAGTGCATGGCACTCAGTTCCTTGGAACCACTGGCAAACCTACAAACATATGTTTGATTAAAAAACAACTGAGCATTTTATTATGTCTTAGAACCAAAATTTAATACAATATTGTTAATTTTTTCCCCTCTCAAAGCACAGGCTTTATTTTAATGCAAATGTCAGCTGGAACCACTTCGTAAGAAAGACAAACTGCAACGTAATCAGCAGTTTGCTTTGTAAATTTTGGTAACCTAGAATTCCCAATCATCCATCTCAAGCTGCTCCATATTGGAAGCCAATCCAAATATATGGCTAGAGTCTTGTGTCTGTATCCCTTCAAAACTGGTAATTGGCATGACAGGATACAACAGTTCAGGAAGTGCTTCAGATGCCCGATGTTTGATCTGGAAAAATGGGGAAATAAAAAACATTCTTAAATACTAGAATTAAAAACAATATGGTTACATGCAATTTGACTCCGCCCATGTTTATGTATAACTCCAGAGTGTCAGTTTTTATTTATAGATAGTCCTTGACTTGTAAAACCACAATTGAATCCAGAAACTTGGTTGTTAAGCAAAAAAACATTAAGCCTGACATCACATGACTGCCTACCTGATGGCTTTGCTCAACAACTGCAATCCTGGCATTCTTGGTTTCGGTCATTTAAGCAATCCTACAGATTGTGGACAATCTTAAGTAAAGAACATAGGATGCCTCGGGTGGGTGATACCCTGAGAAGTGCCACCCAGGAGCTAAAATTTTTCCCTGCTGAAATCAAAACGAGTTTGGATTATAGTTTGTCTATAGGAACTGGCTATCAAAGGATGCATGGAAGGAAATATCTTTGGTGGAATGCAGGAACAGAACTCTGATACTGAAGATCTAATCCACCCCACCAAAGGAGGTTAGCTCCTCTTGGGGTATGGAAGTAAGTCCTTCAGTGTGGTAGAGAAACAGATCAAACCATCAGGTTTACAGCTCTATTTCTCTACCCCTCAGAATGCATTCAACTCCTTTTGGCAAACAACTAATTCAGCCAGCCCCAGGGAATCATCTCGGCAGGTGGCAACAGCTTGTAATCTTCCCTGTTGGCTGCTTCTCCATTGATTTAAGATTGTAAGCCAAACAGACTGACAAGTACCCTCATCACAATCACATACACTGTGGAGGGGGGAGAGGTATGACATTTCATGTAAAATATCCTTTCCAAGGTTAACAAGGACTTCCTGTATCAGTGTTCTTTGTACATACAGGAATAGGAAATAATTTAGCATCCTAATTATGTAACAGATAATTAAGGTTTGAAGGGACATTGTAGGTCATCTAGTCCAACCCCCTGTCCAAGCAGGAGACCCTACACCATTTCTGACAGATGGGAGGGAGTCCAATCTCTTCTTGAAAGTCTTAAATGACGGTGCTCCCACAACTCCCAAGGGCAAGCTGTTCCACGGGTTGATTGTTCTCACTGTCAAAAAGTTTCTCTCTATTTCCAGGTTAAATCTCTCCTTGTTCAGTTTCCATCCATTATTCCTCATCTTCAGGTGCTTAGAAAATAGCTTGAAATCTTCCTCTCTGTGACAGCCCCTCAAATATTGGAACACTGCTGGCTATCTGATGATATTCTGCCTTAGCTGTATGTCCTTTCCATTTTTTGTACTTTTTTTTGTCCTTTTTTTTCTTTCAATTTGCTAGAGAGATCTTTGTGCAGCTATGCTGATTTCTTCTTGGATTTCTTGTTTTTTTTTCTCATTGGTATTGTGCTGGTCTGGGTTTCTATGATCATACTTTTCAGAGTTTCCCAAGATTTTTGAGTTGTTTTCCCCTTTAGGATTTTCATCCATGGAATCTTTCCCAAGTTCTGAGTTTATTGAGATCAGTTCTTTTAAAATCCAAGACTCTGGTGTCATTATGTTCTGTTGCTTGTGTCTGTGTTATGTTGAATTCTAGTATGACACGGTCACTCAGCCAAAGTTCCTGCAGTTTCAACTCCCTCTATCACTTCTTCTCTGTTTGTAAGAATTAAGTCCAGTATGGCTGTCCCTCTCGTTTCACCCTCTACCTTTTGGACAACAAAATTGTCAGCTAAATTGGTTAAGAACTTATTTGATTTCTCACTTGGTGCAGAATTAGTTTTCCAATTGATATCACGATAATTGAAGTCTCCCATTACTATTGTTGTCTGTTTCCTGCATACGTTTGTTAGTTGGCTGGCAAAAAGGACATCTATTTTTTCTGCTTGATTGGGTGGCCTATAATATACACCTATGGCCATGTTATTTTTTTTTCTTTTATATTGACCCACATGCATTCTAGGAAGTTTTCATCTTTGGTTTCATGCATTTCTGTAGCAATATAGTGGTCCTTTACATACTGTGCAACTCTACCTCCTCTTTTATGAGGTCTTGGTTTTTTTGAACAGTTTGTATCCTTCTACCAGCATGTTCCAATCATGGGTTTCATCCCACCAAATTTCTGTTATTCCAACTAATATCTACCTTCATGTATTAGTAGTTTGAGTTCATCTATTTGTTCCCCATACTTTGTGCATTTGTATATAGGCACTTGAGATCTTTATGTCTGAGACTGTGTTTACTGTCTACATAACCTGTGTTGTGCCTGACTGCCCCTACTTTCTTGCCACCTGTTTGATTAGTGCCTATACAATCATTAAATACACCAGAATTTTACCTCTCATCCTCTCATAACTACTGAAAAAAATAGAGCAGAGGTCTTGGTTTCATCTTTTCTTGGTGATTTCTTTGGGTAGCATACTCTTGCAGAGAATGCTGAATTACATTAGAAGTATGTACTAAAAATCAGGTTGTTGAATGCCAAAGGCCCTTTAAGCTCTTAGAAATTCTGCCAAACTTCTGTGGATTGTGTACAGTCAGACAGAATCAAAACTTTTTGATTATTGGGAGTTTGGGCTGAGAAGAAAATCTGCCTTGGGGAGGGATGAAAGGATGGCATACCACTTTTTACTCTTCTGCACAGTCTGTCATTCTTCCCAGTGCTTTCCTTACCTCCCCTTGTGAAACCAAGGATTTCACTGGTGGTTGCTAAGGGAAAACACTATTCCTGAAAGGGCAGAGAGAAATGGGCTAATTGGATATGTTACACCTGAAACCAAGGACTTGAGTAACAGTAACTATCCAACCAGTCTATCTTCTTGCTCAGACCTTTCATAACATCTTCTTCCTGTTAGTTTTTCCTCAAAATGATTTCTGAGAAGAGGAGGAATGACTGGTCCTTGTCTCAAATTTCAATCCAGATATATACAGGTCATTAGAAACCAGCTTTTCTATATCAGAATGTAAAATTTTATAAGAACCAAAGACTAAACTTAGCTCCTATCTCCAGCCCCTACAGAAAAACAGACAATAAGGACTCAATGGAAATTCCAAAATTCTGGATCTCCAAAATGTATGCAAAAGAGCACAATTCTGCAAGAGCATAATTCTTATTTAAAACCTCTTTCTGGATTTTTCTGCCTCAAAGAGCAAAAGTTGACTTCCAACAACAGCTCTCTGGCCCACCACATGCCTGACATCACAACGTCATGATTGAGTTGTCAAAATCATACTTTGCCAGATGTTTGAGTTCAAATACAGCAAAAATTACTGGGAACACCAAATTGACAAAGTTCTTGAAAATGAAAAGGTCAAGATCTTGTATGACTTGAATCCAAACAGACAAGACATCTGGCCTACAACATGTCTGACATTACTATTGTGGAAAAGAAAAAAGTCTGGTTCAGTGATATTGCAATACCAGGTGATGCACGAATTGATGAGAAACAACTAGAAAAAATAACAAAATACCATGATCTGCAAATTGAAGTTGAGAAATGATTGGTACAATGATTGTACCAATAGTAATAGGAGTCTGGGAGCAATACCCAAAGGACTGCCTAGATCCATGATGGCGAACCTATGGTATGTGTGCAGGAAGTGGTACGCAGAGCTATCTTTGCTGGCACGCGAGCAAAGCAGGTCCACTGCACAGGCGTGCTGCCCACCAACTGATCAAGTAGCTGCCATGCATGTGCGGGGTGTGCGCAGGAGACACACACGCATGCGCAAAAACATGCATATGGGGGCTCGTGTGTGTATGCGCAGGGGGCGTGGGCCCCGTGTGCATTGCCTTATGGGTACTGGTACGCATGTACAGGTGCACACTTTTGGCATGCGAGGATGGAAAGGTTAGCTATCACTGGCCTAGATACATGGAAATTTTGAATTTAGCAAACCTGAATGTTCTGACTTTGCACAAAAACTATCCTACTCAGAACGGCCTATTTTCTCAAGACAGTTACCTTAATAGGTTCTTGGTTAGGACTTGAACTATTAAGTTTTTACCACTCCCAGACTATGAATCAAATTGAAGATTAAATCAGTAATAACTATAATAATAACAATTCCCAGACTGTGAATCGAATTAAAGATTAATCATAATAAAGCAAATTAAATTCAAAATTTTAAAACAGCTTCATACTGTTTTGTTTACATATTTACAGAAATGGTTCCAAAACAGCAGTACATTCTTCTCTCCTATTTACTCTCCACCAATACCACAGTGAGAAAAAAGATAAAATATGTCAAGACAAAATAGATGAATCTTACCTGTTTGAAAAAAGAATGGTTCAGCAATGCATTTGCACTTGGCCTATATATGAAAAAAAAAAGAGAGGTTGTACACCATCATGTAAAAGATGCAGAAATTAGAGAAGATCCAGAAACTTCTCCATTCCATATATATATGGAATATATATAAAAACAAATATATATATATATATAAGATTCAAATATGGAAAAAAATATCGCTGAGAAAAAGAACAATATCAGCATCAAAAACCAGGATACTGGTTCTGCAATAGTTTTCTATGGCAGGCATGCCTACTTTTTTTTTTCATGAATGTATCTGAGCTTTTCCAGGATGAAAAAAAGTTGTCTCAGGGAGCAGCAGTGAATACTCTGTTCTGCATTCTCTGAACAAGCCAGAGAAAAGCAAAATAAAAGACCACCTTCAGTTTTGGAAAGCCAATTTTATGTTGTTGCCTGGCAGTATGTTATTTGCTCTCAATCAATAGAATGAATAAAAGGGTATTCTCTAAGACAGATGATATCATGAGAGCCATTTATTCAAGCTTACATGCTGATTGGATAAGCAACTATTTTTTCCTAAACACAAAGTCAGTGCTTGCTAGACATTCTTGTCCAGACTCTGGAGGAAGAGTGAGATTTAGTCTCATCTTCTGCTGATAGCGACCTGACCAAGGTTTACCATGCACATTAGACTAACAATAAGGAATGAATACTATCCATAAGACACCTTACTGTCTCACATTAGTGTAAACCCATAGTTCATATAAGAAAGAGATTCCTGTTGAATGAAGGCAAACAACTCAATTCTGAGTTTACTTAATGATCAAACCATCTTATTTGCAAAGGGATTCATTTGAAAATTCTATAATCAGTGGGACAAAATATGCATGGAAAGCATATGAACACCTAATTTCAGCAAGCCAATAACAGTAGAATTTTTCCCCTGAAAAATGGCTTTAGTTGGCACTGATTCTTGGGAGTTTTTGGCAAATTTCACTACTTTGGTTCCCTTTTGATATAATAATATTTATTCTTCTCTTTGAGATATTTTGTCAAAATTATTCATGAAGGAAATCAAGATTACGTTAGCATAGTGCATGGATATCTGAGGGATCACCTATCCTCAACTGTTTCTCCCCATCTGATACACTCCAGAATAGTGGATGCATTCCAGGTTGCCTCTAGTAAATATCGTCATCTTGTGGGAACAAGGAAGCCCTGTCTTCTCTGTTGGGATCCCTACCCAGAAATTTTCTCAGAAAGCTAGTGTCCTTTATGGGGATTTGAAAAGCTCTGAAGACCTATTTTAATGTGTTTCTGGGGCCCTAATGTGGCTTTTGTGATTATTATGACTGCTTAAGTCTGGGCTGCCTAAATTGGTGCAGGTTTTCAAGTATTTTTTGTTCTTGGATTTTGCTTGCTGGACAGCTGCAAAAAAATTAAACCACTGGGGGTATATGTTGGCAACTAGATACTAGAAGAGTTTTTTCCCCAAACACCATCACTCAAACAAATAATTCCCTCAACATTGTCAAACTGTTTACTAAGCCTGCATTACTATTATTACTCCTCCCTTCCTTTCACCCATCTCCTCCCACTTATGACTGTACGACCATAACTTTGTCACTTATATCCTTACAATTTATATTGACTGTTTCCTAGTATGATTTGATTCCTTATCGTACCCTATGGCTAGTATTAAGTGTTGTACCTGATGATTCTTGACTCTTGACGAATGTATTTTTTCTTTTATATACATGAGAGCACATGCACCAAAACAAATTCCTTGTGTGTCCAATCACACATTTTTAGTGGGGAGGAAAAGTCTTTTTTTTTAAAGGGAGGGAAGCAATTTTTAAAATATTTTTGAAGTAGTTTGTATTTGAATGAACTGCTAAACCCATTTTCTGCCAAGCTGATTATTATTATATAGCTTGCCTTAGGGGAAGCTGAAAGAAACATGGGAATTTAATACATTCTTTTAAAAAGAACATACATTCTAACCCTTTTAAAAATCTCTTCAATAAACATATCCCAAGGGAAATGATGCTTTAAAGCCCTTTGAGGTAACAATAAATTGCATCCATTTTTTCTAACGGAAATATGTTAAAGCTTAAAAAAAAATATTGATTTTTTTCTCTACAAGTTGGTTAGTTGGTAGCAACATGAACTACAATGTCATGTAGACTTGCCATTACATGAAAAGAAGGAGCCAAAGGACTCATTTTGCATTTCCATTTTTTTAACCATTGCTGAAACAATCAGAAAAAAGGTTTTCTCTTTACCTGCATCACTAATCTAAACTTCCTTGCATTTTTCATTTTTCAAGTTCTTTATCTGACAAATTTATATTTTTATCATTGATTCCAAGAACAACCAATTCCACAAACATGTAACATGTTGAATCATCCCAAACCATTCAAACCTTGCTCATTTGGCTGGAGAAACTGATTTCACGGGGATATAGCATTTATATCTTTTGCAACACTTTATATTATGCTTCCAAGTACCACTGAATACTGTTAAATATTTTAGCTCTGACTTTAGCTCCACCACTTCACAGATTATCATATCCCCTGAACTTCACTCTTTTCACTATACCTCAAGTCTGGCTTCCTTTGCAGGCACTGTTCTACAAAGTTGTGAAAATATGATGAGAAAGTACGGTGGTAAGGATGCAGTGCTGCTTCACCATTAGAGGCTCTAGCACTGCTGGCTGCCATGCCTTCTCCAAGACTACTGCTAGCCCCAGAGCGTGATGGCTTCATAGTCAGTTCCTCTGGAGGAATAGTAGTTGTGTCTAGTAGACAAGGGATAGTTCCATTGAGTTTCTCCAAAAGCATCTGAAGCATGAGAACAAAATATTTGATGAAAGTATCACATTACTGTAGAGAAGTTAATGTTATAATAATTCTAATGGCTTTGCTGTTATATATACAGTCAGGGACTGAAGTGAAAGGGAAACAGAAAAATCTCCTACCTGCGTTGCAGGCATATCTTTGAATGGAACATGGCCATTTGCTAGCTCACAGGCTGTTATTCCAACACTATAGATATCAGATTTTGCATCATAGCCTTGCAGATTCTAAAATCAGAAAAGCAAAACAGTACTGAGTTATAAATGTTATTGAATGAAATTTAAATTGAAAAATACACAAGCTAAGCATATCATAATTACCTCCAAATCAATCCATTCATCAATCAGACAATACTTTTATTGCAGCATCAATATCAGACAAAAAGTTTTCTTAAGAATGAATAAAAATATATTGAAACTTCTAGTCAGAATACCAAGTAATTTTAAAAAGACATTATCTGAAGCTGTTCAGAAATAAATTGTAAAATAGATGATGAAAATGTATGCCATGCACACTTAAAAGGTTGAGAAACATAACTAACATACCTGCTGCAAGACCTCTGGACTAAGCCATGGTAGAACTTTGATGCTAAATTTGGGGAAATCATGAACTACTTTGAGACGCTGACCATGGCTGATCATACTGAGGTTACTACGCAAACCAGAAAGATATACTTTTCCATCTGCAGAAATCAGGATATGACTGGCCTTCACACTCCTGCATGCAAAAAGGGCAGAAACAAAACAGCCACAAACTCCCATCCATCCAAACTAACTCCATTTTATATTACTTTGTTTATAAAACAAAACTCTGGAATGTGAGAAAGAAGTGATTGAGAAGTGCAGCTAATATTTGCACCATGGCAATATTAATCTGAACAAAAAGTCAAAGCTGGCAATAATTATTTTACCAGTTAACATTTGCAATTATCTTTCTTACCTATGAACATAACCCATATGGTGTATATAATCAAGAGCTTTTAATACTCCTTGAAGGATGTAAGCCATAGCTAATTCACTCATACCATCCATAAAATGTGTACGTATTAAATCTTTAGCAGAACCTTTAAAAAGAGAATGAATATTATCATTTGATACAGTCCTGAAAATATTAATAGACTTACATTCTATTATTTATAAAAATCAGAAAGATGAAAAACAATTAAATGTAAAGTTGTAATTCTATTTCACAAAAGGCTTAAGTTTTCTCATTCTTTATGAAGGCTATTTTCTACATCAGCAATGGTGAGAATGGGAGAAACCAGAGATTTTCATAAGGAACAAGACTCAATGGGATATAAAATGTACTGTTGGATTAAGTTTAGGAAGACTTAGGTTCAAATTACTACTTAGTTAGGAAGCTAAGCTTTGTGAATTTGGACCAGTCACTATTAGACTAACATTAATTTTTCAAATCAAAAGAAAGAAAGAACCATGTACACTGAAATGAGGTCTTAGAAAACATATAACATTTATATTTAACCATTTGATATGATAGTTAGAATATGTTTTCCCTGGAAAGTTCATGTGCAGAATTCTCCCAAGTATAGATGAAAATTGAGGACCTGCAGTTGTCTTTAATGGATCTTCTTTCTCCATACTGACAACAGAAGAGTAACTTCTCGTTTCCTTCAATCTAACCTATTCCACTCTCCTATTGTGAACATGATTCACAACCAGGACCTTCTTACTTTATATTACGAAAAAATGACTTGGTATCTCTGGTAATACAGGGCACTGTGTTTTAGCTTGCACTACTTTAGAAATATCTATATTTTAAAATACTTGGTCTTTCAAAAAAAGAAAAGAAATGAAACATCAGCTATCGATGTACATTGACTTGATTTTAATTAGTAATTAGTTCAACAGTAAGTTCTAAAACACAAATTAACATAAAAATCAATATAACTGTCTATGTTTAGGAAATTATTGCAAAATCTAATATATGGAATAAAAACATAACTTTATGGCTCTTTTATTTTAATTCTGCCACTAATTACTATCAATGCCTGAATATGCTTTCATTACATCGTAAAAACAAATCCTGTGTGAAAGATCAAGAAAACCTTTCTATTCTTACTTACCATATGCCATGAATGATGTAACAACCCATAGTTCATTGTCAGCTATGAAGGCTGCTTTATATGGCACTAAGTTGGGGTGGCTGAAGAATTTTGAGACATGAAGCTCACCCTAAAATCCAAAATGTAACAAGTTATTCTTGGTAAATCAGACGTGATATATGGAATAAGATATCCAGAACAAATTAAATAATTAGCAATATATAGTATTCTGTTAATGTAATTTATTCATTCAGATTTTTATCTGGCAATCACAGTTCATGGAGACTTTAGTGACTAACAGCCGAGGCAGGAAGAACAACTGAAATAAAATATTATTATATTTTTTCCAAATATATTAAATTGGTCCCTGTAGGAACAGAATACAGGACCCAATGGGCTTCATTCATAATAATTCTTATGTTCTGTTGTAGAATTGTCATATATTAAGCTGGTTAAGAACTAAGAACACTTTTAGGTGGGACCAACCAAATAAATTTGGCATGATTGCTAGCTTTACCTGCAAAAATGCTACCATCTCATTGGTGCAGGCTTCTAAGTTGACTCTCCGGACAGTGACAAATTCCCCACTTGGTTTATATTGTGCCAGATTCACAGTCATTAATTCCTCAAAACCTTTTCCTGAAAAAAATATGTAGCACCCTTACAATATTATTTCAATCAAAATGAAACATTTAACATCTCAAACATTTTTTGCACTTATCCATTTTGAAATTTTTAGTTATGGTAGAATTCAGGAAAGTCATCTCCTTAATTTATATTTTAAAGCTCATTTCTTCAATCACTTTTTTGCTAGTAAGTTCAAATCAATAACTGGGGAATAAAATGAATTCTTAATATTCTCTTAGTTATCCACATTTTTCCTATTCATTTCCTCTTCCAGCTTGAGTCATCTATTATTCAGTATTCTTCATACAAATTTTCTTTTCTTTTTTTGTTACTATTTTATTTTATTCAAAAGATTAAAATCCAAGATAAAAAAATGAACAGACAAAATAAAACCTGGGCTGTCAACTTTGAATCTGACAAGTTCAGTATTTTTAACTGCTGAGTCACTGCACCCTCTGTGTATTCAAATTAAGAGATGTGTTAAAAGATGACATTGTGGCATTTGGTAGCTCATAATCCCAACACAATTCCCCCCCCCATTTTTTTCCTTTTTCCTTGTCAACTAATGTAGGGATTAGAGTATTATCTTCATATTCTTGATTATAATTCTTAAATAATTTCCTGTTATTACCATGCAACTTAATTTGGTGGGATTAATTTAAAACATGTGAGGGGAAAGTAAGTTATCTAACCTTGTCTTTAGATTTATAACAAGTTTGCAATTACTGTGGCCAACATTACCTATTATGGTCAGTAATTCATAACAACTGATGTCAGGCAGGTAACTGCTCATGTTATCCCTCTTTGGGGAAGATGCTATTGACTCTGAACTTGCTTCATTGGTCTAAAAGATAAAAAATAAGATATGGAAAATATAAGATCTGTAAAACAATACTGCATATATTTGGCACTATTTTTATCAGTAGAGAGAACTAGAAAACATCCTTTTAGAGGTGGTATCATCTCTAAAATGTATTTTTAGGAAAATTAGATGTAAAATATTATCCAAGTCTATACAATGTTTGACTGTATTTCTTGCTGAATCTGTCACAAGAAACATTTGTTCTTCTACAAAATTGTTACTTCTAAATAGACATACACATATTTATTATTGTTCAAAACATGCAATTCAATATTTCTAGGTATATATTTATAATCCTGGGATTGACATATTATATAGCTTTTAAGAGTACCGGAACAATTTTTCTGCTCAGTTCTGCAGAATATTTCAAGTTCAAACTTTAGCATATCAAGAGAAAATTATTCAGAAACCGGGATATAGATGATTATTAGTGTAATACATAAAGACCACTAACCTCAAAGCTGACCACTCTCAGCTAAATGGATGAACAGTTTTGGAGATTCTGTTTATATTCTTTGCAATACAATATATATTCTTTGCAATACAACAGAAAAAAAATTAACTGTCTTCCCCATTTAGCATCTCTTTTTAAAAAAAGCACAACATATTTTGAGTACACTTAAGAAAAATATAATAACAATACTTTATTTAAAAAAGAAAGGAAAATACTAGAAAGGAAAACTTGCAAGCAGAACAGGAACAAACATTTTGGAGCAGAATAGATATTGTTTAAAAGCTCAATTTAATAAGTTTATTCAAACTTTACTCAGTCCAATAAGGCTTTAATCTGGTAAATATATATTCAGTTCCAACCTAAAACTCTTTTAAGGTGCAGTATTCACACTAAGCAAATATAATTCAACTTTTGTGCTGCACAAAATAATAAAAATAGCATGTTGTTATTTGCAGAAGAATATAGTTTCCAGCAAATCTGTTAGCTGTTACAAGACATCATTAACTAATTTCTAAATTGCCACACGAAAAAATAACTGCTTGAAAAACTCTACTCATGCAGAAGAAAACTACTGAAGCTTGATGTTTTTACAAACGTATTAAAAAGTTTGAAATTAAAATTTTATTTGTGATATAATTCCTCCAAATAAATAAAATTCTGCTGTTCTCCAAGGATTTCAACACTGGATCATTTTTGGTGTAAAATGGCAAACAATAAGCAAAGGAATTTCTCATTTCAAAAGTGTCAGCTTTTTCTAGAGTAAATTTGGTTGAATTTGTTTTGATAAAACTTGTTTGGAAAACGTGATGTAGTACAAGCAACTAATGCACTGGAAATATCAGATCAAAAGCTAGGAAAAAATGATACACATTTGCAATTTTTAGGATTGGTGAAATGCTACTTCAGCATCATCTCTCAATCCCCCCCACGCCCCATCCTTCCTATAATTATGTTACAATTTCCTCACCTAGATTTTCCTAGCAGTTCCATTATTTCTAACGGCAAGATCTCTTTAGTCTTTACACATTGAAATGCTCTTCAGGCACTTTCAATTTTACTTAACACAGCATGATTTTTGTCATTAAATTTTCTGTTGTTGCTACGAGCTATGCACAACTCTGTTTTATTTTGTCTCTCCTTGATTAGCATATCTTTTTCTATAGTATTGCTAGACTTTTTGAAAATCATCCCTTCTTACAGATACTTCCTTGCTTGAGGTTTCTGTTAATGGACTTTATTTTCCTCTAGTTAAAGCTTCTTCCACTTATTTATTACCCGACATTATAATCTTTACTTCATTCTTTCTGGTTTCATGATCTGTTGCTTTCTAGGACTTCTTCATAGCCCTGTTGGTTCAAACAATTCCATTTATTGTTATTGTACCGTGGAAGATTTCTCTTGAAAAAAATGTTTTCAGAAACTGAAAAGTTATCAAGATTGAAACATTCTTTACTCTGAACACTTTGAATTTTTATTGATGACATCTCTACAGCTCATCATTGATGAAGGAATAACGGCCGAAGATAAGGCAGTTAATGGCTTTACGGTATTATAAACGTATCTATTCACAATTAAGTTATACTAAACTGAGTGTTGGTTTCTCCCATATAATTCTATATCACTTATTTGGGAAGAAACCTAACTGAAATCAATGGAATTTCTGAGAAGACAAATCTGAAATTACACCATAATCTCTTAAATATTCTATGTAATTATTCATAAATACATAAGTACTATTCCTAACTATTAGCAAACAGGAGTTTTTCTGAATCTGACCAGAATTATGAAAAGTTACAACAAAGTTAATTTGTCTGGTCATACCTTATGTGTATTTGTATTTGTGTTTTATTATTTTTTAAGAGCAGATTAACTATTTCTCTTTTATATTTTACTTTTTAAATAAACATTATACCAATTATCAGTATAAAGGAGCCCTTGTCAGATTAGCCATTTGTGAGTCCAAGATTCTTGACCAAAATAAAATACATATGCCAATCACAACTTTATTTCCAGGGTGAAATCTTGTGTGAAGCTAAAACATTTGATGTTTAAATAAGATAAAATGAAAATAATTTTAAAATGGCTACAAGTAATAGAATAAATTTCCATGCAAAAGGCCACAACACCACAGCCTTTGAAAGGCACTTACTTTTCTCCGAGAATCACCCGGAGGCTGCTCTGGAGTAAAAAAATTTATAATTCGACTTTGGTTTTAAAACAGATACTTATTAAAAAATAAATCTGAATTAATTCATACATATGCCTCCTAATCCAACCCTCTGAATGCTTAAGTGTCTGTTTACTGTCTTGCATATATCAAAAGCAATAAGCAATACCATCACACCATAGCCTTGGGGAAGAAGTTGCAGGTGAGCTACCAAGCAGTCTATCTCTTGAAATCCATTTGTCTCTGATCTCTTTACTTGGTTGGAAAGAGGAGACAGCCTATAGAAAACACTTGTTTTTTCTTCCCTCCCTACCCAATTCACAAAATGTAGTTTAAAGAGAAAGAGATTTCAAGAGAGTAAGCGGTTTGTTCCACTACACATTAAGAGCAATGTAATTGTGACAGTAACAGGAGTCAGGGAAAGAGAGATTGTCTGCAGAATTTGTTTGCTTCCCCACAACAGCAGATAGATTAAAGAAAAAAAGATTTCAAGAGAATAATGTAAGCTGTTTGCATAGTGCATCCATAGTTTCAACCTCAGATTGCCAGCACAATTACATTACTTTTGATGTCCAGAAGTGCAAAAAGCTTACAATACTTTCTTGACATCTTTTTCTCTCCAATCTCTTTTTTCTATGGGAGCATGGGTAAAATCAGGCAAAGGAGAAATTGCCTAAAGGAATCACTTCTTTGTTCTACATTCACCCCATCCCAGAGCAGTACATTCAATGTGTTGAAGAGCAAATTGTTTGTTTTCTTACAATCTCTTCTTCTCCAATCTCTCTACCCACAAAGGAGAAAAAAAAAAGGAAAAAAAATCCATCAATGAGATGCAAAACTACATGTATAGGCTGTAATGGTGATCAGGTCACTGAGGATGCTATAAATATCTTGAATAGGCAATAAAAATCTTTTTCCAATACCATTCACAATAACTTTGATTTCAGAGCAAATAGTCAGTAAATGAAATTATGTATATACATATATACACCCTCACATTTTATCTCCACTCCATTAAATGCACACACATTTTTAAAGTTGCATTCTTTCTTTGAGAGAGAAAATAATTTAAGGTTTCTGCTTGCAGACTTCAAACACCAAAACATAAACCTCAGGCTGAACTGAGGAAGAAAGAAAGCTGCGCAGAGTAAACATGATGAGAATCCCAAGTTTCTGTCCTAAATTATTAGATACAAGCATGTCCTTTATCCACTTTTTGTGTATATGTGACTTAGGTTAGGTAAGTTGAAAGGAAGTTACAAGACACCCTAAAACTAATGAGGAAAAGGAATTTTGGAAGCTTAGACAGTTTTTCAAATAATAGTAACATTAGGTAGATTGAGTAGTACAAAATTAATTACATGAAAAAAAAATTGCTTCATAACAGACTCTAGCTGGTTATTAAAAGTTATTAATCTATGAAAAAAACCAAGGAAAAGAAAAAAAGAGAAAGCTTCAGTTGTTCCCCAGAACTTATGTTCAGTAATTACTATTTCCAAACCTGGAGATTCAACAATGCTCTTATAGTAGCCACTGGTGGATATATTCTTCAAAATCTTGATCTCAATTAGAAAATATTAATTAATGACTTTGTACCAATTTGTGGCAGTGAAATCCACAATTAAAATATACAACAAACTTGGAAACTGCTTTATGAAAGTTATTTTTGTTTGGTCATTTGATTATTTTCATTGAAGCCACTCAAGCAGATTTATTTCAATCCTTTCAGATAGAAAATGTTAGGAAACATGGTCAGTGCTGCTATCATAATTGATAATGAGAAATATCAATTTATTTCTATTCTTTTCTATATTTTAAACAACATTAATGTATTTAATCGGTTTCTAAGGCCACTCATTTCATCTCAGTACATGACTCTGTGGGATTCACAACACTAAAATAAATTTATATATATATATATAAAATTAATTAGCTCAGCTCAGAACTCATTCTCTGTTATCATATTTGTTAAAAGTACTCAAAAATGTTTGCTGTCAGGTACATTAATATCTCCCAACTATACCCAAACCAAATTACCATTATCACTTTTAGAATTCTAAAGGTTAGTGGTAGATACTGATTATTAGGCAGATATTCTATGATCTATTTCAGCGGTTGCCAACCGGTGGGCTGTGGCCCACAGGTGAGCCGTGAGAAAATTTTGGTGGGCCACAAAGAAATCTCACCCCAAGAACATCCCTTACCCCCAAAGCAATTAATCCAGGCTGCGCAGAAACACAAGTGCTGCGCCGCCCACATGGCCCGCAGGAACCCTCCCCACCCACTCATTCCTTACCTGGTTAACTTGCCTGCAAAATTTATATTTTTCCTTTTTCCGACCATCATCTGTTCTCTGTGCTGGGAGATTTAGATTAGCTAGGAAGCAGAAAATGGTTGGATTTCTTACTTTCCAGCTAGTCTTTAGATCTTCGGCTCTGCTTTTAAGTACAGCCGAACCTCCCTTATGATGGAAGGTTTGTTTGCAAGCAAATTCAGTGCAGACTCACGGCAAGCAAATTTGAGAGACTGAGCTAGCCGATGGCAGATAGATAGATAGATAGACAGATACACAGATAGATAGACCATTGAATGATTCTGTGAGCAACTCAGTCTGCCTGCTTTGCCTGGTTTTGGGTAAAAGTTGTTCATTTTTTAAAATAAAAAATTCAATATTTACATGCATGGTGTGTTGTGAGTTAATTTTGTGAGTTTGCTTGCGAGCAAATTTTATGTGACAGACTGAGCTAGCTGATGGCAGATAGATAGATCTCTGAATGAATCTGCCTGCCTGCTTTGCCCGATTTTGGGTAAAAGTTGCTCTTTTTTTAAATAAAAAAATTCAATATTTATATAAATATTTATAATATTTACATACAAGCCATGCCCAGACACATGACTACCGAGTCATACCCACAAATTAGGCCACACCCACAGAACCAGTTAGCGGTCCCTGGGATCTAAAATTATGAGTTTGGTGGTACCTGAGGTCCAAAAGTTATCTGCAGGGTTTTAATTGATTTTAAATGGTTTTTTAGTTTTTAACCTTTGATAGTTTTAATTTTTCAGCTTTAATTCTTTTAATTCTATTTTAAATATTATATTTATGTCTGTATTTTTATTCAGCTGTACACCGCCCCGAGTCCCGCTGGGAGAGGGGCGGTATAGAAGATCAATCAATCAATCAATCAATCAATCAAAGGTTGGTGACCCAATCTATTTGGTAATTTCATTTTAATTAAGTTTTAGGAACAGCCTTTTAATTTTATTTAAATACTTTGTAAAATTTATAGATATTTGACATAGTTTGACATGTGATGCTAATGTGAATTATAAAGTAACACAGGTAACAAAATAATATAGGCAATCCTCAATTTAACAATCATTTAGCAACCATTCAAAGTTACATCACTGAAAAATAACATGATTGCACATGATCATCACAGCATCATTATGGTCATGTGATCATGTATTTATAATGCAATTGCCATTTGCAACCTTCCCTGATGGCTTCTAACAAGTAAAGTCAATGGGAGATGCTGGAGTTGCTTAACAACTGCAGTGATTCAACTGTGGAAAAACTGTTATAAAATCAGGTGTGATTCCCTTAAAAACCTCCTTTCTTAACAATGGAAATTCCCATTTGTGGCCATAAATCAAGGAGTACCTATAAGATACAGCTGTTGATCCAACAGTTGGTATTGCAATAGGGTAAAATTGGAGTCCAAGCACTGTATGAGTTGATGGACTGGAGGTGGAGGGTGAGGCATCTGGTTTTTTTGCTTTTAGTTTTATTACTCTTGAGAGCTACCCAAACTTGTTTTTTTTAAACAAGTGATATAAATAAAGATTAAGAAGGACACAAATCATTTAATATTAGGGTTTTCTGATCTTCAACAGTTTCAAGCATTCATGAACAAATAACTCCCTTTTCCCCACAGGAAAGACTATTAGGGGAAATTTCTTTTTTTAATGAGTACAGGTAATCCTTGAATTACAAATATAATAAAGTCTGCCAATTACATTCATAATCTGAGGATTCATTTGACTGAATTACGTTAAATAAACATGATAACTCACCAGTTTCTCTATAAAGGACTTTGGCTTATCTGCCATGTAGGCCAGCCTCTTCTAGAGCTCTTCGAAAAACAAGTTCAGTAAAGCCATGGGAAATGGGTTGGGGAGGAGTAAGTGGAATCAGGGATGCTAGCAAAGCAGACCTACTCTGTGGAGACCTGGAAGGAGGGCGGGGGGAAGGAATAGGCAGGGATATGTTGCAGCATCTCAACGATTGGTTGTAACGAGGAATGACCAGCGTGGTGCTGCAACATGTGTAACTTCAGGACTGAGTGGTAAATACTTTTTTGGGGGGAGGGGGGATATCGTAATTTTGAATGGTCACTAATTGAACTGTTGTAACTTGAGGAATATCTGTTATTATCTCATCTATCAACTCATGTTGATCTTGTTTGAAGACATTTTTTCCTAAATATTAGACTAAATGTGTAGATTACAACTTGTATAGGTACAAAATATATAGATCAGCATTTTCCCTGTGCACCTTTAAATGATCACTCCAACACGTGTACCATCCTGCAAAATCTAAATTATTTTAGAGAAATTCATTAGAAATCAATGGATAACTATTAAGGGATTCCCAATGAATGCTGCAATCCATAAGAAATTAATGTGAGAAACCTTGAATTAAATTTACAGATTCTGTAAAACAAATATTCATATGACGCCAATCCAATATGAAGCAGGAAAAAATGAATATAATTTAAACGCTTACCTCCAAAGAGTTCCAATTCTCTTAAGCCCTCAAGAATAAATTTTTCAGACATCCACCGCTGTGAAAGAAAACCCCCCAAAAGGTAATGTGACATAATTATCATATTTCTTCTAAGTAAAAGGAAAAAAAAAACACCCCAGTATGATCCTTAAACTTATAACAGCAGAGAAATATTTAGAGATAACATAAGTCATAATTTGTTTGGCTTTTTCTACAAGTCCACTGGGTATGATAAAATGACCCTTCATGGTATCCAGTTACAAAATAAATTTGAAGTACTTTTATACATTCTACACACTTTTTCTACAATCATATTCCAATCATTTTATACAAATTTATATATATTCTCTTTTAAACTATAACTTAATTTATATTGTATAATTTATATTGTAAATTTCAATCCTTTTAACCAGATACTTTCCCACTATTCTATTGATATATTGTGTTCAAAGTTCTTAGCTTACATTATTATTCAGTCTTTCATGTAAAATATATAAACTTTTATTGAAAATTGAAACCTTCTGTTTCAATTTTCAATAAAAGTTTATATATTTTAGTAATTATATTTCATTCTTTGGCCATAGTTCAAGTTAAAATTCTGTCTTCTGCTACTCAATTCCAAATGTTTATTTATTAATTAGCCAAAGTCTTTATTTAGTAAAGAAATTTATATGGCTGCTCAACTCATACATAGTGTCTTTGGGTGGATTACAACATTAAAAAATTGCAGGGAAAAAAATCCCATACATTCCAATCCTCTCTCTCTGCCTCCCCCAGTGGCAACAAATACAATGATGCCAACTATTTATTTATTTTAAAAATGACATATTATCTACCTTAAACCTTTCTCTTAATTGTGTAGATGGAAAATATTGAAAACTAAATGCTTTTGTAATCAATTCTTTCTTGATTTCATCTTACAGTCTCCATGTTCCTGTTTTATATATATATATATATATATATGGATCTTTGGTTCTTCGGGTTTTCTCCCGCATAGAGTTGGAAATATCTAGGCGACGTTTCGATGAAGTCTCATTCATCATCTTCAGGCTTGTGTCTTCGGCCTTGTGCTTCTCAGAGTGATTTTGCAGACTGAAGCACTCTGAGAAGCACAAGGCCGAAGACGCAAGCCTGAAGATGATGAATGAGACTTCATCGAAACGTCGCCTAGATATTTCCAACTCTACATATATATAAAACTCTTGGTAAGTTAACCATTCTTTACATACTGTTTTTTTTTCTATAAATTCTTTTTGTGCTGAGACCTACAAAGGCATTTTCAGGCATAGACAGACTTTATTTCTGTTCTATAGTCTCAATATAGCACTTCTATTATGATGACTCTTAAAATCTACATTAAGCTTAACTTTATCATACCATAGAAAACCATGCCATTTGAATCTCAGATTGTGCTCTTCTAATTTTAAAATTATCCAGTTTCTCAGCTGAACCATCAACTGAACTCTTTCATCCAGACTAGCAGTCTGCAAAATACAATTCCAAATCAGGAAGTCTCAATCCTCCTCATTTCTTTGCATCTTGCAATGTTTTATATTTAAACACCTTTCTTTCTTTCTTTCTTTCTTTTTCCTTCCTTCCTTCCTTTTCTTTCTCTCTCTCTCCCTATCTATCATGGAGACTGCATATCTCCTCCATGGAGCAACTCTGGCATGAAAGATTTTTATCACAGAAATTCTTCCAAACAATGTCAATTGTAATTTCTCCTTTCTTAACATGTTCTTGATTTAATTCCATGTTTTAAGGTAATTATTCTGGTATAACTACAATTTATGTTAATCATACTCATATCCAAGCTTTTCACTTTCTTCCCAATCTTAAAATTAGTTGCTTCTAGCAATTCCATTTATTTTCCATTTTCATAGTCTTTGTTAACATCATCTTTGCTACTTTTAAAGCAACACCCAAAAGTTCTGAATTTTTCCTTTAATATTTCTATTCTTTCCAGAGGACCTTTTGATTGCTCAAAATAATACATCTATGTGATATGTTAAGTTAGTAGCTCAATCTTATCATTACCATATCAGACTGAAATATATCTATAGAAGTATAAATAGTTAAAATTACATTATTTGTGATTGGGTGAATTTAAAAAAAAAGACACTTTCTCGTTAAATTTTGTTGAAAGTGATTGACACTCACCCTAATTCGTTCTGGTTTACTTACAAGGAAAGACATGGAATCCACCCGTGATAATGCTAGTCCACAGGCATGAAAATTTTAAAGTGTCCTAATATAAAGAAAAAAAAGCAAGGGAGGTATCACAAAAAAATGAATACAAACATTTCTATCAAGCTTCTTACTGTCTTGCTTCATTTAGCTAAGTTAATTAGCTGTATTAAGCGAACTGGATATTTTTTACTCTAAAAATTAAAACAAAAATTACCCAAATAGAACCTATTATGGAAAAATACCATTCTGTTCAATTGTACAGTTCATTTAACACAATGCAGGAATTTAAAAAAACAAAACCCAGTCATTTTGACTTTCATTACGTCAGTATTATTTTACACTGTTGCCTATAATGGTAGAAGATAGCCCACATGCATTCTTCCTAAGTCAACTTATTGAAAGGCTGTGGAGTTAAAGTATATCCAAACACATGACTTATAAATAATGGCTGAAGAGAGTTTAAGACTATGATGGAAGTCTCATTACCCACATATAGTTCAGGACATACCGATAGACAACCACCATTATAGATTCATCACTATCAGAACTGGATTTAACATAGACTTGAATGGTATTCTTTCTTTTCTCAAATACTGCTCTCATACTCAGTATAACATTAAATTCACATAATAATTTAAAACCAAACTTTATTTCCAAAAATATTCTTAATATTTTTGTCAAGGATCTTGGAGTACTCATCTCAAATGATCTAAGTGCTAGAGCCCACTGCAACTACATAGCCAAAAAGGCGTTAAGAGTTGTTAACCTAATCTTACGTAGCTTTTTCTCTGGTAATATTACACTAATAATTAGAGCATACAAAACATTTGCTAGACCAATACTCGAATAAGCTCATCAGTCTGGAACCCACATTACGTATCTGATATTAACACAGTTGAGAAAGTCCAGAAATATTTCACAAGAAGAGTTCTCCACTCCGCTACTCATTGCAGAATACCTTATGCCATCAGACTTGAAATTCTAGACCTAGAAAACCTAGAACTACACCGCCTTCGATCCGATCTAAGTATAGTATATAAAATCATACATTGCAATGTCCTACCTGTCAATGAATACTTCAGCTTCAACCATAACAACACTAGAACAAATAATAGATACAAACTCAAAGTTAATCGCACCAAACTTGATTGCAGGAAATACGACTTCCGCAACAGAATGGTCAATGTCTAGAATACTCTACCTGTCTCTGTGGTTTTTTCCCCAAACCCCAAAAACTTTAACCTTAGACTGTCTACTATTGAGCTCACCCCTTTCCTAAGAGGTCTGTAGGGGGTGTGCATAAGCGCACCAATGTGCCTACCGTCCCTGTCCTAATGTTTCTCCCAGAAAACAAAGGCAATGCCACGGTCATGATGAACACATCAGACTACCAAACTATCCAACCTACTCCAAGACCCAGCTTACAAACCTCTAAATACTGACCCCACTACCTACCTGGAAGAAACCACCAAATACAAAATAAAAGCCTCCTCCATCAGTGAAGAGATCCAGCAAAGAATCATCCCCAGAGAAAAATCATCCAGATGCCTCTCTATGGCCTTCCCAAGATACACAAAGAAGGAACACCACTCAGACCCGTAGTCAGCTCCATAGGCTCACCTCTACAGAATCTTGCCAAATTTCTCGCCAAACAACTCCAGCCCTACACAGAATCCATCACCTCACACGTATAAAACTCTTTCCACTTCATAGAAACAATAAAGAAACAAAACCTACAACCCGGCGACCTACTCGTGAGCTTTGATGTCATATCCCTCTTCACCCGAGTACCCATTAAAGAAGCCTTTACAGCCATCCAAAACAAATAAAACACCCCTAAGCACATCCTAGATCTGACCAATCACTGCCTAACCAACACATATATTATCCACAATGGACAAAGATACAAACAGATAGAAGGAGCACCTATGAGATCACCCCACTCACCCGTCATCGCTAACCTATATATGGAACACTTTGAAACCAATGCTCTAGAGAAATCCGAACACAAACCCAAACTCTGGCTTAGATATGTAGATGACACTCTCGTAATATGGCCACATGGGAAAGAAAAACTGGACAACTTCCTCACACATCTCAACAGCCTACACCAAAATACAATTCACCATGGAAACAGAAGCCAACAACCAACTTCCCTTCCTGGATGTCCTAATTTACAAAAAACCCAATGGCTCCCTAGGACATACCATCCACCGGACGAAAACACACACCAACCACTACATAAACGCACAATCCCACCACCACCCTGCACAGATCAACTCCAAGACCCTCATTTCCAGAACCAAACGCCTAGCTGATGAAGACCACCTGAGAACAGAATTACATACCCTCACTGATGTATTAATTTCCAACGGATTCCAAAGAGACACAATTACCAATCTAATCCTAAAGGAGACACCCCCCAGAAACTGAGACACAGAACAGAACGCCCTCCTCCCCTATACCAAAGGCACCACAGATAAAATCAGCAAAATTCTCCACAAACACAGTATCAGGACAACCTTTGGTATTGACCAAAAAATAGCTAACATCCTAAGAAACCCCAAAGACAGCTAGAAAACCAAGAAGTTTATGAAATACCATGCAACAATTGTCCAGCCACATACATTGGACAAACCAACAGGAGAATAAATGCACGCATCGCAGAACACAAGAACGCAGTCAAAAAAGAAGAAAATTCTTCCTCCCTTTTCGAGCACCTTAAAGCCACAGCACATGAAATTAATTCTGAGGGAACCAAATTAATCTCCAATACTGAACATTTCAACAAGAGAATAATCAGGAAAGCCATTGAAATAGAGAAAAAACCCCATAACATGAACAAACGGGACGATGCCTCCCATCTACCAGACATTTGGAAACTAGCCCTTATCAACAAATGAGTCCCAGCCACGAAAACCAACACTGGACCCAAAAACACAGGATGCCACCACCAATCTCCCTCACCAGACTCAAACCCAAACCCACCCCATAGATGAAAGGCAACCACCATCCAGAAACCAGACCACGGCTGCATCACCAGCTGCCACACACCCCGACATCCAAACCAAGCAAACTGACACACGCCATGAACACAGAGCCAGGCCTCAAACTCGGAGCCAAACCAAAACCTGGAACATCACATCACAGCCACCCACTCAGGATACCACATCAGAGAACTCAGAAGGCTACACCACAAAACCCCAGGATGTCACAATACAGCCAATGACCCAGGAGATTACAATACAAGACCCAGGAAGTCAGAAGATTAAAACTCAGAAGGTCATCACACAACCCATTACCCAGGTCATTACGACCCAGGAGATTATAGCACGAGACCCAGGAGGTCACAAGATTAAAACTCAGAAGGTCATCACACAGCCCATTACCCAGGTCATTACGACCCAGGAGATTATAGCACAAGACCCAGGAGGTCACAAGATTAGAACTCAGGTCATTACACAGCCCATTACCCAAGTCGTTACAACACAGGAGGCGGATACACACATAGCCAATACCTTAGCCACACATGTTCTTAAGAAAAAGTCAACCAATCTGCAAACATCAACTCCATCAACCAATCAAGAAATGACAACACAGCCAACCTCCCCACCAGTATATACAGGGAGACAGCAGCTCAGATCACGCTTTGCTCGTACAAAGCCGAAAGCACCAGCCTGAAGATGGCAAGTGGGATCTCGTTGAAACATTGCCCAGATAGTCTCAATCTTACACAGGAAAAGACCCGAACACATCAAGACCTGAATACCTGTACCGTGAAAATCTATGAAAATATATATATATATATATATATTTGTTTTCGGAGATTTTCGCGGGTATTTGTATGTGGATCTTTGGTTCTTCGGGTTTTCTCCCGCGTAGAGTTGGAAATATTTAGGCGACGTTTCGATGAAGTCTCATTCATCATCTTCAGGCTTCTGTCTTCGGCCTTGTGCTTCTCAGAGTGATGTGAGCTTGCAGCTGCTTCTTTTTAAAAGGAAGAAGCAGCTGCAAGCTCACATCACTCTGAGAAGCACAAGGCCGAAGACAGAAGCCTGAAGATGATGAATGAGACTTCATCGAAACGTCGCCTAAATATTTCCAACTCTACGCGGGAGAAAACCCGAAGAACCAAAGATCCATATATATATATATATATATATATATATATGTATATATGTGCATATATATATATGTGTGTGTGTGTGTATATATATATATATATATATATATATATATATATATGTATATGTATATGTATATGTATGTATATAATTTTTCTTATATGTATCCATGTATTCATAACTATGTTTTCACTTATACCTAATATCTTGTAAGCAATTGACAAATAAATAAATAAATCAGTACCTAATTGCAGTATATCTATATTTATATGAAACCGCTGGGTGAGATCACCCATCACCATGGACTGAGGTATCACCAATATGCTGATGGTACTCAACTATGTGTCTCGGCCCGTGGTGAGTTAAGTGTTGCTGTGTCCTCCCTCTTGTAGTGCCTGGAGGCTGTTAGGGGCTGGATGGGGAGCAACGGGTTGAAACTAAACCCATGCAAGACTGAGTGGGTCTAGGGTTCGTTGGTTCAGGGAGAATTACCACCTTTAGTCTTGGATGGGGTGGCACTAACCCAAACAGACCTTATGCGTAATCTAGGGGTTCTCCTGGACTCACGACTCCTGTTCGAAGAACAGGTGGCGGTCGTGGCTAGGAGGGCCATTGCGCAACTGTGGGTTGTGCACCAGTTACATCCTTTCCTGGATCAGCGGTCCCTATTCACAGTCACTCATGCCCTGGTCACTTCCTTCTTGATTATTGTAACACGTTCTACATGGGGCTGCCCTTGAAGACCATCCGGAAGCTCCAGTTGGTGCAAAATGCAGCGGCCTACATGATTTTATGCAGATCCCGATATGCACATGTATCACCTCTCCTGCAGGAGCTGCAGTTGCTACCAATTTGCTTCTGGGTGCAATTCAAGGTGCTGGTTGTCACCTTTAAAGCCCTTCATGGCTTGGGTCCGGGTTATCTGAGAAAACATCTCTTGCCAGTGACATCTACCCGACCCATTAGAGCGAGGAGGCAGGGAATACTGCGGGTCCCACCCCTGAGGGAGATACACCTGATGGGACCTAAAAGAAGGACCTTCTGTGGTGGCTCCATCTCTCTGGAGCATCATTCCCCGAGATTAGAATGGCTCCCTCATTAATACTATTCCGAAAGGCACTGAAGAAAGACCTGGTTTTGCCAGCGGGCCTGGGGAACCAGAGAGGGATAGAGCCCATCAAATGGCTAGTATGATCCACTGTCGTCAGTGTGTGTGTGTGTGGGGGGGGAGGAGTTGGTTTTTGCTTTGTTGTTTTCCCAAATTTTGTTCTATTGTACTTTATTAATTTATCTGATTCTTTTTGTTAGTTCTTATTGTTTTTATTTTTTGTTTTAAATATGATTTTACATTGTGTAAGCCACCTTGAGTCGCCATGGATGAACAGGCGGCAATATAAATAAAATAAATATCTACAACAGCCTGAACAAGAACCTGTAGTTTTGGCAACAGAAACTGCAGTGTTGCTAGTTTCTACTGCTTCATAGTGTGCAAAAAATAAACAACCCAGTCTTTGAGCGTATATTTTATTATTGAACATTTTAATAATATTTTTTTAAAATCCTGTGAATAGCAACTACCAAGTCATTATTTCACTGTAAGTTTTAAAAAGGGACAACACAGATAATCAAAGATAATTTCAGGAGTTATAAATTATTTTAACAGCTGCAGTGGTTAGAAAGCAGTACTGCCTGCTAATTTTGATTGCTGACTGTCAGCAATTTGGCAGTTCTCACCAGGCTCAAGGTTGATTCAGCCTTCCATTCTTCCAAGGTAGGTAAAATGAGGACCCAGATTGTTGGGGGCAATATGCTGACTCTGTAAACCACTTAGAGGGCTGGAAAGCACTTTGAAGGAACTTAAGTTTAAATGCTATTGTTATTGCTATTTTGTATGTTTCTTCAATGCTCAAGTTGAAAGCAGTGCTAAGACTAAGGCTGTTCCACAATATGCTTAACCAGATCAATTATTCTGTGTATCTCAGTATATGAACCCATACTATTTGATTGATTTAAGGCTCAGTGAATTGTGCACTTTTAAAACTAGGTAACTAAGTTACATCTGTTGTGTGAATTGTGAGAAATTTTATATTTAAAAATAAAACGAGTGAATCGGATTTATGTATGTGTGGATTTCTCCCTTTTTTCCTTTCCGCCACTGTTTGATTTTATGTTCTGTACCTTTCCTAACTACCTGAAATTCTCATGAGCTTCACTTTGCTGTTACCAAGAGACTTTAGATAGCTAGGAGATTGGCACTCCAAGGGGTTGTAAATCACAGTAGATTGTGTGTGGAAAATAGTCTCCTTGGGTGTACATATATACCCCAATCCAACAGGGACACGCATTTCAGGTAGGGAACTTTGACTTTGCATATTTCCCCAACCTCTCAATTGTGAAGGTTGGTGGGCCCTGGATTTAGGTAGGTGGATGCCTGGTTTAGGTGAGATTGAAAAACTGAAATGCACAGGATTTATATAAAAAAAATGGACTAAAGTATGGGACTAGACTAGTAATTTAATTTAATTTGGCAAAACAAAGGTACTTTCAACTGTAATAAAATAAAAAAATAAAAAAGCCATAAAAAAACTATTTTCTTGAAAAGTTAAGTTGTTATTGAGTATATGAATATTTCTAGAAGTTTACATTGAAAGAGACTATTTTACTATCATTGTATATATATGCATTATTTTAATTTTATGTTTAAAGTAAGAAAAGTTAAAAAGATGAATTATGCTTTTTTGATAATCTATGAAAATAACTCATAGATAACAATATCTTTCTGTTTCTTCACTTTACCCATTTACCACTCTTCAAATAAAATCTGGAGACTAAAGGAAGGGGGGAAAAGGGGGGGGAAGAATCTTTAATCCCTCTCCACTCTGCAGCCTACTCTGATCTTTTTGCAACTGCTAAACATTTCCTCCTTCTAAATCTCTTTATAAAAACTAAACTATGAGGAATAATCTTTTTTCATAACCAGGCCAACAAAGCAATGTGGAGAGAAATCTTTTTTTCCCTTTTCTTTCCTTTTCTTATTGCTTCCCTCAAAAATGAGACAAGAATTTTTGTGTCTTGATCTTGCGAAGACAGTTCAATAGATAATTTAATCAGTCCTAAATTTAGTCAGTTGATTTCTTCTATTCAATCCTGGTTGTTTTTCTTATCACATATGCTAATTAAGAGGAAGAAATTGCAAACCTACAATCCAGCAAAAGCCTGTTTCCCAAACTCCATTTAATATACTTTTAAAATATATTAAAAGTAATACTAGCCCCATTCAACCTTCATATCTGCAAACTGCATTATAAGAGATTAGTGAAATGTATGTTTAAGCAGAGTTGCCATATAGCTCTGATTTTCATAAATGTATATGCTTGTAAGAAAGTTAATGATTGTAACTATATGTAGAAAGAGGAGTTTGAGAAAGGAATAGTCTATATCACGGATATGAAACTTGCAGTGTCACCTGATATTTCGTGACTTTTTCCCTTTGCAGAGCTGAGGTGGGTGTGGCCTGCACATGACACATCCAGTCCATGGACCGCCAATTTGACAGCCCTAGTCTAGATGAAGAAGCAAGGGGAAGCTTATACTGTACACAATCAGTAATTAAGAATGTTTAAGAAATGTGATTCAGAAGTTCTGAAGTTAGCATATATTGTATAGCAAAATTTAAATGATTTTTTTGCATTTTAATCTGGATATATCCTGAATAATGCATTTGGAACTACAAAGTGAAGACTAAGTGTTGCTTTGTGATGACAGCCAGTTTGATTTAAGGCACCAACCTAGAAAGTAAAAGAATATGGGTTCAAATCCTAATTTAGCCATGACAGTGGGCTAGATAAGTTTGGGCAAGTAATTTTCTGTTAGCCATAGGAAAAAGGCACATTTTTGCTTTACCAACTGTTACTGCCTAATCTCTATATTGCCAACTGTTATTGCCTAATCTCTATATACTATTGCCTAGTCTGCTGTGCTGCCTCCAAAACAAATTTGTATTTTAGTTTTTTTCAATAATCTTACAGTAATATTTCAGCATTGTTGATTCCATGTGGAGAAGTAAGAAAAAAATACAGGTGTGTGACTTTTTAAAAAAACTTTTACTTGTGTTTTATCTTTTTAAAAAAAATCCCAGTATGGGTGGCAACAGGTTAAGAACCAAGACAGGAGACTTATTAGATTCTGAGGTTGCAACAGCCCAAATTATAGTACTGATCATATTTAAAGTATTTTAAACAGCTAATCTGTGTCCTGCTGACCAAAGTGAAAGCCACTTTGAAACCAAATCAACTTGAACCTCAATCAAAAATATGATGACCCTTACCTAATGTATGCCTACCAAAAGAACTATTTCCCAAGAGAGATTTACACACCTTGAATCTGCTTTCCTGCTGGTGGACGTAATTGAGAACTACAAAAATAAGTATAAAAAATGCCCAATATATCAACATGGAACCTGAATGACTTGAATCTACTGGATATAGCATGTACAGTGAGTGTTAAAGAAACCCTGGCTCCCCACAATAATGCTGATTGTCTTTTGATTCAATAGATTTCAAGGAAGAGTTCTCCAAGCTATTGAAAATTAATAGCAACAGCAATTGCACTTAGACTTGTATACCGCCTCACAGTGCTTTTACAGCCCTCTCTAAGCAGTTTAGTGTCAGCATATTGCTCCCAACAATCTGGGTCCTCATTTTACTGACCTGGAAGGATGAAAGGCTGAGGTCAACATTGAGCCAGGGAGACTTGAATTGCCAAACTGCTGACAGCCGGTGATCAGCAGAAGTAGCCTGCAGTATTGCATTCTAACCACTGTGGCACCGCAGCTTTTAAAATTAAACAGCATTGGACTTGGACTTTTACTAACAAACTGCCTGGTGTTTTACTAGAGCAGAAATCCTCTTCCTACTGATCACCACAAATGCCAACAACCAGAAATAGAATTGATTAAATTTATATTAGGACTCATGGAACAGGGGACGTAGTGGGAAAACTTGGATATTCATTTGTGTACTTGTAATTATTGGCATATTCTAATATATACAATTATTATTAATGTACCATGTATCCACAATGCATATGGGCAAAACAAGACCATAAACAAATGAAGATTGTCACTTATTGGGAAAAATGGCCTTATATTGACTCTTTCAAATTATTTTTCTCCCAGAAAATTTTCTTAGTCCATAAAAATTAGGATTGCATATCTTAAGGCATTACATCATTGCTTTCTTTCTAACGATGTTAATTAATGACCCATCTTCCTAAAGTTGTTAGAATAATAGATATAACAGAACAATAGAGTAAGAGTTGGAAGGGACCTTGGAGATCTAGTCCCTGTGTTGTGCCTGACTTCTCCTATTTCCTTACCATCCATTTTATTAGTGCACGTTATGACACTCTTAAACGCTTGATTTTGCTTGACAGCCAAGTTGCTGTCAAGCATTATTACCCGCACAAACAACTATGTTGCATGCACTGATATCCCTATTAATTTTAGATTACCAGGGATAGAAATGTTCTGAATCAATTATTTCTCTGGCCGCGTTTAATTTAAATGTTTCTCCAGAATATCCATGAATTTAATGCCAAGTAACTCAATCCCTTCCTTTGATGGATGCAAACTATCTTTTTTGTACAGTTTTTCATTGGACCAGCTGCAGACATCATGATATAACCAAAACCTTCCCTTTTACACCACTCCTTTAGCTACACATTGAACTCCACTATATGCTGGGCTTTTCCTTTTTGTTCCTTATGTACTGGTAAAATCTCTCAAAAAGTAAGCCTACAGCCTATCCTATAAAGTTCCTGCCCCAAACTCTGGAAATCATTCTGCACAGAGAATACATCTTTTTGGGACACATCATTTGTGCCAAGATGTACAATACCATCAACATCAGTCCTTACCGGCATTCTTGATTATGTTAAAAATATGCCTTTTGTCTCTGTTAGCAGTAGCACATGGCAAACATGTGACCTCTTTCAAAACCTCTGTATCTTTTTCTAAATTTACATGCCTTACAATTGAATCATCAATCAGAAGGTCACTTCTCTTTTTTGATACCTTGCTCTTGTTGTATGACTGATGTATAATACGTGATTAATACTTTCCCCTAGGTAAAACAAGTTCTTTGTTTCAGACACGATCCCCTGCTCATTTGAGTTATTGTTATTAGAACTACCTTGACCTGCCACTTTAGCATCCCTAATAAGTTCAACAAGGGCACTGTATCTGTTATGCAGTGACACAGTGAAAGCTTTGTGTTTGTGATTCACAGTTCTCACTTTGTCAAATCTCATGGTTGTTTATATTGCCCTTCTCTTGCAGCATCTTTGCGGTAGAGGGGGCTTATAGTGGGGGCAGCTCAATAGAACAGAATGGTTGAGCTGGACACCTAATTTCTGCCTGAAGAGCAGAGACTCTAGGTAAGTGATCTGTCCATGTAGGCTTGTAATTTGTTTACAAACAGAACAGTATTCAAATCTGAAAAGAGTACCGTGAAAGACAGCTGCACAAGTGTTGCACTGAACTAAGTGAGACATTCTAAAATAAAATAGAATTGCAATCACAGATGCACTTACTAAGAATGTGCTGCTGCTGTTTCAGATTTTTAGCCGCTTCCAGGTGCTTACCTTGCTCCACTAGACTCTGTCTCAGTTTCCCTGAACTCACAACTTCCCAGCATCATCTGGGAAATTCGAATGCAACCAGCAGCTCAGCTTCCAGGTGCTTACCTTGTTCCACTGGACTTTCTTACTGTCCTCTTGAACTCACCGCTAGTAGCTCTTTTCAGCAGCCTCTAGGAAATTCAAATGTAATGCAGATGCAACTAGCAGTTCCTTATGTTTTCCTTATGATGTTACAAATAGACAAAAGGTATATTATAAACTACAGCCATTGATAGTGTACAAGATGATTGTGAGAAATTTTATATCCATATATATATATATATATATATATATATGTGTGTGTGTGTAAGGTTTTTAAGCTGATAATTTTTTTTTTTTTTTTATCAGCTTAAAAACCTTACACACATTTTTTTTTATCAGCTTAAAAACCTTACACACATGTAAACAAAAGGCAACGAAACAAATAGCTTTCTGTCGGTATGGTCTCTGGTGATGAGCCGAAAGACAGAAAAGAAAGCAGTATGCTTTCTCCCTTAATTGGGGCTTAACAGGGTGTTGTAATACAAAGTATATATATATATATATATATAAAAACAGTGTTTCCATCTTCCCTTAAAATATTAACAGAATCCACAATGATCTGAGAAGCCACTAGATAACTGACAGTCAAGCTGAAACTAAATTAGCAAACTTCCTCAAATAAGTTACCCAGATCTAATCCACATATCAAAGGAGAAGGTCTGCAAATACAACCAGTTAATTAAATTAGGTCTCCCAGAGCAGCGGTCGCCAACCGGTGGGCCGCAGCCTACTGGTGGGCCTCGAGAAAATTTTGGTGGGCCGCAGAGAAATCTCACCCTCAGAACATCCCCCCCCAAAGCAATTAACCCTGACTCTGCAGAAACACAAGGCTGCGCCACCTACATGGCCCGCCGGAACCCTTCCCGCCACTCACTCCTTACCCGGCAAACTTGCCTGCTAAAATTGCTATTTTTCCTTTTTCCGACCATCATCTGTTCTGTTATGCTGGGAGATTTAGATTAACTAGGAAGCAGGAAATGGCTGGATTTCTTGCTTTCTAGCTAGTCTTTAAATCTTTGGCTCTGCCGAATCTCCTTAGGACTGAAGGTTTGCTTGCAAGCAAATTCAGTGCAGACTCCTGGCAAGGAAATTTGAGAGACTGAGCTAGCTGATGGCAGATAGATAGATCACTGAATGATTCTGTGAGCAACTCAATCTGCCTGCTCTGCCTGATTTTGGGTAAAAATTGCTCTTTTTATATAAAAAATTCAATATTTACATACATGGTGTATTGTGAGTTAATTTTGTAACTTTGGTTGCTAGCAAATTTTATGAGTTTGCTTGCAAGCAAATTTTATGTGATAGACTGAGCTAGCCAATGGCAGATAGATAGATCTCTGAATGAATCTGTAATTCTGTGAGCAATTCAATCTGCCTGCCTGCTTTGCCTGATTTTGGGTAAAAGTTGCTCTTTTTTATAAAAAATTCAATATTTATATAAATATTTATAATATTTACATACAAGCCATGCCCAGCCAGTCACACCCACAAATTAGGCCATGTCCACAGAACCGGTTAGTGGTCCCTGGGATCAAAAATTATGAGTTTGATGGTCCCTGAGGTCCAAAAGGTTGGCAACCCCTGTCCCAGAGGAACTGCATGTTCAGAAGAATAAACACCCCCACCACACACACCTCTCAAGTTTCACCCTAGAATCAGCATGTGACACCCTGGGCAGGCTCTCCTTATAAAAATTTGCTGCTGAATCCAATTTCTCTGCAGTCTGTCCCTAAAGGCAAACTTTTTGCTTTTAGGAATAAATATTTCTCCTTTCCTCACAGTTGTCTGGATGTCATTTTTATTTATCCTTGCGCAGCCCTGGCTCGAGTTGTAATTCCAAATTATTTTTCTGACAGAACTCAGCCATTACTTTTATTTTTTCAATGAGCCAAATATAGTAACAAACAAACAAGAAATTAATGCAGGATTACATGATTGTTTCTATAATCCTGGAAGGACTGTTTTGTTTTTAAGGAGAATAAAAAAAAAACATATGCGGCGTCCTCGGATGTCTTTAAGAATAAATCGATTAGTGGAGGGCGGTTCACTCATAGCTAACAACCATAAAAATAAAAGAACGGCCACCGCCACCCCGGCCGCCAATGCCGCGTCTCGAGATGGTCGTTGTTGGGATGCAAGGAAGCCCTCTTGCCCCAACCAAGCAAATGAATGTATTCTCGATTAAGCATTGCTATCGGAGATGCTTTTAGCATCCAGGGTAGTTGCCAGTGCTGTTTTATGACTCCGGACAAACATACAAACGCGTAAAAGTACTACTCTATTAGGGTAATATGAGATACCTCACTCGGACGGTCGACCTCCTCTAAAGAGCTCAGGAACTCTGCGTCCACAGAAAAAAAAATCAACTCGGAACAGGGACAAAAATACGTTTGAAAAGAAAATCACGCGAGACTAGAAAAATCGCGTGATCTCTTCTCTTTTAACTCAGCCTCCGCAGTGCCCGCGAGGCCCTACTTATCTCGTCTCCGCAGTTTCCCACGGCAACCTGGAGAGCCCTGAGTCGCCTGCGCGCGCATCTTTCATGGAGCGCAGGAGGTCGCGATTCTTTGAGGTCACTCCGCTTCTCATCGTCCCCTTTGGCCAATCGTCACAGCCCGGTTTTGAAGGCGGGAAGAGAATCGGAAACTCGACAGATTCCGAGGCGAGCTGACGGCTCCAGACAGGAAAGTGCAGAGCCGACATCCTATATCTTCAAAGTAGGACTTTCGGTTCTGAGAAATCTTCAAAAATAGCAAAATATATTTTGGCCTCTAATGTAGGTTTCTATTAAACGATAGAAATGTAGTAAGAAAGATAAAAGTTTCGTCTTTCTTTCTTAATGGGAACATTTTTTCACTCATTGTCCATATTTTGAACAATTGATCTGAGTTCATTCTATTTTGTTTTTCATCAGGCAAGACGTTTGTAAAATAAAACAAATGTTAAACCACGAACTCGGCGTAGTGCCTATCCAAAATATAAAGTTGGTTATAAATAAATAAATGAAATGAGATGCAGTGATTAAATGGAAAATAGTATTGTGATTGCTGATATTGCTGCATCGTTTTTTTCTATCATCCCTCTGCAATATAGTTCCATCCTGTCCAAAACAAAAAAAACTTCCACAGGTCTTTTTGCTGCACCTCAAAAATTCTGCATAGTTGTTGCAGTTATATGAAAGTAGAGAGGAACTGTCCTGCAAGAGTGTGTACCCTTTCCCAAACGGTAAACTACTTCCTGCCCTTATCACACTTGCTAGGATGGAAAGAAGTGGAGGCAGCTGAGAAGACGTTATCAACTGCAGGGAATATTTTTCAGGATTCAATATTCTACTGGGTTCAAATTAGAAAAAAAAATTGGCTCTTCTCCATTAGACAAATGGCACTGGAGGGGGAAGTCCTGAAAGACTGCTGCACCTCTGATGGTTCCCACAGTCCGGTGGTGGAATTCAGTTTTTTTTTACTACCGGTTCTGTGGGCGTGGCTTATTTGGTGGGTGTGCTTGGTGGTCATGTGACTGGGTGGTCACAGCTTGGTGGTCATGTGACTGGGTGGGCGTGACCAACTCAATGTCACTCACATCAAGGAATGCCTCACCTGGCCCCTCCCCTCCAAACCATTCCTTGTCACCCAGCCTCAACTTATCTATAGTTCTATAAAAATGTTGTTCACCTTTTTTGACTTTATTATCTGCATACTATAGATGTACTTTCATGGACCACTGAAAGGAGGAAATGACTCACATGCTTTACCCAAGAGTGTGATAGGTAACAGGCTTTTAAGGGGCTGCCACAAAGAAAGGGGGACAATGTATTTTCCAAAGAAGCAGAATGCAAACAAGAAGCAATGGATGGAAACTGAACTGAGAGAAGAAGCCTAAAACTAAGGAGAAACTTCCTGACAGTGAGAACAATTAACCAGTGGAACTGAATATCTCCAGAAGTTCTGGGTGCTCAAAAGTTTTTAAGAAAAGACTGGACAGCCATTTCTCAGAAATGGTATAGGGTTCACCCAAAGGTCCCTTCTAAGTATTATTCTGACACCTTTCCCAGGATTTCTACTCAGAGTTTGGCATCCTCAGTTTTCTTGCCTGAGCTGGGGGTTGGACTAGAAGACCTCCAAGGTCCCTTTTCAACTCTTATTAAACACATGTGTATTTTAAGCTCTGGACTATTGACATTGAATGCATGTAAACCCTGAAAAATATGTGGTAGCCCTGGGCAAAAGGCAGAAAAATCACTCTATGTGTAGGGACAGTTAGAACAATTAAATAGAATAATTAAAAATAATAAGAGTTTTATCTTCCTATTTTTTTCTCTTTCCTCTCTCTCTCTCTCTCATACAGACACACATACACACACACACACACACACAGAGCACTTAACAGACAAGCATTTTGGAAGCAGCTCCTTTAAATTTCTCCAAGGCTGGAGTGGATTCCCCCACCCCCTCTGTCAGACTGCACTCCTTCTCACTCCAGCATTTTAACTCACAAGGGGAAAGCGATACTTGCTTGGAGAAGTTTTTAAAGGATCTGCTGCTTCCAGAATGCGTTTCTTTTGCATTGCAAAAATGCTCCAAGGCTCGATTCACCCACACCCCCTCTGTCAGACCGCACTCCTTCTCATTCCACTCATTTTAGCTCACACGAGGAAAGCGATACTTATACCGTCCAAGCCTTTCTTCCTTTCCCCCAGGGAGAAAAAGGACGTGGAGAACAGAAAACTAGGAGAGCGATCACAAGTGAGCGACTGGATCGGGGGCGTGGCCAGCCAGGGTTGCCACCGGTTTGGCGACCCACGCCAAATAACCGCTACCGGTTCGCCTGAGTAGGTGTGAACCGGTTGAATACCACCTCTGCCACAGTCCTATCATCCTACCATGATAGATGACCTCTCCCACCAATGTCTGTCACAGATCATGGGAGAATCTTTCCCACATTAATATATTGGATTTATTAAAAAAAACGATTGTATTCATTCTAGCAATTGTTACTTAATCTTCAGGATCCCACTTCAGGCAGCCATAGCCAGTATCAAAGGTATGTCCTGATACAATTTATGTAATGGAGTGCTAATTTGTTTTCTGATTACAGGCAGCAGGCAAAAACAACGCAAAACCATGTCAAAAACTCAACTGATTTTTTCTTTAAACTTTGGGAATCACCAATATTTTAGGGACATTTAAGTATATATTCAGTTTATGTTGTTGTTTTATTTAAATTTGATGAATGTAATAAGAGAAGCTGCTACCACTAAGATACTTTTTATACTAGATGATCCAGAAAAATATTTTAAAACTAAATTATATAGATTGTTCAATAAACTCACTTGCCAGAATTAAAGGATGAACACACCATATTTATTATTAAATATAACCCCTGAAAATCCAAAGATGCAGATAGTTATTAAATTAGAAAGGTTAATTGATGATACTTTCAGACAACAAACACTAAAAAAATAAAATAAAATGCATAGCAGCAAATTTATTCTTTAGAATAAAATCAAGTTAAAGTTTTTTTTGTAAAAAAACCAAAACATCTATTTTAGCGGTTGCTTAAGATCAAATAAGCCAGTTCCTCCTTTGACGACTTTTCCTACCACCAGGCAAGCAGAAGGAGACAGAAGTTCATCATGGGACCCTAGAAGAATTGAAAGCAGTTATATTTGGGGATATAAAGTTTCTCACTTTTGCGAAAAGTGTATTTTGAAAGGGATTATATTCAAATTTAGTTCAATGGTATTTTTGGATGTACGTATGATTACACAATTTCCTATCAGTCTTATGGAAGGATTAAAATTTTTCTCTTGCTATTCCCACCAAACAGTTCTTAAAATATAACTTGTTGAAAAATATTTTCAGATGTTTAGCTGTCCCTATATATCTTGCTTCCATAATCATCACAAAGCTTTTGACTAGGTAGATTTTTTTCTTTTTTTTTCTTTTGTGAAACCGGATATTTATTTATTAAATTTGATTGCTGCCCATCTCACCACAAGGCATTTCTTAGTGTCATAAGGACAAAAGCAATACAACTATATATATACATACACACATTGACAATAAAATTTAAATTAAGGTGAAAATTATGGTGAAAAGAAGGTGAAGGAGGAATCAGGGTCTACAGCTGGTGAGGTGGGATCTGCTATTGGTCTATTAACCCCCTCTTCAGGTCATTATGGAAAGTCAGGAGGCTGGGAAATCTCACCCGGGGTGGGATAAAATGTTCCAAATAGCAGGAACCCATTTTTAACAAGTATTCAATGCTTGGAACTATTTTTTAATCCTGTATTTCTTTTTAGTCACTTGAAGACAGTCTTTCCTCTACAGTAATACTTTCTTCCCTGTTCTTCTACAAGTATAACCCTATGCAATCAGTTGGGCTAAGACTGGACCAAAATTCCCAACTAGCCTTCATGTCTAAGAGAGGACTAGTTTCTGTTACAACACCTTAGGTACTATATCAAACTGGCTTTCAAATAAATGAATTTATTACTGAGACTTGAGTAATACTTTATCATAATCATGATAAATTCCAGTATAGTGTTCTGTGTATCTTATGTGTTCATTAACACCAATCCTCATGCATCCAACAAAGAGTTGTAAAATATGACATTAAGTTTTGGCAGTAACTTTAATATGAGTGGAATTGTGTATCACTACCTATTCTAAGAGTGACAGGCCATTCTGATAGTGGTATGCAGTGGAACCTACCCTCTGCCATGAGTTCTGGGTCTGAGGAACATGTGACTTAAAAGCATAAAGACTCATTTCCCTTCCCAATACTCCATTTTTCATACCAATGTTTTCAGTAAATATGCTTTCTTCAAGAAAAGTAGTCTTTGGGTGGTGACAGTAATTTGGGTTTGGAACTCTGTCACAGTCATAAAAAAATGACACTGACTAGTAATTCCAACTGCAGTTTTTAGGTGACTTCTGTGCAGCTGTTAGGAGCAATGTCACATGATTGCTATTTGCAACCTCCTATCAGCTTCTCCATTTGACTCTGCTTGTTGGAAGTTAACAATGAAAGTTGCAAATAGTGATCAGATCAATATGAAATGCTATAATGGTGACACAGTTGCTAAAGGCCCAAATCACAAACATGAAATCACAGGGATGCTTGAGACAGACACGACTGTGAGGATCAACTGTAAGTGTCCTAATTCAGTACCATTGTAACTTTGAACAGCACTGAACAAATGATCATTAATCAGGAACTACCTATATGTGAAACTTCCATCACTATTTCTTTTTAAGAGCAATGTGCATACATTGTTCATCTATGCAATTGTGACTGCCTGGAACTGGATGATTTTAATTTCAGACAAATAAAGCAAATATGAGTATGGAGAAACACATTTTCATCAATCAAGAATTCAAAAATTTATCTTACTATATAAGCTACTATTTTCATAATAATTGTGAGGTATTTACCCAACATAGTTGCTTCTTTCAAAAACTTGTAGCTTGTCTCAAAAGTCATTTGTTGCAAGGGGGATGAATTGGACTGCATTCCATACCGATTCAAAGGTTTGTAAACACCTTCAAAGCACATGTAGTCTGACACCAAAGAGAGATGTCGAGGATCAACCACAATTCCTGTCAATAGAAGTATCAAAGCTTCTTAAAAGGGGTTTACAAAGAAATGCACAAGGTACTTCAATAAATCTATCCTCCATATCCAGCGTGAAACTTTATTAAATAATATTGTTAGTTCATACTGCTGTCTCAATGACATAATCTGAAAAGATTTAATTATTAAGACAAGTGAATGAAGTCTGCATTAATAAGCTCTTATGTCAGCTGTATAACTACAACATCCTAAATATCAAGTGGGATAGAGAACATAGACAATTTGAGAAATTTTTAGACCCGATAATGTATTGTCTGTTGATCAATATAAGATACTGTTCTGATAATAGATGGAATTCAATATGCCACTATACTGAACATTAATGAAATAAATATGGATTGTAGCTTCATCATCTGTACTGTAAAAACATTCTCTGAATGAAAAGCTTAATATAGGCCAGTAGTTCCTAATTTATGGTCTGTGAAGTTACTACAACATATTTTTAAATGGGCGTCAAAATGTGGCAATCTTCAAATCTTGATAGTGATATAATATCCAAATAAAAGAAATATTTAATAACTATTAGTCTGGGCAGAATGAATTACTTTCAAGCCTGAAATTATAAACAATGCTTTATATATGCTATTAGATTCAGTCGATATTATATAAAATGGTGTACCGTATGCAGCAAACACATCTTTAATCTCTCGCTCAAGTATTTTCAAAGCAGCTTCAATCCCATAGGTGTTAGCCATTGCATGGATATCATTGCAATAAAGTTTATTCATATCAAAAATCTAAAAGAGACAAAGATAGCAAGTGTGGGAAATCATAGTGAAACAAATTAGATCATCTACCTCAACTATGAATACTAGGGAAAGACAGAATTGAACAATAGCAAACAAAAATTATAGCTGAAGAAGTACAATATGCAACCAGACAACACATGTCTCTAATGAAGCCAGTAAGGTTCTAGAAGACTGCTGAAATTCACACATACATTTTTCTTGTTCTCTTGCTCCTATCAGTACAGCCATATCTCTATTAACAACCTTAATTCAATTATTCAGTGAAAGAAGAAAAAAATGAAGTGAAGATTTCATAACATCCCTCAATTGTATAGTATATCACCAGAAAGCTGTGTGAATTATTTGCTTCAATTCATTCTTTTCTTAATCTTTAATTATATACAGCAATAATACTTGGAAAGTAACTGTAATAATTAGATAGGAAAAAATCCACAGAAAATTTGTTTAATGCATATTGGTCTTTCTTTTGTAAACCAATATTCTCTTTTGTAGGGATTCTATATTCAATTACCAAAATCTTCCATTTGTAAATAGTTCTGAAATTAAATATCTAAATATATAGGCAATTTTGTAGCAGTTATAACTCTATTTAAACCCAAAAGCAAAAAAAAAATTAAAAATATTTGGCATTAATCCATAATTTAATATATTAGTAACAATTTTGATTGATTACATTGAAAATGTTCTTCAGTTCTTTTTTTGTGAAATCAGTAAAAATGCTATCATCAGTATAACAAAACTATGGACTCATGCCAATTATCTTTCAACTTTGCCAAAAAAATTGAAATATGTGAAAAAAACATTACATGATTAATAGCAATAACTTGTGCATGGTGGGTTTCTCTGCTATTTTTCTTCTCTGTGACTCTATGGAAAATACAGAAAGCTTCCTCATTACATACATCAGAATAGTGGAAGAGCTCAGGAAGGTTTATCCCTTCTGTTTGCAAAGTGAGCACCACTTCTCCATTCTTGTTGTTTGTTTCATTTAAGAGACATCGTGTTATTCCCTTTGTCTCCTGGATGACAGCACAATTTGCCAGAGATGTCACAAGTGATGCAAGATCAAAATACTCCTTTGTCAGCGAAAGCTTCAGTGAAACCTACAAGACAATATTTTCTGGTTATGAAAAGCTTTCCATCCATTGGGAGAAAGCTGTTCAAACTCCTAACCATCACAAAACCCTCTTCTTAAACTGATTTGAAAAATCCAAGCATATATATTCTTATATGAACAAATAAATAAACAATTCCTTTAGCTCACATTGGAGTTTTTCCCCCCTTTGGATCAAATTTTTTAAAATAAAGATTTGTTGATATCTGAAGATATTTTACCATTATTCTGCTCCATAGTTAAGCGATAATACTTGTTACATAAATGCTATATTGCACAAAGCAAGTGAATTTGCAAACCAGTAATGTCTGCAGCATCTAGAAAAAGCTATGACATGGATACAAGGGACAAAACTGAAATAGTGAAATCCCTGTACGAGATATAATCAGTTCTAATCCGTTTTAAATACAAAATCTGATGATTACTAAAAGGACCAGTCACTCCTTTTCAGCCTAGGAAGAAGCAAAGAACTTCAGCAAAATGCTGCCAAGAAAACTAGAGGGGGCAGTTCCCAGGAGTAAAAAATGTCTTGAAAGAACAACTTTATAGCATCTGCAGCATGTGACATACAAGTGACATATCACATTAGTTTATATATAATTTACATTTTACATGCATACTTGCATGATGACACATAAATTTTTATTTTTTTTCTGTATACTACATCAGAAATTAAAAACAGAAATAATAGATAACAGGAATTTTCAGGTGGATTGTGTCCAATTAGGGTAGCATGCTGGTGTGCTACACTACAAATGAGAATGCATTGTCCAAAACTATTTCAATCAGATGAGCATCCCAACTTGCACTTCTGACATGGGGAATACCAAATTGCTAAACAGTGTCATATTAGGTTATTTAGCAGATTCTATAGACAGCAAAGTCTGGAAAATCAGCAGACCAAATTTAATGAGTGCCTGATTTTATAGTTGATGTATATGCAATGTAATTAAATAAATATCTACTCGGGGAAAAAAACAGTTGCGTGCACATTCAAAAATAACCCAACACTCTTCTGTTTCAATAACTTTACCTCACACCACAGTTCATTATCAATGTCATATGTGTATTTTTCTACAGCATCATGGCCTTCCAATACAGCATTAATTCTCTGCTGTGCCATTTCATTCCATCCCTTTCTCTTGCTGCGAGCCCTTTGATTAGAGGAAGGAGAATAAAGCTCATCCTGCGTTTCCAGTGCCTCAATATTTTTTTCATCTGTTGCAGCCATTTCCTGATCTGGAATATCGTCGTCATCACCTATTTCATGATCATCCTCACTCTCATAATCAACCTGCGAAAGAACATACTTGAATCACATTCAGTTTTACTAAACAAGAAAAGCAAACAGTATCATTGGTGCTTTCAAAACCATTCAAAACCTGACTCTACCTCCAAAATACAATAAGACTAATACAAAAAAATAAGGCTAATGTCACAAATTTTATCTATATCTATACTGTATATATCTATAAAAGGATTTTCTTAAAACATTATGTAAAGAAAAAATCCAAGTGTTTTGATTTCAGAAGAAATATATTTAAACAAGTATGGGAGAGAAAATTATGCTAGTAATTATGCTAGTAACTAGCTAGAGTAACATTACCAGGGAATATCATTTTATTACTGTACAGGAAATAGGACTGAATTAAAATTACCTATTAGACTGATAGTGAACAAACTTTACATTGCCAATGTGCCATTTATAGATACCACATTGTCTCCAATAAATGAGAACCATTTTTTCCCATGGCTATTAAAGATTGCTTATTGCTAATTTGTTTACCATTTATAGATATACTAAGTTAGACTAAGTTAGACTATTATGCTTTGTCACAACAATATTATTAATATAATTATAGATCATGAAGGATCTGGCCTGTTTTTAAGAGTTAATGCCTTCAAACAATAGCAATAGCACTTAGACTTACATACCGCTTCACAGTGCTTTTTACAGCCTTCTCTAAGTGCTTTACAGAGTTAGCATATTGATCCCAACAATCTGGTCCTCATTTTATGGACCTCTGAAGGATGGAAGGCTGAGTCAGCATTGAACCTGGTGAGATTCAATCTGGCAAATTGCAGGAAGCTGAGAGATGGTATTCAGCAGGTTCTGGCCAGTTCTGGAGAACCAGTAGTGGAAAATTTGAATAGTTCGGAGAACAGCAAATACCACCTCTGACTGGACACTTTACAGTATCGCTCCCCTGCCATGCCCACCAAGCCACACCCACAGAACCGATAGTAAAAAAATTTGAATCCCACCACTGAAGCAGCTGGTAATCAGCAGAAGTAGCCTGCCGTACTGAATTCTGACCACATTTGCAGAAGCTTGCATAGTCTTTTAATCAATAATTTGTACCACTTTATTTGATAGAAATAATAGTTCCAAACATTTCCTATAGCTGCCTACAGAGCTTTCTCTAGTTTGCTTTTGGATTGTTTTTTTGCAAAAAAAAAATAGTTCAGAAATAGTTTAAAATTTCCTCATATACAGCACCATGAAGACCATTTGAAAAGTTTTATCTTTCTCTTCTATTTCCATTTAGTTACTGTTGGTGGAACATTAATTTCTAGAATATGGTGGTATTTAGTTGAATCTTTCTATGTACAGATTGCTATTGTATTCTAATGTAAGAGTATCAAAATCATGTGAAGTGTTAATACCGCTGGATACTGCACTGGTAAGATGACACTTGGAATACTGTGTCCAGTTCTGGTAATATGATACAAAAATGATGTTAAGATTCTAGACAAGTGCAGAGAAGAGTAACAAAAATAATTAGGGGACTGGAAGCTAAAGCATATGCTGAACAGATTCAGGAACTAGGTATGTCTAATCCAATAAAGAGAAAGACTGAGAGTAAAATGCTAGCAGTTTTCCAATATCTGAAGGACTGTCACAGGGAAAAGAGGGGTCAATCTAATCTCCAAAGCACCTGAAGGCAAGACAAGAAGTTGCACATACAAGCTTAACAAAGAGAACTCCAACCTAGTATTTGGAAGAAATTTAGTGTCAGTGAGAACAATTAATCAGTGAAACAGTTTGCCTCCAGAAATTGCTCTGTCGCTGTAGGTTTTAAGAAGAGACTGGACAGACATTTGTCTGGAATTGGTATAGGGATTCCTGCTTGAGCAGGTTGGACTAGAACAATGGCATGCATGCCTGTTTTTTGGACATTTTGGGGGCTGTTTTCATGTCATTTTTGACATGAAAAAACGGCCTGAAAATGGTCAAGATTAACATTCTTTTCAAAATAGAAATAGTTTCTGACTTTTGTTTGAACAGCCTATCTACTCTTTTTCACTTATTCAATTACTTAATTAAATTTATATCCCATACTTTCCCCAGGAGCATATGCACACTTTAAATAACATGACATTTTCCCTTTTCTATAAGAACCCTGAGTGTGAAATATGTTGGGCTCAGAGCACGTTTTCACAGTTTAGTGTAGATTTGAACATGGAACTTACCAATCCTAGTCAAATATCACTACATGTTACTAGTTATCTACTAAAATCAAGTGTTGATTGTTTGATATCGTTTGACTCAAATGCAATATACATTAATTCCAAGTTTCTGTGATGGACAGATTTTCTAATGGCATTTATCAAAAACATCAGCAACAAAACATCTATCATTACCTCATCTTCTTGATTTTCTTTTCTTTTTGTATCTGTAGCATCATCATCACCTTCAGTCATTCCACTATCAGGAAATTTGTCTTCTTCAGTTTCAGCTTCATTGTCATCCTATGTTGGTAGAAATAGGAATCCTTTTATTAGATAATATATTTTCTTTTCTAGCTTATTTAAAAGTAACCCTAGTTAACTGAAATATTAATTATGGAAGTTTCTCTTAAGGCTCCAACTTTCTCAGCAAGCATGACATTTTCCCTCATCCTACACTAGTTATTACAGAAATGTGATAGGCAATAGGATCTCAACTCTTGTTTGATAATTTAATTAGCTGTTTACACAAAATTAATATAGCTATGTGAGTACATGTAATGCATATGATAAGACCCATTTTATAGTAGAGTAAATTCTTCCCCCTTAATTCATCAGATTAATTGAAAGGCCTGGATAGATAAATTCATCCTTTTATTTCCTGAAGGGGGAAAAATTACCCAAGATTTTCCTTTTTATAAAGGAGCATAATTGGTGGAAATTACTGTTTTAATCATTTAACTGAAAAAGCTAGGAAGGATAATTTAGTTATTAGGTAATTTTCTGGTTTTCCGGTTTCCCCAATTTCAAAGGAATCTTTTGCCTGATTTTGCAACACAATTATACATTTCTAAAAAGAGGCTGACTTTAATTTCCCATTTTATAAAATTGAAAAATAAGGAATCAGAAGAAACTCCTGCCTAATAATCTCCAACCAAGAATCTCCAGTGAATACTTTTCATACTCTATATTATATGTACACTCAAATAATATATGATTAATTTAGTAAAGTTAAGTGTATTCATCTGTTTTTGGAAACGTGTCATAGGAAACTATTGTCTTATTATCATGTATTCCCTTTTTCCTAATATTTTTTTTTTATTAATTACAGTCATGTGAAAAAGAAAGTACATCCTTTGAATTCTATGGATTTATGTTATTCATGACATAATAAAAATCACCTGGTACTTAGTTCTTAAAAGTAAGTAAACATAGATGAACAACACATGACATATTAACACCATGCCATCATTTATTTTACAAAAAGAAAACCAAAATGGAGAAGCCAGATGTGAAATAATAAGTACACCTTATGATTCTATAGCTTGTAGAACCACCCTTAGGAGCAATAACTTAAAAGTAATCATTTTCTGTATGACTTTATTAGTCTCTCACATTGTTGGGAGGAATCTTTGCCCACTCTTTACAATGTTGCTTCAGTTCATAGACATTTGTAGGCATTCATTTATGTGTACTCTGGATTTCAATCGGGTTGAGGTTTGGACTTTGATTAGGCTATAGCAATACCTTCATTCTTTTCTTTTTCCGCCAATCTAATTTTCTGGTGTGATTGGGATCATTGCCTGACCCAATGTTGATCAAGCATTAGCTGTCAGACAGATGGCCCACCATCTCTCGGCTTGCCCGCAGCCACAGCAGAGTAGAAGGCCGTGCAGCGTGTTGGGGATTGTCTGCCTCCCCACCCCCCCGGGTGCCTTTGCCTGCTGCTACCACACATCGGAATTGCAGCCTTCATTAAATCAGGTATCAATCCATCCCACCATCTCTCGGCTTGCCCACTTTGCTCATGTTTCCCTGAAAATAAATCCTAATATGTTTTTTGGCCCCCTCCAAAAATATAAGACTGGATCTTATTTTTGGGGAATCATAGTAGAGACAAACTTCTAAAACTTCAGCTTTTATAGAGAGGACCACACTTACTGATGATCAATTGATCAAGGGAACCTGATTAGCAGCATCTGGCTACTTAGCCTCATTCTACAGACTGAAGCAGTAAGGATTTATTTTACTTTTTCATGGTTTCTCCATTTTGGCTTTCTTTTTGTAAAATAAATAATTACATGGCGTAATATGTTATGCATTATTGTTCATCTGAGATTATATTTATCTACTTTTGAGAATTGCCAAGAATAGATGGTTTTTATATGTCCTGATTTGTAAAATCATAGAAAATCATAGAATTTGGCTTGCCTGTGTTGCCCATGTTTCTCCGAAAATAAACCCTAATCTGTCTTTTGGGGATCCAAAAAAAATATAAGATCAGGCCTTACTTTCAGGGAAACACAGTAGCAAATGTCATATACATTCCTATTGATGTTTTAGCAATGTTTTAGACTTTGAGGCATTTTTATTGTTCTTTCTAAATAATGTTTATATAGAAAAGACACATTTTCTATATTATTATAAAATGGTGTGAAAAACTTCCTTCTCTTTCTGTATTTGAGAAAGAATGTTGTCATTGAAAGTCCCATCTAGAAAACCAGAAATATATCAGTTTATATGTCTGATTCATGTGTAAATATAGTATGTAATGTAATTGGGTAGCATGACATGAAACATGTTCCAAAAAAAGGCAACTGAAAAATGAGCTTGATCTTTTAAAAAAGAGTAAATACACACACACACAAACACAAACACAATTTGAAGAGAAACCAGCTAAACTACTCTTGAAGAATGTACGTATATAAATACTGTTATATATTTACCATAGTCCTATAGACTACATAGAATACAACCAACAGATATTTTAAATATATACATATGCATTTATATCAATGTAATTTTTTTCATTTAGCTTACTAAAGTTTTTAAATGCTACTTCAGCTAAGGGATCTACATCTTTACCTGATCTTCATGTGAAGCACTAATTTCTTCCTCAGCTTCTAAATCTTTCTGAATTGCTTTTCGAGTACTGACAGTGTTATAAGATGCCAACTTTAAACTCTTCCTTTTAATTGTTTCCAGCAACATTTTGAAGAATCTGAGGGAGATGGATAAAAGAAATAGAATACAGCTTCTGGATTTCAGACTATAGAATGTTACAACATATCTTCCTAGAGTCTTCATTTCAGATGATAAATATAAAGGGAATTTCAAATCATTTTGTAACATTATTCATTATTTATAACTTTATTCATTTTTTAAACAAAATTAGATATTTTTCTACTGATTCTGAAGTCTAATTTTTTTCTGTATTCCATGAGAGAAGTATTTTAGTAACATTGAAAAAAATTATTCCAGTAATAATATCATTTTAAAAAGTTAGTGTTATAAGAACAAAACTGTACCTAAAGTGTAAATCAGTAGCTAGCCCCCAATCTTAAATAAATGAGTGAGGTGCGGGGAGAGTGTGGCATAACTATTCATTTTCTCAGGGAATGACAGCATTCATTCTCTCAGAGTAAAGCAAAGACAGAAACTAAACAGATCATAAGGTTCCCACCTAATCCTACAAACATACTGATGAATTTCAAATTCTCTTTCAGCAACACAATGAAGGTAACCATTTTGCAAGGGCAATATGAAGGCCTCTTTTAGTTTTCTGTGGCACCCAAGTATGGCCATGTGAATAAGGTGAAGAAGGGAAAATTGTCAGTGATACGAAGTAAAAAAGTCAGAGTAGAAATATTCTTCCTCTGGTCTGGACTTTTGTTTTCTTTGTTCTCCTGCATCTGAACGGATTTTGGAAAGCCGGTGCATTGCACTTCCATACAAATTTTACTATACAGGCAGTCCTGAATGCATCAAGTAAAAAGAATGGCAAAATCTTGCTATTATTATTAAAATTATTTATGGCAGAGTTCCCCAAAATTTGTGGTGCTGTGTTTCTGCAAACAAATACATTAATTTGCATGGAATCTCCTTCCCCAAAATGAATAATGGTGTTGATGATGAAACCACTGAGAGAGCATGCTAGGAAAGCAGTGTTACCTAAGATAATGAGCTCAGTGCCATATTTTCTTTCTGGCTCCAAGGAGCCAGGATTGTACCTTTCACTCTCATCAGCCATGCATCATATGCAACTCCTTTCCTGGTACCCTAGCAGTGACAGCTCAGCAAAGTCCTTTCTTCAATACTTCTGGGCTCCCAGGAATTTTTGAGGATCCTCATGACCCCCACAATTTCCTCCTCAATGGCTGGTATCTTCCAGTGTAACAATTGGAAACTTGTCAGGAGAAGATACTGACCTTTTCTCCATAAAATGTAAGATGTCCCTTGGTTTCACACATTTTTCTTCTTGATAACATTCATAAGGCAGAAAACTAAATCTGATGGTGTAGATGCGATGCTTGCTTAATGTCCCTTTCAAACACAAAGTTTCTTCAATATCCACTTTGTGTAACACCTGAAACAATTAAAAAAAAATGGATGTTACAATTTGTAACATCATGCTTTCTCACTCTAAATCATCTGTCCATGTCACAAATTTAAAACTGGAGGAGGAATATGGACCATTATTTTTTTTTTGAAAAAAATAAATGTATCCTCCACAGAAAATTTACAATTTCAAGATGATAAAATGAAAAAGGCACTAAGACTTTTGTACTCTCCAGCCATCTTCATATCTATAATAATATAATAAGATTCAATTGGGTAGTAAACTTCAAATTCAAGTGCTTTACAGCATAGCAAAAATGGGGTTTATAAGTTTTCACTTCCCAATTAATTCCTTATTAGTTGAAATGTAATCTTACATGGCTTAAAACAAATTTTAAGTAATAAACATAAATTATTCTAATTAGCATTTCCATTTAATACCCAATAACTATATTTCTTTGTACTGAGTCACTATAAGCTTCAATGCTGGAAGTTTATTACAGAATTAGGCAAAACAAAGCTAGAATGTTATTATAAAAATGTGCACATCATGTAATAAGGAAATGAAAAGCAGTTAAACCCATTTGTTCTAGAAAGTAAAAGAAAGGCTGCGTGGCATATCTTAAGGAAACCGCAACCATTCTGCAGAAAGTAACATGAAAGAATCCTATTTACTTTTTTAAAAAACCCTCAGAGCTAATATGATTCTTCTACTCATACAGGACTTACCTCACCTAAGCACACTCTGCTAAGCTTCTTCTTGAGCCTTTTCACCCTTTTGTGAGCTTTCTTGATATTAAGGACAGGAATGCTCATCATGGGAGTTTTGATATTAGCGCTAGCTACCATCAGAATCTCCCGCAACCTTTAACAAAGATGTATTGCACATTTAGTCACAAAGACAGTTAATGCTCAGCAAGATAATTGACTAGGTTCTTACCTGGTCACCTTTATTCTCCTTATAACTAACTAAGAAACATTCAAAGTCTGACTTTGTCTGCTGCCTTCAATATCATTAAACAGGACTAAAAACACTCTCCCTAGAAGTCAGAAACTCATTTATCTAAGGAAGAGAACTACCAAAATCTGAAATAACCAAATAATAATAGCAGCAGAAAGTAAGGCGGTATTCTACTTTTCTACTAAATAAATCAAAGCAACATGCAGTAATAATAAATCTGAATCAAAAAACCTTTTTAATGGAACTCCTATACAATGTCCTATGCCAAGAATCAACTGTAATCAAGCCAATTTAAGTGATTTAATTTAATCGGATATTGGACACTATAAAGTTTAATAAATTGTTATTGTTGTTGTTGTTATTGAAAGCTTGAGACAAGATATACTTCTCTCAATTATCTCAGAATTGAACAAGATATGCAATTTTGGGTACTGTTGGGTAGCAATTACTCACCATTAGGCCTACTGGCTGGGATTCGTAAAAGCTATAATTTATCAATAACTAGAGAACTATATTTTGCACATTCCAACATTGGTCTATCATTAAACAGCAAAGGAGTATTTAGGATAAACAGACTTGGGTTTCATGTCTTCTACTTTTCTCCCCATGTTACACTAATTGGTAATAAAGCATGGGAAGAAAATGGGATGTATGCATTTTGGAACAGTAAAACCATTAAAGAAAGGTGAAATGCTATCTTACCTTGGGATACCAAGGGTAACATTCATTTCACCTCTTCCAGCAAAGTGAAAGGTATTCAGGGTCATCTGGGTGGAGGGTTCCCCAATACTCTGAGCCGCAAGAAGTCCCACAGCTTCTCCAGGATCACAGAGTGATTGTTGCCATTTTAAATAGAGCAGCTCCTGTAATCTAAAGACATCAAGAAAGAATTTGGTAGTTTAATTTATTTAGTTTCTGCATTCCTGTAAAAATAATATACAGAATGCATTTTACTGTAAGTGAAATAAAGTTGCAATAATACACAATAGAAGCATCATAATGAAAAAACAGGCTAAAGAATATTTCCAGAAAAAAATTATACAAAACTCACTAGATTAAGTATCATCATCTGTCTGTGTGGAATAAATCCATAACCTGCTGCTGCAATTTTACTTTCTAATACAGAGTCCAAATCACATCCATCACAAAGGATAAGACTTAACACGTTGTTTCCTCATTTATACATCAGATCAGGCTTCATTTAATTATTTTTTCTCATACTTTAATCTAACCCTGAGCTAAGAGCAAGCCCCACTAAAATTGGCATGGCTTACATCCAAAAAGCTTTGCATTTGTTTGTTTTATTTAAAAAATGGATAAACACACACTTCATCTTTATGTTTTTCTCTCTCAAGATTTAATGCAGCAGCATCTCTTTTTAATTTCCAACTTAGAAAAGTGATTAAAAACAATAACAGCCTGTTCATTACAACAGTTATTCCTTGAAAAGGCAATTGTATGAAAAGAAACAAGAAAAGATGAAATTCATTACTTAATTTTTGATTGATAAAATTTCAACAAAAAAAGCGCTCACTTGTTTTCTAAGAAAACCTATACTCTTAATCTTTTAGATTTGAGCAATCTGTTTAAAGACTAAAATATATTCTTAGCGAATGAAGAAGCTGCTATAATAATAAATGGATTGATACAAACTGAAAACCTCAATTCAATGAGATTTTGTGCTATTATTCTATGATAGAAATCCAATGTTTCTTAGAAGAGAGTTAAAACATAGGTGTGACATGCTAGATTCTGAACAAGAAGTACTGGGATTAATAGAGCAACATAAATGAAATTACTACCTCTGTAAAGAAAGTTCAGATTTGCTATAATTAAGCCTATTCCGAGCATCCCACTCTCCAAGGAAAGTCTTAACTTCATTTTCAAATGTTTCAGACACTGATGCAAAATAAATATCTGGCCGCCAGATTGAAAGGCTAGGATCAGGACACCTTGCTGCCCTCTTCTGATACTTTCTGCGGGTTTTTTCTGTCAGTTCATACCACATATTTAGTAGCTGTAATGAATACCAGAATTAAAGAAGTGAGATAGATGAGATAGATGAATTATTTATTTGAATATTACAATATAGTTGAATGAGTAATGAAAGATATATTTATCAATTGTGGAATAACCTTAAGAGCTGCAGCATCTCGGCCATATGCAGATATTCCTCCTGTAGAGATCTCAGCTTTTACATCAGCCAACATTTCTTGGGAAAACAGCAAAAAGCCTCCTTTCCTTCTCAAAGAGTGTTGATGCTTTGCTTGCCATCTATTGACTAATTTAAACTGCTTAGATGCTTGCTGAGGATTCATTTTTGGCATAACTTCATCTAAATGCTTAGATTTCTGTATCACCTATAACGAATGCACAAAATCAATTTTTTTGAAGGTTGAGTATTCCCCAATGTATAAGCACTCTTCCCACCAGTTAAGTTAGAAAGCAATGGCATTACTCTATAAAAGAATTCCCTCAACCCACACTGATGATACAAATGTACTTACTAAAAACCTATACACCCTATAGTTTAACCAGACCATCATATCCAATCGTTCACTACACAATGGAGCTAATTATTCTTAGTGACCAGAAAATGATGTGACCATAAAATGGTATCATAGTTATGACCTCTATGTTGAGATCACAATCCAATTATTGTGAAGTAAAGAGTAGATTTTATGAACTTGAGATATGGACATGAAATTCCAAGTCAACTCCAACTCCAGATTTCAGAAATTCCAAAGCACCAAAAGGTACACAGAATTAACACAACCCTAGCAATGAAGTCAGCAGGGTGTGCAGTATTCCAGCAGCATCTCCTGGTTATCTATGAAGCTGAACTTCAAAACAGGGCCTCAGTTCCAGCCACCTCCAGAGTAGGGTGTCAGGTCACAGTCAAGTTCCCCAGAGAATCATTGCCATCTCACTCCTTAGTCTTAAAGTTAAGATTGGGGAAGCATTTAAAACCCAGTTAGACATCTTTTGGATCTTCTGACCTTATCCAACCAGATCTCAATAATGCAATTTACAACAAGTTCAGCTTACAGCCAACAACTTGAACGTAAGATTGCAGGGTGAAGCTAATGAGACAAAAGGGAGAATTGATTTATAAGTACTATTGTGACAGGATTATGCCGGAAATGAAGTCTCTGGAAAAAGTAATATATCTTTCCTTTCTTTCCTATCCCATAAAGAAAAATTCTGATTCTTTTATGAGAAGGCCTAAAATAGTCTTATATTTCTTACTTTCATAACAGCCTAACATAATAGACTTGTCAGGATTCCAGCAGTTACTCCAATTAAATCATGAGCCACAAGCCACACTCCCAAAAATTTAAAGGATTTATTAGAAGTTAACATGCTGGCATTAGCCTGGGCATAGCCGACTTTGAGATACGTAATTCACTGTCACCCTTGATCCTGTTTTCCCCACCCCACCCCTCTGGGTGTATCATCCAACGAAACATATCCACAGCCAAGAATCATCAATCATGCTCTCCAATTAGATTTTTGCACAGCAGAAGCTTCAGTCATCTAATTAGTCTCTGAAGAAAATATGAATGGAATGTACTTTCGATTCCACACTGCTGCCTGCTCTTTGAAACTCCCCCCCTTCTTTCTGTTGACAACTATAAAATGTGTATACAAAATGTTTTATGAGTTGACAACACTTTCGTGCTACATCCAAACTTACCTTGTGATTATCTGCAATGAAAGGAAATTGCTTGGGTTGCAAGTACTGTGTCTTAGGAATATCCAGTCCATCTTCTCCATATAGAAACTGAACCACACTGCCATCACTATCTCGCACAGACATGTCATAATGAACAATCAGCCCTTCTAAATGTTTTATGATACACCTATTTGAGAACAGTTACACAGGAAGAAAGAGCCATTTAGGATTATACAACTACACACAATCCTATCTCTTTTGTTTCTTTTTTATCCTAAAACTGCTTAAATTAAACAGAAAACTACATAACAATCTGTTAAAGACATTTTTACCTTTGAAGGTATCCTGATCGGCTAGTTTTAACTGCAGTATCCACCAGACCTTCCCTACCAGCCATACAATGGAAGAAGAATTCCTAGAAAACATAGATTCTCTGCGAGTAAAATACACTTTCCCCTTATGAGCAGATAATAGCATGCTAGCCTTTTAAAAAGCCAATGAAACAGGAACTAAAATTATGACTTATTATTGCACATTTTTAATAATCATATTGTATGACAGAAACAAATCTCAGAGAAAAGGAATCATTGTGTGTTAACTTACTGAAGGTTTGATGCCAGTAAGAAATCTGCTAGCTACAAATCCTCCTGATTTGGGGGAAAATTCGTAAGGCTGGAAACATGGCAATGATTTTCCAGATGCCATCAAAGGAGGCCTTCGACCTTCTAATTCAATTTGGCCCAGCAAGCAAGAAATCTTCAAGGCAAGAAAATAAATAACAAAAAAATATTAATGTAAAAACACGACAGCTACAATTAGATAAACCTATTCTAGTCACAATAAATGATTCATTTTCTAATATAACAGCATCAGACAATTAGAAATGGACTCACAAATACTGTTTTAATGGTTTTATATCACTGATAAATAAATACATACCTGCATAGTATTCACAGTAGAGCCTTTGGCTCCTGATTGTACCATCAACTGCAAATTATTATCTGGGAATGTTCGGTAAAGCCCAAGAGGCATGCACACCTAGTTTTTAGCAAAAGTAAAAGTTAGTCTAAGCCATGGTAAATCTACCCAGAAATCATGGGAGAGCAGAGAGAGAATTTCTAATTAGGTTTCACAGAAACAATCACAGAACAATAATTATCCATGTACCTGAACTACAGCCAGAATTATTTCAATTTTTTACAATATAATTGTAATTTTATTGAAAGTTTTAAAAAATAGTAAAGATTAATACAAATTAAAAAAGGTAAGTGGAAAAAAAGAAAAAGAAAGAGAACGCTAAATTATAAAAAAGAGAAAATATAAGAAAAAACAGAAAATAAAAAACGATATAAAGAAGTGACTTTCAATCTTCTTTACGTAAGTTGTAAGTACAATTGTAGATTTACCCTTTTCTCTAAAATTACATAATAACTCTCTTCTTTCTATAATCATCAAACCTGTTCATTTTTTTTGTTTTACTCAAAAGTCTATAAGGGATTTCCAGTCAAGGATAAATGTAAATTCTGTGTTTCTTGATCAAATAGATCAACTTGGCCGTCTCATCAAGTTATATCATTTTCACCAAATATTTATCCAGTGTAAGTATTGCCAAATCTTTCCATCTTTGTCCATAAAATGTAGCAGTGATTATTTTATATAAAAACGAAGTTATATGACTTTCCCCCCTAACTGTTTATCCATCAGTCCACATAGAAAAACATTCTGGTTTCAATTACATATTAATCTTTAAAATCCTCTAAATCAGTGTATGCAGTTGAGTTCTTTCGCACATTCATAGAGATGTTACTGTTTGAGTCCCCTACAGCATACTGTATATACCATAGTTCACAGAAATGTACATATTTTCCACAAAGAAATAAGCAGATACACTTTGTATTAAAAACATTTCCAAAATCTAAATTCATGTTAAAAGTGAAGTATGTATGAAGTTTCTCCAAACCTTGTTGATTTTATTGTTGCTACAATTGACTTCTTCTTTGAACTTTAAATCAATCATGTTAAAATCTCTCTGATCTTTCTGAAGATGGGCATCCTGCCATTTACTTCGAAGTTCTTCACAGGATGAGGTTTGCGATAGGTTAAATGCAGCTCTAATGGCCTGAAAAATTCAAATTTTGTTTAGAGAATATTAACACTACTTTCTTGATGAAGATAGATCATTCACTCATCGTACTCCAAAACATGAGCTTACCTTTATACCACAGTTGGTACTTTCCTTAATGATGTTGCACCTCTTCTGGTCTGCCTTATATTTGACCAAAATATCCTCAACTCCTAGAATAGAAAGATAAAGAATCCTTTCATTTGAGGTTTTAGAAAAGTAATATATTTTGTTTTTATTATTGTTAATATTGTAAGCCACCATGATACAATCTGCATTACACCAGGAGGGATATAAATATTTGCAGTAATTGATATTATGACAATAAACAAATTCATTCAGAGCCAATCTGGAGAGAGCAGCACAAAAAGTAATAAATAAAAACAGATACTAGAACATATTCTCAGAATTCTTTTTATTTATTACTATATATTTAAAATATTTTATTGCACAAGGTTTGGCAAATTATTTAAACAGAAATCATACATTTTTCTGTTTTGTTGTTTCTCATTATTGTATTATTTTCCAATTTCAAAATACGTTTTCTTTTGCTGTATTACATAGGAAGCTTTCTTTATATGGAAAATATTATAATTATCTCTATGGAAAATATTTTTCGTCCTTGCAAAATATTGACATCATTGCTGGAAGTAGCTGTTAGAGCTTCAAGCCAAGCAAGGTTATGCCACTGCTTGTAGTTCCTCAATGGAAAACTGGCATCAGTCACATCTATCAGAGTTGTTTCCTCAGTTGTTGTATAACATGTATAACTTAGAATTTCCTATTTTCAAGAAAGGATCCTGTAATGTTTGGCATTAGGATGCAGCTATCTGTTGGCTCTGTATTTGTTACAAATGTTTGGAGTCACACATACATACCTTAGACACACAAATAAACAAATGGATAAATACATATAGAATGTCTGTGGTGATGTCAGAGATCTGTTGGTCTGGGATATGAATGTGTATGTGCAGGAGGTAATGTCATTACCAAGACAACAGTCACAAAAGTGGGGCTTAAGCCCATTCCAATAACTAATTTGAGAAAATGCCTTAGACAGGCTCCTCTGTCATTCACAGAGTTAAAGTGAAGGAGTAGGAAGCATATTCAAACTTGCGATGCAAGTATCATGTCACAGAACCACAGTGCTTAGTGACTGCAATCCTATTGCCGTTGTTAAAGTGACTGTCATGGGTTTGTTAAGTGAGGACCACCTCACAATCTCCTGCTGGCTTCCAACAACCATAGTCAGAGGATAAACAAGCAGAAAGTTGCAAGTTTCAGATGGTGACAAACAGGCCAACAGGCAGGCAAGTATCTTTTACCAGATATAGAAGGATGTGTGGATAGCAGGGGTGATGCAAGAGAATATGGGTGGTTCCCAGGCTTGAGCAGGTGTGCAAGAATGGAGCAGCGACTGGCAGGGTGTAGGGTGATGGGGCTGAAACTAGCTGTCAGTTATGGGAAGGTGCAAAGATAGCCAATATGGCGTAACACAAGGGGGCTGGGAGTGACTGTTACTGGTTGGGTAGACTTACCTAGCAATTTGTTTATTTCTACTTGTTTCCCTATTGACTTTACTTTTGAGAAATTGGCAGGAATGATCACAAATGATAATCACATGACACGAGATGCTGTAACCGTCCTAAGCACAACAGTTGCTAAGCACCTAGATCACAATAATCTGTGTGCAGAGAACTGATAGTACAGCTTATTCAGCACAATTCTGAATTGTCACTAAATAGGAAATTGTTAATTAAGTGGAATTGGAATTGGTTGCTTAGTCTGATCTATCTTGTAAGTCCTATAGTTACAACAGTAATTGGGACTGGGATTGCTCTCATTAAACAATGTGGCCATAACATGTAACATGACGTGACTACATGGCTCAGTGATGGCAATCCAAGCAATCTGGTTGTCATCATAATGCCAAAACACTTGAATCATAAAGTGGGAAGCAGAGGGAGTCAGGGTAAGGAGTGTGGGATGCCCTGGGGTGGGTGGGTGAAGGAGATCATGGGAGACATGCTGCATGCGTCCAAGCTTAGGAAAGGTAGGAAAAGAAGGTATGGGATGTGTGCATGTGTGCGAGAGAAGGGAAGATGGGAAAAAAGAGCACATGGTGCATGTGCAGAGAGCTGGGGAAGGAAGGGACTGGAATTAGTAGTTTCAAGAACAGGGAAGTTGAGGAAGAAGGACACAAGTGCAAGTGAGAGAAGTGGGAAGGAGGGCATGGTGAATACGAGCAAAGAAAGACTGGGGAGATTTACCAGAGCAACTTGGGTCCTTCTCTGCCACCTTCTCCATTGACTCTGTGGGAATCTAGCAAAGAAGGTTCTGCCTCATTTTTTCCCCTAGTACTTCTTACTCTTTTTCTCCTTTGCATAGTTGCTCACCCAGTTTCAGGGATAAAAAGGATTAGTTTTACTCACCCATTGTAAAACCCCTGTAGAACTGTAGGTAAGCAGTGAAGATTCGAGCCAGAGCGGTTAGCAGCTTTCCACTAGTCTCCCCTCCATAGACCTCATGGCAACAGTGGACTAAACCATAAGCAGAGCTCCCATACTGAGCTTTATCCAAGACCCCACAGAGCAATTCTCCATTTCTAATAAGAACCTGTCAGATGTAAAAGAAATTAACATTAAATCTTGCCTATATCAAGACAACGGGTGTCAAACTCAAGACCTGCAGTCTGGATCTGGCCCATGGCTGAAAATATCAAGGGACCGGCCCATGGTGCTTCTGGTGGCTAAATCGGGATGCATGCATCCCCCCAATGCCTTCTCTATGGTCTCCTGCAGCACTCTGCTGACTGATAACATCTCAAAAAACTGCCCTAAAACAGCCTGGAAAAAGGCCTGGAAAATAGCCCCCCAACGGCCTGAAAATGGCCAAAAACAGCCCTGTGGCAATCAAAGACCAGTCATTGCAGGGTCCAAAGATGTCTGACTGCCTGGGCGGTGTTTATTACATTTATAGGGTTTTTACAAGAAGACAAAGGCAACATAGATACAGTATCTGGATTGGAGAATAGATGCCACATGGGTGAAAGCTCCCATCCACATTGGTACAACCTCCCAACCAATCCTTAAGACTAGTGGTGATGTTAATAAAATGAGATCACCTATATGTCTAGAAAGTTAGGGACTTTCCACGTTTACCAAAATATAGGGAATGTGATCGTGCAATAACAAAAGAGGCCCCCTTAGCCAAATGTGCAGTCTGCTGCTAGCATCTAGCACCATCCAGAGAATCTCAGTTGCTACCACATGGCCCTAAGATGGCCTGAAAACAGCCTAAAAAAATCCTGAAAAATGCCAGAAAATGGCCACCAGAGTGTTGTAGGAGGCCATGGAGGGTGAAAACGAGGTGTGGGGGTAGGTTTTGGCTGGCAGGGTGCTGCAGGGTGTGCAGGAGGCATCTGTCCTGCCTCCCCGCCAGCCTGTGGAGAACTACAATGTTGATCCGGCCCTCAAAGAAATCCAGTTTGACATCTCTGATCTAAACTGAATTCATACAAATTTGCATACCTATTTCTATTTTGCATAAATAAATAAATAAACAAACAAATGCTCCAGTTAAAAAAAAATCTGAAGAATTAAACTAATGTCTGCAAAATAAAAATTAGTGAAACAATTACATTTTAATCATGGAACAGATTTTTCACCCAGCTGGCTGGTAAATTAACATTAAAAGGATGGTGCCTCCTCCAAATTCTGCTAAAGTTCCATGTTATCCAAAGCTCCAGGATAGATTTCTATAGCGATGAAGTCCATTTGACTAGGGCCAATAGCTTACATCTTTTCCATATTTGATTCCTACCTGAGATTCACACATAGAGTCAAGATCCGATCCATAAATTCTACAGGCAGATGCCGTTGTCCAGGCTTTTCCGCTAATCTTAGCTTTTCCAGATAGATTTAGTGGAATGTGATCTTCTGGAATTACATTTAATAACAAAGTAGAAACAACCTAAAAAACAACACAGGACAGAAATATAGCTTAAACATAGAAGACATACTTCTATATTTATATGCATATTTTCATCTGTGAAGAAACAGCAGAGCAAAACACTAATCAGAATACTTAAATATTTAATCATACTAAGGGCAACAGTGCTGCTTCAACATGAAAAGTCATTACAAAATATCTAATATGAGAATGGAAACTACAAAACAGAAAATGTGAAATCTACCCAAAAGGCCACAATTGGAAGAAAATGAAGGGAAGGGGAAAAAATGAAACAGACATGATGGAAAATAGAAGAAGGAAAAGCAGGAGGGTAATGATATCAGTAAATAACGAAAGAACAGATAATATGAGAGTTAGGAACCTGATTCAAGATGACAAATGGTAGATTTAATTTTAAAAAGAGAAGCAAACATGAAAAGTAACCAATGAAATAAAAACATACAAAGAAACAAAATTAGTTTTAGTTATTAAGTTTCCAAGCACAATCAAGAAAATATTTTTAAAAATCTTAAATAAATGGGATAATGGAGGAGAGTAATATTATGGCTGTTTTTAGTGACAACTGAAGCAGATTTCACTTAGGGAGGAAAAATGATGGAAACTCTCCAGACTACTATCTGTGTGTGTGTGCGTGTGTGTATTTGTGTATATATATGTATGTATATATGTGTATGTATGTATATTCATGAATATTAAAATACACCAGAAAATCTAGGAAATTTGGGTAATCTTTTAAGTTGCCTAATTCTGTTTTTCAATTAATCAATATTGCTGTTACATTTTTTCATAAAATTAAGTCAGAATAATGTAAGAAATATACCCAGAGTAAAGAACATAATCTTTTGTACTTGGAAATAAAGAGTTCACTAAATACTAAGCTTTGTTAATTGGGTAGCAGCATTCCATTTGTATTTTTTAAAAATCAAAGTATTTTTAACTTACCTGCTTCCCTGTCCATAAGCATCTTGGCTTTATAATAGCTGGAGATAGCAGTTTTACTTTTCCTTTTTTGTCCATCAGTCCTTGATACACCAGTTCAACATACTGCTCTCGAATGAAGAAACAGCCTCGTGTGGTCATACTAGTACCAGACACCATATGGTCTTGAATCAATCCTGCCAAGGGTTTCCCATCCTGAGGAGTCAAGTAAATATATTAGTAGATTCAGTAGTAGGAGTAAAACAAGTTCTTGGAGGAGTGGGAGAATATTAGCAATTTAGCATTAATATTACATTTTTGGCTCCTAAAAACCAAGAATATATTGTCTGTGAATGGTGATTCAATATGTTGATTCATTGTTGTATGCTAATAACACTTGAGCATGAACAATCTATGGAACTTATTCCTTTTCTTTCTTGGGATAAGCTATGTACTGAGTATTATGGCTAACTTCAGATAACTCAAAGGATTTATCTAAGTTTTTTTCTAGCACAAAGAAAGTTGCTACCTTTTTGCAGGGTAGCTGCTACTCCTCACCAAACGCCAGCTGCATTCCCGAATTGTCTGATTGTCAATACTTACTGAAGGCTACCCAAGGAAGAACTCTGACTTTTTGGCACTCAAAACAAATACTCATGATAAAAGGAGTGAAGATAGAAGTTGCTGCTGCAATTTGTTTGGTTATGGTGTTTTTTTTGTTTGTTTTGGGTATAAGTGTGTCCTTCTGTTTAGCAGGGGTTGCCAACCTTTGGGACTCAGGGACCACTAAACTCATAATTTTAAATCCCGGGGACCGCTGAATTTTGACTGACGGTGGCTTGCTAACATTGATGGGAGAGAGAGAGAGATCTGATCTAACCTTTCTCTCTCCCCCTCCCCCGTCCCCTCCCTCTCTCTCTCTCACACACACAAACACACAGAGGCAGGGGTGGGATTCAAATTTCTTGACAATTGGTTTTGTGGACGTGGCCTAATTTGTGGGTGTGGCCTGGTGGTCATGGGACTGGCTGGGCATGGCTTGTATGTAAATATTATAAATATTTATGTAAATATTGATTGTTTTATCAAAAAAGAGCAACTTTTACCCAAAATCAGGCAAAGCAGGCAGGCAGATTGAATAGATCACAGAATCACAAATTCATTCAGAGGTCTATCTTTCTGCCATCGGCTAGCTGAAATTTGCTTGCAAACTCATAAAATTTGCTAGCAAACAAACCCACAAAATTAACTCACAATACACTATGTATGTAAATATTGATTTTTTTTATAAAAAAAGAGCAACTTTTACTCAAAATCAGGCAAAGTAGGCAGGCAGATTGAATTGCTCACAGAATTACAGATTCACTTAGAAATCTATCTGCAATCGACTACCTGCACTGAATAATAGAAGCTTCAGTCCTAAGGAAGGTTCGGCTGTGCAGAGCCGAAGATCTAAAGATTAGCTAGAAAGCAAGAAAGGCAACGATTTCCTGCTTTTTAGCTAATCTAAATCTCCTGGCACAGCAGAATAGCTGATGGTCAGGGGGAAGGGGAGGAAAAATAACAACTTAGTAGGCAAGTTTCCCAGGTGAGGAGTGAGTGGGCGGGGAGGGTTCCCGCAGGCCATGTGGGTGGCGCAGCCTTGTGTTCCTGCGCAGCCTGGATTAATTGCTTTGGGGGGTGCTCTGGGAGTGACATTTCTCTGTGGATCACCAAAATTTTCTCGCGGACCACCAGTGGGTCGCGGCCCAGCAGTTGGTGTCCACTGTTCTATAGTGTGCACAGAATAATTACTGCAATGAGTCTTGATTATTGGATTTTGGATCCTGGCATTGATTCTATAGTAGGAATAATAACAATAAAAACAACAATAATACTGATGGATCATTATTTAGATTAGAACATAACACACCAGATATCACAGTCATTGAAAACCGAAGCATACAATTTATTGATATCACTGTACCAGAAGTCGCTAGAGTTGAAGAAAAAGAATCAGAAAAAATCACAAAATATTGCAACTTGGTCATCGAATTACGCTGTCAGTGCCAGTTAGTAATATTTGTGATACATTTTTAAATGTTCAGTTGACTGAGTTTCATGTTTAATGAATAAAAGTATATAAAAGTTATAATAATAATAATAACAACAATAATAATTGCTAGAGGCAACAAATTATTTCTTTGCCAATAACTAGTGCATCTTGTCACATTGACAAGCTGTCAAAACAAACATTAATTCAATTCAAAATCACTAAGTTGCTGAAAAACAAATACAGAAAATGGCATACATCAACAATGACAATTTATACCATATTTAACAATTTACCTTAGGAACCAGATACTGTTCATCTGTACAGGCCAATACATAGGCTTCAGCTCGGCCCAGCTCATTCTGAGGAAAATGAGCGTTCATCTCATCACCATCAAAATCAGCATTATAGGCTTTGCAGTTGGCATAGTGAAGCCTGAGAACTTTCTCTCCAGGCAGGATTCTTGCTCGATGAGCTTGGATGGAGGGTCTATGAAGAGTGGGTTGTCGGTTCAACAGAAGGATATCACCATTCTTAATGTGGCGGCACACCTAACGAAAATAAAATTCAATTATATAGATTTTTCATTTCAAAGATAATTAGAAATTATGGCGGACTAAAGGAAAAACCACAGTAAGGAAAAAGCAACAAAAACAGATTGTTAGACAAACAGCCTCCCAGATATACTAGTATTACAAATTCCAGAACTCCCAAGCAGTGTAACAAAACCTAGAAATCATAGACTTAACATATGGAGTCATCAGACCAGTGAAAGGCTGAAATAGACAAACAGAATTGTTAAGAGTAATTCAAGGCAGTGTAACTTATCTAGGCATTCTTACTACAAAGTTTTAACATTTAAATCTTTTATTTAGACAGAATTTATTGTTGATTTATGATTTATGTTGTGTTATTACTATTATTTAAATAGTAATATTATATTGTGTTATTACTATTATTTAAATTTAAAGATTAATTGGATGTTAATAATGGTATATATATTTAAACAACACAAGTTTATTTATTTATTAAATTTCTATGCAATCTATCTCCCTACAAGATGACTTTGGGTAGCTTTATAAATGATTGAAACAGGTGAAAAATAATTAAAAAGATTAATACAAATTAACATTAAAATATGATTAAAACTATGCTAAATAACACAAGTAAATCAATTATTTTGAAAATTTGTACCTAATTTATTCAATTTTATTTATTTTATGATACGGGTAAGCCTTATACATACATATTTTTACTTTTTCTTACTTTTTTGTTTTGTTGCTTTTCTGATTCTGTTTCTTTTAAAAAAAGTTTAATCATAATCTTAAAAGCAAATCATTTTCAGTGTTTTTTCATAAAAGATTTTTATTGCAAATATAAAGGCTATCAGTTATTTTTTTTTCAGGCATTTTGAGAGCTTTCTCTTTTTTATCTCTATTTAATTAACCATGTCTTTCACTTGTATACTATATATTAGATTGGGTTTGAAGATAATGTTATGCCAATAGTTATGCAAACATAGCTATACATTATATTCTTAAGTTGATTCAAATTCTGGGCCCAAAGAAGATGGTCAGCTTTCTCAACACTTGAGAACTCCACTGCCAAATCAGCTACAGCATCAAGCTGCTCACGAGATAAGGCAGATATGAAGACTGGTACAATAGCAACAATACCAATTAATCTCTAAGACTCAATTTCAAAAACAGGCTCTCACATCCAGAAATGAGAGCATAAGCTTGGATGAAAATATCAACTCTACTGCACTGACCCAGCATTATGGATAATACTCTACACAAAAAACAAATGGATACATTTCTGTGAGGTGAGCTCTCCCTTCAGACTCAAACAAGTTTGGGTTGCACACATTAGGTGGGCCTTCTCAATAAGATAACAGGCAAGACAAACTTTAAAATACGAAAAAGAAACTTAGGGTATCTTATTGCTGTAAGACAGACTCATGAATCTACCAGTCCATGAAGCAAACTCCATCATCCAGCCTGCAATGCACCATCAGGTGGGATTTGGGAATTCAAAACCTCTCTTACACATCAACATTTTGTATGGCTTTTTAGAAATGTTGTCCTATCAGGATTAGGGTTAGGTAAGTTAAGCTCTGTGGATCCCCAGATGCCCAACTCTAAGCCTATAGATAGGCTAAGCCTATCCTATCCTATACAATTAGCTTTGCTGAAGGTATAGCACAATGAGGGAGAAGCAAGGGAGAACCCAAGGAATGCCAAAATACCTACCCCCCTGCTTTTACATCACCAGATGCTATAATATAGGCTGAACCAGTAACACTTTCAAATGAATATACTAAATACAGTAATTTAAATATCCAAAACAAATAAAGAGCTAAGAGAATATACAGGTAGTCCTCAACTTATGACAATTGAGCCTAATTTTGCCACATTTTATGACTTTTCTTACCACAGTTGTTCAATGAATCTCTGAAGTTGTTAAATTAGTAACACAGTTGTTAACTGAACCTGGTTTGCCCATTGACTTTGCTTGTAAGAAGGTCACACAAGGTGATTACATGACTCTGGGACACTGCAAGTGTCATAAATATGAGCCAGGTGCCAAGCGTCTTAATTTTGATCATGTGACCATGGAGATGCTGCAACGATTGTATGAAAAACAGTCTTAAGTCACTTTTTTCAATGCTGCTGTAACTTCAAACAGTCACTATATGAACTGTTGTAAGTCAAGGACTACCTATAATCTCAACAGAGGATTGCATTGTTAGCACCTCTACCATACATGTGCCATGCATACCTCAATATAAATAATATATTGATAATATAAATAATATCAATATAAATAATATAGATGACTAGATTTGGACATCACTCACAATTTTTATCCCTGGTTTTGGTGCTCCAGTGGAAGGGGTTAAGAGTTGCTTAGCTATGGCTTCCCTCTGAGTCTGGCTAGTTGTACTCAATATTGTGCGAGACCCATCTTCATTGATAATCATGGAAGCCCCAGGATGCTCATTTGGCCCATTGATGACTGCTTGCCTCAATTCTTGCACATTCCAGGGAGTGACAGGTTGAGGATAGGTCAATCTAGTAGCAAATACCTGCAAGAGAAGAAAAAAGGCAAAAAAGAAAATACTGTGTACATTTGCATCACTCTAAGAAAAATACAATCATCTTTCTCTCTTGTAGGAATCACTTCCACTGTTTAGATTCCACATTAGTAGTGGGAATTATTAACTCTCATAAACCTCTCAAACATAACTGACATAACATCTAAATATGGTAACTGCATTCAGCTATACTCATTTCTGGTTGTAGGCATCCACCTTCCCATATTTCCTTCTTTTGTCTTTATTTCTCTCAACATTGTAACATTTTTAAAAAAAATATTCCTGGCAATAGTTTGCAAATAAGGGAGACAAACATTTGGAGAGATAAGAAACAGGCAGCCTTAAGAGAAAATAATTTTCCTAATAATAGGAATGTACTAGAATACGAAATAATAATAAAAACGTTTCCTTACCATGGGAATGCCAATTTCATTGGTCTGAATGTACATGTCAGGGCAAATGACTGACCGGGCAGCATAATCCACTCTCTTTCCCATCATATGTTTACGAAATAGGCCATTCTTTTTTTCAAGAATCTTTCAACATAAATTTAGTAAGGAGGACAGCAAGAAAGATGAAAAATAGATTCATATCACTTTGAAGATTCTGAAAAATTAACTTTCTACTGTAGTAGCAAGATCTAGAGTAGTGCTTTTAAACTTTACTTTCAAATACATGAAACTGCAAGAGATTATCAGATTTGAGGCTATCAATGTTAGTAACGTGTGCTTTGTGGAAATTCTTTGAGAGATAAGATTAATGAAAGCTAACACAATTCTGTTAAGTCAGAAATCTGGTGGATATTCAGTGTGCTCTATTTGGAATGTCTTTTTATGAGAAAATTGACATGTCTTTTGGATGCCAAAAATGTGACCCCTGGAGGTCAGAAGCAATCTCCAATTTTTCACTTTGATTAGTTGAAAAGCAGAAATAAGTTGTTGGCTTTTTCTTGCAAAGAATTAATAATCTAATCATTGATCAGTTTAGTTACAGGAAAAGCACTCTTCTGCCTTTCCCATTAGTCATCTAATACAAAAAGTTATTAGAGAGGATGTTTCCTTCCCTTCCTGCAAAAAATCCACATAATCTCAGGGATAGGAAGGGAGCTGAGAAAATCTCTATGTATGCTCTGTACATGTGGCAGAATGCACATACATGTGTCTATTTGCAAGAGTGGCATGTATAGAAGCACACATTGTGTTTAACCAATAACATATGTGACCCTTGGGTCAAAAGGTTCATCCATTCCTTCTCTAAATTCCAATCTTACCACTAGAAACCTTGATGTAAGTCATCTGTCGTAAGCTGCTTTATGTTATTTTAGGGTGGTGTGATAATAGTAGTTGTTCTTAGTTAGGAAAAAGCTTGCCAATAGGAACCTATATTTCGGAACCATCCCAAATGAACTACTGTGATGTACTGCATATGGAAACATTTTTGAAGAAAGTCTGTAACTCATAATGAATTGAGAATATAGATGCTAGTTCATTTTAACTGGGGTTAGATACCTGTATTTTTTTGCTCCATAAGACGCTCCGGACCATAAGACACACATTAGCTTTAGAAGAGGAAAACAAGAAAAAAAAATCTGCCTCTGCCTCTCAGTATCCATTGGTATTCATCTGGCTAGCATCTTTGCAGCAAACAGCAAAGATGTCAGCTTCAGCACGTTATCACAGCCTCATTTAGCATGAGCACCAACTGATTGGCAGTTGGATCAGCCTCCTGGAATACCACTAATCTGTTCCACTAAGGCTGGTCCACTAAGGCTGTTCCAGGTGGCAGGGACCCCGCCGCCAATCGCTGGCTCCGTGCACCCCATTTTCAGCTTCTGCGTGCCCCATTTTTGGCCCATTCCAGACGGCAGGGATAACCACAGCCAATCGCCATCGTTCAAGATCAAAAACAGGGCATGTGGAGGCCAAAAATGGTCGAACGATGGGGGTCCAGCGGGTGGGCATGGCTTCGGCAATATTCACTCCATAAGATGCACAGACATTTCAGGCACTTTTGGGAGACAAAAAGTGCATCTTATGGAGCAAAAAACGCAGTATATCGCTAGCTTAACATTCAATTTCTAAATTCAAAGCACTTGATAATTAAATACCTGAATAGCTTCGATTTGGATATCTGAAACAAGGCTAGATTCCAAATCAATCTACTCATCTCATGTCATGTCATGTCTCATGTCATCTCATGTTTCATATACCAAAGGCTAATATTTCAGATACCTTTATATGATTATGGTTATAGAAGCTACAAAATGTAGTTGACTAAGATTACTAAGAGAACATTTTCCAGTGCTACACTACTTATGAAAATTCTGCAGGTTGACTCTTCTGATAATTATTCAATTCCATAATGTCTTTGTCATTTAAAAGTTCTACATTAATTTAACTGCTCTTTTTTGTTTCCTAACTTAATTTGTTCACTACATTGTCCATTTGCTCTATTGTGTATTTCTACACTTGTATGAACAACCTTGGATGTATTTTTCTAAAGGATAATATGTAAATACAAATAATATACTGTATAGGTATATTTAAAATACTTTATATTCTTCCTTCAATCAATAATTTTAAACACCTTCAGAAATCTCACCTGTCGTACACCAGGATATTTTTCAGATATAAGTTTATCCATGTCACTGTCAAACAAAATATTAACATGACTTTGAAGACGGATCCAACTGTTGTAAAGCTTATCTGCAGTAGTCTGCCCAGGAATTGTTGCTAAGACAGAATGGTCTAGAGATTCTAAGGGCTGGTCTATCATCTGTAGAACAAAAATTTAAAATTACCCCCCAAAAAATCCAGATTAAAAATACTTTACATACACTCCCCACCTCCCACAGACAGAGGGAGGGAGGGAGAAGTTAAAAAATGTGGGAGTAGAATTCATAGCCTTGACTTTAAAAGAGAAGAGTGAGAACAATGGCTGAAAAATTTCAGCAAGATCTTTTTGCTTAAAGATGAAAAAGTAAAGACCAAACTTTGTCATTAGTGTTTGGAAAACATTACTATTTTTTTAAATACTCAGAAGGCTGGCTAAAGTATAAAAATTTTACAAGATTATTTCAACTAAATAGAGGTGGTCTTTCTTTTCATTATGAAGCAGTGAAGTAATCTTACTGTCTTGAGATCTCCATTTTCTGTCTGTAATGGCTGACTTTGTTCTTGAGCAATGAAAGCCAGAAGCTTCCGAATGAGGAGGGCATCCTTCATAACAGCTTGTAAATTCACTGTTTGACCATTTGCAAACATTTGATCTCCAACAAAATTCACAGGACGATATCTAGAGATCAGATTGCATTGGTTATCCTTAGAAAATATTCTCAATAAATTGGGCATTATATATATAACTGTTATGATAAAAATGCAAAATAATAGTATTACCTGGAAGGTGGTACTACAAGTTTATTTAGGAAAAACATTTCAGGATTGAAAGTTGAATTGCCAGTGACTGCCATCCCAGAGAAAAGCTTGCAAAGGAAAAACCCTGAAAATGGAAAGAATTGAAATAACCAAGATGCAGCCTATCACTGCTTTATTTCTCTAGAAATCTTTTTTGGTTTACATGTCAGAAGTCAAATGTTTCTATACATATTTATTTATGTGTATATCAATTTAGATTCTCTTTTCTCTTTTATTTGTTTTATTTGCTGACTAAAGTTTGCATTAATTTTTAAAAATGAAATGGAAGTCAAATATCAGCACAAGACTCAAATATAACATTTCAGGATGTAGAGGTAGTCCTCGACTTATAACAGTTCATTTAGTGACATTTCAAAGTTACAATGGCACTGAAAAAGTGTCTCAGGACCATTTTTCACACTTATGACTACTACAGCATCCCCATGGCCACATCATCAATATTCCAATGCTTGGCAACTGACTCATATTTCTGACAGTTGCAGTATCCTCGGGTTATGTTATCATGTGAAATTCTGACAATCAAAGTCAAAGGGCGAGCCAGATTCACTTAACAATCACTTAACAATTGCAGTGATTCACTTAACAACTGAGGAAACAAAGATAATAAAAAGGGGCAAAACTCACTTAAAAATATTTTGTTTAGCCACAGAAATTTTGGGCTCAATTGTGGACATAAGTCGAGAACTACTTATGGTTTCTTAAATATTCATATGTCACTGCCTGTAAAACTAAGATGATTAATTTTATTAATCTTTTACTAAGACTTCTAAATATAGTCCAGCTTTGAGCCAGAGAGAAATGTGCATGGTCTTAGGCAAAAACGTATAGAAATTTTGCAAGAATTGTATTCAACATGTTTGCATAGGTCTCATTTATTTCAATGATCTCAGCGGAGAAAAACATCCTCTAAATTATAATGGTGATAAATAGAATTCAGTTTTGTATTTTGAGCATTAATATGTAAACTAACATGCATAGATTTGCATAGACCCAATTATAGATTTCATAGATATATTCTACCTGTAGAGTAACTCAGTGCTGGTTGTTATTTATAAAACACTTCATGGTTCAGGATCTAAATATTGCCGGGGTTGTCTTTTCTCAGCAATATCTGTCCATTTATTGCAATGAGAGAAGTTTCCCTCTAGGGTCCTGTCCCTTAAAAAATGTCATTTGCTGAGATTCCTGCTCATTACTTCCCAATCACTATCCCCCTTTCTAAAACAGCATTCTCCCAATGTCAGACAAGTTCTGATCCTGTTAGCTTTTCCCTAAGGCATTAAGAACTGGCATTTTCAGTGAGCATTTAGAGCTGAGTCATTTTAGTTTCTCCTGATGTGGGTTTGCTATGATTATTCCTAGGGAATGAGATGTTGCTGGTTATAAACTTATTTTATTGTCATTTTATGTTTATACTGTTATATTTTGGTTTTAGTTTTATCATTACTTGATGAGATCTATAAGCCACTCAGAATTATGCCTACGGTAATTACAGCAGCATGTAATTAGTAATTAGTAGTTACTAAAGTAAAATAGATCAGCCACACTATAGCTTTCAGTATGTTTTTTTTTGGGGGGGGAGGGGGGGTAAATTGAAAAGAGGTATTCATTCTTAAGAGAAGCAAGCAGTTTCATTCACTTACCCTCATTCTTCCACAAAATCTCAATGTGTTTTTTGGCAGTCAAAGGTGTCATGTAGCCACGTTTCCCCAGCTGAGTTTCATCTATAGCTAAGAAGTTTAAATTATTGCATGTTTTGACATATATTGCAAGGTACTTGAAACAATTTCTGCATTTACTTTTCTCTATTTTCAGTCAATAGACAATTGCCATCTTACATTGCACCACATTTTCAATTTATTCTGCTTTATTTATTGTGTATAAATGATAGTTGTGTGGATTTAAGCATCATGATAATCCAAATGATTTGCAAAGGCAGTTAAATGTACTTTCCTTACATGGAAAAGCTTCTAAATTCATGAATTGTTGGATGGAATAAGATTTGGCTATTTTCAGACATTATGCTCTTAGGATGCTTGCTTAGGTCATGAAATATGATATGTTATTGTGGTTTGTGAAACTACAGGTTTGTACCTGTCCTGTTTGGTTGCTATGCCCAACTAGACAGTTTGTACCCATCTGGTTTGGTACAGCAACCAATCAGGTCAGGTACAGATTCCAGTGGATAATTAAGAATGCAAAAAATAACTGCAACCAGCCTGCTTTTTACAGAAGACTTTATATTGTACAGATCAGGAAGGCTGAGAAGATATTTGCAGACCCTTCATATCCTGCACATAAACTCTTTCAGTTCCTCCCCTCAGGATGCTGCTACAGAGCACTGCAGATGAAAACAGCTTTTTTCCTTGGGCCATCACTCTGCTAAACACCTAATTCTCACAATCATCTCTATTGGAAATTTATCCCATAGTATGGCTGTAGCATTATTATTTATCCTTCTTATTATAGTCTTTACTTCCCCTTCTTTGTATTATTATTATTAGAATTATCACTATTCTGTTGTCTTGCATGTACATTGAGAATTTCTGCATCAGAGACAAATTCCTTGTATCTATAATTACACTTGACCAAATGAAGTATTCAATTCAATTCATATATGGCTTATGAGTGAGAAAACCCATTCAGGCTAATTTTAGTGAAGACTGGAAATATATGAGATTTGAGACTAGCTTTAATTCCACTGTGTTAATGCGTCCAGTCACTCTTAAATTTGAGAAAGCCCAGATGCAACTGTGTCTTGAAATAATTTATAAATTTACCCTTTATGAAAGTATCCATAATTTTCAATTAATTTTTAATCTAGACATAGAAATCAGACTTGAAAAATCTAAACATTGTACCTAGCTCTACATGGCATATTCTACAACTGTTTGTTCTAGTGTGACAAAAATATTTCTCAGTAACACTTTTTCATCTATGTTCTGTGTAATATACAACAAAATACACATACTTGCTACTTCCTCCACTATTGTTTGTTTGCCTGACTTCTGAGTTACGACAGTGGGATAAGTTACTGTGAGCTTGCTGTTATGTTCTTTGCGAACAAGTGATCTTCCTGCTCTTGAAGATGGAAGGGGGGAAAAAACAGGAGCATTAACCCAACATGAGGACAAATCCTAGTGGTTTTTAAATTTGGGATGAAAGGAATAAAAATGCCCAGAAAAAGAAAAAAACTTACTTGCAGTTTGGACATTTCTTTGAAGTCATTTGTAATTTCCAAAATTGAGAGATAAGTTTACTTCTACATTCACACACATTTTTTACCTACATCAAGAATGAAAAGCAAAGTTCTAGAAATTATTCTGTAAATGAAACACAAACTTAAATACAGTTGATTATGAGCATTAACAAGAACAAACTTAATTTAAAATTTCACTCTGTATTGAGTTAAGAAACCTCCAATGTCACCAAAAGTATTTGTTATATTTATCCATGATTACATTAAAGAGAACAGCACACCTTCATCACTTACTCTCTATTCAGGGCTGAAGCATTCATAAAGCTTTCTATTTAGTCTCATGTAAGTTTTATCCAGGGGTGGGATGCTACCGGTTCTACCTGGCTCTATAGAACTGGTAGCTCTGAAGAGCTGCAGACATTGAACCGATTCTGTGTTTGCTGCTGTTTGGCCCGCATGCCTTCCCGGGCTCTAACCTGTCCTTTATTTCCTGCTTTTTCAACCTCAGCTGCTTTGCGAGGCACAGCTGAGGTTGAAAAAGCAGGAAAAAGGTGGCTTTTCAAATGTTGCACACCTGCGCGCAGTGCTTTTCAGATGTCTGTGCAATACAGCTTAATTTTTTTTACATGCGTGCACAGCATAGTCACCGAATCAGTAGTAACACCGGTTGAATCCTATCCCTGGATTTAACTTCTATAAATTGTTCATAGCCAGAAAAATCCTGAATTCATTCTTCCTATTAGCTAGAACTTCTAGTAAATATTACCTAGCAAACCAACATATGCCACTTACATCCACTAACTAGGCAGTGACCCTTCCAAATGTTAAAGAGATAATAGGAAGAATGAATCCAGGATTTTCCTGCCTGCAGATAGAAAGCCCTGTTTTCTTTTCTGAGCAGCCTGCAATTATATTGCATTACTTTTGGAACAGATGAAATTAGGAAATAACAGTTTGGCCTTAAACTATGAAAGAAAAATGTCATATATTAAGTCAGAATAAACAACATTTCCATAAAGAACCACTGATTCACAATTTAATGGGAAATGAGAAGAAGCTGTTCATTAAAAGCAATGTAAATAATTACATTAAACATTGATTCTTTTTACTTACATGTGCACTATAATCTCTACGCTGATTATTTTGGAGCATGTCCTTTGTGTGGCAACTTAACACTTCTTCAATTTCAGCACCAATTGTATCTGAGCTTTCATCTAAAAACTGAGAGAATTATGACATTACAAATATATGAAATACTGTCAAAACAGATTAAGCAAAATAAAACTTACCCTGCTCAGGATTGTTTCAAGATCATGGACCTCTTGAATCAATCCTATTTCTAGTAGCTTTAGCTGGTTTAGTAATAAATGAATTGCAGCTCGTGGACATGTTAAATGGGAACAATTCAAACAGGAACCTCGCATCAGAAGGAATAATTTCTGAAAATAAGAATACTTGCTTTATTATCCTGCTAATTCACATGTGTTTAATACTATGTCAATGTTATTTTGTTATGATATTACAACAGAGTGTAAAGGTTATTATTATATATGATTAATTATGAATACTTCTATTTTCAAATTCTGAATGCAATGATTAATTCACTGCTACCCATCTACAACTTAACTATGGCTTAATATACTTACATCAAAAAAGAGAGGATTATAAACAGTGAGAGGTAGTTCTATGTGACCTAAATGACCAGGACAATTGTTGAAGTCTTGCAGGCAAGTAACACAAACTTCCTTGTTGTCAAGAGGTCCCAAAGCCAAATCATATAGTCCATTTGGGGATGGAGTACCCGCGTTATCAAGAAAAAGAGGATTGGTTATAGGTTTTACACTCAATTTCCTAAAAGTGAAAGCAAAGAAGGCAAAAAAACAAAAAAAGTGCCATGGAAATCTTAAAATTAATAATTACATTTCACAATACAACATGTATTAATTTCTTAGAAGTTTTACAGCTTTCATAAACTCAGAAAATATTCATCCAGAACAGGAATTATCTGCTCTTTTTTAACTATTTAAAGAAAAGGATATTTTGCAAACTTTTACATTACAGAATTTTTACAGGGGATTTGTTGCACAGAACTGTCCTATACTATATATGATTATTAACTCAAAGCATATACTAAGGAAAAAAATGTTATGTTTTTATGCACAGAAAACCAAGTCAAATTCAACAGACTCAAAACAGTTTAACTGGATTGCTAATAGTATACATTTTAATATTCTTTTTACACATTTTCATCAGAATTGGTTTATATTATCTGAAAACTGACTTTGCTCACACTTTTGAAGACACAGAAACCTCTTCCTAACTATGATGCCATCTGAGTATTCTAGTATGTATCAGTCTGAAACCAAATTGAAAACAGTTTAGAATAAATAATCCATATCTTCCAGGACTATAACCTGATCACCTTCTCAACAACTTTCTCTGGAAGGGAAAGGTTTGAGATTAGATCCAGAACATTTGGGCCTAGTGAAGGTTTCTTGAGGATGGGTATATTACCACTTCTTCAAAGAAGAACGGCATATACTACCACATGGATGAAAATGCATGTTTCCTTCCAGATGGCTTTTATCACCCAGGCAGACACAGATCTAAAATAGATGTGTCCAAATTCCTCAGTGTAATCCTATTGGATAATGGTAAAACAATTCATAAGGTTGTGCTGCATTATGGACCTGTTAGATCATCTGGGGCTCAACATGCTATTGAGGAAGAGTTAAAAATCTTTTGGAATACCAATGGTATTTATGTTATGATTAGATCAAAACCTAAAGGATATCTAGTTGCTGATGTCCCATGCAAGAAAACCTAACGTTGTAAAAACAAAATTACAGTAGGAATGTAATGTAAGAAGCATGGACACAGTTGAACACAGTTTAAAATAAACTATGGACTAGAATTAGGCATTTTCAATAAAAAAATGATAGTTCATTACAGTACTTAGGACATGAAACAGAAAGAAGCAACAGCACTGATTTTATAAAAAGGATAAAACAAGGGAAGTATTTGGTGCAATTAAGTCAATGACTGAATATCAATTAAAGTTTGCAGATGGCCCTTTAGTATAAGGTTTATGTTCCAACCACTGGTGCAGAAAACTGACTTTATTATGATCAAACTAAAAACGTCATGAATTGTCCTTGGGCGAAATTTTCTCTAAGACTGAAACGCGAAAACTTTGACATAAAACACTGAGAATCATCAGAAAACATTAGGCCGACAGATAGGACACGCAGTCACATTAACTAAACCCCTCAATGTGGGCGGATGCCCGGAGAAACTAACTTCTGACCGCTACCTCAAGCGGTCTGTTCTTCCTGCCTCCCGAATTTACCGTATCTCGGCGTCCGTATACATCCCAAACGACAACCCCGTCAGGCGCCTCCATGGCACCTCCTTTGCAGCCATGACTCCAACCGACCAGATCACGGGCAACGAAGCACAGATGATCGCCAAACAGGCTCGGAGGGGGAACCGTCGCGTGCTTGCAGCGTGCGCTCGGCGGCGTTGCGGATCACAGCTTCCGCTTCCGGTCCCTTCCACATTTTCAGCAGAAGGCGGCCAGTTCCGTTATGGCGGCTTGGAGGTTGCGGTGGTGTCCGTTTCCCGCCCGAGACTTATTGCAGAGAAGGCTCGTCGTTTCGGGAGCATTTGGCTCTTTTAGGGAAGGGAGCGACAGGTACGTTGGGTCGGCTCGATGCGAGACCAGGAGTCCCGTTAATGACTTGGAAAGGTGAGGCGTTGAAAGTAATTATATACAAGGTTGCAGCAGTAATTTAATGAATAGGATTGCATCCGTTTGGTCGTCTCGGATTGCCCGTACTCGAGGTTGGATGGCAAATCGTTCTTAATACGTATAATTACGTATTTCATCGTAATTATAATTATATTCCCTGCTCTATTAGTTTAAAAGCAGGTAATTTGAAGCTTTCTAGGTCTTTTGAACTTTAACGTCTCATGAGCTACGACGCAAGCTACGAGGAGAGAGTCAGAAAGTTCTAACCTAAGATTTATTTAACTTTGCTCTAAAGCAAATGTGTTTTTTTCTCAGGGCACACTAAAGTTTTTTTTTAAATTACGGTGCAAAATACAAAAATGGCACGTAGTAGGTAAATATATTATTTATTTATTTATGTATTTATTTATTTTATTACACTTTTATACCGCCCCCTCTCCCAAAAAAAGGACTCAGGGCAGTTTAATTAATATTAAATACAATTATTGCTTCCCATATATTCAATAAAATTCCCCTCTTCACTTTAAAAATGTTAACAAGAGCTCTTAAAATTATTCAATGGTTGTGCATACATTGTTATAACGTTTTATTTATTTAGTTGCTATATCCTGTTATGGAATTCTGCTGCCTCTTGTAAATAATTATTCCTGAATGTTAGGAAGTGCTTCGGCTGTGATGGCCTCCTGCAGCCCTCTGCCAGCATAAATGGAGATGGGGACTCCTGAACTCTGTTTTTGCTGGCAAAGGCACCGTGGGGGCGGGGTGGGGGCTTCTGAGGCAGCCCACGGGCCAAATCTTAGTGCCTTGGCCTGCAGGCCTCGAGTTGACATCCCTGATACGTAGTATCCCAGAATATTATATATTCAATAGGATTTTTTAAAATTATGTATTAGATAGATAGATAGAGTGTGTGTGTGTGTGTGTGCATTTATCATATAATTATTTTTCTTAGGCACCATTCAGAAAATGCAACCCTTCCAGAAAAATCCCCCATCCTGAAAGGTATAATATTTTGTTGTGTTCACACATGTACCATTAAAACACATATTTGCAAATGATAAATTTATCATTTCAATTAATATATGTCACATAGTCTATATTTGAAAGTAAACTAGAAGACCTTGGACTCGTTTCTGAATAAATTGATTTTAGATAGGACAAATTACTTTATCTGGCATAATTTGCTTCTGATAGAGACAACACTTACTTAAAATTGTTGTTTTAAAATAGTCAAGTTGAATGACTAATGTAATTCCATTCAGAATTAAAATTTTAATAGTTAAATATTTTTCAGATGAATATAGCTTAATAAGTTGGTTATAGTTGTTTTTGTTTTTTATAATTGCAGAAGAAACTATTTTCCTTCCAAGAAAAAAAATCTGGTGAGTTTTTTTGTCCCAGGAACTATATTACTATCCTTTCATGGCAACATACAATAAGTTTAAAATAACCATAAGCCACAAACATAAATAACGGTATACAGCTTTACAGAGCTTTTGTAAAATGATCGTGAAATTTCCCATAAGCCATCAGGAATCTATTGCATATTCTGGATCAGCTGAAGTTCATAAACATTTTTGTTAAATAATTGCTTCCTTTAGGATATCTGTTTACTATAGGAAAAACATTCCTAGATACTATCCCAAATGTTTAACATATGCAGTTGTAAACAGTATTTTAATATTTGGTTGTGGGATTACCATGTTCTAAAGTAACATAAAGTAAAACAAATTGCAGTTTTCTCCCATTTTAAAGGAGTACCAGTTCAAAATAAAATATGAGCCATGCCTAACTATAAAACATGCTTTCTTGTTCAAATGTGGTTTTGCATGTTACCATAGTCAGGCCTTGTCAAACATATCTACTATAAATGTAGCTATCATTCATTTTGCATAGTATGCCTAGTACAACTACGGCCTAGGTAGCTAAGCTTAGCTTCTAAAGTAAAATATCTGCATTACACAAGATATTTTTTATTAATTAAGAAACTACTACCGTGTTTCTCAGAAAATAAGACTGGGCCGTTTTTTATTTAAGACCCCCCAAAAAAATGGTTAGGCCATCTTTTCGAGGGGTGCCTTAATTCCCCCTCCCCGGTGCACCCTTGCCTCTCCACTGGGCTGCTTCTTTAGCAGCCGTAAGAAGCGCCCCATGCACACTCTTGTTTGCCTACCTGTAGCGTGCCGTCGTCCATTCTGGAAAGCCTGGCCGCCGTGCAGCTGCTTTTGATCCCTGCTTTCCCTGCCGCCGTCATCAACTCCCCCCCCCCCCACCGCCACCGCCAGCAGCTTTCTTTCTCACACACAAGAATAACAAGAGAGAGAAAAAGAGAGAGAAGGGGGAGGCACTTTTCAAAAATCTAGGACTTTTCACGTTGTCATGATAAGCCCCTGCCATGGGTGCATGTATGTGTGTGTGGAGAAGGGGTGTTTATGGCAGAGATTAGGGAAAAGCGGGGGGGTGGGGTGGATTGGAAGAGATTGTTCTCCACAAGAGTGGAGAACGAAATGCTTGTAGGGTGCGATTTATCCAGGCTGCCCTCTTCTGTTATCTCTGCAGCCTTTGGACTAACTTTTCTATAGTGGATTTTTTATTTTTCCCAATTCGCTTGCTGGGGGCGGGGTGGGGGGGAGGGTGTCCATTCTCTAGCCTCTGCCACTCACAGCTTCCAGAGTTTTCCCAATCTCCAAATACGGACACACATGGGTGCGCGCACACGTACACACACACGGGGAGGGGGGGCTTCCGTCCAATGCAGTGTCTCTGTATTAATCGGTGTTATTCTGCTGTTATTCTCCTTGCTTAGAGGTGGAACAATTTTTCTTTAGAGAAAGAGATGGGAGGGGAATCCATTGGAATCACCCGGTCTTTTTGCAAGCCTGAAAGCCTGTAAAAGGATTGGTCCAATTGCTGATGTCTCCCTCACTCCTCCATTTGGCTCTTCACCTGGCCGCAGGGGAAAAAAAAACTCAGAAAGCCACCCAAGACAGCAAGTATTTGTTTCTTTAGAATCCACACGCCTTGTTGTATTTTAATTCTTCTTTCTCCTCCCCCACCTGCCTTGATTCCAATGGATCTTCCCCCCCACCCAATCTCTTTCTCTAAAGAAAAGTTGCTCCAACTCTAAGCGAGGAGAATAACAGCAGAATAACACTGATTAATACAGAGACACTGCATTGGACGGAAGCTCCCCCCCCCCTTGTGTGTGTGTGTGCGCGCGCGCACGTGTGTGTATATGTGTGTGTGTGTGTATTCAGAAACTGGGAAAACTGGAAGTTGTGGATGGCAGAGGCTAGAGGAGAATGGACCCCCTCAGCAAGCGAATTGGGAAAAATAAAAAATCCACCATAGAAAAGTTTCCTGAAGGCTGCAAAGATAACAGGAGAGGGCAGCCTGGATAAATCACACCCTACAAGCATTGCGTTCTCCACTCTTGTGGGGAAAAGCTCTTCCAATCCACCCTCCCCCCTTTCCCTAATTTCTGCCAGAAACACCCCCTCCTCCACATACACACACATACACCCATGGTAGGGGCTTATGAAAAGCAGGGATCAAAAAAATTAGTGAGGCAAGGGAGTGCGATCTGATGGACAGGTAAGTCATATGGGATGAATTCGGCAAGGTTATCCCCCCTCTTCCGCCTTCCCCCCCATGCCTCTTCATCCCGCATTGTCTGCACTTCAAGTCAAGTGATGTGAGAAATGGCGGGGAAATTTAAGCCGCGCATGCGCTTAAATAGGCCCAAATTTGGGGGGCAGGCCAAAGCAGTGCTGGGCCTTCGTTTTGGGGGGGTACATATTGTTGGAGAAACATGGTACTTATTTGCACAAAGGGGGAGTTCCATACTGGAGGTGGCTGCTGGATTGATGGCATATTTAACCTCTTAACCTTGCGCTCTGCTATTAACCCATCCACGTTTTTGATGTATTGATTATCATATTGTTATATTCTTATGTTCCTTTTTCATTGTTTACTTTATGGGTTCTATTTTACTTCTGGTTTGTCCTCATTTCTTATCATCCTATTTTATTTCTATTTATCCTTTCATTTTTGTCCTTTTTATAATTGCAAACTGCTTAAAGTAGCCCCATACAGGTGGCAAATAAATTTAACAAATAAATAAATTTAAATAAAAGCTGATTCATTCAGGCTTATTTATTGACAATGTAAGATTCTGAATCATCATTTAGATCTGTGTATCCTTGAATTTTTGTTCAGTAAATTGCACTAGTTTCTGTTGAAAGCAATATGCAAATTAAAAATAATACTGCAAATTTAAACTTTAACACATTTTGCTTAAAATTAGGGATAAATCAGCAGTTCTTCAGGCACTTGCATTAACTGTAAACAGGGTAAGTACTGCAAAACTTCATTGGGTTACTAGTCCTTTTTATATAAAATACCTTAGAGATTGCAAAATATATATTTATCTGTATCATGTTGACTACTATTATTTCACGTTACATCTATTCCTTTATATGAAGGAGAAAAGAATGATATTTCAGCTAGTAATACAAACGTAATACTATGTTCAATGTTGAAAAAAGCTAATTTTTTTCCCATGATAAACAGTAGCACAAAGATGTTGTTTACAAAGTTATTAATATTTGATAGCATCAGTTTCCTTCTGAAAACATCTGCCTGAATGTTTTACAGAAGATTAATTCATTTTGCTGATTACCCCAACACAGTTTTCTCTCTTATCAAGGCTTTTTTTACAAGTATACAGTAATATTAAGGAGTACAGTCATGTTTTTCTTAATAAAAGAGCTTTCCAGTATTAAATTATTTAATAAATTTAATATCAGTACAGCAGAAAGATGAATCTACTGTTCATTTCAGCAGAATCTATACATTAAATGTTTTTTCCTCCTCCTTACAGGATATTACAGCTGTTCCCTATACGTTTCAAGATGATCCTTATCTTATCCCCAGAAATTCTTCAGAGCATGTAAGTGATTCTTCTGAAACTTTATTTGGCAGAAGCAAACAAAACAATGATTTATGTAGTCCCCCCTCCCCCCGAGCTCCTTTTTTGCTGGCAGAGCATTGCAGAAGGTGTCCAGGCCAAAAATGGGGCCTAGGGGGCTGTGCGCAGCCCTTCTGAGCTCCATTTTCGCTAGCAGATACACCACGGGCCGGTCCTTTGCTGTTTCCAAGGCTGGTCCTGCAGGCCAGATCTAAGCACCCTGTGTGCTGGTTTCAGCCCACGGGCCTTGAGTTTGACACCACTGGTATAGACTAATTCCATTATTTCTAATGTACTTTTGGAATTCGAGATTCCCTTATTTTTACACACTGAATCTAATAGGCTCAGTTGGAAGAGGAAAAGCTACATCCATCTCCTCCATTGTGTTGTATGCAGAGTTGCTTACTAAACTTCACATATTATATACCAATAAAAATCATTTAAAAATAGATGTTTAATAGACAATCTTATTTAAAGTTAATTAGGAAAATGTGTTTGCCTTTAGGGGTTACATACAGTCCTTGACATGGGACTATGATGAAGCCTGGAATTTAATGGTAAATTGTTGCATTCATAAGTCAAGGTATCATGTGATTGGACTCAATTTTATGACCACTTTTATGACAATTGTAAAGTGAGGCGGCATGGTCATTAAGCAACTCATGTTGAAGCATGCAATTGTTATTGAATAGACATTTTTTTAATTCATTGCAAACTGATCATAAGGCAAGTTCTTATTTACTTCCTTAATTAAAAGGACTTCTGCCAATATACAACATTGGAAAAATGGGACTTATAGTTGCACTTAGGACCGTTGTAGCATCCTCATGGCCATGTGATTAGAATTTGGGTGCTTGACAACTGGCATATATTTATTGTGATTGCAGCATCCCAGGGTTACATGATCACCTTTTGCTATATTCCCAGCCGTCTTCCAACAAGCAAAGTCGATGTGAGAAGCTGGATTCAGTTAATGACTGCATGATTAAATTTTACTGCAGTGATTTTTTTAATTGTGGACAAAAAAAGATAGCAATATCAGGTGTGTCTTATAGCAAAATCAGCCAAACAAAAATTCTGGTTCTAATGTGCTTGTAAGCCAAAGACTACTTGTATGATGAATAGGATGCATTGTGCATTATTTTTTTTTCCCAGAGTAATACAGTATATTCTTTTCACAGAATTTCTTTTCCGCATCAAAAACATCAGGACAGAATGCAGCCAAATTTGTTATTAACACACATCCTGAACTTTTTGAGAAAGACTATGCTGAACCTCATATTCAGGTAACCTTTGCACTCTTTATATAATACATAATTCGCATTTATTACATACAATGATAGATTTCATATGAATCAAACAACATTACTTCCTCAATTAATCCATTGCTTGAATACTGTACACTTAAATAATTTAACTTGAATTTGTTAGATTCATAATTTCTCTGCTTTGGCACAGTCCTTTGTTCTGTACTACGATAAAGATATTAAGCCCACCCTGGTCTTATATCTGTTCTTTCTTTGCTATATATACATTATTGCTTGACTTAGCACAATTTTATCTTGTGTTGCCTACACAAATTTATTTTAAGAATTGATAAGGTGGCATTATTGTGAGAACTTCACTCAGGGTATAGCAATAATAATTTCTCCTTAGAAATTCAGAAAGTACTAAAATATCACTAATGAAGGAATCAATGAAAAGGTTTGAAGAGCAAGGTCACTTTTACTATAAACATAAGAAATCTTGATCATGAACAGTATCTACCATAAAGATCTACCAAATCAGCCCATTATGTATATATAGAAACCACAGGATTTAAACCTGCAGTCTTTTTCTTCCCTGCTTAAATAGTTACAAACTTGCTGGGTCTAGCTGCTACAATTAGCAAGTTGCATATTTAATCCTCCAGTGTGGAGGATACCTGCAATGATACTGGTTATGGCTAGGGTTAGGGTGAAGCTTGAATCCAACGAGATCAGAAGCAAATAGCAAACACAGTTATAATAACTGTACAGTTGAAGTTCTGGAGCTTCTCTTGCCCCAAAGCATGGTATATTCAGTCTGTTCTGGCATGCAAGCAGGAGAAAGAGTCTTAAGATTGAATCAGTGCATCTAATATACATAAAATAGCAAGAGAGCTAATCCTGCATCACTGTTCTTATTGTCAGAGTGAAGGTCTAAATGTGGATTTGTATCTGAGTTTGGCTATGCCATTGCCTATTCCAGGTATCATTTGAATTACTGGAATTCAAGTAACTGAGAGTGCATTAGGATTCAAGTAACTGAGAGGGGGCCACTCAAGAACAAAGTGGTTTAATATAAAATTTAGTAAATTTGTTTTTCAGTGTAAACAAATTCTTATATTTGAAATGGCAGCTTAAAATTTAATTTTCAGCATGACTACGTATTCTTTTAAGTAAGGCATGATATTCCACTGAGAAGGGTTATGGTAAAATTAAAACCACTATAGTATATAGATAGGTTTGTGACTAAGACTTTTGGAAAACTGAAACTTCTGCTTATACACTACTGTTTTTAATTATCCTGATAGTTTAAGGCAGAGAGCTAAATCCCAGGCCTAGTGAGGAAGTTTGTTCCTACAATTGTTCCTGTTTTCAAGACATGCTTCCATCAAAATTATGGAAGAAGAAACTTCCTGCTGCTGCTCCCAATCTGAATCCTATCCTCCTGCTTTTCAGTGAAAAAAAGTTAATAGATTTTAGAATTATAAAATAATTAGACATACCGGTCTCCTTGCAGATTGCTAAATTCACAATAATATCTTTGTAGAACATTTTATCCTAATTGTATTATGTTGTTCCCTTTAGAGTCTTATGCCAAAAAAGTTGGTGTTGCAACTTGAAGAAGTGAGTGAGATTGCATTAAAAAATCTAATTCAGCTAAGAAAAGTAAAAGCATCTGTGAATATGTATGATCAGCTTCTACAAGCAGGTACTAGCCTAAACTAACAAGTTAAAATAAACAGATTTGGGTGGGTATAAGCTGTTTTAAATTTGCAAAGATTTAACTTATGAGAATTAACTCATTAGTAAATGCTTATAAAATTAGTAAATGCTTATAAAATTAGTAAATGCTTATAAAATTAGTAAATGCTTATAAAATAATGATAGGCATTATACGGTCAAAAATATTTTGAAATATTTGTTCAATTTTAACAATAGAAACAAATTCTATTGAATTTATTTTTTTAAGATGTATTAATGCAGTGGTTGCCAATCAGTAGGCCGTGAGAAAATTTTGGTGGGCCGCAGAGAAATCTCACCCCCAGAGCATCCCCACAAAGCAATTAATCCAGGCTGTGCAGAGACACAAGGCTGCGCAGCCCACATGGCCTGTGGGAACCCTCTCCACCCACTCACTCCTTACCCAGCAAACTTGCCTACTAAATTGCTATTTTTCCTTTTTCCAAACATCATCTGTTCTGTGCTGAGAGATTTAGATTAGCTAGGAAGCAGGAAATGGTTGGATTTTACTTTCTAGCTAGTCTTTAGATCTTCGGCTCTGCTTTTAAGCACAGCTGAACCTCCTTTAGGACTGAAAGTTCTATTATTCAGTGCAGACTCATGGCAAGCAAATTTGAGAGACTGAGCTAGCCAATGGCAGATAAATAGATTTCTGAATGAATCTGTGATTCTGTGAGCAACTCAATCTGTCTGCCTGCTTTGCCTGATTTTGGTAAAAGTTGCTCTTTTTAAAAAAATAAAAAATTCAATATTTGCATACATGGTGTGTTGTGGGTTAATTTTGTGTGTTTGCTTGCAAGCAAATTTTATGTGACAGACTGAGCTAGCCAATGGCAGATAGATTTCTGAATGAATCTATGATTCTGTGAGCAACTCAATCTGACTGCCTGCTTTGCCTGATTTTGGATAAAAGTTGTTCTTTTTTATAAAAAATTCAATATATAAATATTTATAATATTTACATATAAGCCATGCCCAGCCAGTCACATGACCACCAAGTCATACCCACAAATTAGGCCATGCCCACAGAACCGGTTAGTGGTCCCTGGGAGTTAAAATTATGAGTTTGGTGGTCCCTGAGATCCAAAAGGTTGGCAACCCCTGCAGTAAAGTACTTAAAAGACCAGCAAGGTTATTGCAGTATGTGCAATCTGGTCAGCCCTGACCACCCTGGCCATGCATCCCCATCCCAGTCCCCTGAGGACAGCCACAATGCTGATGAGGCCTGCAATGAAATTGAGTTTCACACTCCTGTTCTAAGATAATTGTGTTATGGTGTTAACAGATAGCTAGCTAGAGTGTAAGACATAGGCCTATGCCTGATCCACTAGCTCATTGTGTTGTGATTCACAAAACCTGTGATAAACACTTAATACCTAGTTGTTGAACTTTTATTTTATTTTGAAAGTGTTTTAGCTAGACTTTTAAGTTTTTTTCTTCCTTGCATCTTCAGGTAATTTTGCTTATTTTGCTTGTTTGTTCACTGCAATGGATAGCAAGGCTATCCAAAACAGTAGTAAATGTCAGTATTCCAAAGCCATGATAATTGTGATTGGTCATTAAACAAACTATGTTCTGTTTATGACATTTCAAGTTTAACAAGTTATTAATATGTTTATACATCAGCTAATTCTATTGCTATGATTTACAGTTCATGTTTTTTGCATTTGCAGGAACAAGTATACCTCTGGAGACCTCAAACAATCTACTGGATCTTCTGTGTTTTTATGGAGATAGAGAACCAGATCAGGAGAATGATAGCAGTTTAGAAAAACAAGTAAATAAGGATGGATGGTTTTTCGAATAAGGCTATATCTATTATGTATAAAAAACAACAATAGTGTTTGATATTTCCAATTGCTGTGATAGGGAGCTAGGTACCTGTCATGTAGTCCTACTTTTTCATAATAAGTCTAAATAGAGAATTAGAAATAGCTAGTTCACTGGGACCCTGAACTTTGTATAAAGATATTTTAAACAACCTAGTTTAAGAGAGAATTATGTTAGGCATATATATGCATGTGCCAGAAGGCTAACACTTGAATTCTTATGCAGGAAGAAACTGTGCCAAGAAGGGAGTTTGCAAGGAACTCTTCTAAATCCCAACAAATTACATGGAGGTATGAAACATATTAGCAACAATGTCTTGGGGTACATTTACATGCATTTTAATTGGAAAACCAGGGTTTTTCTTATAAAGTACCTATTCAAAAAAATGCATTAAACAAATAAATGCTATATAAAAAGTAACTTAATATAACCTTAGCATATTGATTTGTATTTTTCGAATTAGCAAGATTTGGCTAATGTAGCTTTACAATAAAGTAGAACTAATTTATCTGATTGTGTTTGCTGTCTGATCTATCTCCCTGACATCAGTCTTGCAAATATGAAAGTACAGATTTCATACCATCCCCTTAGTAGCCCAAAAAACTAGGGAGAGTCTCTTCTGAGCCACTTGCTCCACTCACTATCCAGTTGCAGGCTATGCCTTCTGTTACCTCTTCCCTAGACAGCATCTTTGTATCCTTGTTCTGAAGGTCTTTCCCATATTCCAACCTTTCCACTTTAGCAGCCTGGCCTGGAGTGTGTGTGTGAGAGTGGCAGGCACATGCACGAGTTCCGTCCACTTGTACAGATGGAGCTTCGTGTGTGAAATGAAGGGCGCTTGGGCTCCTCTGTGAAATTCCACTTACTTGGGCAGAGGGCACTTGTGCCTGCATGTGAGTAGAGAGTGGAGCTTCATGAACACTTGCCCATCACTCGCATGGCCCGGTTTCAAACAGGCCACGGCCCGGTAATGGGCTGCGGCCCGAAGGGTATGAGACTTTTCCTATATACAATTACAGTTTGTGAGCACCTGCAAATTTTTGGACAGTTTATGTAAAATAGGTCCTCAATCCCCAGGCAGGGAAACACTACCAATGGCCACCGCCCATTGGTAACCGGAAAGTGAGCGAAGCTTCATGTGTGCATGCATGGGATTTAGGTTGCACGTGTCAGCCCCCGCCCCCCCCTTGCAGAACCAAAAAAGGTTGGGGACTCTTGATCTAAAAGATTTAATTATGTTTATTTGATTTTTATCTTGCCTTTGTTACTTTAAATAACTCAAAACAATGAATATCCATAATATTCCTTATTCTTCCTTTTTTCCTTGAAAAAAGAAACTATGGCACCCTTAAATATATAATGTATAGGCAGACAGGCGTGAATATATAGTACATTTTATAACCACATATTAGAGAACATCTATTGTCAGTATGTTATCTTTTCTAAATTCTAGGGAAAACAACAATGCTGAGAGAATATTTCATCTAATGCCTGAAAAAAATGTACATTCCTATTGTACAATGATCAGGGGAATGGTGAAGGTACAATTGTAATCTTTCTAACAAATTTGGTTCTTTTTTTCCCTCCAAATCTATAATAATATTTTATACATTTTTGTCATTACAGCATGGAGAGTGCCAAAAAGCTTTTAACATGTACGCTGAATTGGTGAATAAAAATCTTAAGGGTAAGCTTTGGATACTATTACATAAAAATGTGCCAGTAAGAAAAGCTAGAAATAAGCTGTGCATACAGAATTGGTCCTTCTACAATATAACTACTGCAATGTTTGCAAGTAGTTTTGTAAATGATAGATGCTATATGAAAATGGTTACACAGAGTTTGATAGTGTAGATTGTCTTCACTTAATGATAATTCAAGCAATTCTTTGAAGTTACGATAGTGCCGAGCAATAGTACTTAGGCTCAATCCCCAAAGTTATGCACTGCAAGGTGCACTTAAACACCACCCATCCTATTTTCCCCTTTCTCTGCCCTTTTGACCCCCAGCACTCCTGGCCCCTATCCTCCTGTGCTCCACCTCTGTTTTCCTCAAGACTTGGGGAAGAAGGCCTCATATGGCCAAGAACCAGGCTAGCCATGTCTTCTTAGCGCCAGTAACAGTGCATGCAACAGTCTATGCAAAGGTAACCAGGGCAAGGTAACTGTTAACAAAAGTTTCATAGTTCAGAAATGGGCACAATCGGCTTCACTGCTCTTTTTGCTACAAGTTAGGCTTATGACCTGTGTTGGTGAAATTCATTCTTTGTGGACCTGGCAACTAATGAATCTGCAAGGATTCCAGAGGGAACCAGGTTTGTTCCTGAAGGTCTACTGCATGATATGTATCCTATGCAATCTCTCCCTCCTGGGGATCCCATTGCTGTCTGTGATTTACAAAGGAGCTGAATAAAGTGAATGAGAGAAGAAAACATCTGGAGGTCCACAGAGAATGAACTTCACCAATACAGGTCAATCTGCTGTTTAGGCCTAACTTGTGACAAAAAAGAGCAGCAAAACAATAGTATTTATCTGCCCTATTGCATCTTCAAATTCAGCAGCCTTATTTCAGATGATTCAAGATCTTCCAGGCAACTAACCTGAAAATTTTTATCTTCAAGGCCAAGCAGAAGTATTTTCAGAGCATCTATTAAACAAAATCACTCAAATTCATTCCCAGTTAGATGGCAACCTTGGTGCAGGTCTGGTGGAGATGTCTGTGGCACAGGCTTGCCCTGTAGTTTGAACCTGTTTGGCCTAAGGAAGCATATAGGCTTCTTATGATTATGAATTTGGACACCTTGATATAGATCCTGAATGAAGCAGATTATCTGGATCTCTTTGAAGATTCAGATCTGGAGATGGGAAAGAAATAGCATTGGTTTGGTTGATTTGAATAATCTCTGGGAGAACAAGGTAGAAGTAGTGCATCCATCCTGGCTGTACTTGACCTCTCAATAGCTTTCACTAACATCGATTACAGTATCTTTCTGAATCAGCTTTGGGGATTCAGAATGGGCAGCATAGTATTGTGCTAGTTCTCTTCCTTCCTCAGAAGCCAATGATAGTTGGTCTGACTGGGAATGAAAGAATGTGAAGCCATTGAGAGAGATCATCTTATCACGAAGGGGGAGCCAGGAGGGTTTTTGCATAGCTTTGTATTGTGTGCCGATTGTGCCCATTTCTGAACCATGAGACTTGTCACAATTACTTTGCCCTGATCACCTTTGCATAGACTATTATAATGCACTGTAATGGAGCTGCTGTTGAAGTGTATCCAGCAGTGTCAGCCACTGCAAAATGCAGTTACATGGGCAATTGTATTGGCCTCATGAGGACACATGTTACACATCTGCTTCGTGGGCTACTTTGTTTACAGTTTGTTTTTAGGTCCAGTATAATATGCTGATTTTGAGCCCTACATGGCATGGGTCAAATTATCTGATAGATTTCCTCTTCCCAATTACATCTACCTGTCCCATCTGGAAGGAAAGGAATGTTATGGCTCCCATCTGGAAAAGCATTCCATTTGATGGGACTTTAAAAAGTGAGCCTTTTCTGCTGAGACACCCTCTGGAATAATAAGCCTCCTGAGGTGATTTTAGCCCAACGCTCATGGCCTTTCAGAAAGCCCTTAAAACATTTTTTCCCCCAATGAGTTGGGGATACTTGGTAATCTGTTTTCTGTGTCATATATAATATGTAATATTCTCCTGCTTGTGGTCTTTTTATTTATGTTCATTGTTTTAATTGGTTTGTTTTAATAGGAGACTTTATTGCCACTATGTGTGAGATAGTCATTTTTATAAATATGACAAATAAATGGCCATGTTTTTCGTGAGGAGAGAGATATAATTGATTATATGGCAATGCTGCTTGTGGTCTTAATACATGTCTTTTCTCCAGATATAGTACAGAATTTGCAGCAATGATGAATGGCGCAGGGGTACGGACCTCAGCTGAATCATGGGGGCTGAGTGTGAGTTATCTGTGTTCCACTATTGCTGGCAAGTGGCTGGCTTTCTGGGACCTGGCTCACATGAGAATTTCGCCTTAGTCTGAGCTGCTATAGATATACTGACTGCTTCAGCCATAATACAAATAATACATATGCTATTTCTTATGTTATAACTGGCTTTCTGTTTGTTTCAGCTGATGTGAGCACCTTCAATACACTTATTTTAGCAGCTGTAGATGTTAAGGAAAAATACATTGAGAAATGGGCATGTATTGAAGTAAGGATAAACTTGATTTTAACTTTTTCATAGTAAATATTTAGCTGACGTTAAACCCTGTTCTTTTTATTACAGTTTATTAATGTATTTTTGTATCATCCACATTTGCTCAATTTGTAATGTTCTATGGTTATATACATAAATTCTGTGTAATTCAAAGATTTTAATAATACGTCCATCAATGAGATAGAGTAACTTCTTTTATATAATGATCAATAAAAATATAATTACAGAAATTCCAGTATGTGGTATATGCATTCAATGCATGTCAGAAGGAGAGGAGCTTCAGTTGTGTATTCCTGACTTTGTAAACCTCCCCATGACACAGTTATAATTACTTGTATAAACAAAGAGCTACTCAAAACAACTACTTGAAAAAAAAGGCTCCTTTAAAGCTTCCAAATGACACGAGGGGACTGGTTACAAGAAAAAGGGCTTTTCCTTCTGGGGAGCAGTTTCTTCGGGTTTACTTGGTGTTTACATAGTTTTTCCTTCAACAAAGATGTGGGCAAACAACTTTCTTGGGGGGATTAGTATTTTTAACATTTATTTAACTTAATTTTGTGCTATATTTACTATTGGGGGTATTTCTGCCTATTTTATCAGTTTTACTTTCTATGCCAGATTTATCTTTAATCTTTAAAATACATTTGAAATGATCAATGTAATTATAGAAGGATGTCGAAGTATTCTAGAATGGCATTAAATAAATGCATGTACAAATGCTAAGGAAGGGGGAAAATATGTAAATACACAATTTGGAGGAATGGAAACATTGTTAAATCAAATTCTTGATATTTTGGTTAATAGGACTTGCTGAGGCAGATGGCTGAACAGGATATACAACCAAATCTGCTAACTTTTAATTCTATCCTGAAAGCATTGAAGCAATGTGGTAAAGTATCCCGGGCTAAGGCTAGACTGATCTTGAATGAGATGAGAGCACTAAATATAGGTAAGAATTTTCTGTAATCTGTAAGATTAATCCAATACACATTTTCTGTATTAAAGCTTAGTAGTAATATTTCTTTAAAGAGATAATCCTGTGACTAAAATTTTTGAATTATTCACCCGTTTCGACCTGCAACATTATTTAATTAATAATAAATTTCAGTAAAATTCCTTAAAAGAGATCTACCAAAAAATGTTGAGACATTAGAAAGAGGTGCAGAGAAGAGTAACGAAGCTGATTAGGGGACTGGAAGCTAAAACTATAAAGAACAGTTGATGGAATTGGATGTATCTAGTTTAATGGAAAGAAGGACTAGGGGTGACTTGATAGTGTTGCGATATCTCGGGGACTGCCACAGAGAAGAGGGAGTCAAGCTATTCTCCAAAGCTCTTGAGGGCAGGAGAAGACACAATGGAAGGAAAAGAATCAAGAAGAGAAGCAACCTAGAACTAAGAAAAAATTTCCTGACAGAACAATTAATCAGTAGATCCAGAAGTTGTGAATGTTCCAACACTAGAAGTTTTAAAGAAGAGATTGAACAACCGTTTGTTTGAAATGATATAGGGTTTCCTTCTGAGCAGAAGGTTGGACTAGAAGATCTCCAAGGTCCCTTCCAGCTCTGTTATTCTGTTATGTTGTTCTGTTAAAGAAATAGTATCTTAAACAGAGAGTGAGGACAGAAAATAGAACAGCATAAATTTAACCAAATATAAACCATGACCTTATAACATTAGACCACATCCCCCATCTCCCCTCTAGTCTTAAATATAGTTCTTCAGGAACTCTCAAAGGTTGTTTCCATTATATCTTGAAGGGGAAAAGAGAAAATTACTATGCAGAAAATAATCATTTTATTTTTAAATTATATCAAGTCGTTAACTCAAATGTTACCCTGGTATGAAATAAGTTACATGCATTCAATACAATGTAATACATTTTTGTACGTCAACCATGTTCAACCTTGATTTGTTATATCTTTATTTCAGAGCCTAGCTTCGCAACATATTACCATTTGTTGTGCATGTCACATAACATTGGTATGTAATGTCTGTTTTTACAGTTTGCGAATTTGTGTAAAATTCTGTAATATCTCTCCTGACTTTTGCTGCATAGAACCTGCTTCCGATTTGCTCTGAATGTGTAGATCTTTTTGTTTCACCTGAGCTTGGATTTTTTTTTCATACCAAATTCTAAAATAAAATATTGGTAATATTGAAATTCTTTTTAATTACATTATATTTAGCAGAAATTTGTTATGCATGGTTCTGAAAATCCTTGAGAGATTCAGAGACAATCAGGATAATTAACCTTCCATTTGCACTTCTGTGCCTAATTTTAATGTACTAGTTTGTTGTTTTAAAGCTTTCTTACCTTGAGTCATAATAACTAGACTGAATTTACCATGATAAGAAGCACAACCAGTCTCTTCAATTATGAGCAGCAATCATAAAGAAAATTATTATGAAAACTATTTGTAACAATCTGTTTATAACTTGCCACTTAATTTATCTGTTGTACCTGACTTTATAGTCCAATCTCATTTTCATAAAAACATATTTTACCTGCCTTTTAATTATAACATAGTTCAGTGAAAACTTAACTCTTAACTCTGCTTTTTGTTGTACAGCTGGATTTTCTGAATCCCAGTCCCATGTACTATATGCTATAGTAGATGAAATTGAAAGAAAAACTTCTTGTCCCCAGGATCCAGATGATGGTATGTACTTTTTTAAAAAAATTCACTGCAGTTTTGCATAGGGCATGACTAATGTATAACAAAGGTAGTTTTGAAGCTATATGAGACTTAATAAATAGCAAAGTTCTTTAGCATTTCTTTCTGTTCTAAGTAATTTATTAATATATACATCAATTTCTGTGAGTAACCTACCGCAATATTGGTTGTCTATGCCTTCTAGAAGATTTTGTAAAAGAGGCTAGGATGTTAAACAATAAATCCTCCTTTTGTTAGAAAGAGGTATTAAATAATTATCTAGTTTTTTATATGGACCATATAATCTAGTCATTTTGTCCCTGATGGGACAACATCACTTTTTTTATTCTTGCAGTTGTGATATAGCCCCATGATCCAACTCTTTTCTTTAATTTTCATTCTAAAATGCCTTTTTTAAAAAAATAAATAATCTTCCTTTGTTTTTGAGCTTGAAAAGAAAAATGAATTATTTCCACAGTTTGAAGATAAAATTTCGGACCTCTGTTTTGAATAAAAAGGCCAATTCAAATTGTACTTATGGTTCAGCATGCATACTGGACTTATTAATATGGTCAAGCTATACTGAAGTATCTCCAAAACCCACATGCATGAGTTTCAGAAAATTCTAGAGAAAGCACACCTTCACCTGTAAAAATCAATGGAAAAATGGAATACTTCAGTTAAAGTATATTTTCTTCCTTATATTTGTATTTTTAATCTTTATCATTTTTCCCAGACATTAGATTTGATTCTGCACATGATTGTCTGTTCCTATAGATGAAATAGTAAATTTAAGAAAGCAGATTAACTGTTTGTTTAAGGCCCTAATGTAGTTCCAATTCTTTTAAAAGCTTTTGTGGATCTCTTTTTAAAACAGTAAAATAAACTTTACAAGTTATTGTTTTTTAAATCTCAGCATAGCAAAACAAATCACAAAAATGTCCAAAACATCCAAAAACAGACATTCTTTCTAAAATCCCAGGCTTCATTTCCTCAATGTCATCACAGCAGCATTCAACTATTCAGATTCAGCTCCCAGATGGAAAATAACTCATCCTTTCTCTAATTAGACTGTGTAGATAGTTCTTTGTGCTGACATTTTCTTCTCCATATTCCAACTTGTGCTAGTTCTCTTTTGTTCTTTCTTATGGGTTTCATGGTTCAACCATAGATTACAATTTGTGTGGGGTCTAGCAGAACATCATTCCTGGCTTTCTGGGCAATAGGAGGATAACTCCTGTTGCTGGGTGCCTCAGTATATCTCAAGTACCTTCAGAATAAGGCTGCATTTATGTGTTTAATCATTCTGTACTTGTTTGATTTAAGGTTAGTCTGTTTGGGGCATTTGGATGTAATGTTTTATTATTATAGTTTACCTTAATCAGACTTAACATACCCCAAACAATCAGTTGTAGTTAATACAGTAAAATATGGTTTAGTCAAGCATGAGGTAATGTAATATGTTAGCTTAGTTTTAGTATTCGGTATTTTCTTCTCAATAGTTGATCAGGGTATAATTACTTGTGATCAAAGCTTTAAACATTTAAATGCTATGTCACTATGGCTTTAGGTGGTATCTGGGTTTGAGAAGCAATGTGCTAGAGTTCTTTGACTGGATACATATGTTGTATTGTTACTGAGCCTTTTGAATTTGTTTCAGTAATTCTAAGAAACCCTCTGTTGGATTTCTAGAGACTGTCCAAAATTAACATTCCCTATTACTTCTTTTCCAGTCTACTTCTTTCCAAATGCAATGAAAACAGTAAGTGGACTTGATTTCTATATATTGAAGTAGATTCACATTCACACTTGTTTAAATGTAAATATATATTTCAGTAGCTTTCAGGCTGTTTCTGTATTAGCTAGATTTAAAAACAATTTTTAAATGGTATATTCTCTCTGTAGTAAAGTCTTAGAGAAAACATGTGGAATAATGTTGCAATCCAATGTGAGACTGTTTGCTGTTCTACTGATCCAGAAAGTAAGATATCAAAAAAGATCAGCCCTGCTTTGCACTTCGTCTAATTCTTCTAACCTTACCTGCCCCCTATCCATCATCTTGAGCTTGGTGGCATAGTGGTGAGTACTGTAGGCTAATCCTGCTGGCTGCTTGCAATTTGGCAGTTCAAATGTCACCAGGTTCAAGATTGATTCAGCCTCCACCCTTCTGAGGTGGGTAAAACAAAGGCCCAGATTGTTGGGAGCAATATGCTGATTTTGTAAACCGCTTAGAGAGGGTTGTAAAGCACTATAAAGTGGTATATATGTCTTAAGTGCTATTGCTATCTTAAAAGATATTTTATGAATTTATAACTTCTATAAAATATGAATTAGGATTTTATGCTTTTTGAAAAAAATGTATGATGTTCTGTGTAGCAGAACAATTCTGGATTCCAGGATTAATATGTTGTACCTTTATTACAGTGTCTGGAACTGAAGGACGTTCAACTTGCTTATCGGCTACATAGAGTGGTGGAGAAAACAGAGAACAGGATAATATTGGGAAATATGACACAGAAGAACTTTTATTAGTAATTGTTATTTAGCTTTCATAATTATAGAATTGAATTATCAACAACTGGGCTGGAAGAGTAGAAGTGAAATAGATTTATTCTTTACTCTTGGATGTTATTGAATTTATTTGTTAATTACATTTATATCTCACTGTTAAGGACCCTCAGCAGTTCACTGATAGACATAAACAAAAATTCCAGAATAATAAATATTTTAATAAAACAATAGAATAATATCAATGAAATAACAGTGAATAACATCAATCCCCAACTGTTCCATGAAAGAGCACTGTTTGCCAAAGACAGTTAGGAAGCATATTGAATTACAATCAGGTACATTCCCAAAGGCCAGTATGGCTACCAAGAAGCAGCATCTCTGGCTTTGCACCCCACACTCCTTTTCACTCCCCCCAAAGGGAGGAACCACAGGAAACTTTTCTTAAAACAATTATGTAGGGCAGACAGATTCTAGGTGGCAAATACGGTTCTGAAAGTAACCTGGTATCAAACCATAGAGAGCCTTGTAGGTTAAAACGAACCTTTAAATTACATCCAGAAGTTGATTAGTAACCAGTGCAGGGCCATAGGAAAGTATAATGTGCTCCCAATATTAATAAGCACAAACCACTGCATTTTGGACATCTGCTGATTTTAAGTGCTTTTTAAAGGCAGAATAAAGGATGGCATGTTACAGTAGTTCAAACAATCATTAACATCATCATTAACATCATTAACTGTAGAAGATATTCCTACCCCAGATAAAGCCCACAATCCAAAGGGAGCCTTGGGTCCAGGAGGATCCTAAAATTGCAGATCACGCTTCTCCATCAGGAGATAATATTGGAGCAGACAGAAAGCCCTGATAATGTCAGACTTATAAGGTAGAACAGATCAAGAAATAGACATTACATAGGCTTAAAACTACTTATATTAGAATGGCTACTGTAACATAACCTAGAAAGAAGTAAACAGTGATCCGATTCCAAATTTATAAATGACATTTTACCAGCAGATGTTTTAATTTTGTTAGGTAAAGCTAGATAATTTATACTACCTGCTGCATTTTCCTCAAGGTTCAAAATATTAAGATTTTATTTTAAGTTACAGCTGTTTGAGAAGTGAGAACAGGAATTTCTGAAGATTACATGATAACCTTTTCCTTCTTGAAGTTGATAGTGTTTTAATAATTGATTATTTCTTTCTTTGCCATAGTATGTCATTTTTTGAATTGTTGGCTGTGATGGAACACTTGGATGTTTTGTTGAAGTGGTATAAAGAACTGGTTCCATCAGTAAGTATTATTTGTTAATTTATTCTTTGTGACTTTAAAAGTGTAAACATCAGTAACTCAAAACGGATTATCCAAAATTTTGCATTTCTTCTTCAGGCATTTTACCCAAATATTAGAACAATAATGCTGCTTCTTCAGGCATTGGACTCTGGCGATTGCTTGGAATTGATTCCCCAGATATGGAAAGGTTAATTATACTTTGTTTTCCTGTTTCCAAGGTGATAAGCAATTCATCTTCCCAAGTTAATCAGAAGAACCAGTATTAGGCAGATTTGCCTCTGAGCATCAGTAAAATTTAAAAATGCCTTTAGATCAGAGCCACATTGAATCAGGAAAGCTTTTACCACGGTGCCTCATACTTTTGAGACTGGAAATTTATTGCTAAAATTACAAACTTTCTAGTGCAGTTTGTAAAATTTCTAATCATTGTTGGTTAGCAATCCCCAGTGACAGATCCCATTGTAGGAAAGAAGATCTAGTTAGATTGGATGTTTAATAATGCTCATCAAAACGAAGTATCTGTCACTCTCCTGTTAGCTTAACTTTTATATAGTCTATACATTTCCTGTCTTTGTGTTTAACCATATAATAATCATTAATTAGGCTCAATTGAATTTAAGGATTGAACTTCCATATATCTGTTTTAGTAAAGTTGCTAATTTCATTGATCAAGAACTGCTTGCAGTTATTTTATTTCTGATAACTTTTCTTTCCTGTTCAGATATTAAGCAATTTGGATTTAGTCTCAGAGACACTATTGTACAAGAAGTTCTGGTTCTTATGGCAAGAGATGTACAGTCTCCAGAGGTGAGTGGAACATGGGATGTGGAAAATGTTCACGCTTATAAAAATTGCAGAGATCAATGGCATGAATTAGCTAATGCTGAAATGAATCCAGGAGGCCTGCTCTTACTATTTCTTATAATAATAAAACATAGAAAAATGTTGCAGGATTAATTTTCAGTTGCTGGAATAGCAATAATATCCATGTTTGCAGTAAAATAATACATTCTGGGAAGTTCTTCTATTTTTTTCAGCAGAGCAAGCTGCTGAAGTAAATCTTATTCTTTTCTTTTGCTTCTTCATTTGGCATATCTCATCTTCATGCACCTCAGATTCCTAACACATAGCTACCTATTAATAGAAAAAGTAATCTCCCAAGATGGTTTATAATTCATCATGTAATAAGTTCATCATTTCAAAGTTAAAGTAACAGCAAACCCCAGTGCATGCCAAAAAGATATGGAAAATATATTTATTTACAATACAACAACAGCCCCCAATCTTTTGGGAGCCAGGAACCAGTTCCATGGAGGTTTTGCTGAGAACTGGAGGGGCCGTGGTTTCACCTGCTGCCCTCATCCCACAGATGTATGGATGTGGCTTCACTTGTTTGCGTGGTCTTGTGTCTGGTGTGCTGTGGAATGCTGCTGGTTTATGGCCCAGGGGCTGGAAACTCTGTAGTATGTAATTACCATACAATATTATAAAAAGAAACCAATATAGGTACCATATAGCATATTTATATAATATTAAAATTCTCATTCAAGTATCCTTTAACTGTGTGAAACTGTTTATAGGGCAACGGTTTTTGAACCAACATATCTTAAATGGGCTAGTTTACAGAATGTCCAAAATCCAGGAACAATAATTTCCAAGGGAATGAAATTTGAGAAAGTTGTGGCTGCTTCAGTGCTATTTAGCTGCTGTTATAGTCTAATCATTTTCAAAGTTCCATGACAGTTTGATAGCGAGTCTTGCAATCCCCTTGCTTCCTCTCCTACCCAACAGCAACCAGTTCCCTGTCTGCTGGAAAGGAAGGGAGATTTCCAATGCTGTCTGTCAGTTCCCATAAGAAACTCAATGGGAGAAATAGAATCTCCTCCTCCCATTCTCTCCTGCTCCCATTCATGTTTCCCTATCCTTGGAATAAGAGAACAACTTAAATGTTTCTGGAGTTTTAAGATCAAGAAAGCTATCCTTTAGTAGAAAATGTGCAAGGTAGTCTTTGCTTAGTGACCCTAAAAGGGACTGGAATTTCTGTTGCGGAACGATTATTTGATCACACCACTTAGCAAAAGCAGTTTCAGTAGTCCCAATTGCAGTTTTCAACCCTGTAGTCATGAAGTAGAACCTCACACGTCTCCTGCCTTGCTGCACTTGCCTGCACTTTAATTCCCACCACCTACTTATTCTCTCTCCCCCATCTCTGCTTTTTTGGCCACCCTGCATTGCCTCACTGTTCTGTATTCTATTGCCCCTGACCCCACCACCCCAACTTCCTTTTTCTATTGACAAGATGTGCCTCTCCCGGTCCTTCATCAGACAGCTGCTGGGGAAGGTTTTGCATAGCCAGCTGTTGCCTCACAAAGGGCCAGGCCAGGTGCACCTCATCAGTAAGAGCAACAAGAAGGCAAAGATAAGCTGGGGGCTATGGGGGGGGGGTATGGGGCAATAGAGTAGTGGAAGGCAAAGTTTCAAAAAAGCAGAAATGAGGGATAAGATAGGCAGTACTCTGGTTATAGACGCAGGTGGGCTGTCAAGCACATACATTTTCAGCAATAGCCATGGGGGCACTACAACAGCCATAAATCCATTTGTAATCAGTCATAAACAGAACTACTTGTAACTACCATACATTTAATGCAGTAGTAACAATTGTTGAAGGCACGGTCATTAAGCAAGGTCTACCCATACATCAGTTGTGCAGTTGCATTGGCCTGAAAGAGTTTAGTTGTCATAGGGATAAATTTACCTCCTTGCATCCTGTAAAATCTTAAGATGGTCTTCTTTGTGCTTTTGAGAATATGGCTGGGTTGAATAGTAATTTTCCTATCATTTTGAAAAAGAATCCTGAGATTTTTATATTGGTTAACTTGTTTGATTCTATTATTATTAACTGAGCATTTATATATCTTCTGATACTTTAGAAAAGTAAGATTTTGGTTTTATCGTAGTGAACAATTTAATACTCATCTTTACAATAGCTTGCCAATATATGCTTGGGACATTATTATTGCATCAACTGCCCATCAATATCCGCCTAGTTAAGATTCTTCTATCTGCTACATTAGGTACATGAATTTACCCCTAAATACTTGATTTAAGTCTTTTAACTAAAGAATGTATGTAAATACTTAGTAGTTGTGGGACAGCTCTGTTTCATTATTCTGGATATTTTAACATAAACAAAAATCCCCCCCCGTTGACTGAATCTGACATTTAGGCCTATCTTCTCATAGCATAAGATCAGTAGCTTTCTGACCCAACCTGGTTCCAAACGAGCCAACACCAGACAAAGGCAGCAGCCCCCACCTTTTAAGGTTTCATCTATGAATTCTGTTTCTTCACAGATAAAAGGCTGCTTCCAACTAATTAGCTCTGACAAGAAAGTGCCTTGCCAAGTTGTTTTTCAAGGGTGCCAAAAACCCACAGATAAATAGTTACAAGAATTTTCAAATACTAACTATAATCTCCACGAGGCTGAGTTTCAAAAAGCCTTTGCCTTCTGCAAAGAACGCTTCTTCAAACCTGGTTTTTATCCTTTTGAGGGAGGGGTCATTACCTTGCAGTCTTACTCCCAAGTCACCGGTGCTGTTGTAACTGCTCTCTCCTATGAGCAATCCTGCGCTCATGCACACTTGGCACAGGCTCCTTGGGAACCTCCTCATCACTGCTGTCAGCCCCTACAATCTCTGAAGGCAGCAGTCCACTCCCTAATGGTCCTGGCCCCTCATCTGAGTCCTTGCTCTCCTCCACTGTCCGCACCTGCTGCCGGCTAACCACAACAGTAGCAGATGTTTGTTTATGGAGGAATTAATTATGATTTTGGTTCATAATTTACCCCTAGAAGTATATGACAAAGATACAAAGTTTATCAGTAAGATGCTAATGACAACATACTACAATTCTGGAGATATCCACATAAACCTCCTCTTAATATGATCCACATTGAAGGCAGTGAATGAATCATTGCAGTGTTTAAGCAAGATATGGGAGAGGAATTTGCAATTTTACTTCTTCATTCTGCTTGTGAAGAATGTGAATGGTGATCACAGGACTGCAGGATCTTGCAAAAAATGCAAGGATTGGTTGCAAAGTTGGGTTTTTTTACGCTATTGTAAACTGAACAGTCATTAAATGAGGCAGCAAGTGAGGATTAGCTGAATAGAAAATTGCATTGGTTGAAAATTAACAAGTTTTTGATCCTGGTTGCTTATTCACGTTTGATTTACTTATATTAACAACAGTTAAATACACAAATGCCCTTAGAGATAATAAAAATAAATAAGAATATTTAATCTTAAAGGTTTTACCTAGGGATATACTTAAAATTGTCCCCTTCTTTTGGTCTTGCTCTTGTTTTTTAATTCGGGGTGTACTTAGACCTGCTAAAACACTACTTTAGCTTCATATCTGAAGTAATATTCATTGCTAGATTGCTACTGTTGCATGCAGATGCAAAGTATCTTAATGTTTTACAGACCCAAGTTGCATTTGCTGACTGTGCTGAAAACATAAAATCTCTGCATGACTTAAAGAACAAGAACATGCAACTCCTGTGGAAAGACACTTCTCTTAATAACATCACAATACTTTTTGCCAGGGCTGGCAGAACACAAGAAGCTTGGTAAGAAAAAAGAAAGAGTCCCTGCCAATAATTTGTATTTCATTCTGGAAATAAATCTTGAAATGTAACAACAACAGGTTCTGAGCTATAGAAGTCAATTTTCTATCTAACTCAATTACAGTTACCATCTTTGACTTTGATTCATTTATTCTGTGTAGAAGTGGAATACAACTTTTTCTCTGGAGCCTTAATTGAAAACTTAAGCCCCAAAGTACATTGGGGGAGGCAGAGAGAGGAAAGAGAGAGAATATAATGAAATCTAGCTATTATGTTTTCTTTTTCCTTCAAGCAGTTCCTGGAGAAGGAATACAGCTGAGGGCATGGAGCCTGTTCTTACAGTTTAAGGTTGCACCAGAAAGTCCAGTAATACTTTATTGGCTGTCTCACTTCATATGCTTCACTTTTAGATTAGAGGCAGGTATATGTAGTATCTGGGCAGAAAAAAAGCCTTTCTAATAGGCAGGTTTTTTACCAGGATAATAGAGATATCGTGGGCTGTATGAGATAATGGCTTTTTTTTCTACTGCTGGAAAAAATCAACTTGTTCAAGGGAAAGGTGTGAGTGAAGCTGCTACCACACTTACCAGCTGATTTCATCTTTATGGCTATAGATGTTTCCAAAGGCACAATCAATCTTTATCTCTACCCCAAATGACTTTTTGTTCCACTATAACTGTTGTTAAAATTACTTAATTTCCATATTCTGTGAACATTTTTTTCTTTTCCTAAATAAAATTCTATTTGATTCAATAGAGGTTTTTTTTTTTTTTTTCATTTTAGGTTATTAGCAGTTAGAAAAAATCATTTTCTAGTTGGATTTTGGATTTCTTTGGAGAATTAGTTGTAGTTCTTTTTTTGTTGGCTACATAACCTATATTGTCTTGTAAGACAAGATTTGGGATTATACATATGGGTAGTTCTTGATTTACAACCCTTCATTTAGCAACTGAAATAAATTACATTGCAAAAGGTGATATACAATAGATCCTTGCAGTTAATGACTCGCAGCATGATCAAAATTTGGGTTCTTCATGTGTATTTAGAATAATTGCGATATCCCCTGGTCATATAATCATTTGCAATCTTTCCCGCTGGTTTAAGACAAGCAAAGTCACTGGGGAAGCCATGTTCACTTAATACTGCATGGATCATGTAACAACTGCAGGGATTCATTTAAAAACTGTGGTTTAAAAAGGTTGTAAAATTGGGTGCGACTCACTTGACAAGCACTTCTTTTAACAACAGAAATTCTGCACCCAGTTGTGATTATAAACTGGGGACTACCTGTAAGTCAAACCTCTTGATGGATTTCTGACCATACGTTTTTCATCTCTGCATTTAAATGGTAATTTTTATTTCTTTCATCTCCAAATAGGAACATGCTACAGCTGTTTAAAAAATACTCTCAAGTTCCCAGGTAAGCTTGCTTTTTAAAGTTTGCCCCTTGGAAGTCCTGATAATAAATGTCAGTCTTTACTTTCCCTTTGATTTGATCTGTTCATTAGCATTCAGACTCATTTGACCCTTAGTTTACTCCAGTGTTAGAATGCCACTTTCTGCCATGCATTGTCCTGTGCTGGCCCAGTTCCATCACCAAATGAAAGGACTGGTGGTTTTGTTAGCAGAGCAAGCAGTGCTATCAAGGGAACTGCTACAGTTGTAGGTACAATAAAGCCTGAATCCTCTTTAGAAATTTACATCCACTGCTTGAATACTGAGACTTTAGCCTTTGAATCTTTTAAGTCACTTTTAAAGACTTCTGTATTTTGATTATGCAGAGAAATGCTGGACAGGAAATGTATATTTGTTTAGTTGTTAATTGGTAGCAGAAAAAGAACTATTTCTTAGTCTACTTTTCAGAAAAAAACATTGTGATATTATCATCTGTGAATGGAAAACTGAGCTGCATGGCATTTATAATTTGACTGGAATCTACAACAATCCTTTTCTTTCAAAACTTGTTACGCTATTATTAGTTTCTGAGCTGAGCTGTCACCTTGGATCAGCAATTTGAATCCTTGAATTTGTGCCAATGTAGCATAAATAAAACAATGACCTTTATACTGTATATCACCAGAAGTTCAAGAATCAAAAGGTGGTAGCACAAGTCTATTTCAGCGGTTTTTCAGAACAGAAAAATGGAATCATTCAGATTAAATTTTCCTGTTAGCAGATGTGACCTTTTGTCAAATTAAGATTCTCTATTTAAGACTTTTTAGGAAAACTGCTTTGGCTGGATAGATGCATCTCTGCCTGCTCATGAAACTCATGTAATTACTTGGGTTATGAAGAGGTGCCTTTAATGTTTTTTGCAATAAATATTGGGTTATTGGGTTCAGAAATTTCTCAGCTCACAGTAGTTTATTTACTTATTCTCCCAGTCTCTCCTAAAGGTGACTCTTAAGCGGCTTACGATCTCTAATTGGTTACCATCATACCTTGTCAGATAAAATGCTTTCCTATCAAACTGTTACAGATGCCACTGCAGTATCCATATCCCTTTTTCCTTTTTGCAGTGATTTGACAGTGAAAGAGATGTTCGGTTGTATTAAACAAAGTAGGCAAGTGGAGAAAGCACTGGAGCTAGTAAAGCTGACTGCTGAATATGGGATACAATCAACGTCAGTGCTCGCCAAGACAACTCTAGAAGAATTTGAACTCTCTGAAGAGCAAAGGTAAGTTTCAGCTAATATGTAGTTGGGATGGTTATTGCTCAGAGCATCTGGGATATATATCATTGAAATTCACCGATTTAGTAATCTCCTTGGCTATTTTCCTGTCTATGGTTACGTGAGTCCAGATAAGATGGGTTATATTAGCTTAAACCAGTAGGACTGAGTTTACTCAAATTCAAGCTCCGCCCTTGCTCCGTCCCCAGTTTTTGACTCAGTCTTAGCCAGGACCAGACGTGTTTTGCAAGGCTCCACTATGGCTTTAAGTGGAGCCTGATTGTTAAAAGAAAAAGTTTTAAAAAGTACTTTAAGGCTTGAAAACTGTTGGATTCAAGTGAGTGGGCTGATTTTAGCTTCCAAATCGCACGAAGGACTTCAAACTCAGCTCATGGAGCTAGGACCACGTGGGACGGCTCCAGGCGATCGGCCAGATAAGGGCAATCAGCTGATGGGCGCTACAGCAACAGAAACCACCTGCGGTTTTTCTTTCATTTTCTGGCTGGCTGAATTGATAGCCTTGGCTGCAAAACGCATAGCGCAGCAGCTTGCAGCAGCGGCTTGAGGACCTGGAGCAGAAACCACAGGAGAGCTTTGCTGCAAGTTTCGGAGGAAGCAAAGCAGCTGCTTGATTGGGCATGGCCCAATTCCAGCTGGCAGGGATTACCCCCAGCTGAGGGTGCTCCAGCACTGAGGAAATCGTATGGGTGCCTGCTGACCTGTTTGCAGGTCCAAAAGACCTGGTGTGTGACCGGCAGGGGTGGCTGCAGGCCAGCAGTAGCCTTCACAGGTTTGCTAAGCCGGCTTACCAGGTAAGGTGATTAATTTGTTTCTGGATCTGGGCTTTTATTGCATTATTCCCTTGTGATTCAATTTATTAATACTCCTCCCTCCTTCCAGCAGGTCCCCTCCCCTCCCTGCCTCTTTCTTGTGAATTACTTAATTCTCCAGGTGAGATGACTGATAAAGAACAAGAAAGGGAGCCCAGCCTTTCCATTTCCAAAGGAAAATCCAGAGGCAGACAGAAGAGGAAGGCCCCTGATCACAAAGATGTTGCCAGAGCTGAACCAGAGGTCCAGAAAGAACCACAGGTTTCTGGAAAAAGGTTGGAGAAATTGCTACCATGTGGCTGGGGGGAAGGGCAGGAGATCTCCCCCTCCTGATGATGGTTCAGATCAGTCTGCATAACCCCCAATTTTACAACTGGAAGTAGGGCCTTCTACCTCTACTGGGCCTCCTCGCCCTGGTATTTGGTCCCCAGTTGGGGATCCAACTCCTTTGGGAGACCTTGAGATGGATGATAGGGAGCCTATAAGTGTGGAGGAGCTGCTTTCTCCTCCCCCTAAAAGTGTCAGACCTGTTCCTGAACCTTACAATTCTGAGGAAGAGGAAGAGGCTGTTCTAGTTCATTTGGAAGCCATTATTGTTAAGGCGATCAGAGCTTCTAACGGAAATATCTCTGAGGCCTCAGATCAATTAGAACCAGACAGGTCTTTTCAGGCTAGAGAAACCTACTCTTTCAGAGACAGAGGCTCCCCAGTGCCTTCGTTACCCAGCATTTCTGGCAGAGCCCTTGAAGAAGAGAAAAAAGAATCTGACTTCTCAGGATGAGGATATGGCCCCTGAAAGACCATCCTTTACTGGCATCTTTGATGCACAGAAGTTTAAGGTTTTATTATTCAAAGCCAAGAAAACTGCAAAGTTGGGACCTGGGGCTGATGTCGGTGAAGCAGAGGGTGATGGCACGGTGCCACCTAATCAACTTTTTGATGAACCAACTGTGAGACCAGAAATGATGCCTGTCCCTAGATTATTCCTCAATGTTATACAAAAACAGATGGAAGCCTCTGGTACTTCCTTATAGCTGTCACCTAGCGAGAGGCGTTTCTTCACCGTGGGGCCCAAGTTGACCAGCTCCCTATAGGTATCTACAGTTGATGCACCTGTTGCAGCTATGATCTCTGCCTCATCCAATCCGTCAGATCCTGAAGAGGCACTAAAAGCTGAGGATAAGAGGATCGAGCAGTCCCTCCAGCGCACTCACCTGGCAGCTGCTTGGGCAGTTAAGGCGGCTTTGGCTGCCTCCTTTTTCATGAGATCTTCTCTATGGTGGCTTCACCAATTGCAGGACAGAGTCCCTGAATCTGATATGCGAATTCATCAAGATATTCATAAGTTGGTCGCAGCCACAGAATTCACTGCAGATGCTACTTTGAATAGTGCCAGGTTTGCCTCCAAGGCCATCACCACTTCCATCGCTGCCTGAAACCAGGAACAAGAAGAAGCATCTTCCTTCTGTAAATCGACGCTCCAGTTTCAGGGCTGCTCCTTATAATCGTAGATCCTCTTACAGAGCAGAGGGCACTTCAGGGGCTCAAGGGTCCCAGAGGCAACCCTACAACCACCAAGAACGCCCTCAGGACAGAGCAGCCCGTGATAGACCACAATATTCAGACAAGCGGCCCTTTCGTGGGGGAGGAAATCGCTTCAGGCGCTCCTGGTAAAGACAGCAATAGTCCTCCCATTGGGGGCAGATTATCCCATTTTGCTGCCCAATGGGAAACTAACACATCCGACGCTTGGGTGTTACAAACTGTTAGACGGGGTCTATCCCTCGAATTTCCAGATCTTTTGTACCTTGTTCAGTCTCCAGAATAACATCTCGTAGACAGTTGGTGGAACAGGTAATTCAACACCTTTTAGACATCAGGGCCATACAAAAGGTCCACATTAACCAACATGGCAAGGGATTCTACTACTGTCTGTTTGCGATACCTAAATTTTTGGGGGGATGGCAAGCCATCTTAGATCTTAAAAGACTCAATAAATTTGTATTGTACAAGCGTTTCAGGATGCATTCACTACAGACTATCTTGGCCAGTGTCAGGGAAGGTGACTTCCTCACCTCTATAGATTTCACTGAAGCTTACCTTCATATCAGAATTTGCCATTACATAGGCAATACTTAAGTTTCATTTATCATCGCAAACATTTCCAATAGAGGGCCATGCCCTTTGGCCTGTCCTCTGCACTCAGGGTTTTCACAAATATCTTGGCAGCCCATTTGAGGAGTATTCCCATTAGGGTTCAGTGTTACATGACATTTTAGTCCAGTCTTCTAAGGACCAAGTCCTAAGGGATCTACAGACTACCATTATTAACATGTTACAATACCACAGGTTTTCCATAAGTGAGAAGAAAAGCCATTTTTCTCCTACCACAGGTTTATTGCATTTGGGGGCTAACATAGATACACTTTCTTGCAAAGTTTTTCTCTCACAAGAGAGGATAGACAGTCTGCATTCTATGATTGGGGAGATTGTGAAGGCTCGTTCTTCCTCCCTGGCTTCTCTATCCCAACTATTAGGGAAAATGTTTTCCACCATCTCCATTGTGCCTTAGGCCAGGCTTCACTCCAGAAAGCCTCAATAGTTCTTTTTGCCACATCAAAAGGTGAGTAGGAGTCATTCGGCTATTAGGGTCTCCATCCCTACATCAATCAAAAGGTCATTGTTGTGGTGGTCTTCTCCGGCCTTCCATGCTGGACAATCATTCAAAAAACCTTCCCATATAGTCATCTCCATGGATGCCAGTCTCTCCAGCTGGGGAGCCCATCTAGGCTCGAACTTGGCACAGGGTCTGTGGTCCCCCTTGTAAAAAAGGAAGAGCATTAATTGATTAGAATTAAGAGCAGTTAGGTTTGCTCTCAAACAATTTAGGTTACACATTTTTCATTCTCATGTCCTTATCTTGACGGACAACACCACAACCAAGCACACATAGACAGGGAGGCACCAGATCCCAAGCTCTTATGTTAGAGGCTGTGTGTCTGGGACTTGGGTAGAAAAGAATCTCCTTTCAATTAGGGCAGGACACATTTCTGGGGGGGGGGGGGGGGGGAGAAATAATACACAAGCTGATTGGCTAAGTAGAGCAAAAATTGACCCCTCAGAGTGGAGTATTCCCCCTCTTCTGTTTCAGGAATTGGTTCAGATATTCGGACTTCCAGTGGTGGACCTGTTCGCCTCTCCGACCAACACCCAACTTCCCAGATTCTTCACCAGTTTTGCACACCAGGGAGCAGAAGAGACCAATGCCTTGAGGTGCTGTTGGCCTCGGGGGCTGCTGTGTGCCTTCCCTCCTCTTCCTTTGTTACCAGAGGGGATTCAGAAAATTTTGAAGGGGGAGGCAGAGGTATTATTACTAGGCTCCATATTGGCCCAGGCGTCTTTGGTTTGCGGATTTGGTGAACCTCTCGTGCTCCACTCCTTGGAGGATCCCTCCTCTCAAAGTCTCCCTTCTCCAAGGGTAAGTCTCACACCCGGATCCTCAGTGATTCCAGCTGACCGCATGGCGGTTGAGCGGAGCGCTCTAAGGAAGCGAAAGATTTCTGAGAAGGCCAGCCAGGCCAGCCAGACGGCCTTCCATTAATAGAACTTATCAGGCCACTTGGAAAGTTTTCTGCCAGTGGTGTTTGAAATCCAAAATTTCGCCCATTTCAGCTTCTGTGGCCAATATCTTTGATTTTTTGCAGGAGAGTCTCAACAAGGGACTCTCTGCTAATACCTTGCGTAAACAGGTTGCAGCCCTTTCCTCGGTTTTGTTTTTGCATCAAAAAGGTTCCCTGTCTCTCAATCAGACCATAATTTTTTAAAAGGGGCATCGAATTTTAAGACCACCGTTGGTTAAGATTCCCCCTTGGAATCTTCCCAAAATTCTAAAAGCCTTAATGTCTCCACCCTTTGAATCATTTAAATCAATAACCTTGTATTTCCCCTCTCTCAAGGTGGCTTTTCACATAGCCATTACCTCGGCTAGGAGGATTTCTAAGTTAGCCACTCTTTCTGTCAAGGAGGGCTTGTGTGCCTTCCATGCAGACAGAATGGTGTTGCAGTTAGATCCCTCCTTTATTCTTAAAATCAATTCCAGATTTCATAGAGCACAGGAACTTGTTCTTCCCAATTTTTGCCCTACTCCTTCCCACTCTTCTCGCAATCATGACACACTCTGGATGTACGAAGGGCATTGAAGACTTACATCCGGAGGACCCTGCCACTCCGCAGGATGGAGGTTCTGTTCGTCTCATTTTAACCCAGTTCCTTGGGGTTGAAGGTGTTGCCAAAGACAGTGGGCTGGTGGATTAGGGTCTGCATTGCTAAGGCTTACCACACTTCGGGCTCTTTCAATTCCAAGAGGAGTGACAGCACATTCCACCAGGAGTGCAGGAACAACGGCGGCCAAGCCCCCATTGAGGAGTTTTGCAGAGCGGCCACCTGGTCTTCTCTGTCTCTTTTTATCCGCCATTATCACATTGATGCCTTCGTTGCGGCAGATGCCACTTTCAGCAGAAGAGTCCTGCAAAGTGTACATGAACACCGATGTAAGTAGGACCAGACTATTGTCCTCCCTGGAATTAGCAGGCTTAGGCATGTCCCATCCTATCTGGACTCACATAACCATAGACAGGAAAAGGAACATTGGTTTACCTGAATGTTCATTTTCTGTCTTGGTGGAGTGAGTCCAGCCCCACCCTGGTTCGTCTGGTCTGGCCTAGGGGAGGTGCATTAATGTGTGTCTTGTTTATCTGCATTAGTTGAATCATGTCCAGTCTGCCTTGATGCTTTATCGAAAGCTGGGGAGCGGCTACAGCAAAGGGGCGGAGCTTGAATTTGATCAGACTCAGTCCTACTGGTTTAAGCTGATATAACTCATCCTATCTGGACTCACTCCACCAAGACAGAAAATGAACATTCAATGTTCCTTTTGTTTCATTCATTTGCCTAGCAGCAACCCTCTAGCTAGAGAGACTAGCCCAAGCTGTCAAGTGAGTTTCATGTCTTAGTTTAATTTCTCTGTCCTAGCTGAGATATTTTGATCAGGATATCATATTCTTTCTTACGCAGGCTCTGCCTTATCCTTTTTGAATAGACATTTTTTTTGCCAATAATAAATTGTAGCAGCAGTTTGACAAATCTTTAATTGTGCTCATGTTTTTTTTCCCCCTAGGCGGACTCTGGTTGATATAATAGAAGGAAGCTGTGGTTATAAATAGGGGTCAGAAGAGAAACCCCTTCCTCTTTTCTGAAAGAAAAAGTAACTTACCTGATCTCAATATAGCTCCCAGAGAGTGGCTCTGAAAATCTCTGCGAACCTTGTTCATAACTGTATTATATTGGTATTATTATCATATGGATTCTCATCTGATGGCAGTTGGTAGGATGTTCTGGTTTCACTTGTTTTGGAGTGTTTGTTCTCGTTCTCTACAACCTCAGTTTTTAAAACACAAAGTGTCTGCCAGAATCCTAGAATTATTTACTTACAATATTGCATCTACATTTTCCTTAGATATATTAACAGAAATAAAGAGTAATCCACTCCTCTTTTTAACAGGTTTTTTTATTTAAACTAAATCTATTTGAACTGTCTAAAGAGGAGCAACTACAAGAAGTGTTAGAAGAAGAACAAGGAGGAGATAAAGAGATAGACCAAGAAGAAAAGGACTGTGAACAAGACCCCAGAGAGAAGCAAGAACCAATAGACGACCAAGACAGACTTACTATTAATAAGATGGAAGAAGAAATTAGATTAATTTCACTAAATATCAATGGATTGAATTCTCCGACCAAGCGAAGGCAAATGTTAACAAAATTAACAAAACAGAATGTTGATATTATATGCCTTCAAGAAGTGCATATCCAAAAATCAGAGTAAATATTTGGAATTCCCCAAATTAGGAGAATTATATGTAGCATTGGCAAATCAAAAGAAAAGAGGGGTGGCTATGTATATAAAAAAAAGGGATGAATGCAAAACAAATTTACGCAGAAGAACAGGGCAGAATCTTAAGGTACAATAGGAGATATCGCAAAAACAAGTATTGTTAGTGGGAATATATGCACCAAATGTGAATCAAAAAACATTTTACCAAAAATTATATGATAAAATAGTGGAGAGAGGACAGACTAAGATATGCTTGGTTGGGGACTTTAATGCCATAATGGATAATTAAAAAGATTGATAAAGAACAAAAAATAAAAAAGAACAACTGTCTACCAAAACCATTCTGTGACTTAGTACAAGAAACTAATCTAGAGGATATATGGCGGAAAAGACACCCAAATGAAAAAAGGTATACGTTCTATTCCAACCCCCACCAATCATCCCCAATTGATGTGTGGACAAATAAGACAATTGGAAATGAAATATCCAAAGTAAAAATAATGCCCAATATATGGGCAGACCACAACCCGTTAAAAATTACCTGGAAAGGACAAAGGAAACAGAAAATGAGATGGACCCTAAACACTATATATGAAAAATGAATTGGAAATATTTTTCAATGTAAATTTAAAGAACCACACTAATTTGCAGAATTTATGGGATACAGCAAAAGCTTTTATAGCTTATACAATTAGAAAAAACGAGATGGAAAAAAAACAACAAAATGAACCAAGATGAAAATTAAAAAACTAGAAAGAGACTTCAAAAGGATCCAAAGAATGAGACAAAAAAGAAAGAATGAAGACTAGACATAAATTAACATTTCTAGAAGAACAAGCATGAAACCTTAAAATCTATAAAACAAAACTTTTGAACCAGCTAACAAACCAGGTAGATGGCAAACCAGGTAGATAGCCCATAAATTAAAAGTAGAAAAAGGAAGAGCTCTAGAATGTTCTAAGGATGTCGTTTTTTCTTTTATGTACATCAAAACTAAACAGCTGGCCTAAAATAGAAATACCACCATTGTTAGAATAGCACAACTTTCAATGTTGCAATATAATTCTGCAGATTTAATATTTTCAAAAGCAACATGGTGTAGAAAGTGTTACCCCCTTAATTAAGCACACATTTGATTTGGTGGTGGCTTTACATGTTTATTTTGGTTTGTTTTGAAAAACAGGCTGATTTTGAAAATAGATTTGTGAATACTCTTTTCCTATAGCAAGGAATCCTAGGATGGGCTACATTTCTCCCTTGCTCAGTAGGCAAAGTCAAGAATGTAACTATTTGAGGAGGGAGTACCCACCTCTGAATTCACGAAGAAAAGTCAATAGAATTCCAGCTGTGATTTTGATTCTTCTGGAATTTATAGCCATTGCCTACTTCTGGCCCAACAGCTTGCTAAAAATATACAAACAAAATATCTCTTGCTTGGAATTCCTCATATCCCAAGTAGATATAATCATTCTACAGTTGTCCAATTAATATTGTTCCTTTACAAATTCTCCCTTGGGTTTTGACAATAAAAGCAGGGGTGGCTCCGGATTCCTATAGAACATTCCTATAGAATTTAATTTTGGTACAAAAATATGATCAATATGGAGAATTATAAAAATCTTCATCATCATAGCGTTTTTTGGGAAGAGAAAAAAATGCCTTTTTTTCTGAAGGCAGTGGCCATTTACCAAAGAGGGGAATTGTGTTAAAACTTTCAAAACTAAATGCAGATTCCACAGTGGCAACTTGTGTACTATAGAGAAACACTTTACAAATTCCCAATATGCCTGGAATAGTGAAAAGAGTAAAACCTTATCTGTTAAGAATATTGGATTATAGATTCAATCATAGGTCCTTTCAAGACTAAACTAGGAAAATATGTCCAAGACAAAAAAAATTCTTATGAAGAAACTCAGTGCTGCTATACCAACAGCATAAGAGCAAGATTACTGATAAACATACTTTGTGGACTCACAGAAAAATAAAATAGTGGCATTCTAACCAAGGTCACATAATTGCAAGACAGCCAGGCATTGTTATTATGCAGTCCTTAGTTCTGAGTTTCGTTGTTTGACAGTGTTTTACTGCCCAACTAAGTATCATTATAAATGTGAGTGAATGGGGCACTCTCTCATTGGATGCCTATCTTTTGTTGGGAGTACCAAAGAGAACATGACTTGGGTACCCATTTCTTTGGTTTACATGCCTAACTCTTCATTGTCTCTTTGATTTTTTGAAATATTTTGAATGTCTTCTGAGAGCTGGACTGGATCTCTCATTTGATATCTAATGTATTTTTGTAGTTATGGAATCAATAAAGCTATATTGGTGATAAATGAGATGAAAATATAACTGGTAAGTGCTTCGTCTTTAGTTCCAAGAAACCAATGTTCTGCTTTCTTGGCTGCTCATCTCTATGCTACCCCGCCTTTTAAGTACATTTCCTGCTCCAAAAAGCTGGCCTCTTTAGGGAAGGTGGAAACCACCAAGGTAGTAAGCCCTGGTGGCACAGTGATTAGAATGCAGTATTGCAGGCTAACTTTGCCTACAGCCTGGAGTTCAATCCTAACAAGGCTTAAGGTTGACTCAGCTTGCTGAGATTAGTAAAATGAGGGCTCAGACTGTTGGGGACTGAAGTTTGTAAACTGCTCAGTCCTGTAAAGCACTAAGGGGTATATAAGTCTCAATCAATACAGCAATATTTTGTCCTAGTGTCTAGAGCTGAAGTGGGTTGGATAGAGAGTAAAAGGTTCAGGCTCAATTTTATCAAGACCAAGTTATGGGTATTTTGGTTTTACCCAATCCTAGATAATTTCTATAGTTAGTCCTGGAAGAACCATTTTCCATTCAGATAAGTGTACAGATGGAATTTTCTTAACAGCTTCTGGTTGAAGATCACATAGCAACTATAGCTTGGAAGGTCTTTGCAGAGGTTCTTCTGTACCAGTTACAACTAGGAGTAGGAGACCCTCTAGTCACATGTTCTGGTCACCTAATGTAAGCATTTGTAAAGAGCTGTAAGAATCTTGGAGATGAAGAGCCACATAGATAATGGTCTGATAAAATCTGAATCCCAATGAGGAATGGGGTTGAAGGAAGCAGAAGGGACCCTCCCTAGTTAAAGGCCAGAAAGCAGAGAAATGCTTTTAGATTGGGAAGATTGTTATTGTTACAATAAAGGTAATATTGATACTCGTTGCTTTTATTCCTGGACTTCTTAAAAGGACTGACATGATTACTGCAATATGCTCTGCAGGAGCTACTCTTAAGCCACTTGGAAGCTTGTCTGGAGATTCTGAGTCATCCAGGTCATAGTTGTTTCAAAAGTGCATTTTTTCCCTCCACCCATTCTATTAGAACTTATTCTTCCATTCCCCGAACCCCCACCTCCAGAATTGATGAAGCTTCTTGGATAAGAAGCGAAAATTTTCAAGGGGGGAAAAGTCCAGTTGCCTTTTGAAGAAAAAAACACCTTTGAGACACTTCACTTTGAGAAGCTTCATTTAGTATACAGAAATATGAGCATTAATAGGTGTACCATAGCATGCCACATTCACCTAATAAGTTGCACTAATTGCCATTTAGCTTCTGGGCGTAATGGAAGAAGCTGTTTGATATAAATCCTTTCCTGGCATAGGCCTGGCTGCTTGAGGGATCATTTATTTTCAATAATTTTCCCATCCAGAGTTAACTCACTCCATATGCCATAAGTCAAACATTTGTCATATGATCAAACCTAGGAAGGGGGACGTCTGTCAGTCCACTTTCCCTCTGGAATATTTTTCCAGATACACACGACTTGTTTACTGTCATTTAAAAAATGTTTTAAAAATGGCTCCTCTTCCAGACCTTGATTAGAGTGGTGAGCATGTCCTAAAATTGAATTGGCTTTCAACATTTTGGTCTGTTTAGTATTTTATAATTTTGTATTGTTTTTATTGCCATAAGCCATCCAGATTCATTATCAAGTAGCAGCATAAACCTTTTGTAACTGGACAGTATTAGTTATTGAAGATTTATAATTTGTTGCTTGTGTATGCCTTTGAGTGAATCTTGACTCCTGATGAGTGCCTCTGCAGTTTTCTTCCCAAAATTTTTTTCAAAGCGATTTGGTCACTGCTTTCTTCCTAAGGCTAAGAGTGTGTGACTGGCTCAAGGTCACCTATCTGGCTTTGTGCCTAAGGCAGCTCTAGCACTCGGGTCTCCCAGTTTCTAGCATGATACCTTAACCACTAATTTAGTCAAGAGAAATACTGGTGATTTTGGGAAGAGTTGGATGTTATATTAATATAAATTATTAGTCTGAGAATTACTCTTGAAATGTTCCACGGCAAATCCAAGGAAGATTGCCAGAAGTGCGGATGAAAGTATGGCTGAACACTGCAAAATAGAGACATTGCAAGAAGTTTCCTGCCCTTTGCAAATATTTCAGAAGCTAAAGATAGATGGAAGAGAGGAAGTCTGATGGTATAGGGTAGAAATCAGACTCCCTGTTCTTTCAAGCATCTCTACATATTCTGAAGTTTGCACAGCCCTTTTTCTTACTATCAGATACTGGAAGGCACACCATACATGTAAACAGAAATAGTAACATTTCCTCAGAGCCATAGGATTCCCATAGATGTGGTCTCAACTTATTTCAAGATAATGTAGTCTACCTTATAGAGTAGACCCACTCAGCTGATGGCAGCATTTGCCCTCAATAGAAGGATATTATACTTTTTTCAACATAAGAATAAATGGAAAATCGCTTTTCATACTGGAGGAAAAAAAAATAATGGTGTTGCCTTGAATGCATGGGTAAATAGCTTTCAAGGCTTATGCAAAATTTTCTTGGGGGAAATTCTTGTATCAAAGTTTCCGTAAAGAAAAATATATAAATGTACCATTGTTAAAAACACACTATGAACATTGAAAATCTGTCAATACAAAATAGGAAATATTTATATTTCCACTTTGGAAACAGATAAAAGGGAAACTGACAGATCGTTTCCACATAATTTTATGCATTTTTCATCTGCTGCTGACATAATTTGGTTCTGGTTTTTTAAAATCTATCCAAGCAGTAGTGAAAAATAAATTGTTTAAATATCATTTATTTAATTGAGCCAAATGGCAAATCAGTAAGAGGTTATAAACATTATTTGGTGGGTTCACAAGCTCAATCAGTAATACCTGGAAACTATGTTATATAGATTAAAACAAAAACAAAACACATTCCAGACATGATAAATGGCTGAAGGAAAAAAAATGCAAATGCAACAGGTGCTAAGATTTATAAGAGTACTAGGAGATGAAACTTCCCCCCCCCAGTGACACTGAGTTACTTGCATGGTTTGGAACCAATTTAGGTCTCCCACCAATTCCCAGTACTATTGCAAATCTTGAATGTTGGTTGACTAATGTTAAAGATATAGGAGTCCTGCATATCTGGCTTATATTAGTCCACCTGAGTTGTTCCCAAGCCCACAGCACTAGCATAAGTAGTCAGGATATCCACCACTTGTTTTGCCTCCAAGGTCATTCGAGCTTCATTCAGCCAGTCCTGGGCCACCCTTCTAGGTTCTCCTTTAAGCTGATTGATAAATTTAGCTGCCAATTCTAAGTCTCCGTGTTCAATGCAGTAGGATGCATAAGAGAACAACTTAAATGTGTCCAGGTCTTCGGGGCCAAGCTCAGTTGGTGGCTTCAGCTGCTGAGGATAAAACAAGAGAAGGGACTGCAGATAAGACAGAAAATATTGATACAAGCTGTTTCTTGTTTCATCTATCAATGCCACTCTTTTAGCCAGCTTCTGGACTATGTGAAAGCGTGCCCTTAGTGCCTCTTCCGTGTATACCCCACGACTGAGTGATTTTTGAGGAAGGGCAGCTGTTAAGGCTTGGGTGAATTCATCATCAGGACAGCTGAGTTGGATGGACTGTACTGCTTCTTCCAAAGGTTCTGTGGGACTATCCCCAGCAGCAGTTTCCATGCTTTGTTTTAAAGCTTCAACTGAAAGCCACAACTGATGGGCTTTCCTGGCTTCTTCTGCAGCAATCACATGGCCTGTAACATAAAATCCCATACCTTTAATGGACAGAAAATAAACTCTGGAATGCATGAACGTTTTCATTTGTAGCTTGAACACATTCTAAATCAATAGATGCAACCAAATTTATAATGCTGTTCATAGCACCTTATAGTAAAGCTAAGCCACTGATATGAAGAATGACAGAAGTAATTTATTTTCTTTCATTATTGTAAAATAGTTTTTGAGAGGCCAGGCTACCTGACAATTGCCTAGTGACTGGGCTGATGCTATTCTTCCCCTTTAAGATCCCTCCCTAACCAGCCCAGCTGTCCAGCAAGGAAGAACAGCAGGAAAGCAGGTGGTGACCTGGTGGAAGTGAGAGTTGTTCTGGGAGTGAGAAAAGAGGTGGTTTCCTTTACTTAGTGGATAAGGAGCTGCAGGAAGCAGCCTAAGGCTAAGAAACAGAAAAACTCTTCTTTAGCAGTAGGCCTCACCAACTTGTAGTTGTCTACTACCAGAAGTAGGAGTAGACCTCAGGAACTGTATAAAAAGCAATTGTGAGTACTACTTGTGTGTTTCGTGTGGGTTGCCTAAAGGCCAAGGGGGTTTGTGTTGGCTCTCTGTTGTTCTGGTAGCCCACTGACTATGGATGTAGATAAAAGAATTGGTGACAGTTTAGTGCTTTTTTGTAAAAAGCTACTGTAATAATGTATTTGAATTATTTGATTTACATTTCATGGGTGAAATAAACTGTATAAAATAATAAAAAGCACCATGGACATGAAGGAAGTTTTACAACAATTGATGAGCCAATGGAAGTTGTACAACCTTGACTGAATATGTTATGCAAATACAACCAACTTGAATTTACTGCAGAAATATTCAAAAGCTATATTTTAGAATAATGATCAAATCCAGTTGAAATACTTGCTGCTTTTCAATTGCAATATGGCTCTTCCACTAAACTAGCTTACAAAATATTAGATCACACTATGGACAAGTTACAGTGGGGCAAAAAAGTATTTAGTCAGCCACCAATTGTGCAAGTTCTCTCACTTAAAAAGATGAGAGAGGCCTGTAATTGTCATCATAGGTATACCTCACCTATGAGAGACAAAATGTGAAAACAAATCCAGACAATCACATTTTCTGATTTGGAAAGAATTTATTTGCAAATTATGGTGGAAAATAAGTATTTGGTCAATATCAAAAGTTCATCTCAATACTTTGTTATATATCCTTTGTTGGCAATGACAGAGGTCAAACATTTTCTGTAAGTCTTCACAAGATTATCACACACTGTTGCTGGTATGTTGGCCCATTCCTCCATGCAGATCTCCTCTAGAGCAGTGATGTTTTGGGGCTGTCGCTGGGCAACACAGACTTTCAACTCCCTCCAAAAGTTTTCTATGGGGTTGAGAACTGGAGACTGGCTAGGCCACTCCAGGACCTTGAAATGCTTCTTACGAAGTCACTCTTTCGTTGCCCGGGTGGTGTATTTGGGATCATTGCCATGCTGAAAGACCCAGCCACGTTTCATCTTCAATGCCCTTGCTGATGGAAGGAGGTTTGCACTCAAAATCTCACGATACATGGCCCCATTCATTCTTTCCTGTACACGGATCAGTCGTCCTGTTCCCTTTGCAGAGAAACAGCCCCAAAGCATGATGTTGCCACCCCCATACTTCACAGTAGGAATGGTGTTCTTTGGTTGCAACTCAGCATTCTCTCTCCTCCAAACATGACGAGTTGTTTCTACTAAACAGTTCTACTTTGGTTTCATCTGACCATATGACATTTTCCCAATCCTCTTCTGGATCATCCAAATGCTCTCTAGCAAACTTCAGACGGGCCCGGACATGTACTGGCTTAAGCAGGGGGACACGTCTGGCACTGCAGGAACTGAGTCCCTGGCGGTGTAGTGTGTTACTGATGGTAGCCTTTGTTACGTTGGTCCCAGCTCTCTGCAGGTCATTCACTAGGTCCCCCTGTGTAGTACTGGATTGTTGCTCACCGTTCTTGTGATCATTTTGACCCCACGGGGTGAGATTTTGCATGAAGCCCCAGATCGAGGGAGATTATCAGTGGTCTTGTATGTCTTCCATTTTCTAATTATTGCTCCCACAGTTGATTTCTTCACACTAAGCTGCTTGCCTATTGCAGATTCAGTCTTCCCAGCGTGGTGCAGGTCTACAATTTTGTTTCTGGTGTCCTTTGACAGCTCTTTGGTCTTCACCATAGTGGAATTTGGAGTGTGACTGTTTGAGGTTGTGGATAGGTGTCTTTTATACTGATAACAAGTTCAAACAGGTGCCATTAATACAGGTAATGAGTGGAGGACAGAGGAGCCTCTTAAAGAAGAAGTTAACAGGTCTGTGAGAGCCAGCAATCTTGCTTGTTTGTAGGTGACCAAATACTTATTTTCCACCATAATTTGCAAATAAATCCTTTCCAAATCAGACAATGTGATTTTCTGGATTTGTTTTCACATTTTGTCTCTCATAGGTGAGCTATATCTATGCTGACAATTACACGCCTCTCTCATCTTTTTAAGTGGGAGAACTTGCACAATTGATGGCTGACTAAATACTTTTTTGCCCCAATGTATTTTTCATTCTGATTTTGCAACTTAGTTTAAATGCTTTTTAAATTTAAAATAAATTTTTTTACAAGTTTTTAATTTTTAAAGTAAAAATAAAAATCTGGGTGCTTGACAACTGGTATGTATTTGTTTCGTTTTTATTTTATTTACATTCTGTTTTCATTTTTTTATAAACTGGCAATATTGCTTCCTCCCATTTTTCTCACAACATCCCTGTGAAGGGAATTAGGCTGAGAGTGTGACTGGTAGATCACCTAGCTGGCTTTAATGGCTGAAGCGGGCGGAACAAGAACTTCCAAGTGCCCTGCTTTATAACCAGATGTCTTAACATTAGATGAGGTGTTAAGTAACATCTGGCCTGATAGCAATAAGTATGTTGGTGTGAGTGTCCTACAGTCATGTGATTGCCATTTATGACTTTCAGCCAACTTCAGACAAGCTGTATTTGCTTAACAGGTGTGGTTCACTTAATGTCAATGCAAAAGGAAAATAATGAATACCATACTTAACAACAGAAATTACCAAGTTGTAAATCACAGGTTACCTGTACTGATTTAGTACACTATACAATTTAATTCTTTCTCTGAGTGAAAGTTTCTCATTAGAAATGAAAGAGCAATACAGAAATCCAGCCTGTTTAAAAATACTAGATTATTTTACCTATTCTAACTCAGGATAAACTTTCTGGTACAGAACTGGATTGCTGGAAAGGAATTACCATCTGCAGAACAAGCAGATAAATAAGCCACTCAGATTTTACTAAAGATAGCATATTCCTGTTACAATTTTACATGCCGCACTCACTTTCAACTGCCTGTTCGATTCCCCTCAGTCTGGCATAGGCTGTATTGATATCCAGAGTGAAGTTGTCAATCTGTTCCTGATGAAGACGTTTATGTTGAAGTTCTTGTTCAGTAAGTTTTTCAGATAAATTCTAAAAGAAAAAAAACATGGTGAAAAAGTGTCCACATTATGAAGGGCGAAGTTGATGCTCTCTGAGCTTGGTTATTTACTTGCAGACATTTCATTATCCAAACTAAATAACAGCATCAAGGTTAGTAAGGAGTAGAGTTTATTCTCATTTTATATTCTATTGGCTTGCCCTGTCAAGAATCCCTTCATAAGCTGTAAGTTTTTTCTTTATTGATGTCCTCAGTGTATTATGTCCATGTTTGCAAAACATCCTTGTATCCTTAATCTTCATGCACTGAGTAGACCAGGGGTGTGATTCAACTGGTGTTAACAACCAATTTGGTAAGCATGCGCTTTGCAAGCGCACAAGTGCTGTACATGTGCAGAGGGTTTGCTACTAACCTTCTGCAATCCTGCACTCTCCCTGTGTGTTCAACAGCTGATGCGCAGCAATCTGCTGTGCCGTGTGAAGCAGCTGAGCTTGAAAACCAGGTAAGAAAGATCAGAATAGAACTGGGGCGGGTGGGCGGACCAAGAAGCTGATTGTCGGAGCGAACGTTCGCTCATAGATGAATCTTGGAGATAGTGGTTCGGCTGAACCGGTAGAATACCACCTCTGGATTATTCAATCTTAAGGGAGAATCTTCTGACATTCAGCAGAATACATTTTCTATTCTCCATATATTCAAGAGCAATAAAAAGCTTAATGGCATGGAGATTCAACTTAAATTTATATAAATAAAAGACAGTAGGGATTTGCCATGTGGAGCAGAAGAGCGGATTAAGAACAGACTGAAAAATTCATTTGAAAGTCGACCACTTAGACCAATATTTCAAAGTTTTGAGACTGCAAAAGGAAGGCTACTACACCAAGATTGCAGAGATTAATTCCCCAATTTCCTAATTGTAAGTAATATTTTATAGTAATAGTAATCTAAAATAACTATTCCCCAAAGGAAAAAAATATTACATTTATTATTAAATATTTCTGGGAATGTTTAAAAACAATTATGAAAGATCATATTCTACCAAAAGATTTTTAAAAGGTTTACTCCATAGATTACCTGCCACTTTTCATTTTTTCCACATCCAGGAATATATCTGTACTCTGGATATTTAGAATTTCATCATGAACTTGATAAAGGAGATTCAAAGAAATCCACAGATGAATGGATATACATATGAGTAGAGGCATACATGAATCAGCAAATGTATACAACTGTACGCAAGGGAAATATTTACCTTTTATGTCTATCTCCACTTCCTTTGCATGGCTGTAGGCCATTCTATCCACTGATTTTCCCAATGCTTTCCTTTTAGTATCCTTTTAGATCGGGGGTAGGATCCGACTGGTGTAACTACTGGTTCGGTGATTTTACGTGTATATCACATGCATGTATATCGTCAGCTAGCTGCCTGGACAGCTGAATAGCGCTGCACAAGAGTGTGCAGTGGTTGAACAAGCTCTTTTTTCCTGCTTTTTCAACCGCAGCTGTGTCACACAAAGCAGCTGCGGTTGAAAAATCAGGAAATAAAGGTCAGGTAAGAGCCCAGGCGGGCGGATGGGCCAAAACAGCAGCAGACATGGAACTGGTTCTCTGCCTGCTGCTCTTCAGAACTACAGGTTCTACAGGGGTGGACAGAACCGGTAGAATCCCACCCATTTTAGATGCTATGCTTGAATTCAAGCGGACCCAGCTGATCTGTTTTTGTCCACTTCTTCCCAGCAGTTTGTTTTTCTTATCTCCCTTTAGACTCTGCCACTGTAGTATTCAAATCCAAATGGAATCAAGTTTTCTAATTATCTTCTTGGTCTCCTCCTTTCCCTTGTGCCCATTTTTCTGCTGCTGTTGGTGTCTTTCCCCAGCTCTCAAAATACCTCTACCCAGATTTAGATCCATGCCAAGACCAAACATGCTTCATGTCCATGACAAGGCAAAGCAGGTTTCTTTCATTATGGATACACATCACTCAAAACTTGCTGCTCCATACATAGATTGAACTGTGCACAGAACATTTTGCAATTCCTCAATTCTAAAGAATACTTGCACACAAGTGACTTCAAAGGAGATTGTTGATGTTTACTTTGATTATGCAAAGCATTTAAAAGTGGTACTTTACAATGGATTAGAAAGTATCTGAGAATCCTGGAAAAAGTGCCTTCACATTTTTTTTCTGAAAAAAAATTGGAGAAAACATGTAGCTGTATCTTTCAAAGACCCAGCATGATTATTTCAGAGGTTTTCAAGATGTTCTTACAAACTGGAATTTCAGGATTTCTTCCTGAACTGCTACTAAACCAAAGCAGAGAAAGACCTAAAAGAAGCCAACCTTTCTTATAAAGTATTCCTTCAAATGTTTTCTGCAACCTTAGTATTTTCTTATTGCATAATAAGAAAAATTTCTGAGAATGACAGAAGCACCTTAAAGGACCTTGCGCTATAATAAAGCAAACTCTCCACCTGGTCAAATTGTTGTTTCAGTTCCTGTTCTTGAATTCTCAGAACATCTCTTAGGTGATCAGCATGTGCAGCAGCTTGTCGGCGTAACTGAGTTCGCATTTCACTTTCCATAACTGCTTGAGCTTCTTCAACCTGTTAGAAAAATCAAAAAATTTTCAAAAATTATCTGTGAATCTGTAAACTACATCTTTAGTTTAATCATGTTTTTATTAGGTAAATTAAAGGCAATTCTCTATTTTCCAGAATTCATTAAGTAAAATTTGCAAAACAACAAAACAAAAAACACCAGGGAATGGGAAGAAGCAAAAAGCCTTTCAAAACTAAATATAGTATTTCAGCCACAAGGTCTGAAATCATAATGTAAAACTTAAGTGTTGAGAATCAAATACATAGTCCATACACATTTTTCACTGGGGCAAGTATCACAATAAACATTGAACAAGAGACTAGGGTGCACTACAAATACTCATTGTTAAACCTATCATTGAGAAACAAATCTACTTCCATTCACTCATCTGAAAACACATCACTCTTCTATTTGGATGAAGCCAAATTGTAAAAGTACTTCTTAGATTTCTTGTTTTGAGGTATTTTTTGGAGTAACTCTGGACACCTCTAAACAGACTAGTACATAGAACATCAGAGTTGGAAGGGACTTTGGAGATCTTCTACTCCAACCCCCTGCTCAAGCAGGAAACCCAATACTATTTCAGACAAATGGCTGTCCAGTCTCTTAAAAAGTATCAAGTAATGGAGCATCCACAACTTCTGAAGGTAAGCTGTTCCACTAATTGATTGTTCTGTCAGGAAATTTCTCCTTAGTTCTAGGTTGCTTCTCTCCTTCATTAGTTTCCATCTATTGCTTCTTGTCCTGCCTTCAGGTGCTTTGAAAGATAAGATGACCCCCCTCTTATTTATGACATGAAATATTGTAACAGTGTTATCATGTCGCCCTAGTCCCGTGATGGCGAACCTATTGCACACGTGCCACAGGTGGCATGCAGAGCTATTTGTGCCAGCACGCGAGCTGCAGTCAAACCTACCTCACTGCACATGTACACGCCTCACAGCTGATTTTCAGCCTCCCACAGGCTTGAGGAAAGTCTCTGCAGCCCAAAAAATAGGACCATTTGTCACTTTCTGTATTTCAAAAAATACAGCAAATGACAAAACGGGCTTATTTTTCGGGCTGCAGAACCTTTCATCAAGCCTCTGGGATGAAGAAAAAGGCCTCAAACAGGCCAAAAATCAGCTGAGAGGCACAGTGCAAGTAAGAGGGTGGTATGGGGGGGATTGTGCGTGCATGCGCAGGGGGCGTGGGGAGGATGCGCATTATCTTCTGGATGTTGGCATGCGAGCACGAGCGCACACACAATTTTTGGCATAGGAGATCAAAAAGGTTAGCCACTGCCCAAGTCCTTCTTTTTATTACATACTCAATTCCAGTAACCATTCTACATGTTTTAGCCTCCAGCCCCCTAATTTTCTTTGTTGCTGTTCTCTGCACTCTTTCCAGAGTCTCAACATTTTTTATATCGTGATGACCAAAATTGAATAACAGTATTCCAAGTAAGGCCTTGTAAAGTAGTAATAACACTTCATGTGAGCTTGATTCTGTCCTTCTGTTAATGCAGCCTAGGATTGATTTAGCCTTTTTGGCAGCTGCAGCACACTACTGGCTCATATTTAAGCGATTGTCCACTAGGAATCCAAGATTGTCTCGCAGTTACTGCTATTAAGCCAAGTTTCACATAATGTATACATATAGTGTTGTTTTCTCTACATTGAATTTCATTTTGTTAGATAGGGCACATATGGTGTTCACATCTGTCAAGATCCCTCTGGATCTTGAGCCTATCTTCTGGGGTGATGGCTATTCCTGCCACCTTAGTGTTGTCTGCAAATTTGATGAGTTCCCTTCTATTCTCTCATTTATATAGTTTATGAAGATATTGAAGAATACTGGGCCTCAAACAGAATCTTGGAGTATCCCACTGCTTACTTCTTTGCATGTAGCTATAGTTCCATTAAGGACTACATGTTGAGTGTGATTTGTCAACCAGTTACAAATCCATCTACTGGCCATGCTGTCTACTCCAGATTTCTAACTTACCAAGAAGCAGGTTGCGGTCTGTATCAAATGCCTTTCTGAAATCCAGGTGAAACTTGAAAAATTAGAATATCGTGCAAAAGTTCACTTATTTCAGTAATGCAATTTAAAAGGTGAAATTAATATATGAGATAGACTCATTACATGCAAAGCAAGATAGTTCAAGCCGTGATTTGTCATAATTGTGATGATTATGGCTTACAGCTCATGAAAACCCCTATCCACAATCTCAGAAAATTAGAATATTACATGCAATCAATAAAACAAGGATTGTATATAGAACAATATTGGACCTCTGAAAAGTATAAGCATGAATATGTACTCAGTGCTTGGTTTGGGCCCCTTTTGCAGCAATTACTGCCTCAATGTGGCGTGGCATGGAAGCTATCAGCCTGTGGCACTACTAAGGTATTATGGAAGACCAGGATGCTTCAATAGCGGCCTTCAGCTCTTTTGCATTGTTTGGTCTCACGTCTCTCATCATTCTCTTGGCAATGCCCCATAGATCCTCTATGGGGTTCAGGTCAGGCGAGTTTACTGGCCTATCAAGCACAGTAATCCCACGGTCATTGAACCAGGTTTTGGTGCTTTTGGCAGTGTGGGCAGGTGCCAAGTCCTGCTGGAAAATGAAGTCAGCATCCCCATAAAGCTCGGGGAAAGAGGCATGAAGTGCTCCAAAATCTCCTGGTAGACGGCTGCATTGACCCTGGACTTAATGAAGCACAGTTGACTAACACCAGCAGATGACATGTCTCCCCAAATCAACACAGACTGTGGAAACTTCACACTGGACTTCAAGCATCTTGCAGTGTGTGCCTCTCCATTCTTCCTCCAGACTCTGGGTCCTTGGTTTCCAAATGAGATGGAAATGTTGCTCTCGTCAGAAAAGAGTACTTTGAACCACTGAGCAACAGATCAGGTCTGTTTTTCTTTAGTCCAGATAAGACACTTCTGACGTTGTTTGTTGTTCAGGAGTGGCTTGACGAGGAATACGACATTTGAAGCCCATGTCCAGGATCCGTCTGTGTGTAGTGGCTCTTGATGCACTGACTCCAGCCTCAGTCCACTCCTTGTGAAAGTCCCCAACACTTTTGAATGGCTTTTTCCTGACAATCCTCTCCAGACTGAGGTCATCTCTGCTGCTTGTGTACCTTTTTCTTTCACACTTTTCCCTTCCACATAACTTTCTATTAATGTGCTTTGATACAGCACTTTGGGAACATCCAACTTCTTTTGCAATTACCTTTTGAGGCTTTCCCTCCTTAAGGAGGGTGTCAATGATGGTTTTCTGCACAACTATCAGGTCAGCAGTCTTTCCCATGATTGTGATTCCTACTGAACCAAACTGAGAGACCATTTAAAGGCTCAGGAACCTTTTGTATGTCTTATGGCTTAATTAGCTGATTAGAGGGGACACTTTGAGCTAGAATATTGAACCTTTTCATAGTATTCTAATTTTCTGAGATTGTGGATTTGGGATTTTCATGAGCTGTAAGCCATAATCATTTCAATTATGACACATCACGGCTTGAACTATCTTGCTTTGCATGTAATAAGTCTATCTCATATATTAGTTCCATCTTTTAAGTTGCATTACTGAAATAAATGAACTTTTGCACGATATTCTAATTTTTCGAGTTTCACCTGTACTATGTCCACAGCATTTTGTTGATCCACTAATTTAGTCACTTTTTTAAAGAATGAAATAAATTTGTCTGGCATGATCTGTTTTGATAAGTTGGCTTCTGGTCATAACTTTGCTTGCTTCTACTTGTTTGCAGGTTGTCTACTGGTTTATTTTTAAATTATCTTTTCCAGGAGCTGGAAAATCTGTCCCCCTGGTTTTTTTTTTTGAAGATAGAAACCATATCAGCTCTTTTCCAGTACTTTAGCAGTTCCCTCTTGCTCCAGGATCTTTAAAGATATGTTTCAAGGATTCTAAGATCATGTCTGCCAGCTAGCTCCTTCACAACTCTGGAATGTAAACCATCAAGTCCTGGGATTTGAACTCATCTAGAATGGACAGGTTACCAATTTTTTTTTGCTTATTTTAATTTGTATTCCTAGTCTGTCTTTTACAGTTTTGTTTTTGGTAGATTGGACTAATTTTTCTTTTTGCATGAAGGTTGATGCAAAGAATGAATTAAGCTACTCTACTTTCTCTCTGTTGCCCATCACTTTCTTGCCATCTTCTCCCATTAGAAATATTATATACATAAAAATATGAAAACTTAGTTTCCAGTTCTTTAGCTAGTATTGGCCTTCATATGTAATGAGTTCTTCTTAAGAATCTAGAACGTAATGTAATATGCTATATGTGCAGATTCAAGCAATGGCCTTTTGTAATTAACAGTTGTCATTGTTATTATTCTCTCTCCATGAAAATGTGTGAGATCATTTAATGGTGGCTGCTGCTTGAACATGATCTAGGTAAGAAGCTAAGGTTTATAAAAACAAAATGATTATTTAAATATAAAGCAAGGTTTTAACCATATATATAATCAAACTCTTCACACGTTTAGGAGGACAAGCCACTGTACTAAGAGCAAAGAAGCTTTTAAGAAAAAAATAACTTTCTTGATTCTATCAATCTTGATTTTAGGGGTTAATTCCTACAAGATCTCCCAATTCTAGAAGAGCAAACATCATGCAAAGGAAACTTGTATGTCAACTGTCCACTTGCTTTTGAATGTGTTTGACAAGTTGTATAACGAACTTTTTATTCCTAAGAAATCATCCAACTCTTTACTTTCAACTGCCTCATGGGAATGAGTGGGTTCACTTTTTTTCTGAGTGATCTGTAAGATAGTGCTTATTCTACCTCAGGTTTGTCAGACAATACTCCAGTTAATCCCACTAATATGCATTGATTTGGCAATACATACTAGAAGCTGAACTTTGTGGTAAAGGTACATTCCAAATAGTGCAAACATTGTAGTCTGCTTGAAAATTTATACTCAAAGCTATCATAACTAAATCACCATTGTCTAGAATACAGTCTTATTGTATTAAGCAAATAAGCATTAAATAAGAATCCTTGCCCCAATTGCTGGCCAACAGTGCACAGACAACTTAAAAGTATGACAGAAAATTAAACACTCATTAGTTACCTTCTTCTCCTGTTCAGTTTGGATTTCATTCTTATGACGTTCCAATGCCTTTGCTACTGCTGACTCAAAAGCTTTTTTCTCTTCCAGTTTTTGCTTTTCTAAAGCTGTCTTAATATGTTGTTCTTCTCGGACTTTCATATCTATCAGCTCCTTATTCAGCTGGTCTATGCGGCGATGAGCATGAGCAATGAGAGAGTTCAGGTCATCTGTTGTCAGCCGGTCAGCTGGAGAAGACAGATGTTTAAACAGATCAAAATTGTTAAATCTTCACATATTACTTAACTGCATAAACAAAGATTATTTCAACTTTTCTCAACCTAATGCCTCCAAACAATTTAAACTTAAGTTCCCAATCCTTTCTAGCCGATATGTAACTGAGACCTGAAATCTAACATTATTAGGAAAAAGCAAGAAAAGTCTGATTCAAAATTCTTTATATTTCTTTCATTTATGAGAACCAAATACTGTAAACTACCTGAGCAATTTTTTTTGTAGAAAGAAGCAGTACAGAAATACAGAACAACACAAAATAATTGCTGTATGTTCTCATGTACTCTGGAAACAAAGCATCAGTGAAATCTATTCATTCATTCTTTTAGGGTACAAAGAACAAAAGGAGTATAGTGATTTTGCAATGTTGAATAAGGTATTTATGAAATGAAGCTTTTCTCATCAGAATGTACCAATTAGAGGTAGGAAGAATTAATTTATGCCATTTCTTAAGCATTCAGAATCCTGAAAGATTACGGATGAAATTAAAAACACTCACTGGATTCAAATTCTTTTATATAAAGATCTCTACAGTAGGAATAACCTAACAAATGCAGCACCATTACAAAAATAATACAATACAATAAAAACATTAATATTTTCAAATATATTTAATTATATCATCGAATAAGTTTATTGATTTAATTAACCAAGAAAAAACTTTATAGAGAGTTTTAAAAAGTAATTATCTATATTCAACGTGTTTTGTGGTATCCTATCTTTAGATCAGTTCAAGGAAGCTTTGTCTGTGTTCAGCTCAATAAAGGAACCACTAATTGTTATTTTTAAATTTCAATACAACTTACTATCAAGAATTATATTTTTAAAAGTTATTAAGTCAAAAATCATTTGATGACTTTTTAAAAATGCATTTAACATTTTAGATTGTAATATTTAGTTTTAAATTTATTTATGTTTTAATGTATATGTATATTCTTAACATTCTTAACATAAACAATGTACAAAACAATTTTTAAACGTAAAAAAAATTAACAGGAACCAAAATAAAAGGATTACTTTCTTACAAATCCATACAAATTATTTATATGTACATAAACTTTATAAAACAATAATTTATAAACGGCTCAAGAAAATAACTATTCATGTTGGAACACAAATACATGTAACTAGTTTATGCTCACAACTGTGATTCGTTACATTGAGCATTATTAGCACATTTTTTAAAAAAATGATTATGTAAGTTTTAAGAAAGATAATTTTTTAAATGTAAATCAAATGTATATGTATGTATGTCGTTTTATTCCCATGTTAAAATAAACAAGAGACACAAGAAGTTTATACAAAGCACAATTGTGTTAAGAACTCACCTGCATCAGTTATTTCTGCAAGAGAAAATCAAGGTATGAAGAAGTTAAACCAGATTCATAGTAATAGATCAATGAGTTGTATTCAGAAGCAAAGAATATAAATACAAGTACAAGGCTTGAAAATTAATAAAGAAGATAGTTAAAAATTCAAGTCTGATACCAGTATGCATTTATAGCTGGGCTTCACCCTCTCAAATGCGTGTATATATGAAGGAATTCTCTGCCACAGCAGAATGCTAATGCAATCACTATTTACCAATACATTCTTCCCACTAATTCAGATTAATTTTTGAACTTTCTTTTAAAAATCTTTCTGAATCTCCCTTCAGTCCTAATTTTTGGATACTGCAGCATGATAAAGGAAAAGCATGCATAATCTTGGCATTTTGGTAACTCAATAATGCCCATTTCTTTCTATGGACTATATATTTATGTTTATTTGTCTAATATTTTACTTGATCTGTTTACTTGAGAAAAGGGTACACATCAAAGTAGAGAATGTATTATAATTGCTTTTTTTAGATCTCTAAAGTAATTATTTGATTATGTATTCTCAATATCCGTATTTCCCAGTGAGATCACTTAGAAGGCAGTTTTTTATTTCATATGTAGCTGCATAGAAGTGGTGGTTTTAGTTGTGATTGAGGCATACATGCTAAAATATATGGAAAATCACCAATGTCATGTGCTTATTGTAAATGGGTAATGCTTCATGTGTCATTGGTACTTACTACCAAGGCTGGTAACTGAATGCACTCTACTTTGTCTTATGTGAAAATCTCAAGGAACAAAATCAATGAAAGTATTTAGGGGCACTTCTGGGGATGAATTTTGCATATGGAAACTTGCAATTTGGAATATAAGGGGAGTAAATGATAAAAGAGAGATAGCCTGATATAGTGGCTAAGGTATTACATTAATCATTATGGATATGTGGAAGAACATGATTGATATTAGTGTAAATTAGATGTGCTTGTATTTCCTTTTCTTTTATCTCTGATCTTTAATTTCTTTTGCTTACTGCTTTCTCTGGGTTTGTATAACAATGTTTACCTAAAAGAGTTATAGATATGCATGGATGTACTGTATGTCAACCATTTAGTACTGTGGAACTTACAGTTAATTGCTGTTTTAGTGAACTACTTCGTATTATTTATTTAATTTATACACTTCATCATCCAAAGCGGAACAACAACTTTATTGATTTGTTTCAGTGGACTTTATTTATGGCTGAACTATTTACTTTACATTAATATTTGAACAGAATATCTTCTTTTTAAAATGTAATTTAATATATGGTGAAAAATATCTTCAATAATAATAACAGCTTCTTATTAGGAGTTTTTGTTGCTTAAAATAGCCCAGCCAATGTCTGATTTAAAAGGCAGAAGAACAGCAGAGCAATAGAAAATACACTATAGATGGTGAAAGATTCAATCCCTGACATTCCTAGAACTTTAAAAGATATTAGGTAGTAAGTGGGATTTACTTCTGTCTAACTTGTAGAACTGATGTCTGTCATAGATGAAGGTCTCCTATATATCTAAAACTTGTATAAATATCATTCTTAAAAGAAACATATGTAAGCAGGTGGTTTTAATTTAATTGATGAGTTTGCACATTATTTGTTTCGTCTTATATTTTAAATATTGGATGAGTATGGGTTTGATTGTTTATTAAGTATAAACATACACATTCTCAAATTTAAGATACATGGCAGATTATGTTATTGGAAAAATGGAAAGAAAAATATACCCATATCAAGCCCAAAAGAAAGTATCCATGATTAAGAGTCCACAGAATTAAGTAGGCATCAATTTAAGAAGCTAACAGGGAGAAAGTATTAATCCAGCTAACGCAAAAAAATCAAGCATTCAAATGGAGATGCTGGTCATGATGTCAGCTATTTATATATTCTATGATCTTACTTACTTAGCCCCTTCCAACCAGTCTGAATGTCAGGAGTAACACTATCCAGCTCTCTCTGGAATTCTTCTCTTGCTTTGGTTACAAGATCATGGTACTGTGATACTATTTTAGCTTCTGACTGTGCTGCTTGTACCTACAGAATAAAAAGAAAAAAGCTTAAAATCTCAAGTAGGTATTTGGTCAATTATTTTAAAACAATGTCTAGAGTAGAAACAGACAGGAACAGGAATATCCAGTAACAAACAATTAAGCAATGATTCAAAGGGCAAAGTTTATCAATTACTTCATCCCTTTGTGATTACATTCAGAAGTTCTTCTGCATTATTAGTCCAGCTGAATATTAAAGTTGAGGTTGAATCATAAAAAATGTGCCTCCTGGAAGCACATCAATAAACAGAGAGGTGGGGAAATTATTTTGTAAAACACCTTGAACTTGTTTTTATTATTTATGAGATTTATGACATTAATTTATTTGAATATATTCATTTCAAAACAGAAATAGAACACAATATTTCCTGACATGAAGAAGACGGTAAGACAGCATTACTATTAGAGGAAGCAGATACCGGTAATAAAAAACTAAAAATGAAATAAAAGCAGAAGAGTTACATTTTAACATAAAACCTTATTTGGATAGGTATATGCAGTGATAGTAACAATTTAATTACAACCCCAGAAATTTAGAGAGGGAGGAAAAATAGAACAAATAGGTAGATAGATGATATAGATAGAATAAATGGATGGACCAACTGTGTTACCACTGACCTCCACTTCTCAGATCTTGTCTGATTCCTAACAGACTATCTACCAACTACAGCAGTCATAGACAAGCCTCTTCACCACTGTGATTTTCTCATCCCATATATAACAGCCAATTTTTCAGAAAAACATCATATGGGCTAATTGTCCATTTCTGAAGATGAGCTAGAGGATTCATTGAGAATGATGAAAATGATTCATTCTCAAACGATTTCTCTAATATTCCTATTGTCTGAATAGGACCTCTCTGTACCTACCCAAGGCATGGTAGTCTAGTTGCTCATTCCAGGACTACAGAGAATATGAAGAAAAAAGCCAGATCGACTATCTGTATCTGTGATTCTCACCCCACCCACTGCTAGTATATCTTAACTTCCAACTGATGGAACTGAGTGGAAGTTCCAAAGAACAAATATGAAAGATTCAATCCCTGCCCAGGGAAGATAGGAACATCCATTCTCTGTAGTTATGTGAACTTCTGAGGAGTTCTGTGTACATAGAAACTATTATGTGTATACATAGGCAATCATTCAAATAGTACCAGTTATAGTTAAGGAATTTGACTTTTTTGTTTTTTGAAGAAACAGCAATATTTCACACGTTCCCAATTCTTCTAGATTCTCACTCCCTAATTTCTGACTATTTTAAAAGGATAATTTTAAACCTCCTTAGTTAGAAATATACAAATTAAAGATGAGATACTAATAGCATAGAAAAATGCAAAGGCAACAGTAATTATCCAATTCATAAATTCATAAACATGAAATTTATGAATTCATAAACATGAAAGAAAATATTTGAAAAAAGGGAAAGTGAAATTAGTTTCTATTTCATGTACTTCTCAGCAAAATATTAATTAATTTATTAAATATACTATAGCCTTATTATGGGAAAATATATTAACTTATTTCAGAGATATTAAACAATAAATTTTTAGTATTAAAGTTCACTAAAATATCCAATGCATCAGTGAAAATCTATAATACCCAATTTTTTATGAGTTTACCTTTTTGACCACATTGTCCAAATCAGTTATCATACGATGAAGGTTCTCTTCTATGCCCTGTATGTGAGGTTTGACTCCAGGTATATGAGACTTCTTGGCATTATCAATCACGCCTTTCATTTTTTCTATTTCTTCTCTAAATAAAACCAAAATCCATCAAATATACTAGCATTCATTGTTTGTTCATGCAAAAAAAAAAAAAGATGAAAATCAAATCTGTCACTGCTATAAAGCAGTTACTGTCACTGCTATAAAGCAGGAGTTATTAACTTCTTTAGGCAGTAGGCACAAGTTCACATAATATCATAGGTGCTAAAGTGTAAAAATATTCAATAAAATGAACATTACATGTATTTTCATATGTAATGTTTACATATCATCCCTACCAGCCTCAGGAAAGTCCTTAAAAATGTTTTTCCAGCAACCTTAAGGATCCCAAAGATAGATGGTTGTATTATCTTTAGATGGTTGTATTATCTTTAGAATATTGCCAATTTTCCTGAAATCTTGGTTTTTATTTCTAATTATTTTTATGGTTGTTTATATTTGTTTTTAACCGATTTTGCAGTATATTGCTCAGAGTCATATGAAGGCATGATGAAAAGCCATCTAAATTTGCTTCAATTAATAAATGAATGTTTTTAGGCTAAACAAAAATCTCTATTCTTATGTAGGAACAAAGATCTTGCCAAATAAGGTGGTATGAACTTTTAAAAAAAATCAAGTAACTAATTCCTTTTTAATGATGTCATTGAGCATTATTGACAGGTAGTTCTGACCACTCTTTCAGTGACCATTTGTTGTTATGGTGGTTCTGAATGCGAAAGTTGTACTGGTCCATATACAACTGTTCACCCGTGATCAGATGATTATGACATGGGTGCTTGCACAGTATGCACTTGACAGCTGCAGCATCCCACAGTCATGTGATCACCATTTGTGACTTCCCTGTTGACTTCCTATGAGTAAAATCAAGGGGAAAGCCAATAGGAAAGGTGGTAAGTCATTTCAGTAAAATTCCCCAACCCAGCAGCAATCACATACAGCCTAGCCAATGCTTGTGTTATACTTCATCAGCCATTGTGCACCCTTCCCAACCCAGCAGCAATCATTTCCAGCTTGGCTGTGCACTTGCAGCACCTTGCCAGTCACTATCACACCTGATCCAACAGCAGCCATTTAGCTACCCATCAACCTATTTGCATTGCCTCAGATTTGCGACTTCCTAATAGTTTCCCCATGGGCTGTACTTTTTGGAAATCACCAGGAAGTTGCAAGGAGATCCTCGCCCAGCAACCTACAATCCTCACTTAATGATGATAACAGAATATTAACATTGCTGTCACTAAGGAATGCAATCAAGTAACATCTTGCTTTATAAGTGCATTATTTAGTGACAGAAATTCCAGTGCCAATAACTGTCATTAAGAGGTACTGTAGCGGTAACCCTTATATAATTAAATTATATAATTTAAATGGACAAATTTACACTATTCCGGTCACTGATTAGAGTTAACCTGTAACATCCGCCCAGAGTTTGCTTAACCATATTTTTAGTGGAAGCCAAAACTGGCTGGAGTTATTCTTTAAGTTATAAATAGTTCAGAAACCAAAACAGCTGGGAAATTAACACACTAACTCCAATCCAAATAAACTAGAGCTTAGTTCATTGTATAAACTCAGTCACTAATTACTGAAACCAAAATTAACACAACTCTACAATTGTTATTTTTATAGTAGAAATATTTTAAAGTCTTTTTTAATATAAAAACTAGAAAACATACTTGGCCTTTAATAGAATATCAGCAGCTTCATCCACAGCTTTTCTACGATCCTTCAATGCTTCCTCCAAAGTTCGCCACTGAGCTGCCTTTTTCTCACTTGGAACCTAGCAAGATATTCAAGATACCTAATTATTTTCATTATTCATTATTATTATCATTTTCATTATTCATTATTGGACAAATACCTTTTGTGTCCAACCATGTTTGGCCAGTAAACTATTCTATTCTGTTCTGTTCTCCTCTCTTACTCTACTCTACACTACTCTTCTACTCTATTCTAACGTATCGATGACACATATCCAAACCTTTTGTAAATGTTCTCTCTCATACCTTTTAGTAGGAGTATAAATGTGCTAACTAACTTTGAAAAAGTGGCTTTCATTCAACAATGCAATATACGTTTACATAATCAAAAAATATCTTAGCTTCTTTCAAATCAAACAGTTCCTAATCAACAGAATTGCACTGTCTTGTTCAAAATATATCTTCAGAGCATTCCACTGAAAAAGATGCATTAGAGTACTTTAATACTAAGCATCTAATTATAAATAATTATATTGCTTTTTCCAGGCACAGTTGGAACCAAAATTGCTAAGCAAGGTGGTTGTTAAGTGAGTTGTTTTTAATTTTTTTTGCAATAGCTGTTAGGAGAATCATTCAAATTGTTGAGTAAAACCAACTTTCCCATTGACTCAGTTTGTTGGAAAACAGTTAGGCAAGTTGCAAATGATGATTACACGACTCTGTGATGCTGCAGGTCATAAATACATTCTGGATGCCAAAAACCCAACTTTGGATCATGTGACTATAGGGATACTTTAACTATCATATGCAATGACCAGTCACAATTTACATTTTTCAGTGCCAATTTCACTTTGAATAGTCACTAAATAAATTATTGTTAAGTAGAAAACTATCTCTATTAACTTTTCATCCTTCTAATAGAATAATGTTTGTGAACAGGAACATTACACTTTCAATTAAATATATACAAAATCAACTATTACAAGAATGGAACATTCTTGAGATTCCTAAAGCATGTTGATCCGATTCTTACAGGTTCAAGTTAATTTTTTCAATCAGAAGTTTGTGATGTTTTACACAAAAGATCCCGATTCTTACGTAACAAAGTTATACAACTTAGATACACATTTTGCGTTGCTCTGAGCAGTTACTGCACTGCCACTGAATAGATTTTATTCAATTGCCTTTTACTTTTTTTTACAATGTTCCCCTAGTAATGTCATCTATTCCAGCAAAAAGCTATAGTATCATCTCAAGTTTCATACAAGTAATCTTCATTTAATGTCCTTGCATTTAGCCACCATTCAAAGTTACAATAGTGCTGAACAAGGGATACTTAAGACAGGTCACAGCATTCCCTTGTCTGTGATCACAATTTGGGTGCCTGGCAATCGCAATTATAAGGCTCGCACGTCCAATGATTGGGTGATCATTATTGTGATTTTCACTGTCAACTTCCAACAAAGTCAATGGCAAAACCAGCAGGAAGTCAAGTGATATTTTGTCTTACAAATGGGTTATTAGCAGTGGAGTTTCTGATCCCAATTATTGTTTGTAAGTGAGAGGACTACTGTACTGTTGAATAACTTACATCCCACTTCTGTATTGGTTTTAGCCTCTAAAGACATTTAGCAACATTTCCTTAGCAATTAAAAACATCAAACAAAATGTACAAAAATGTAACATATAATAAAAATAAAACATATGGACCTCAGAGTTATCCATAGCTTCTTTCAGTTTCTGAGCATGAAGATTGACAGCATGGACAGCAGTTTCCTGGAGAGTAACTGCTTGCAAAGTGATACGAGCAGTGCTATTCAAAGCGCTTTCCAAGGATGCTGCAAGGGCTAGAAAGGGGAAGGTGAAAAACTGAGATTCATTTTATTGATTATTAACATTACTTGGTTAATTTAATCTTCCAGTTTAGTTTTTAATATCTTTTCTCATGATTTTCTTAAAATTAAAAAGAAAACCAAAGATCTGGCATTTGACTATAATTTTTCATTAAATGCAAAACTGGCAGTATGGATAAATGTTTGCAGAAAGTCAAGACCAGAAACCAGATTTAAATCTTTAAAGTTGACTGTCTATCCATTCTGACTTAAAAGTTCCAGATTCACTCATCATGGATTTGTATTTATGGAGTACTTCTATATACTGGTCCATGGTTCCAAACTATATTTTGGCACACAACTTTGCCAGCTCATAAGAAGCAATACATATTAAACTAAATAAAATGCATATTAAAATAATTCATGTATCTATTTTTAATTATAATATATTTAAGTGTTGTAAAATGAATATGAACTACATAAATTATCTTTTCAAGTGGTAAAATCAACAGTTCCTTAAGGTTTATTTTAGAGCTACTGAAATTAAAATCATATTTTTGAAATTGTATAAAAGTAATCACAATATCTATATCCACAATATATACCCTTAATTTTCTCTTTTTCTTCTTTTTCTTGTTGTGCTAGACGAGCTGCAACCTCTTCAGGTGGCCTTTCTTTTACAACAGCATCACCATGACGATGTTCTTTACCTAGATATAGATATTGTTAAGCACAATACTGAAAGGAAAACTGTCAAGAGTATTCATGAATGGCAGATACATAGTTAGCAAAGTCAACCAATGGGAACTGAATTGAGAGCTGAGTGTCTGGGCGTGACTTAGTTCTGTGCTCTCAATTCTGAAAGTGAAACTAGTAATCTGCTCTGAGCTCCTGAGTTGTGTTTGCAACTTCCACGTTGGAAGAATCTACTACTGGTATTGTGAACTTTACTTCATCTTATTATGTTTATAAAGAAGTTAATGATCCTCCTGAATCAGTCATCTGTGTTTTTTCTGGACTTGAATTTCTGCTGCAAACTAACAAAAACCAAGATTAAGCAAATTTTATTTTTAAAAAATTGACTTCTTTGCTACATTTCTATAGAGACCTGGATGCTTGGAAAGCATTTTGCAGGTATATGAAATATCCTCCTAATACCTTGTTTTAAACCAATTAGGAATGAGGGTTTGATGACTGAATTATGCCTTCAATCATTCTAATGGTATTAACACACATATTAGACATAAATCTTGAAATTATAGTGTGAGTAACTGAGATCCACATTTCTGTTCATCCTCAAAATAGTATGAAAACATATTATAGCTTTTAACACTATTCTGGATCTGAGGAGACAACAGTAAAATCTATGTACTGACACTGAGCTTTGGAGAATTCAGTACAAGTATGGAAACATTCCCATTTCTTGTAACACCTGACTAAAGAAAGTTGCTCTTTTGATGGTTCTTCTGAAACAAAATGTAGGGCTGTTTTCATAGTGGGAATTGAAGTATCTCAGTTGATCAGTTTGATCACCTAGTGCCAAAATGAAATTCTTTTGCACCTTCAACTCCAAAATTGAGAAGGCACAATTTGAAAGTGGAGATTATGGCTGCCTGAAGGAAAGCCTTAAAAAATGTAAAATTTATTTAAGAAAATAAATACAGAATAAACAGATAACAGTAAAAAAGCAAAATCTTGATAATTACAAATTTTAGCTTACTATGGAAGATAGTAGCAGCAGACCACAAAAACTTTTATGGACACTATCATAATGTGTAAATGTATTCCTTTTTGGAACCTTGGAGTAAAAATCTGGTAAGACCAGAGGAAACCAATGAAATAACTTCTTATTTTTGATTGATTTTCTTATTATCATCTAATTTCAAAGAGGATGTTCATTAAGTTAAGAAAGTACACATCTAAGACGTAGGGGGAGAAATATACAAAAGTATATTTCATTATGATATCTAAATATTGTGACAGATATATTGAATTCTTACAAAATTACATAGATCTCAATAAGATTTCACTAAAGAGGGATTTAAAATTAGTTACAAAACAGTGAACCGCTATACCATAGAGAACATTTTAACATACTGCACCTCTGTATGGTTTGCCAATTGCAAAGTGGCAGATAGGAAAGCACTCCAGAGGATTAATGTCATTGCCCAGAAGATCATTGGTTGCCCTCTCCACTCTTTGGAAGAGCTTTATAGCTCCCGCTTTCTTAAGAAAGTTCAAAACATTCTCAAAGATCCATCTCTCCCTTGGCAGACGGTACAGAATAATAAAAACAAGGACAAATAGAATGAAAAACAGCTGCTATCTCAGGGCAGTAGCTTTTTTGAATTCTGCTGTAGAGTGCAGTGTTGGTGTGGTGTCGAGGGTTTTTGGTTCAATGTGTGAAGAGTGAAGGATGTGTGTTTGTGTTTATTTTCATGGTCATGGTCATGATGTGCACTGAAGATGGTGTTTGATTTCATTGTACGAGGTGCAATGACAATAAAGTAAACTCAAGTAAACACAGTGAAACTGAATGTATGTATGTATGTATGTATATACATGTGTGTGTATATATATACATACATACATACATATACATACATACATATATAGTATATTGAAGTCATATTCAAGTTCTTCTAAAGGAGAAAATAAAAGGATTATCAAGAAAAGTAGTCTATCAGAAAAAACCCCAGAAAAAAACCCCAAAACTTTATAAGAAAATATTTATAGTTTTTATTTTCTCAACTTTGTATTTTATTGCTAAAGTTTTCCAAAAAAAATCTAGGATATTTTATTGAGAATTTTTTTTAACACTTCAAGTTTAAACTGAACAACAATAAACTCAATAATAAGGCTCCTCTCCAAAATGGCTGCTGACCAGTAGGAAGTTTTTTTCTCCTGCCAGCAATCTACTGATTTTTGCTGCCAAAGCTCTCTGGATCTGAATGGTAGCACTTAGATATGACCCAAGGTGACTTTTAGACAACTGCAGATCTACCAGGAAGGGGAATCTTGAAGACTGCAGTTCCCTATAGGAGTAGCCAGAAGGTTACTAGTCTTTCATCCGTCTTTTCTTCTGGGCAAACTGTTCTTGTAATCAAGTCTGGGTTTTAACTTCACTTTTGTTTTGCTTTGGTTTTTATCTTTAAAAGTTAGCTGGCTGGTTGAATGCTGATTTATATAAACCCATGCTAGATTTTATCTGTTCTTTTTGCTTTTTTCATTGATCTATTCAGCTGTTTTCATTAATTCCTGATTTTTTTTGTAGGAAAATCACAGGGTGTTCCTGGATAGTGAAAGTGCTTTTATTTGATTTACATTTTTATTGGACATTCACTGCAGGGATTTTGTATTTCACCAATTTGCATAACATTTGGAGCTTATCTTTCTCAATCTTTCTTTTAATTTCAGATAGAAGTATCCAGAAAATATCTTTTCTGCTGCTCTCTCTATTTCCTTATTCTGCTTTGAAGAACTGTCTTATCTACTATATAGAGCAACAATATATTAAATTAAAAACAAGGGAGTGACACTGACACAAGAAAAAAGACAGTTTGGTAACATGCAATTCCCAGCTAAAAGCTTTTTTAAAACTTTGATGAATTGATAACAGTTGTGGAAAACATTCAGAGGCAAGTAAATGTAGATATATTAAATACACCAAAGGAATGTGATTTGAAAGCAGTAGATTCACTGGGAAGAAATATGGACCCTATAATTTAGAATTGAGTCAACTCCATATGGCTCCCTAAAGTTCAAGCCTGCATTCTTATGCAACAGCACAAAACTGAATGGATAACTGATAAATTGTTCTTTCTTAAGTGGACTGAAAGAGATTGGGGAATGGATTATTACACTTAATTGGGAAACAACTTCATCTGGACTTTTTGAGGACAATAGGTTGGCTTTGGAGATTGGACTGATTATATATAATCAGATAATAATAGATAAGAGACGGTTTTAAGAAACAAATGTGGATATTTGATCCAGGACTAAATGACCAATGTTAATTTTGGGGAGAATTTGGGATCATTAAGAAGCCGTGATAAATTTTCTACGAGTTGATTACAAGACAGTTTGTTAACAGAAGATTTTGAAATTTTAATGTCTTCATTATTGTTGTTCCTCTTGTTAATTATTTTGTCATTAATATAGTATATACATGACAGTATATACATGACAGGTTAATAACTAGCAAATAGAATTATTAGTTTAATAGTTTAAAATTTTTGGTCCTATTTTGCAAGAGGTAGGAAACTAATATTGGCGTCATATATTCAGAATTCAACCGGTGTTTTGTATTTTAACTTATTTTGAATGATATAACAATAGATTAAAAAACAATAAACCCAATAATGCATCAAGAATATAAGATAATATATGTCCAGTTTTCAATGATAGATCCCAAAATAAAATATTATTGTAGAAATATGAAAAAATTCCAACAAAGAAATATAGCAATAAAAGAACTATAGAAATTAAGAAGGTTGTTAACTTTTGTTAACGAATAAAATATATCATTGTTTCAGTCTTTGAAATAAACTTGACTTGAACTGAAGAAAGAACATAATCAAAATAAATAAGAGTTTTGTCACTTTCTATAAAAAACTAATACTTTTATGACTTTTTGCTACATTATAGCTGAATATATAAGTCAACAGTTTTTGGTTACTAAAAGCAGCAATTAGGCAGATGACAATGTGAAATTTTAAGTTACACAATCATAAAAAATAATCATTTAAATCAATTGATATCTTAGATATGGAACAAAATTATTAATCTTCATGTGACTAAACATCTCAAAAAAGTAAGTACAATCAGTAACAAAATATTAAAAGTGGTTATATAAAACTTGCAGAATATTAAAGAAGTAATTTATCAATCGAGGAATTCTTGCTGAAAGAGATGGCAAGAATCTTGATAGTTAACATCCACATATAATGGGTCTAGCTTTGAATTTCCGTAATTATGTTTGTTTCAGAATTTTGAGATAAACAAAAGATACCTAAGTCAGGAGGTTTTTGCTGAACGTGACTTTTGTAGCATTCCTCCTCCTGCTGCATTCCTGGAGCTGGTACTGACAATGCTTCACCTGTTGCTGAGATTATGTGAGCGACTTCTGAGCCTGCTGTAAATATTGATGATACATAGACTTAAAGGGTTGGATGCTGAATAACTGAACTATCTTCTGGGGGATATGATCCAACAGTTAATAGCGATCTTTACAAAGCTTTCTTTTAAATAGTACTGATTTTTATCATAACTTTCTTTCTCTCTCTCTCTTTCCTTGCCATCTACCAATCTTTATTATTTTACAAATAACTCAAGGAGGTGAACATATGTAACATTCCTGCCTCCTTCTATTTTCTTGATGACAAAAATCCTATGAGGTGGTTTGGGCTTAAATTAACCCTAACTTAACCACTGGCTCTCAAACTTAATTCTTTATATGCTTTTTGGGGTGGTTGTTTTTTCTTTTCCTTTGTATTCTCTATTATGTTATGACCTGTGATCACAATGAACTAATTGAATGATTAGTGATGTAAACATGTACACAAACTCCATTCATGCATTCTGCTACTGCCACTCTTCTTTGCTTCAACCAGGACTTTGGAAGCTATTCCAAAATCTTATTTGAGGCAGAGAAGAAGCTAACTTCTGTCAGTGTGGAAAGCTTGCAATGAATTACTGAAATGCAAAGGCAATCTTTTTCTTAATATTCCAATTGTTGTCTAAATAGAACAAACCTAGTGCTTTAAAGACCATGGTATGGCATTTCATTATTTTTCCATACGGAAGTAACAAATAGGCTAATCTTTACTTTTCACATAGAGGATTCAAAAGTAATAATCAGATTGATATAGGTAGTACTTTTTTCCAGCAGCAATTAAATTTTATAGAGCTAAGGTAATCTGATTTTACTTCATTTTGTGTTTATAAAAATATAATGTCCCATGTTTCTCAATTAATTTTTAATGTATTATTTTAACTTAGAGATTCTTCTAATAACTGTTTTGTACTGTATGTGAGGCCACCACCTGAAATACTGACTGCAACTAAATTTTGGAAACAAATCTCCAGTCTTACCTGTTCTTAGAGAAAAATTCAACTCTTCCTGTAAAAAGCCGCAGAAATTATCTTTCCAATTATGGCCTACCAACCTAATCACCAATGATCTCTAGTTTGGAGAAAGCTATTTCTAAAATAAAATAACATGTTTTAGATCTTGATTAACAAATTGGAAGATCTAATATTCCAAATCATCTTACTGAATTTTATCTTAATTTTTTTGCTATTCCTACATTATTTTTCTCTGTCATACTGAAAAGTATTCAGATTAGCAAGATTTAATGACCTGCTAACAAACATGCGGAAGGCCAGTTTAAAAATATTTCCCAATGAGAGGTAATCGCATATGCTCAGAAATAGTTAAATCAGTAACTCATGTTCTCTTGTACTTTCTCTTATTTCAATATTGGAATACTGATTCTAATATATTCTCCCTTTCTTGATGAGTATAAGGATTACTCTGTGTGCCAAGCTGTATACTTTATATCAGCAAGTTTTTCTACTGATAAGAATTGCCTAGATATTTGGGAATCCAAAAGATTCCCAATTCTATTTACTTTCTTACTGTTTTTATATACATATAAAATATTTTAACTTATTTAATTAAATCTATTCAATCTACTACATATATTTCTTATCTTAATTTATTTAATTAGTCTCAACAATATTTACGCATTTTTCCTTTTAATTTATTCTTTGACCATAAATACATAATTTTCTGAAGGTTGTGATTCTTATATTGGTTACATAATGCTTTTAACATTTTAATAATTTTATACAAAATATTTTAAAGCATATTTCAGTAACAGAAGTTATCAGCAAGCACTGAATATAAAAGGACACACAAATGTTATTATTTTCAAAAGAAAAATAGATTAGAGCTAGTTTAAAATAACAGCTAGTTTAAAACATTGCATCTTTCATAAATAGGACACTGCCTAGTGGGATTTTAGGGCAATAGTCTGTTTTACCTTCTTTTTCTTCAGTGGTAGTTGAAATAGTATCTGTTTTGCTCTTTGGAGATTTCACAACTGCTTGTTTAGATTCTTTCTTTACTTCTGCTACAGAAGAGATATTTAGTGGAGCTGACTGTATCTGTGGGAAAAAATATTTAGTTCCATTAGTTAGTAGGTTTTCTTACTATTATTTTATTTGTACTTTATTCCCACTGAGAGAAAAAGAAAATTCCTCTTGCTTTCCCAGTAACATGATATAATAACTTTCCCTAGTAACATGACATAACTTTATGAATTTCATCTTAACTGTGAAATAAAGTTCACAAGGAAAGAATTTCATTTTCAAGGATAAAAATTGAACCCTAAAGTTTAGACAAACTAAAAGCTAGTAAATTAAGAACAGTATCAGAAGCCAGCAAAGCCTTCAACCAGAACTTCATTAAAAGGGATTCTCAAAACAAAATAATCTTTTTGAGATAATCTTTATACATTCTTGAAAAGGAATGATATTCTGAAGAAGGTTCTTGAATTATACATATACATACATATACACACACACATAAACACTATAAGCATATATTACTTTAGGGGGGAAAACTTACTGGTTTCTTTGGTGTTGAAATATAAGGAAGAGGACCCAAAACTATTTCAAACAAATCACTGGAATAAGGGATTGTCTTCTCTACATTTTCTCGGAAGCGTGGATCATAATTTGCATATAAAATAGTTCCACCTATTCCTCCACCAACAAACAAAACACTAGCACCAATTATTTTCCCTGCAGAGACACTGTTAAAACAAGAAAAAAGCCTTTTAGATATGTATTTTTTTAAAAAAAGCAAAAAGAATATATGTTAGAAAACCTTACTTTTTTCCTAGGTTAACTTCTTGTTAACAATCAAAAAACTGTAACTATCTGTATGTAAGTATCAGCATGATATATATTTGAATGCAAATGACAGAAATTTCAAACTCCTATAAATCATGACATAAACGCTATTCCCAATAACATATAAAATATAATCCAATGTATTATAACTAAGGCTGGATTTGAAGATAAAAAAACTGCCTGGGAACATCTGTCAGAAATAACAAAGCAGCAGCTTCTTCAACACAGCACAACTGTTCTTTGCAACATTAATATAATTCAAGATAAACTGGGGTTCTTTTCCCCTTTCTCAACTTTTTTACACATAACAGACAAGTTTGAACAGTTTTTCCAAACATAATATATGAGTACAATTAGTCCTTGATTTATGATGGGTCGATTAGCAACCATTCAAAATTATGACAGATTCCCCCCACCATCAAAAAAAAGGTAGCTAAAACCCAATTTCAAGATTACAATGGCAGTGTTATCCTGTGGTCATGAGATTGCATTTTCGGTGTTTGGCAACAAATTGCCCTTGATGGCTGTTTGCAGCATTCTTTGGCTTTATGACCAAACTTTTCAATATTTTTTGCTGGTTTCCAATGTTTATTTCTAGTTAATAGGAAAAAGTGCCCAATGAATATATTGGATTCACTTAATGACTACAATATTTGCTTAACAACCACAACAAAAAATGTCATAAAATTGAGCCTGGTCACATAGTGATCCACTTAACGACCACAATGACTTACAACTATAATTCTGGCTCAATTATGGTTGTTATTTGAGAACTATCTATAGTCATAGGAAATGATTGGATGTTTAATAAAAGCAGTAAGAAAATTCTTTGATACACCTAACAGCACTTTTGTGTTTCACTGGTTCTTCTAAAACAAGTTCTTGTAACTTTTCTATCAGAAGTTCCTTTGCATTAAAATATTCAAAAAGCATCAGTAAGACACTAAATATAAATTGCCTTATATAGGAACACTCACTAGAACTCACTTCCTTTCAATGAAAATATTCAGTAAATGGAAAAATAAGAATATGACAGAATACTTACTACAAAAAATATTAATTTCTAATTTTATTTCTTCTAAATTATATTTCACAAAGTAACTTGAAAGTAAACAAATCTTTATGAATATTCATAACAAGAACAGAGTTATGCTACGTATTAAAATAAAGCACCCATTATCTTGTCATCATAACTTCAAATGGCTATAAAATGAGATTCTTAAGGAAAGATTATGTATATATGAAATGTGAAGATTGGCTTTTCCAGTAGATATATAATAATGTGTCATGCCCCTGGTGGAGACTGACTCTGAGGAAGTGGAGGAAAAGCCAACAGGGAGTGGAAGTGTGGTTCTAGAGGTGGTGGTGGCTGGGGAAGGGCAGAGGCCGGCTGAACAATCAGAGGAGGATCCAGGCCCCTCCCCTATCCATCCTAGGGCACGCAGGGAGGAGAGAATCAGGGAAAAGCATGGTCTACTCGGGAGGAAAGGGCCATGATCCTCCTCATGGGTTGCAGCTGTGAGCTCTGTATAAGAGTTGGAAACTGCGTGTTCACAGACACTGGAGTCAAATTAGTGCTTTCTTTGGATGAGATTTATCTTTGTTCCCATGTTCCTATGGACTCTCCCCAGTTATCTTCCTGGAATGTGTGATTAATTATCTTGGTTTGCCTTGGAACTCTCGTGAATGCTGTTTGTTTTTGGTTTCCTTTTGCTTCATTATCTACTTTTTGAATTTAAACTATGACTAATAAAACAGCGAAGTTAAGTTGAAGGCATTACAAGACCTTGATTCATGTTTTAGTTTTTGTGTTATTTTTGAGACACTACGGGTCATCACATGTTGGAAGGATGGTAATATTTACTTTTGGTTAGTTTGGCATATCATTTGTTTCGTAACTGTGTTTTATTTCTTGCATTCAATAAAGGTAGATATAGAAAAATGTTATCAAACTATTCTATGAAAAAAAAATACCCTAGATCTCCCAGCTAGCATAGCAATTGTACAGTATACTTGGAGGAAGGCTCCTTATATCATCCCTTTTATGAATACATACCCAGGTTCTCTAGATGAGGCATATCCACGAGACAGCCGGGAAGAACGGAGTGAACTTTTACTACAAAGACAATTCTAAAAAAAAAAGCAATATGTTATGAATAATGACTCAATTAAAATTCATTTCGTTTATCTCATGTTTTACCAATCTTTGATATTTTTATTACAGCAGCCTTGCAAATAACTATCTATTTATTGGCTTCTGTCCAGATTATATGTAGCATAAAACCAGAAATAATGTAGCATAAAACACAAATAATACAGATTTTTTTCCCCTATGACCTGGAAAATGTTGCTAGGATAGCTATGAGAGTAAGAACTTAATTTGATTAAGACATCAGATCAAGAACTCTAATTTTCATTCCAGATTCAGAAATCTCTTCGGCAGCTAATTGTTATTAATTCATCTTTTTAATGCCTTGCTTACATTTAATTATAGTACAACACAATCTATGTTAGGATATTCTAACTTTCGCAAGCTTTAATGATTCAAAATACAGCAACTAGGCTCCTATCAAAGCATTATGATGTTTATAACATTACCATATTAAAAATCAAATTCGTTCTCAATTTTCAAGACCACTTTAAAGCAGAATAATATAATTTAAATAACTGGGACAATTTTTTAAAATTTCAAATTTAAGCGCCTATCTTTAAAAAATGAAAAGTTCATTCATTCTTTTGCATAACAAAGCAAACTTATGTTAGAAAAAATTTCTAGTTTTATCCTCTAGTCCAGGGATGTCAAACTGGAGGCCTGGAGGCCAGACGTGTCACACATGGGCCACGCCCATCCTAGCTCTGTGAAGGGGAAAGACATACAATACGTCATGTGATGGCAACATGACACCTATGCTCTAGTCCAGTGGTAGCTAACCTTTTTCAGCTCCCGTGCCAATAATTGCACGTGCGCTCACTTGCGCACGCGTGCCAGCACCCAGAAGGCAATGTGTGCTGGCTCCCTCCATGCCCCCGGCGCATGTGGTTTACAGAGTGAGCATATTTCCGCCAACAATTTGGCTCCACATTTTGCCCACCTCAGAAGAATGGAAGGCTGAGTCAGCCTTGAGCCTGGTGAGATTAGAACTGCTAAATTGCAGGCAGTTGGCAGTCAGCAGAAAACATTTAATTATTAGGTTAGTTTATAAGTACAATATGTATCAGAAAGATCCTATGCCAACTATAATGTATGGAATCCATTTTAATTTTAGGTGAATTTTAAAATAATAGAACCACCTTATTCAAATCTACAAACCTTAAATAAAAGTTAACATACAATAGATGTGCTAAAATAAATATGGTTATAATTAGTATAATTATAAATAGTAAGCATCATTATGTTTTTTAAAAAATAACTATGGTACAAATAAATCTAGATGTAAACCAGTTTTTCCCCAGTAATAATATCCGAAGTCTTTTATTTGCCTACACTGCTGCTAACTTTTCAGGCAGAAACTTGGGTTTCATTTCAAATAACATTACTCAGATTTTTTCTTAAATACTAAATACAACCTGATAACTGCTATTTTCTTCTAAAATGTACTATTTGATATTTTTAACAAATTACTGCAAACCAACATTAACTCCAGCATCTGTATCAAATGATATTAAAATGACCACACATGCAATGATTATGTGACTTCACTGTATAATGCAAGTTGTACATCATGACATTTTTCACCTACCCCCTCATGAACTAAAAAACAGAATATAATTATTAACCATTTTACTCCAAATGAAAATCAAGATCATCACAGTCAGCCAGATGTCTGGACTGGATTTGGAATTTTTATCCACCTATCCAGTCCTTCCCTTGAATAGGCTAGGTGGATGGTTGTTCATGTTACAGGTATCACTTCAGGATGTAAACTGTTCTGAATAAAGCTGCTTTTTGCAATTGATTGAGGGTGAATTTATCAATGACAATGGTGTTCAAGTGGTACTCCAGTTATTTTGGGATTACACTCAAAATGACTATTACTAGTGGTTGCTTCTGCCACAGTTATTCTATTTTATTTATAGGTTTGGTATTTTGTTATCTTCTCCAGTTGTTTCTCTTCTGCTATCTTCAGATACTGCCATGTCCACTATCCAATCTTTTTTTATATTTGTATTGACAGTTGTTAAGTCTGGAGTGTCATGTAGCAGGCGCTTGTCTGTTTGTATTCTAAAATCCCAGAAACAATTTATCTTCTTTTCTATGCTCTTCTCTATTTTATGATTCCCATCAGTTCTTGCTTGCAGGCAAATGACATTTCTTACAGATTTTGAAATGTCATTGTTGCTATTTTATCTTGCCATTGCTTGTAGTGATCTTTTTGCATTAGCTAACCAGGTGGTGTGCTGTTTCTTCAGCTTCTTTGAAGAGGTGGCAGTGCTATTTGTTGCTGTCTTCTCAAATCTGGCTTTGAACACATTTGTCTTAAGGTTTGATTTTGTGCAGCCAGAATTAGCCCTTGTGTCTTTTTATTTGACTTTCTTGCTCTTCGGCATTGTCAGATATTCTTATTATTTACTTTCTCTGCTATTTAATGTACTGGCCATGAAGTTTTGTCTTCCTATGCTTCCTTTCTGTTCTTCCTTTGGTCCTTCCTATAAGATGTTTGATCTCTCCCGTACTCAGGAAACTTTCCTGATTTACTAGCTTCAGTTAATTGTCTTCACCGTCTTTCAGATATTCTTGCAATGCTTCTTTCTTCTTCAACTATCTAATGGAGTCACAACATTGCATGCCTGCCCATTTTCCTTGTTAAGTGAAGTCTATCAACATCACTGCATAGATCACTCATGATTCATTGCCTTTAATTTTTTGATCTTCATATCCAGGACCCTTAGTTCTGCTTCAGTCCAGTCCACTATTCCAGAGGTGTATCTAATGACCAGAATTGCCCCAGTGTTGATAATATTCTCCATTGAGCCTCTTGAGTTTTGACTTTAAGATCTTCTTCACTCTCTTAATGAATTCACTACTTTTTCTTGACTTCAGTATGTTTGATGCTATCAACTTTAAAGACACTCAGTGTCAGGCTACGGAACTTCTTCTCATTCAAACAATAAGAATGAACTTCTGAGGACCAAACGTATCAAAAGGAATTCTTTATTGGGATGAGAGAATCCTGTAGGAGTTCAAAGCAGCATCTGAGGACCCTCAGGCATACAGTGATAGATAAAGGGGTTTAGAATCCCCCCTCCTCCCAATGTTTACTTAGGGAAAAAAAAGCCAATATGTTAATCCCCCTCCCAGCTCCTCTGGGAGGGGATTCTTCCCTTTTAGGAAGGGTTTTTCCTCGTGTAACTTTCCCAAGACGTACCTAGCTTCCTCCCCCCACCCCCTTTTTAGAACGGACTGTTTTTTGAGATTTCCCAGAGCACTTCATTGTGGAGTTTTATGGATCCCTCATCTCCTGGCTGTGCCTCCCAAAGGTGATAGGTTCCGGCCATCTGGTTTCCTTCCCCCCCCATTGTATCATGTATGGGTGTGCATATTCGATACAAGGTTAAATATATTCAAGTTACATCAAGCAAGGATTTCTTTATCAGTTCCCCCCCCCCTTTCCTCTTCTTCTGAAGAAATGACAGATACACGGATCTGACATCCTGCCCTCCTTTAAAAAGCAGATGGGTCTACCTGGAAAATAAAAATCATGCGTTACATGTGCAGTTCAGGATGGTTTATCAGGGTATTTTAGGTGGAACTTTCGTAGTAATGTGGATGCTTTTACATGTCTTTTGGCTACCCACTCGTTTTCTGAGGAAGGAAGGTGTTTCCAAGCTACTAAATATTGTGTGGATCCACGGTAAGTGCATGAATCAAGGATGTCTTTAATTTCAAAATGTTGTTCCCCATGTATCATGATGGGGGTTGGGGGTGTAGGAAGGGGGGGTCTGAGGTTTGAAGTGATCTCCGGTTTGAGCAAGCTACAATGAAATACTGGGTGAATCTGCCTAAGAGTTTTTGGAAGATGAAGCTCTACCGTCACGGGGTTGATAATTCTGGAGATGGGGAATGGTCCAATGAATTTTGGCCCTAATTTCTTAGAAGGTTGTAATGATTTTAAGTATTTTGTGGACAAATATACACGGTCTCCAATCTTGAAAGGTTTAGGTTCACAGCGTTTTTTGTCTGCTTGAGTTTTGTAAACTGCTCTAGCTTCCTGTAGAGATAATCTTACCACTGGCCACATGGCTTGTAATTTATCCATCCACTCCTTAAGGGAGGGGATTTCAGGTTCTTTGGTGGGTAGTTCCGGCATGGGGTTGAATTCTTGGCCCGTTGCTACGTGGAATGGGGTGAACCCTGTGCTACTATGGACTGAGTTATTGTATGCTACCTCTGCGAAAGGAAGGTCAGTCCAATTGTCCTGCTGGTAATTAATAAAACATCTTAAATATTGTTCTAATACGCAAATCACTCGCTCTGATGCCCCGTCAGTATGGGGATGGTTCAAAGATGATCATCCCTGGGTGGAGCCTAATAGGTTTAAAAACGCCCGCCAAAATTTGGATGTGAACTGAACACCCCTATCTGAGATAATTCGTTGGGGGGCTCCATGAAGGCGATAAATGTGTATTAGGAACATCTTTGCCAACGATCTGGCAGTTGGGATCTTTTGACACGGAATAAAATGAACCTGTTTGGAAAAAAGGTCAGTTACAACCCAAATGACAGTATTCCCAGCACTTTCGGAAAGTTCCACTACAAAGTCCATAGAGATCTCTTTCCATGGGGCAGAAGGGTCTGCTACTGTTTGTAAAAGTCCAGGATATTTTCCTTGTCTTCTCTTTGCAGCAGCACAGATGGGGCAGCTCGCAACATAGTTTTCAATGTCCTTTTTGAGGGACGGCCACCAAAATTGTCTTTTGATGAGGTGCAGGGTTTTTACAAAACCAAAGTGTCCTGCTGTTTTAGAGTCGTGGCAGCGTTTCATGAGTTCCATTCTCTGGCTTGCAGGGACATAAAGCTTGTTTTCTACCCAAGCCAGTCCGTCTTTGAGTGAGCACGTGTTTCTGTTAGCCTGGAACCAATCATCTTTAAGTGGTGACTCCTTAAAAATTGACGTCGTTGTGTCTTCAGTCAGGGATGATTTTATTTTCTCTTGTGCCCGGGTGAGTACCTTGGCTGCTAGTTGGGTCGGTTGGATCATCAGTTTTATAACTTCAATCTTTTTGCTGTTGTATTGGGGTTTCCTGGACAGTGCATCTGCTAAGAAATTCTTTCTCCCAGGAAAATATTTGAGGGTGAAATTAAAACGTTCAAAATATCGAGCCCACCTTGCTTGTTTTTCGGAGAGTTTCCGTGGATTTCTCAGAGCTTCCAGATTTTTGTGATCAGTCCATACTTCAAAGGGGATTTGGTTTCCTTCCAGGAAATGTCTCCATGTGAGCATTGCCCACCGCATAGCAAATGCTTCTTTCTCCCATACAGCCCATCTTTGCTCGGTTTCCGTTAGTTTCTTAGATGTATAAGCACATGGTTGTAATTGTCCACTTCCATTCTTTTGGAGGAGGACTGCCCCAACTGCAACATCACTGGCGTCTGCTTGGATGACAAAAGGTTGTTCGGGATCTGGGTGTTTAAGGACCGGTTCTGCTGCGAACAGGCGTTTGAGTTTCTCAAATGCTGCTTGGCATTCCATTGTCCAGATGAGGGGTTGCCTAGGCTTGGGTTTCCCCCCCCCCTTTGTTTTTAGCAAGTTTGTGATAGGGAGGGCGATGTTTGCAAAAGCTGGAATGAATTGGCGATAAAAATTGGCAAACCCCAGAAAACTTTGCAATTGTTTGTGTGTGTGGGGTGGATCCCAGTCCAATACAGCTTTCACTTTCTGTGGGTCCACCTCTATTCCCTCATGGGATATTCTGTACCCCAAATAGTCAATTTTCTCTTGGTGGAACTCACATTTGGAGAGTTTTGCATATAGTTTAGCGTCTAAGAGTTTTGTGAGGACTGCACGGAGTAGTTTGGTGTGTTCTTCCATCGTTTCCGTGTAGATTAAAATATCATCAAGATAAACTAAAACCCCTTTAAATAAAAATTCATGAAGGGTTTCATTGATCAATTGCATAAACACTGCAGATGCTCCTTGCAGTCCAAACGGGAGCACTTTAAATTGGTAGCATCCCAATGGTGTGTTAAAAGCAGTCTTCCACTCATCCCCCTCCTTTATTCTGATGCGGTAATATGCTTCCCGTAGGTCTAACTTTGAAAAAATTTTTCCTTTCGAGAGGTGGGCTAACATGTCCTTCATGAGGGGGAGTGGATACATATTTTCCATGCAAATGCAGTTCAGTTTTTGATAGTTAACGCAGAGACGTAAGGAGCCATCTTTCTTTTCACGGAATAACACTGGGGCCGCTATTTTTGGTCTGGCGGGTTCGATGAAACCCCGCTTTAAGTTTTTATCGATAAATGCTCTGAGTTCTTTCAGTTCTCTGGGAGACATGCTGTACATTTGTGGTTTTGGGAGTTTAGCCCCTGGTAGGATTTCGATAGCGCAGTCTGTGGCTCGATGGGGTGGGAGTTCATCACAAGCTACCTCATTAAATGCTTGGGCCAGATCCTGATACTCATTGGGGATGTTAATGGGTTCCACAGACTGTCCAGTCATGGCTGATTCTCTGTCCTCTTTCCCGTTCTTTATCCTTTCCTCAGGTCTTTTTGCAATTATTACATCTCTCTGGAATTGTACGGTCCCTCCAATTTATTTTTGGATTCCATTTCTGTAGCCATGTGAGGCCCAGAATTAGTGGCTCTTCCATCCCTGGGGCTACAATGAATGTGAGCATCTCCCTGTGTTTTCCTAGTCTTATTTTCAATGGTTCTGTGGTAAACCTGGCTGGCTCCCCCCCTGCTATGGTTCCATCTAATTGGCAGAAAGCGATGGGATTTTCCATTTCTTTCAGTCGGATTCCCAATTTATCTGCCAGGGAGGGGTTGATTAGGCATCGAGTGCATCCCGAGTCCAGCAACGCTGTAACTTCCTCCCTCTTCCCTTGGCTGGGGATAAACAGTCTCAGGGGTAGGGTGATTGGTTCAATTGGTTTGCTTACCAGCGGGTCATCCTCCGGATCACTTTCGGACTGGCTCAGGTCCCCTTGGAGCGTTTGGCGTTCTTCCTCCGGTTTGGGAGAGGTTCGGAATCCCACATCTACCCGGCCGCTCAGGCCAGTCTCCTTCCCTCGAGGGCTGGATGTTGTGGGTTTCCTCCCTGAATGGTGGTCTAGCCTTCTGGCAGGGGTCTTCGAGTGGCATTCTGCTGCACGGTGCCCCTCCTTTCCACACTTAAAGCAACCAGGCGTTCTTGGAGTCATGGTGGATCGGGGTTTGAAAACTTCCCGTTTCTCCAGGGGTGGGGATCTTTTCCAAAACTTACCAGCACGGTACCTGTTCCGAGTCATGTCTATCTCTGCCTCCTCTGCCATCATGTACCATTCATGCAAGAGGTTTGGGGCCCCACGGGCCAGGCAGGCAGCGTAAAGATCATCATTTAGTCCATCTTTGAACCAGCAGACTAAGATATCCTCCGGCCAATCTACCCGGCCGGCCAGGTCACGAAATTCCTCAGTGTATTCTGCTACCGGGCGACGACCTTGTTTCACGACTCTGATGCGGTCCCGGGCTTTTCTATCGGCAAGCGGGTCCTCGAAACGGTGGCGTAAGGCCGTCATAAAGCGATCTAAGTTTCTTAATTCTGGGGCATTGACGTTGTGGAGCGTTACCATCCATCTGGCTGCCGCCCCTTCAAGAGCTAGGGTGACAATTCGCACCCGGGACCCTTGGGTGGTAAATCCTGTCCATATTCTTGCATGTAGGTGAGCACTTGTGCCAGGAAAAATCCCAATTTCTGGGGGTCTCCATCGAATTTTACCCCCAAGGGCGGGACCTTCCTCTGTAATTGTATGTTTCTGGGTTGGCCAGGGTTAATTCCCTGATCCGGGGCGTTTAAGGGTCGGGTACCTGGTGTGGCTGCTGGTTCTTCAGCTTGTCCCTCTTCCCGCTCAATCTCCGCTGAATCCGGGGTGGCGGCTCGGGTTCTCTCACTTTCTGGTTCCCTCGTTCTCCTGCGTTGTCGTCTTTGTGCATCCCCCATGTCGAGGTTTTCCAGGGCTTCCCTCACTAGGTGATTGATGTACCGTCTCATACGGTCATCGGCCGGCAGCTCCTCATCCCATTCTTCCTGATTCGATAGGGCCTCTAGCTCCAATTTCCACACGGGTTTGCGATTTCCTCGGGTGAGGGTTACTCCCCTGGTCCTTCCATTCCAGGTGTCTCTCTTTCCTACACCTATAGACCACCGGGGCTTGGTGGAGGATTCGCAGGCAGCCTCGCTGTTTTCGATGGGGTGCATCGAGTCAGTATCTGACTGGGTAACTGTTTCTCCCCAGCATTCGGCTCCACCTTGCTCCTTGCTGCATTCAAACATTTTTTTCTTTTCTTGCAGGATCCCCTCAGTAGAGTGAATTGTTTTTAAAAAAAAATAAATTCCCTCTCCGGGTTGATCTCTATTGCAGACGCTGCTTTATGTCAGGCTACGGAACTTCTTCTCATTCAAACAATAAGAATGAACTTCTGAGGACCAAACGTATCAAAAGGAATTCTTTATTGGGATGAGAGAATCCTGTAGGAGTTCAAAGCAGCGTCTGAGGACCCTCAGGCATACAGTGATAGATAAAGGGGTTTAGAATCCCCCCTCCTCCCAATGTTTACTTAGGGAAAAAAAAGCCAATATGTTAATCCCCCTCCCAGCTCCTCTGGGAGGGGATTCTTCCCTTTTAGGAAGGGTTTTTTCTCGTGTAACTTTCCCAAGACGTACCTAGCTTCCTCCCCCCACCCCCTTTTTAGAACGGACTGTTTTTGGAGATTTCCCAGAGCACTTCATTGTGGAGTTTTATGGATCCCTCATCTCCTGGCTGTGCCTCCCAAAGGTGATAGGTTCCGGCCATCTGGTTTCCTTCCCCCCCCATTGTATCATGTATGGGTGTGCATATTCGATACAAGGTTAAATATATTCAGGTTACATCAAGCAAGGATTTCTTTATCAGTTCCCCCCCCCTTTCCTTTTCCTCTGAAGAAATGACAGATACACGGATCTGACATCAGGTATTTACAATGACTATCTTTATTCAGACTCTTGATGGTATTTCCATAGCGCATTTTGATTCCTTCAGTTTTCACTATGTTTCCTCATTTGATGATAAGCATAGCACATTAGTCCAATTTAAACTCCACTGCAATATCTTGGCTATGTACATGGACAGTGTTGAGCAGTGATTCTATTTCAGATGGTGTTTTTCCATAATAGCTTCAAATAATCTATGTAAATAGCCTGCAGATGTTTTTATGTTTGGTAGTCATGGGTCGAGAGAGAGTATTGTTTACAGAGGAATCAGTGCAATGACGAACAAAAATGAGTCTCCTTGGAAAATTCCTCTCTTGATATTAACCACTCCCATTCTATCATCTTTGATCTGCAACTGTGTCTTCCATTGTACCATCGATCTTTGCACAAAGCTTCTGATTCTCTACTGACTCCTGTTATTTCTAAGCACTTGATTATCCAATCATGTGAAAAGGAGTCAAATGCCTTATTTGCTGTCTCTCTCTCCATTGGGCTATTCTAGGGCAGTGTTCGTCAACTGGTGGGCCAAGGTCCACTGGTGGTCTGTGAGAAAATGTTGGTGGTACGCAGAGAAATGTCACCCCCAGAGCACCCCCTAAAGCAATTAATCCAGGCTGTGCAGGAACACAAGGCTGTGCCGCCCATATGGCCCGCGTGAACCCTCCCCACCCATTCACTCCTTACCTGGCAAACTTGCCTGCTAAGTTGCTATTTTTCCTTTTTTTTTCCCCGACCATCAGCTGTTCTGCTGTGCCTGGAGATTTAGATTAGCTAGAAAGCAGGAAATCATTGGATTTCTTGCTTTCTAGCTAATCTTTTAACCAGAGCTGAATCTCCGTTAGGACTGAAGGTTCTATTATTCATTTGCAGACTCAGATAGCTGAAGGCAGAATCACAGATCTCAAAGTGAATCTGTGATCCTGTGAGCAACTCAATCTGCCTGCCTGCTTTTGGATAAAAGTTGCTCTTTTTTTAATAAAAAATTCAATATTTACATAAATATTTATATTTACATACAAGCTATCTTCAGCCAGTCACATGACCACCAAGCCACACCCAAAAATTAGGCCCCGCCCAAGAACCAGTTGTTAAGAGATTTTAATCCCACCCCTGCCTCTATATGTTTGTGTGTGTATGATAAAGAGAGAGAGAGAGAGGTTAGATCAGATCTCTCTCTCTCTCCCACCAACATCAGCAAGCCGCCAATTCAAAATTCATATTAGTGGTTCCCAGGATTTAAAATTATGAGTTTGGTAGTCCCTGAGGTCCAAAATAGAATAAAATAGAATACTTTATTGGCCAAGTGTGATTGGACACACAAGGAATTTGTCTTGGTGTAAATACTCTCAGTATACATAAAGAAGGGACATTCGTTAAGAATCAAGAAACATAATGTACAACACTTAATGATAGTCATAGGGTACAATCAACATCAAATCATACTAGGAAACAAGATACAAGCAACAAAGTTAGTCACAAGTGGGAGGGGATGGGTGATAAGGAGTGATGAGAAGATTAACAGTAGTAGTAGTGTACACTTTGTAAATAGTTGAACAGTGTTGAGGGAATTATTTGTTTAGCAGAGTGATGGCTTTCGGGAAAAAACTGTTCTTGTGTCTAGTTGTTCTGGTGAGCAGTGCTCTATAACGTCGTTTTGAGGGAAGGAGTTGAAACAGTTTATGTCCAGGATGTGAGGGGTCTGTAAATATTTTCACAGCCCTCTTTTTGACTCGTGCAGTATACAGGTCCTTGATTTAAGGCAGGTGGGTGGTAATTGTTTTTTCTGCAGTCCTAATTATCCTCTGAAGTCTGTGTCTGTCTTGTTGGGTTGCAGAACCAAACCAGACAGTTATAGAGGTGCAGATGATAGACTCAATAATTCCTCTGTAGAACTGGATCAGCAGCTCCTTGGGCACTTTGAGCTTTCTGAGTCGGCGCAGAAAGAACATTCTTTGCTGTGCTTTTTTGATGATGTTTTTGATGTTAGGTGTCCATTTTAGGTCATGTGATATAGTAGAACCTAGAAATTTGAAGGTCTCTACGGTTGATACTGTGTTGTCTAGTATTGTAAGAGGTGGTAGTATGGGAGGATTTCTTCTAAAGTCTACCACCATTTCTACGGTTTTGAGTGTATTCAGTTCCAGATTGTTCCAGTTACACCACGAGGCAAGTTGTACAACCTCCTGTCTGTAGGCAGATTCATCGTTCTCTCAAATAAGACCAATGACTGTTGTGTCATCAGCAAACTTCAGTATTTTAACAGATGGATCATTTGAGATGCAGTCATTGGTATATAGGGAGAAGTGGAGATAGCACACAGCCTTGGGGGCCCCCTGTGCTGATTGTACAGATATCGGATGTGATTTCGCCTAGCTTCACCTGCTGCTTCCTGTCTGTTAGGAAGCTTATGATCCACTTACAAGTGTGTTCAGGTACTGCTAATTGGTTTAGTTTACTTAGAAAAGTGTCTGGAATGATGGTATTGAATGCTGAACTGAAGTCTACAAAGAGGACCCTTGCATAGGTATTTGGAGATTCGAGGTGTTGTAGGATATAGTGCAGAGCCATGTTAACATGTTAAAAGGTTGGCGATTCCTGTTCTAGGGGGCTAGAGTGTGTTGTATGTTTCCTTGCTCCAAAGATATAATTGATTAGAATTCTAAAATATTCTAAATTTTAAAAAGAATGAAAAACAGTAATACCATAAAGGCTTATTTTGCAACTAAACAGAACATTAGACTAAACTTACACACTGGAAGTTTTTAGTACTAGAAGCAAGTTGTGGAATATGCTAAATTGAATTGTTCCTTCAAAAGTATGTGTTGAACGGACCCAAATCATCTTTACCTGTTTCACACCTTTTTCATGAAGGAACAAATCCTCCAGATTACACATTCTTTCTCTTCTTAAAAAGCAAATACCGAGAACAATACCTAATTTTAAGAAATTGCTTTTCAGGAAAGGTCATGTCTTTCTATGTTGTCACAAAGACTGTGTCCACAAAGACTGTGACTGGCACGGATGGCTGGATGCTGTTCAGCTGCCTCTCACAACAACACACAACACAATAGTCGAGGAAGTCCTTGAAATACTAAGAGCTTCCAGGAGTTACAGGCCTCCCTCCGAATTAGAGGTGACCCAAGGAGCCTACCAACCTCAGAGGCTCTTGCCCACTACCGAACAGGCAACGAGAGTGATCATGTCCGGTGGGCATTTGAGGCTTTCGTCTTTCTCATTAAGTAGTTTCTTATTAAGCAAGCCGAGGCAGCAAGAAATTTCAGAGCCGCCTCCCCTGGAAAAAGGGGCACCAGCCCGCACTGCCTGACGGGAAGCGAAGGCTTAATGTAAGCGCACGCGACGCGAACGAGCCGCATTCCCACCGTATTTCCCCGATCGCCTGCAACGGGTAGGCGGCTGAGTAGTCCCCACATATTGCTTTTTCCCTCACGGCTGCGGTTAAGCCGCGCTGGAATCACGAGGCCTCTTCCGTTTCTCCTGTCAATTCGTTACGAGAAGCGGGCGCCCGTGACAAAGAGGCTGCAAATAGCAGCGCCGGACGCACCAGCTTTCTCTCTCGCGTTGCTCACCTGAGCCGCTGTGGCGGCCACGCGCTGACAGACCCGCAACATGATGATGGCGAGGACCGATCCCCAAGCGAAAAAAAAATTGTCGCGATCCACCGCCTATCTACCCCCGCAGTGATAAGCGTCCAGGGCACGTTAACGAGGAGGGAGGAGCTTGGGTTTACCAATCAAAATAGACTAAACGGCGAATATGCAAATATTCCTCCCTCTATCACACAGAGACTGTCATGGCGGTCAATTGGAATACAAAACGTCATCAGCCACGCGTACCAAGAAGCGCAGAATGAGTCGCTCTTGTGCCTTGGGCTCAGATAGTGGTTTTGGCGCCATGTCTGCATTATTTATTTATTTTTGGTCTGGAGAAAAATTTCGCGTGCTACGGTCTTTCAAATTAAAGGAAGAATTATATAAATAAACCAATTTTTTCGTGCTTAAATTGTTCTAATGAAAAGTATGAGCTATCGATGTCAATAGCCTTGCCAAAAATTTATTTGGGTGAAGGAGGGAAGCAAAAAATAAAACGGGGAACAATGTTGTATTGGTATAATTTTTATTCTAAACATATGCCAGTACCACAGCATTTTCATGGAAGTTATAAAAAAGAATCAAATAATTAAAATGATAATTTCATTTTATTTCATCATAAAATAGAGCAGTATAATGCCAATCCGTTAATACAGTTAAAAGATAAAAAGTATACCACTGCATGTTTCAGGCAGGAACATGTTTTGTTCAATTTATGTTGTCTGAATCCCATAAAATGCTGTTGCTTTCCCCTCCCCTATTCCATGTATTTTATGTATATTTTTTAAAAAAGCGATATTTGGTGGCGCTACTAGGATAACAATCTTCCTCTAAACTCCAGTCATTTATTCATGTTATTGTTCCATATTTGTTGACACAGCGCTGCTAGTGCTTCAATTTTTAATTCTTCATTGAAATCAGGATATAAATAAGAGTAGATTTGTTTTCTGAAGTTTGTTATTTTCCTATTTGATTGATATATGTTGTTTCTTGGATTTCTCTTTTCAGCATAGCTGATTCCTGGCTATAAATGCTTCCGTCATTCAATAATCCCAATAATTTGTTAGGATAGAAAAACATGGGGAAGTACAGTGAATGACTTGGTGTAAACTATATTTATGGGTGCTTTTCTCTTTTTCTTATACTTTTAATTCCTTTGCATTTCTATTCCTTATTCTTTTCTGTAGTCTGCATAAATTTCCTTATTTGAATAAAAAATATGAGAGAGATATGAATGTATATACTGAATACTGATGTTTCAGGTTCAAATAATATGATAAGCTTGACCTGTATTAAGAACTTTGTGTTGTAGAGTAGATGGCAGGACATAAGAATTCACTAAATCAGAGCCAGTTTGGTCTAGTCTAGACTAGAAAGGGGGAGATCCATGAGTTCAAGTCCTGTCTTTGCCATAAAAGCCAGCTTGTACCAATCATTATCCTGCAACCCAATCCTCCTCACAAGGTGATTGTGGGGAAAATAGGAGGAGCAAGATGTATTTGGATATGTTCAGTTGCCTTGTTCACTATTATTTGCAAAAATAATAAAATGATACAAAATAAATAATAATAGTGACTATGATTTAATGACATTTTTAAAAAATGCCTGGGATTTCATTTCATATTGAGAAAACAGCATACTAGGTGGATCAGAACTGGATATACAATAATTTTGAATGGAAGGTCATGTAGAAATAGTCCAGTATGGTAAATAATTACTTATACTATGTATTAAACCATGTTTTGCTTGAGATTTAGTGAATAAGCCACAATTAACAGTGTTTATGCAACACACTCAGCCAAAATACAAAAAGTATTAGAGACTAGTATGATATCTGTGGCCAATAAATCAGATAATTAAAACTAACAAGTAAAATTCTTGGATTAATTTTCAAAAGAAATTTCCTGACACTTTTGTAGGAAAAAAGCCAAATCTTATGGCATGTTTGGGATTAACAAATTTATTTTCAGATAGCTTTTTGTGGATCATATCAAATAAATTGACTGAAGTTCTGTATGAGATTTATATTTAATAAAATTATAGAATTAAAGAATTGCTGTGAGAATTGTCAGACAAGCTAAGTAGTGATCATATATACACTAAGGAAAATCTTGGGTTAAAAGCAGCAAGTCTACATTCATATGAGTTTTTATTCTTCAGTAGTTTATACATTATACACGTTATTACATTGGTCATTATTTTACAATGTAATGTGGCAAAAAAACCCCACCTTCCTGATTTTTACAAGCAAGGGATGAAGAGTGGTAGAATGTTGTCTAAATTCGCTTTTGCTTAGTATTGATTTCTTACAGTTGCCGTAGTGAGGCAGAACGGGAAGCAAGGAAGCAAGATGGCTGCGTTTGCTGCGGCGCGGAGATTTTCAGGTCAGTGAACGAAATGAGTATCCAAACGGAAATTTCTTCGGTTTGGTGGTTCAGGATGAGTAGAGGAATAAAAAAAAGATAGCTTACTGCTGCGAAATCTTTATAGATGCCTCTAGAATTATGTAATTATTCATTTTTATGCAGGAAGGATACTACTTGGGATACTAAACGGGTGGAGAGCTATTACCCCTTTATGATCTGTGGACTTCAACTCCCAGAATTCCTGAGCTAGCCATGCTGGCTCTGGAATTCTGGGAGTTGGAGTCCACAGGACATAAAGGGGCCATTGTTCCCCATCTCTGCTGTACAGCTCAATTGTAATACTTAAAGCTTTAGTTTAATTGGCCTTAGTAACAAAAGGAAGATTTCAAGTGTATTTTAAAGCACGAAAGAGTACCCTCTTTGCTTTTATAGCGGGACGTTCTGGAAAAAATAGTTGAGATGAAATGACTGATGTACAATGTTGCAGGCGAAAGAAGATATCGATGAGCATTGCTGTCCAAATTGTGGGCAGCAAGTGGTTTCCCATCCCAATTACACTATTTTGTGCAAAAGAAAAGCCAGGTGAAGATGCTCCTCATAAATTGATATATGGTAGAGGTTTGGCGTTGTAATGGAGGAGTGGAGATTTGCTGGTTTGCACACTTTCTGGAAAGCTACAATAAAACTGTGGCTATATCGGGACTATTTCATATTGTTATGAAATAACAGTTTTGATTCATCTTATTAGCACCGTTGCTCCACACATCTTAATGTTTTGACACAATCTTGAAACAGAATGCATTGCTTATTAGATTTATTACTTAGGAGTAAAATGTGCAAGGGAAATAGGGGAAAATAAAATTATCGAAAATGGAGGGATAGGAGAGAAAGTGGAAATCCAAGTCTTCATATCTAGTCTATTCCCAATAATTAATAAGCAAAAGCAGGTGAGGAATAAAGTATGTATAAAGAAGCAATTTTATTGAAATGAAGTATAAACTCACAAGTGGCTTCACATAATGTTCTAGGACATAATTTGATTTGTTTGGTTCATTTATGGTAGATGAACCCATTCAAAATTAAATCATTGCTTTACATGTGAAAACATAAATGGATTGTAACTATAGAAGGCTATAGAATAAAATATTGCTGTTAAACAGCCCAAGAGTTTGGCTTATTGTTATTGTGTAGTTCCAAATGGTATGTATTCTGACAAAATCAAATCTACATTTTAAATTATGATGTGAACTGTAGGTGGCCATGCTAGCCTTGCTAGCCATGAATATTGAAATGGCTATCTGCTTAATTTGATTATTTAAACAGAAAATAACCATTTTCCCTACCAATCTTTCAATGAATTAAAAAAAAAAAATCTGCCCTGAAGACTGAATGTGCATTATCATGACTATATATTTAATTGCTCTCTCTTGACAATCCACTCTTTCTTCAAATCTGCTCCAGTGTCATTAAAAATTTCCACTTCTGATTCCGATTCTTAATTGAAAAAATAATTTTCTTCATGTCATCACAATTCCTAAATGGACAATAATTATGAATGATAATCAGGAAGAAGATTCTGCATCTTGTGCTGAGTTCGTTTACCATATTGTTCATGTTCTGTTTTGCCCTTTTTTTTTTTTTGGTAGGAGTTTTACGATCTTTTTGCTCTTTGGTCCCTTCAGTCTACAGTGGCTCATGCACTGTAACTCCAATTTATCGACTATCTTCATTTCATATTTCTCAGAGGCAGACATCCATAGGTTATATCCAAAAACCTTTTCAATCTTTAGGCAGTACTTCATCTGGACTTTGCCTCTCTGTAACGAACAGGTAAGTGTTGTTTAAGAGTTGAATTTTTTAAAATATGGATTTAGTTTCTTCCTTTATGATTATTTTTTTATTTAAAAATGTATAAGGTTTCCCATCTTGTGAAACAATTCTTGACAGCTAGCAGCGGTAATAAAAGCACAGTGATAAAACAGTCCAACAAGCAAAAAATAAAAATATAGCACCTAATCCAGCAACTTCCATCCAACTGTACAGTCCCCTACATTGCTATCCCACTGCCAGATTTCTGAAAAGCTAAAAGGGTGGAGACCTGCCAGATCTTAAGGGAGACAGTGTTTTGTAATGTCAGAGTTTGCAACACTACATATTCTATCATCTTTTTTCTTTTCACTATTTTCACAATCTGGTTTGTAAGATATTTTTACCAGGAGATAATGATTTAGCCGCAGAATGTCTTTTTTAATTTCAAATGAAGAAATTTATAATAATGCCTACTCATGTCTTTTATTTGGTTTTAGCTTGTATGTTAAGCAAATCCAGCCAATTGTGGCTTATTACATAAATCACAATTGCATAAAACATGGCTAGTATGTTTGAACCAATACACTCTTTGTCTGATGAAGCAGTTCTTGATCACAAAAAAGCAAACATCCCAAACCCCATCCCAATATTCTATTACAAAGCTCCAAGGTCCCAAGCCAAGAACTGGTCCTTGGCCTCTTAGGAACCAGTCTGCATAGCTGAAGGTAAGGGTGGGCAAGCAAGAAAAACCAAAACCATCCTTTCCCCCCCACCCCCGGGTTGATAGAAAAATTGTCTTCCACGAAACAACTCCCTAGTGCCAAAAAGGTTGGGGGGTACTGTTTGGTTAGATATTTCATTATTGATACACTCCATACTGTATTTAAGGATTGAAAATAGTTGTCCTTGGCAAAATGTCAAGAACTCTACTTAGATAGTTAAAGTAAATATCCCTATAGCGCATAACAAACTCTAGGCATAGTAGCCCATTATAGTGATGGAAAGCTTTCATGAAAGTTCTATTTCCAAGAGCTATTGACTTCATTTGTCAGGAAGTATTGCAGAAATAATTTGAGGTATACAGTCAAGTTCAATCATAAAGATGATTCCATTATCAGAAAAAGCAAACATAATTACGAGATACAAATGAGATGCAAACATGGTGGGATTGCTTTTTTTTTTAATTCAATTGTATGTTTTGTCCACTATAAACTGTTTTTCAGTATCACCTGTATGACAAAAATAATTTTATAAAGACATTTGAGAATAGAAGGCAATGTTTTGCTGAGCTGATGGAATTGTTAATGTACATTTTCTGTGCTTCTCAGGCACGAATTACATTTTATATTACATAAATAGTGAATTGGTTTTATATTTTCTTGATTTGATACTTATATTAGAGTGGCACCTCTGCTTCACAATATCCTTCAACAGCAAGTAAGGACAGTCATTAGTTACAGCTTGCGAAAAGGAAAAAGAAAAACTGTGAAATCAGTGATTAAGAGATTTCTCCGATTGCACTGTGGCCTCTGGCTAAGAAGAAGGGTAAGAACGTTTTCTTCATTAAATATGGAATTTTCTTATGTACATGAGTCATGTTTCCCTGTTCATAAAGAAATACAAAATAAAAATGAAGAATATGCCTGTTCTATGGAGGTCTTAATTTGCGTTTTTATATACCGGCATCTGTTTTTTGAGATTTAAATCTTTTGTTCTTCTGTTGATAGGCTGGTTACAAGAAAAAAGTATGGAAAAAATCAGCTAAGCGGATGAAACGCTTGCGGGAACATGTATTCTGCAACAAAACACAAAGTAAGATGCTTGATAAAATGACTACTTCCTTCTGGAAAAGAAGAACATGGTATGCCAATGATCCCTATCAGAAATATCACGATCGTACAAACTTTCACTTGTGAATTGTCAACTGCAATCAATCATTTTATCCTATTTTTTTAGCAACCACGTAGGAAGCTTCTATTAAATTACTTACGCACAGTAACAAGATTAAATATTTATCGGTGTGTTTTATTTTCACAAACTGATTGATATAGTTTACATGATTTCAAGCATCACAATCTAAATATTGTGCATCTGAATGGTTTTGTATTGGCTGTCTTCAAATCCTGCTTTTAAATAAGAATTGCAACTTTGTTCAGACTTTTTTTTATTTAGATAGTGATTTACGTGATTGCCCAGCTCAAATTAGTAATTTTGGGCTATTTTCCCGCTTCTAAGCATGCACAATGTAAACAAGTGCTCTTGGAGAGTTATGCCTTCCCTGTTATTTTTTTTAAAATTATAAGTATTAAAGACAATATATAGATTTGTCAAGGTAAATATTGGGGTAAATTTAACTTACTACTCTCTTATTTGAAAAAAGTAAGGCATGCTAATCTCACTATTTCCTCAATTATTAATTATTTAGAGCTCAGAAAGATATACTTTGATAATTATCTCCAAAAACAGGGGTTAGTTTTGAGTGAAAATAATGGATAGAAGATTACCAACTGAAGTTCAAATGGATGAGAAACTTGAATTTAATCTTCTATGGTCCTGCCACTCTGATTCTCCAAGAAATTTTTTAGTATCTCTGAGGGCTCTTAAGAAGCTTTTCAATGACAACACAGAAAGTATTGGGGAGATAGAACATTTACAAGAAATAGACCACTACAAAACCATACAATTAATAATATCATTGAACAGAACAACTATTTCTTTCAGAAAAGAAAAGTTTAAGACTTTATTTTCAGTGTTTATCAAGCATAACAAAACATTGACCTTTGGAATACTGTTCTAGTGTCTGATCACATAGTGCATTTTTTAACGCTCTATGCAATTTGCTATGACTCAAAAGGGAAAAACATCTTAGTTATCCAGATTAGTCTGATATTAGACATTAATGTAACTTTCCAAATACAGATAGTTTGCCGAATATGAAATACGCTATTGCAAAAAAGAAAAATTACTTATGAAACATTTAGTACAAGTACACTTTTGTACATTTATCTTGCAGAGCACAGCTTGAAAGTAATAGACCATGTACACTTGGCTAGGAAACATCCAATATTGTATTCAGGATTTGCTTTCTTTTTCTAAATAATATCTTATTTAATAAGAATTTTATTTCCTCTTTACATATACTGTTAATTTTTGTTTGCAGATTTTGCCTGAAATAAGGAGCAATTTTTCTGCTTAACATTTATATTTATATCCCACCTTTATTATTTTTATAAATAACTCAAGGTGGCTAACTACTGAATACTCCTTCCTATTTCCCCCATAACAAGAATCTTGTGAGGTGGATTGAACTGAGAAAAGAGTGACTGGTCTAGTCACCTAGCTGGCTTTCATATCTAAGTGGGATTAGAACTCACAGTCTCGGTTTCTAGTATGATGCCTTAACCACTAATTGCATAAGAAGTTGCCTTTGAGCAGGTGAAAACTATTTCTCCATTTGCCCTCTTTTAAGTTTTCTAATTGGTAGCAGCAATTCAAGTTCTTGGTAGCCTTTTGAGCATCCGAATCTTCTAACTGGCGATAACAGTGTATCAGTGATATCAATGGCTTCAGTAGGCAAAAAAACACCACCACCATGTTCTCACTGAACATTGCTTCCTGGGTCTCAAGAGTGAAGGTTCAAAGACTAAGGCAAATATACCAGTTTTAGGACCTAAGCAACAGATGCTGGTCTGATTATTATCAATAAATCAAAACTTATGATCTATTCAAAGAGACCTGCTTAATATAAATATTCATGACAAATTAATCGGAATGTTATAGAACAGGTTCAGTCTTTTCAATATTTCAGAACAGTTGTTTACAGGCACTTCAAGGCCTGAATTCAGTTTTTAAAAGAGAAGGTAAAAAGGAGTGCAGCAGCTATATTAAGGCTTTTTTGTAATGAAAGGAGGTAATCATACACTAAGCTGACTAAAAATGTTTGTGATCAAAGCAATAATGCAGCTAATTTACAGCTTTCAAATCTGTGCCTAGATCATAGCACTATTCAACCAGCTATTCTAAGAGACACATTTTGGGTTTCATTATGCACTCCAACCATAGACCAAGAATGAAATGGGTCAAGCATATGTTAGTTATTGGCTTAAATTAATTCTCAACCCAAGAGGTTTGGCTATTCTCTTAAAATAAATTCCGCTCTTCTTGGTGGAAATTATTTAAATTCCACCACAAGGTACCATGAACTTTCCCCTAGTGCATTGATCTTAATAATTTTTAAAAGGACAATTATTAAGCAACATGCCAAAAAAATTCCAGAATGATTTCATCCATATCCACCTTATTACATACCAATGAATCTCTAAAAAGTATTGCACCTGCCTACTATTTGTTTAATACTACCTTTTGGTATATATTTCCCAATTACAACAATATTTAGCCAAGATTGAAGATGATTACATCAGCCTATTAATTAATCAGGAGGCAAAGATGTTAACTAGCATAGCCAGATTCAATATGCTGGCTATGACAGAAATAAACAACTGCTTCAAAAAGGGTGAATCCAATATACTGTGTATCATATTTAGTTGATATTGAGGTACTTATTTTTATGGTCTACGACCATAATAATGAAGTAATTACAGATTATAGATCTAAACCAAGGGCGTATTTCCTCATGAAAAGGAATCTGGATTGGGTATTTGGTAAATGTGAGGTATGGTGCAGCTAAAGAGACTCAGATCTAGTTAATACTTGGATGGGGATTACTGTGCAATTCTAGGGTGATGGCTAGATTGAAAAACTGGAAATATAGTTTGGCATGAAGGCAAAGGCATTCCACTTTCACTGATATTTAAAAAGCAATAGGCCATGGCTATGTAGGCCCCTAGAAACAGGGCACGGGAACTTTTTCCTTTATATATTGGAAACTTCTCTATAGTCCCACTATTTTGGTAGAAAGTATGTGCCTTGAGTTTTCAAATCCCCCAAATTAATGGGTTTTGCTACATATACCTAACAATTTATTATAGCAGACAGGACCAATTTATTTCCAACAATATTGCAGATTAAAAATCCACCAGAATGTATTACTAAGTAGCCATTCATGATTCTCATTGAGCTATATAGAGGCATACTGTTCAGTTGCAATTAGTACATTTGCTAGATACAAATAATTTTACAATGAATTCATATGAGAGATAAGGCAATTTCAACAATTTTGCTATAGTATTTACAAAACAAAGTCCAGAACAGTCATATTTTTAGTAAACAGCAGATCAAAAAGACATTGAATAGCTTTAATTGAAATAAAGTGTCATAGAATTTGAGAAGAAACATATATTTTTGGCATAAATGAATAAATTTATCAACTTTTTTCCTAAAAAAAATTCAATTACATTTAACACAATGGCAAATCTCTTACTTTATGTCTGCTATTGTTTCATACAATAATGAAGTAGGTGTATATGTATGAGAGACAGACAAAATATGTCAATAGAATCTTAATAAATATACAAACTGACACATCAAAGATTTTGAGATACCTGTCCTATGACTTAATATTTTCTAGCTGCCATTTAAATTCTTGATTTACTGATTAAAATGGCAATAGGTCCAAATTTGGTTTAAAAGGGAGACTTTTTTTTTTTTCATTTTAAAAACAATAGGAATTGCCAACTTAATATTGAAGCATGTTAGGAAAAATTGTATATATTTACTTCAGATATCCATTTTATATAGTAAAGTTGACCATGCAGACTGAAATACAATCATTTCAGAATCTCGCCTGAAGGAGATTAGATTAGTGCTGTCATACACAATCTATTCATCCTCAATGTCAACATGTTTATTATGTTCTACAGTACTTTTGTTTTAATGAGATAGCTACAAAGGCAAACACAAATGTTTATAGTATAATCTTCAAGATTTCACATGCTTTACACATCTATGAGGCATCAATCCAAAGCTAAAATACATCAATCCTAATGTTTTCCTTGTTTCAAACTTTTCTATAATTACAAATGTACCCTCTAACTACAGACTGTTGTAATCTATACCAGAAGCTATATTACTGCTGAAATCTGTGAACATCTCTAAATTAAATGCTAATATGTGAGCTAGGAGAATGACAGGATTAAAATCATATGGGTAGAGGATTGATTTGCACCCGATACTAATTTGCACCCGATACTAATTATGATTTCCACCTTAGCATTCATTACTGCAACCCATAAACATGTCTCAGACATCACACAATTGCCCATTAAAATGGTCAACATATTAGATAATACTGTATTCAATGTGTTTTATATACCGAATTTCTCAATAGCACAATTCTAGCTCTATTATTGTGAATGCAATGTCTACCTGATTTCATAGTTAGCTGAACATAATGACATCAGTCTTAAGAAAGTTATGGCATCAAATCAAAGATTCATCAGTGGTATAGTCCTATAAATACGTTTCTTATTTCCACATTTCTAAGACTGCAGTGAGTCCATTTTTGTACAGATTTAGTGACAGAATATACAATAACTAACTCCATAAATGAATGCACAGAAGAAATAGTAACATGTTTAGATTTGTTTTTACATTTTCACTACTTGTACAGTCATAACAATTAATCTTAATACATCATTCACAGTCTGAAAAATCTGTGGCCCCTATTGGTCCACATTATACTTATTAACCCCCCAAAAATGATGTAAAAACAGATACAGAATTCATTTTCTAAGTTCATTAACAGAGCTAAAATCATGTAACTTAAGTGGTTACAAATATTGAACCCCATTATTGTAGCTAGGGGGGAAAAACTGCTATTCTGCAAAAAAATTGAAGGGGGAGCAAGAAACATTGCTTCTGCCAGTAAAAACTATAATGCAACACAAATGGCAGCATAAGAAAAAGAGAGCAAGAAAGTTCATTTCTAAAATGCTACAATATCACAAACACATCCCTCTCACCACTGTTCCCCTCCCCCCCTCACATACAATAATATAGATCGTTTAAGGCAGAAGAGAGGCATTCTGTGGATCTTGGTACTGGACGGTTCATCACACGCTCATGGTTTCAGTGGTAGAAGAGGTACTTTTTTTCCTGAAACGAGGTCTAAGACTCCTAGGCGGTGCCTGCCAAAAGCATAACAAAAAATGATTATTCCAGGCGTACGATTTGAACAAAACAACTTAATGTAAGCATTTAGCAAGTATGAATAATCAACTCTTAAAAAGCAATCTTGATTGTCAGAAAAATAGGCTGAGCAAAAGTTACTCTTGGTACAAACACAATCCACTGCTCTGATACAATGCAAAGCACCCAATAGGATTGTAAGACCTATAAATCATTCTAGCCAACTTATTATTTTAACCAATATGGGCATTGGAAATTGCAGTCCTGCATGGTTGGAGAAAGCTGATTAAAGATACTGTGTTTAACATAATGTTACATTGTTTACATTTACTATGTCTTTGTTGATATGTATTTTTATCCTGCCTTTTCTCCAGGAGTTCTCCAGAACAACCCTTTATTCCCACATAACAAACTCAAAAATAAGTTTTACTTGAGGGTAGGTGACTGGCCCAACATTACTCCATTTGTTCCCGTGGCTGATTTGAACCTGTATCTCCCTAGCATTATGTTAGTGCCTTATCTACTATTCCACAATATTCCCATTGCAGTGCCAATTTAGATTTTCAGTGATAGCTTGAAACACACAAATGAAACACACAGAAACACACAGTTCAAACTTAATAGATTGGCAGTTTATAGCTACACAATGAAACATTTTAAAATAGTTCAGCATGCTTTACTACCAAACTGGACTTTTCCTCTGCCCAAATGTTCTTTACAATCTAAATCAACATTCTTACATCTGCTCTGCTGGAGGACACAGTCAACTATGAGCCACATAATGAATATGCCTGTTGCTATGGTTCTGGTACAGTCTTTTTTAGATCTCCAAAAGTCCACTACAGAATCTATTCTCTCCATAACTACATTCTTCTGGAACTCAGAAGCCTGTTTTGTTTCACTCAATATGTCGGATTGATTACAGCCCCATCAAAAGAGAAAAAAATTAGCCATCGCTGCTTTCTAATGTTTTAACATATTTTATTCTAACTGTACTCTGCAATTTAAGGTATTTAAAAAGATTTGGTTGTCAGAGTTAAAAATATGGCATGTAAGAAAATAAAAATAGCAATACTTTCATAAAGTCTGAATAGTATTGCTCGTTTTTATTTTAAATAGTATTAATAATTGATGTGATTCAATGGGCTAGATTAAATATTAAATTGAAACAGCATTTTCTGGCTTATAATGATGGTTTTCTAATCGTACAGGTTTCATAAATAATACCTTTTTCTAAACCTTTCCCTACTTTAACTATGAGGACATGCTACTTTCATAACAAAGAAAGACATTCTAGCTGAGAAAAGAATTGTCTGCCACTATCCAAAACTAAGAAACAAACCACAGAAGTCCCACAAACAGAACATGTTATTACAAGTAAGTGTGGCTTTAAAGCCTATTTCCAATATGGAAGTACCTCAATGATTGGGTCCTTTGGGGGAAAACATTTAGGCTTGGATGTGCTATCCAATGAGGCATTCTCTTCATCCTCTGACAATACAATGTCAGTTGGTTTAGAGTTTGCTTCAAGTGGCTTTTGATTCTTTGCCTCACCATCTAGTTGAACCACTTATAACATCCATTTAATATCTAAATAATGAAGAGAAACAGGACATGGAAGGTCACAGAAGGTGGTCACCAAACTGACTTTCAGCAAGCCGTTGTCCAGGCCATGCTTTCTCCAGAGATAATATGGAGCAAATTACATAATGTGATTTATCAATCATATAAGCTGTCTTCTGTTTAGTGGTTAGTTGGTTTAATTGTTAAAAAGATTTAGCTTTTCTTAATTTTGTATTTAACTCTAACTCACATAATCTCTAGGAAAAATGGTTTACTCATTGAATGGCAAGAGTCCCCAACTTTTTTTGCCACTTGTTGCTACAAATGTTGGCACACTTGAAAATTTAATAAAATATCATGAGAATAACTGCCACAATAAGCGTGGCCAATCACAAAATATCAATTTAATAGAAAGCAAGTTGATGAGAATGTTTCCTCCTATCTCCAGGCAGAGGTGGTATTCAGCAGGTTGTGGCCAGTTCTGGACAACCAGTAGTGGAAATTTTGAGTAGTTCGCAGAACTGGAAAGTACCCCTCTGACTGGAGATTTTACAGTATCCTTCCCCTGCCACGCCTGCCACGCCCACCAAGCCACGCCCACAGAACCTTTGGTAAAAATAATTGAATCCCACCACTGCCCAAGCTATTTTTTTTTCCTGGAGAAGTCTGCATGTTTAAAAACAAGAAGTGGGCTGCAACACTGAACCATTTCCAGACAAGTTGTAGCAGCATGTTGGTTCCTCCTTCCCACCATTATTGAACCCCTACTCCTCTGCCTCAACTATGTTTGTTGAAGCCATAAAGCTGAAGAAAACCTTCAAGCCAGAGGAGCCAATACTCTTCCCTCACTAGAACACATAATGTCATCTCTACTGATTAAAGCAATTATTTTGTTTTCTTTGCAACATAAATGTGATAAACATGATAAAGCAAACTTATAAAGAATTATGAACAACTTACAAAGCATTATAAAGAACATTGCTGTCTATAGCTATGCAAAGCCAGGCCCAATAAAAAGTCTCATACATTTTGTTATTTAGTTAAGTTACATCTAGACCAGGGATTCAAACTCACGTCATCACAGAGGCGTCACATGAGGTATCAGGGCTTTCCCCCTTTGCTAAACTGGACATGGGCATGGCCAGACATGATGCATCTGGCCCGCGGACCAGGAGTTTGACAGCCCTGATCTAGACAAATTTGGCACATCTCAATTAGTCAATAGTACATATTAGATTTTGTCAATGTTTTAATGCATGCTTTACAGAAACAGTATTGTAGATATCCTGATTGGAAGAAAAATTAAAGATGTATATCCACAGTCATTCTACTGCTAATGAAACTGGACAACAAAGTTTATTTATACCACATGCAATAATTGCATATATGTATGCATACTATATATTACAAGTAAAGAGTAAATATTTCTTATTAATATAATGCATTCTTATGCATTCCTGTTTGGAAATTACTCATGCAATCAATAGAACTTACATCAGAGTCCGAAAATAGGTATATGGAGAAGGAAAGAAAAACAATAAAAATAATGAACAAGAAAGCATTTGCTGGCATATGTAGCCATATTCCTTGGCTCAAAGATTTTATGAGCAATACATTAATGTTTCAATAGTATTAAAATATTTAAACATAATTCAGTTTATTATTTTAGATATAGAAAATATATAGTATGATAATTATCCTAAATAACTTTATATAATTTTAAATAACATAAAACGCCTAAGTGTTATGAAGCAAATATTCAATGCAAGAATCATAAGGGCACAAAAAATGTCACTTAAAAATAATTCTAAATCGTAAAACCACCATAAGTATTCAGTTGATATTAAATACAAACAGGCACATAGCTGAATTTGTCCTTATCAGACAACACAAGCAGATGCTGAAATGTTCCTAATTAACACTTTTTTCCCTTTTGAGTTGATTACAGAGGACAAATTTTCTTTAAAGCAAGGATGAGGAATCTGTGGCCCTCTAACCTAAAGTAAAATTAATGACCTGTGCTGAGAACTAGTAAGAACTAGTATCAAAAGATACTAAGAACTAATAAACATTTAGAAGGCTGCAAATCTCCAATTTCTACCTTTAACTCTCCACAGCTCATTTTTGGCTCTCAATCCCACTATATTATAGGACTTGTTATTTTCATAGGAGATTAAGGATTAAGATTTACAACCTACTGCACTCCTTACAGAATCTGACCATCCCAAATCAAGCTGAATTTCTCCCAGCTGAGGTTAAAGAGGAAATAAAAGGCTTCTGGCATTCTGATCATTAAAATCCCCTCCCCAATTGCATGTCTCTTACTATACTGGACTAAAATGATACATTCTCCCTATTTTACTAATAACAAATATGGAACACAAGTCTTGTATTCAAAAGAAAATAAATCCATGGCACACACTTGAAGCAAAGTCATTCAAAGAAGCAAATCAAACAGAAAAAGAGATGTAAGCAACTGGAATTTGAACCCCATGCAAAGCAGACTACTCCATGAAAAGACCTAACATAACCATTTTATAATAGGCATCATTTCTGTTGAATTATATAACAATTTATATTTATTATAAAATAGAATAAGTGTATTATTTTGCAATTATGCATGTGTTATATGTCACATATGTACCAGTACACACCCATACACCCATACACATAGAGACAAAAAGAAGCAAGATTTCATTTGTTAGAATTGATACAGCTCCCCACACTACAAGTTGGCATTGACCTCTGGCTCGTGTTTTTCTCCAATGCCAAGTGGGAGATAGCTATATTAGTATATGATGAAGTACCAATATCAATGCCAATATTTTATGACCAGAGAGCTTCATCTTTTCCCTCACTAAGTTATTCTTCTAATCTTGAACTTCAGCTAAAAAAGCACTGCTGCTTAACAACTGAACATTCAGTTTTGTCCAGCAATTAAATTCTTCCTTCATCAGTTTCCAGGAACCAACGGCATTCAGATCTGTTTATCTCATTTCCACCGTATTCAATTTGGGCCTGACATTATTCCCCCTATTATTTTCAACTGGAAAAGGAAAAAAAAGGAGTCAACTGATTAAAGTGGTAGCTCCCTGGAAATAAGAAAAGATGCTTTGAGAAAGGGATTCATGCAATCTTATTTTGGTTCCACTGGCTGTATTAATTTAGCCTGTTATTTAGTCAAGATTTCCCCATTCCTGTTCAAAATCATATTTCCTTAATATGAGTTCTTCAATATGCTGTTTCAGCAATGGCAGCATCTGGCTAAGTTTGTCTGAGCCAATAATTTACTTTTTGCTTTTGGCAAAATTTCACTCATAGCAAACAATGAATTCAAATTTATGGCTGCCACATTCATTTAACGACCACCACACAAAAATGTAAAATCGGGTTGATCATGTGATGAATCCATTTTACAAGCATTGCAAGTTGTGACTGTAATAGGCAGGCTTCCTTATGATCATAACTCAAGGACTATTAGTATCAAGAGACAGCCTAGCAAGTCAGCTTGATTTAGGATTTCTTTGAAAAACATGCTTTTGGAGATTACATTTATTAACTAAAGTTACCCTTTTTTATTCAGTGAGAATCACATGAAAGCAAATCCTACATTTCAATTTTAAATGTCTAAAGAACCTAATGTTGTTAGTCAAATTAATGTTTATTAAAGACATACAGATTGCATAAAAATAATCCATACTCACCTTGCACAATATGACAAACTGAACAACATGTATATTCTGAAAAAAGAGCCACATATTAAAAAAAAAATTGTTTTCATTGGTGGAGTACTTGGTGCTTTCTGAGCTTTGTTTACTTGCAAACATTTCATTCTCCAATGGTTATACCATCAATGCAAGCGAGTATGGATTTTTCTCCCTATTTATATACAGTAATTTGCTCTGCTAATTTTGGTGGGAGTATAGTTTTGTTTATTAGGGTATTGTCTTCTGCTTGATGTTTGTGTGATGTTGATTCCTATTTATCCAGAAATTGGCTGCTGCAGAGATATATTCTGGTCTCCCCTCCACCACCTTTTAAAAAAAGTTTTTATTGTCTCTTGATTTTTAAATACATGTAATGATATGTGGGAATGACCTTGAAAGACCTTGAAAGGGCAATGAAATACCATTAGTTAACAGGCAATTAATCATGCAGCAAAAATGTAGATAGGCAAGAAGTTCAGAAGAGACCCTCCCCAGTTTTGGGGACTGTAAAAGTGATAGAAGGAGAATACTTTTAGACTTGCAAGATTCTGTTAATGTAACTTCGTATTTCCTATGAGGTCTCCGTAGTAAGGCTGATATCAATCTTGTAAGTTTCACAATATCTTTCAAAGATAGGATTTTTTTGAATGGCTTCTGATTCCCAGGGGATTTCACCATCCACCAAACACCATGAGCAGCATTGTTGCAACATCAACAATTTTCAAAATGTCATTATATAATTAACTCAATAGCTGGGGTAGTATTTACTTCAAGCTGCAACAGCACATGCAGAATGTACTTTCCCACTGAATACACCTAAGTAAATTTACTAAAGGAAGCAGGGGGCAAATGAGCAATACATTCATTATGAGGAATATTCTAATGCTGGACAACTACTAGGATTTCATGCACAAATTCAGAGGACACTTTGGGGATTTCATATAACACATCATTGCTCGTTGAGAGATCCAAAAGCTGAAGTGGGGAGACAGAAAAAATGAATAGAATAGAATAGTTGGAAGGGTCTTTGGAGGTCTTCTAGTCCAACCCCTTGCTTAGGTAGGAAACTCTGTGCCATTTCAGAAAAAGGGTTGTCCAATCTCTTCTTAAAAACTCCAGTGTTGGAGCATTCACAACTTCTGGAAACAAGTTGTTCCACTAATTAATTCTTCTAACAGTCATGAAATTTCTTCTTAATTCTAGGTTGCCTCTCTCCTTGATTAGTCTCTATCCATTGCTCTTATCCTGCCCTCAGGTTGTTTAGAGAATAGCTTGACTCCCTCTTCTTTGTGGCAACCTCTGAGTTTTTGGAATACTACTATCATGTCACCGTAGTCCTTCTTTTCATTAAATTAGACATACCAATTCCTGCAACCATTCTTTATATGTTTTAGCCTCCAGTCCCCTAATCATCTTTGTTGCTCTTCTCTGCATTCTTTCTAGAGTCTCAATCTCTTTTTTACATCATGACGACCAAAACAGGATGCAGTACTCCAAATATGGCCTTACCAAGACATTATAAAGTGGTATTAACACTTCACATGAACTTGATTCTATCCCTTAATGCAGCCTAGAACTGTGTTGGCTTTTTGGGCAGCTGCTGGCTCATATTTAAGTGATTGTCCATTAGGCCTCTGAGATCCCTCTCACAGTTATTACTATTGAACCAGATACCACTTATACTGTACCTGTGCATTTTTCTTGCCTAAACGTAGAACCTTACTTTTTTCACCATTGAATTTCATTTTGATAGATAGGCCCAATATTTGAATCTGTCAAGATCCTTCTGTATCTTAGGCCTATCTTCTGGAATGTTTGATATTCCTGCTAGTTTGGTCTTGTCTGCAAATTTGATGAGTTCCCCATCTATCCCCTCATCCAAATAATTGATGAAGATGTTGAAGAGTACTGGACCTAGAACAAAACCTTGCGGTACCCCACTGCATACTTCCCTCCATGTAGATGCAGTTCCATTGAGCACTATAAATTGAGTGCAGTTGGTCAGCCAGTTATGAATCCATCTGGTGGTGTTGCTGTCTAACCCACATGTCAAATAGTAGGTTGTGGTCTATTTTATCAAATGCCTTACTGAAGTCCAAGTAAATTAGATCCATAGCATTCCTCTGTTCCACTAATTTTATCACTTTGTCAAAGAATGCAATAAGATTTATCTGGCATGATCTGTTTTTGACAAACTCATCTTGGCTTTTGGTTATGACTTTGTTTACCTCTAGGTGTTCGCTGATTTGTTGCCTGATTATCTTTTCCAGAATGTTCCCTGGTATTGAGGTCAGGCTGATAGGTCTGTAGTTTTCTAGATTTATTTTTTTCCTTTTTTGAACATGAGAACTACATCAGCTCTTTTCCAACCCTCTGATAGTTCCCTGATACTCCAGGATCTTTGAAAGATATAGTTCAGTGATTCTGAGATCATGACTGCCAGTTACTTCAGAACCTTAGGATATAATCCATCTGGTCCTGATGATTTGAACTCATTTAAGGTGGACAGGTGCTCACTTATCATTTTCTTCTATTTTAACTTGTGTTCCTAATCTGGTTTTATGGTGCTGTTTTTGATGGGTTGGACTGTTTTTTTCTCTTTGTGTAAAAACAGATGCAAAAAAATGAGTTAAGTAGTTCTGCTTTCTTTCTGTTGCTTGTCACTTTCTTGCCACTTTCTCTCACTATTGAATCAATCGTTTTCTTGACTTTTTTGCTTTTTTTACACGTTGAAAGCAGGTTTTTTTTGTATTTTTAACTTTTGTTGCAAGCCTTAATTCATTATGAGCCTTAGCTTTCCTCACCTCATCTTTGCAAGCTCGGGCTATTTGCTGATATTGCTTACCGCTTTTTATACTTATATATAATAGAAGTCTATATTTCAGACTTTAAATTACTTGTTGGAGATGTATTGCAGAATGACTTGACACTGACTGACCATTTCAGAAAAGGATTGCTGAAGAGCTGAGAGATGAGTTGGTTAGGCAAGGCACCCCAAATAACCTGAAAGAACTGTAACAATGTTTTGTAATAATAGATGCTTGGCTGGAAGAATTAAGGCAGAATAACAATAGAAAACGGTGGGGGGAACCTACAACCTATCTTCTCCTATCCCCCTCTTCTGAATATATCCCTGGACTCCAACAGAAGAGAAACCATGCAAATCAGAATAACCCAAAGATCAGAAAGGGCTCAATTTGCACACTAAACTTCACTATACACACACACATACACAAAACACACACACACAGGAAGTCTGAAAGAAAGCTCTCAACCTCAAGGAAAGCTCAGACAGCCAACCATAGACAAACATGCCTAATTACTCCTGTTATTGTTACTCCAGATTCCAGGCAGAATGTGGAACTCTCTGCTCTTGTAGATTTGGGGACATTAATAATAATAATAATAATAAATATTTATTTATATACCGCTCCTCTCCCGAAGGACTCGGAGCGGTGCACAGCCGTACAGATTAAAACAATAAATATGTGAAACAATAAAACTAAATTAAACCCAACCCTGGCTGTAAACAAATTTAAAACCATACTCTAAAACCCTAAAATTTAATAAAAACAAAACACCCCAAAACTAAAATCAGCCCAAGCCGGCCTGGTCAAAAAGCCAGGTTTTCAAAGCACGCCTAAAGGTCCCCAGGTCCGTGGCAGTCCGTAACTCCGGGGGCAACCCATTCCAGAGGGCAGACGCCCCCACAGAGAAGGCCCTACTCCTTGGGGTCACCAGCCGGCACATAGATGCCGACGGGACCCGCAGGAGACCCTCCCTGTGGGAGCGCACCGGACGGTGGGAGGAAAATGGCAGAATGCGGTCTTGTAAATATCCTGGTCCGATGCCATGAAGCGCTTTAAAAGTTAACACCAAAATTTTAAAGCGCACCCGAGAGGCCACTGGCAACCAATGCAGCTCGCGCAGGAGGGGCGTCACATGCGCAAATCTTGACGCCCCCATAACCACCCGCGCGGCCGCATTCTGTACCAGTTGAAGCCTCCGGATGCTCCCATTCGGGAGCCCCATGTAGAGGGCGTTACAATAGTCCAGTCGGGAGGTGACCAGGGCATGAGTGACTTTGCGTAAGGCATCCCGATCCAGAAAGGGCCACATCTGTCAAATCAGGCGAACCTGATGAAATGCCCCCCTGGAGACGGCCATAATATGGTCTTCTAAAGATAGCCGTACACCCAGGAGGACACCCAGATTGAGAGCCCTCTCTGCAGGGGGCAGAATCTCACCCCCAATAGCCAGCGATAGAACTATCTGGCTATATCGGGACGCCGGAAACCACAGCCACTCAGTCTTGGAAGGGTTGAGTCGGAGCCTGTTCCCGCCCATCCAGTTCCGCATGGCCTCCAGGCACCGGGACATGACCTCCACGGCATCGTTGGGGTGGCTTGGGGGGGAGATGTACAGCTGGGCATTACTGGTTACATAGATAGAAAAACCATATAGAAACTAACGTTTTCTACTTGGACTCTAGAAATTCCAATGATAGTCACTGATGAAAAAAGAGCAGAGCTGATTTTGCAGCACATGCCTCCTTTGCAATTGACAATCAAAGATGACAGAGAATTCAGAACTTGCTTCCTTGCAAATGCCCATTATCTTAAGAATAGAGTGGTTTCAACTATGATTCAAATGTAAGTTGGGCACAAGATAAATTCTCATTCCTCTTCCCTAAATGCCAGCAGTATTGCTTATGCAGTGCAAGCTTATTCCCTACATCCCAACAACCAAATGCAGAACAAGGGAGACTTGGAACTTCCAAAAAAATATTTAGACTTTGCAGCTTGGAGAAGAAAAGGCAGGCATATTATAAATCCTGACAGTCCTTGAGAATGTAATTGCATTATTAATTTAAATCCAGGAGCCCAAATCCCAGCAAAGAGACAAACAAGTACTCTATGTCTATGTGCAAGTTAGCCATCTTCAAGGAATATTTGCATGTCAACATCAAAAAAGAGTTTGTCCATCCTTCCATCTCACCAGCATTGTCACCAACTTTTTTTTTTTAACCAAGAACATAACATGGAGAGGCAGCAGCTACACTGGAGGAAAAGGAGAGAGAGCTCTTCCTGCCTTCTACTCCTGACTATAAAGACCTGAGCAAAGTGACAGAGACTTTTATCCATTCCAATGTATTTTAGATATAATAGACCAAGTGCAAAAGGCGCTCGTCTTTACAAAACTAAAATTTAGAAATTTTGCAGCCTAATCAGAATGAAAGAGGAACATGACTATTTGTACATCACTCAATACAAGATATGTTAGGTTTGAATACACAGTGATGCCTGTCAACCAAGTTAACCATGAATGAAATATTTTCAGATGATTTAGAAAAATACATTGTGATATATATAAGCAACATCTTGGTTTATTTTGAAGATCCTTCCTTGCATGTCAATCATGTCAGAAATATATTACAAAAACTATAAGAAAAAGTATTTGCCAAGTTAAAAAAAATTATGCATTTGATCTATCTCAATAAGACCATTCAGAATATATAATTTTAAGTAAAGGGATATAGATGGATCCAGCAAAAACATAGAAACACCCATAATGTGAAAAATGTGCAACATTTTTTGGTCTTTGCTAACTTCTACCAAAAATTCATTCCTAATTTTGTTTGATCACATAGAATTGCTATTTCAGTTGTTAAGAAAGAATCAACACTCTCTTGGTTAATTCCAGAACAAATAGCATTTTAAGAATTAAAAATACTGGTTGCTTTTCAAACCCTTCTCTGCCATTCCAGTCCCTCTGTGGCATAGGCAGATGCTACAGATCTGGTGTTGGAAGCAATCCTGCTCTGAGTGGAAAAAGAAGGAATGGCCATTGCCATTGTACTTTTTAATCAAAGCGCTCCTGTCAGCAGAAATTAACCATGATATTTTTTTAATAAGGACTTGCTGGTGGTAAAAATTCCCTTTCAGCAATGCAGACACTTGTTGGAGGGAGTTGCCTATACAAATTTCCACAGATCCTATATGAATTTGGTCACATGGCAAATCAGGCACATTTTTTTCTTCCACTTTGATTTTTACATCCTCTATATTACAGGTTCCCAAAACAAATTTCTAAACACTCTCTCAAATAAGCTGGAACATAATGTGCCACAGTCACTCTCCCCACCAATAATGCCCCAGCCATACAACTTTTAGTCACACAATAAATCAGGCCAACTTGAAACAGGAAGAGATATTGTTGATTTATTAGGGACTGGGATTAGTGCATAGCAATACTGGATGCTTGCTTATGCAAATGGATGACCTCCAGAAACCAACAATTGTGTGCCTTTCATAGTAATAGGAGGGCAGCTATTGCACAATGGATATCTATATATTCCTCTTCCCCTAGGGGGAGTAGCATTACAGCTTTCCATAACAACAGGACATTGTTGGGGGGGGGGGGAGTATATTTAAAACCAACAGAGATCTCAGTGAGTTTTGGTGCAGACATTAAAGATTGTGCTTCCTCTTGTCATATCTGTCAGTAAAATCAATTCCTGGTAAATGAGTTGAATTATCGCAGAAACTAGTGACTCTGTCATAGCCCTGGGATTATTTTTCCTAGATTTTATCACCAATCTTCCCCCAATGCAAAGATAAATAATCATATTGGTAGTAGCAGATTTATTTACCAAAGTCTTATGCCTTGAAAAGGGTCTCCTAATGTCTCAGTAAACAGTTCGGCTTTTTTGGGACCACATATTTGAAATTACATGGTAGAAGATTTGGTCAATCATGTAATTTCAGACAAAGGAAGTCAGTTCGCTTCCAAATTTTGGAAGGCCTTCTTGTACTTATTAAATATTTTTCAAAAATTGAAGGATCCTTGATGCTCTCTAAGAGATAACTCTCTAATGTTTTCTTGCAGACATTTCACTATCCAAACTAGATAACATCATCAATGCTAGTTCATTTCTTTTCCTTGTCTCATCTGGCCACTAATAGAGAATCTGAGAAGGCTAATCAATTATCACAATATTTAAGATGTAATATTTCATATCGACAAGGCACCTGAACTGATCTTATATCTCTTCCTTACAACAATGCAGCACACTCCTCTACTGGTATGACTTTGTTCCAAGCAACTTTCAGATTCCACTCTCAGGTCTTGCCAACCATCAGGCACAAAAGCTCCATCCATTGTGTTTCACATTTTCTGCACAAGAGGCAAGCTGCCTAAAGCCTCTTAAAGAACAACTTGAACTAGTAAAGGGCATGTACAAATAAGCAGCAGATGCATATAGACAAAAGAAGGATAGAACTGCAGAAGGCGATTTGTCATGGCTTTCAACTTTTTTTTTTCTTCCAAAAGGCCTTCCAAGAAATTGGATCAAAATTTTTTTTGGCTCCTTCTCAATATTAAAACGAAATCTGCAACTGCCAGCATCAGTGAAAATTTACCCTGTACCATCGATCTTTATTGGTAAAAGAGGCTGAATTCTGCGTTCACAGGTAGCATTCCCCTCTTATGCTGGTAAATGGGAGGAAGACAATTCTAGACACATAGGAAAGTGGGTGGAATACTCCTGGACTCAGAGCTGCTGCAAATGGTAGCCAAGAGTAGAAAGGCTTTTGCCCAAACACATAATGTGCTCCAATTACATTAATTCCTAGATCAGGAGACACTGCTCATTATCACTCAGGTCTTAGTCATCTCCTGATTGCATCAATGTATAAAGTAGATAGATGCATTTTACATGATGTTATCCTTGAAGAGCATTTGGAAGTTTCAGCTTGCCTAGAATGCAGTGGCACTTGTAGTAATTGATGTTTCATGATGTATTTACACAACATCACTGCTTACAGCTGCAATTCAAATGTCAGTTGTTCTGTTTAAAACCTATATGGCATGTGGTCAGTCTCATGTAGGCTGAATGAACCTGCTTCAAGACCCATTGGTGAAGCAGTGTCAAGTGCTGGACTTAAGTGGCATCCTTTCTTTCTCATGGTGCCTGTCTTGTGGAATCTCAGCCTGTACCCTAAAATACAGACAGCTCCTAACTTGCTGCCCTTCTAGAAGACTGTGAAAATCTGATTGCTAGTTTTTATCTCTATTTGCCATCTAGAAGTCCTTTAATAGGACAGCACTATAAATTTGCTTAATAAATCAGTTAAAAAACATACCAAACAATCTTTTTCTTTCGTTCATTAATTTATGCTTTCTACATTTTACATTCCATCTTTAAATTTGAACCTATAGTAGCTTTTGTCGGATCACAATTACCCTTATATAGTGTATGGAAAAAATGTTCTTGTCCAGCAATTTTATGAAAGAAAATAAAAATTGGCTTTGTTTAGTAAATAATAAGTTACTTGAGTCTATCTACAGCTAAGAGCCTGTGAAGTGATCTCTTCTAGCCTGAATTTTCAGAAAGAAAAGAGAACTGATTTGAGAAAGAAAACGACAGCCTTAGGAGTATCCAACAGATGACATGTTATAAAGCATATTTTGTCTTTCATACATGGAAGAGAGAAAAAAGTGCAGAAATTTCCTATGTTAAATATTTTGCAACTATTTCCTTAAAAAACAATAGGTTGAAGGGTGAGGAAACCTAGTCCATGCAAAGTTGAATTCCAGCAGCATTAACACATAATGTGACATTTTCATGCAGTTTTGTTTAAGTAACATCTCTGCTCCATTTTTCCCAAAGAAAGAAGAATTCGATGTTATTTCCATATTATCTGGGAAGGGTGGATTGGAGTTATGCGAAAAACGCTACACAGATCAGGAAAGGCATGTGTTACAGTGCTGTACAGGTCAGGAAGGATGCTTCTGGGTGTACAAGAGTTGCCCCACAAATCAGAAAGACATAAGGGGTTGTAACATACTAGAGGTCAGATACAGTAAGCAGACATATATAGTTCATTGGCATGATGGAAGCACAGGGGATCTGGAGAGATAGCATGAATAGGGGAGACTTAACTGAGCAACTTGCAATCTTCTCTACTAATTTCCCTCTTGCTGATGCTCCCTGCAAACCAGTCACGATCAAGTTTGTGCTTCCTGCCAGTTTCCCTATTGATTTGTGGGAAGCTATCAGGGTGTACTGGAAATGACAATCATATCACCTTGGCTGGCCACAGCAGCATGGTGGTGCTGAAGCAGCAGCAGCAGCAGCATAGCAATGGCTCTAAAGTGGCCACAGGTTCCCCAAATTTCATTCTGCAGGAGCAATGGGCCCCGGCATTGTGTTAAGTTAATCTGTTTGAGGTACCTTGGTTCAAAAATTGCTGCCTTGTGACTCACAATGTTGCCCAACTGAGGGCTACAAAATCATTCTAAAAATGTCCTTTTAAAGTATATTTGAAATTGGAAATATATGGGCTTTGGGGAGGTACAAAATTCAATGTTGCTGTTGTCATCTTGTGTTCACTTTTAATAATTGATGATAAGAGGAAATGTTACCATTTAAGTCTGCAGGCAACTCCTACTAACCTGAATGTCCAATACTGTCTGTTGCAATTTTGGAAGTTTTCGGCTGACTCTGCTTGCTACTTGCTCGTGCAGAAACTGATGGGGCATGAGAAGGTGGAATTGCAGTGCTGCTGGTCTCTCCTCTAATTGTGGTTAGGTCTTGCATGCTAAAACTCCGGAGCCTCTCTGACAGTGCTCCTTGACCCTGTGAAAATCAACAGTGATACATAGTAACAGTGACACATTGATTCAGAATAATAGGTATTCATGCAATTTTAAAAAAGACAGCAAGCTCATATTGAAAATCCATTACTCTGAGTGACAGATTAGACATATTTCATCTCTCCTTCAATAAAATGATTTATTTTTTTAATTGTCATGTTTTATGCATATTAGTATGTATGTACATTTTATTAATCCTCACACTCACATAAAATTATTTCTAAAATCCCTTTTGAGAGGCAATTGTATTGTAAAATTTTGAGAAATGTATACATGTGAAAAAATACTCCCAGAAGAATGATTTTCTTGACAGAGAAAAAGCATTCTCTCCCAATGTTTCAACTCCCCTGTTCTGCAGTCACCAGCACTCTATTTTTTGAGTAATAATGGCATTTCTGGGATTCGTCTTTCCTTGCTAGCATTCTTGTGGACTTCATAAGCAGGCTGCATCTTTACTCCCTTCTGATATAGTATGATCCACAAACTAGTTGAAGAAGGAATTTACAAAGCTCATTAGATCATGGATTCATTTTGTTCAGAACCTTCTATATTGCATTGATTGGTGATTTCAAACCGGAAACTTTCTCAACCCCTCTGAAAATACTGGGGACTGATGTACAAATAGCATGTTCCACTACTGTAGTACTGCTTTTTCATGCTTAAATGGATGTAAAATTATGGCTGTATTTAATATAGTGGGTTAATCTTTGTTTCTGTTTGTCTTAATGCACACTAGAATGTCCATTTCCAAACCAATATTCTTAATTATGCCTCTGTAAATTTTAAGAAGTATTTTTCTATGTAAGATTGAAGCATTAAATATTTAATATTGTTATTCCTCCTTAAACTGATTTAAAAGTGTTTATCTTAAATTCAGTTTTACTCTTGACGTTCCCAATATTTGCTTTCCTTCAGGCATCCATTCACTTGGTTACTACTATTATTCTTCCCCCATAATTTTTTTATTTTATTTAGTTGTAGATTTTAACTACAGGAACATATTATCTACAGTTGACATTTCTCAAGTCTAGTTGTGTCATAAATACATGGTTTTATTTCCATATAAAGACCACTATTTTTCTCTAGTGGTCATGATCTGAAAATATGTATTACAGGTATGTCTTTCAGCAATAATTTAACATCTCTTGCTGTAGAATGGAGATGTAGAAACAATGGTTCTTTCATATATAAATGATTCTAGATAATTTATGCTGTTTTAGATACCAGTTTTTATTAAAATTCAATGTTAATTATATTTCTAAAAATAGAAACATTATGAAATCAACTGGATTTAAATTAATCATTATTAATTTTGAATCCATTTCAGCGAGCCTACCCTAAGTATAAATAAATCTAAATCATCATTCTTCCTAAATAAGAAATCATGCTGACTCCATTTAGCTAATTCCTTTTTCAACTCATACTTTAGAAAAGTCAGTATAATACAAATGTATTTTCAGATTGCAAAACTGATGTCATCCTTGCAAACAGGAAGCACACCAAGAAGGACTATTGTATTGTAAGGTTATATTAACTGAATTCAAAAGTGCAGCTCTCCTCTTCCTTTAGAGCCCCCAAAAACTAGAGCCCCTTCTGAGATGTTTGCTATGCCTCCATTCTATCTGTGGACTAAGCTGTCCTAGCTGTGGCTCTTCCCCTTATCTCTCAAGGTCTTTCTCATATTCCATTATAATGTGAGAGAGACTGAAAGTACTCCCTACATTAGTTTCTAGCAATTTAATAGCATGAAAAAAGATGAAAATTAAAATAAATTCCATAGTCCCATAGTCCCAACTCCTGGTCCCATAGCGCTGAGGCATAGGTTTAGGGAAATCTGCTTCTCCTTCTCTTTCTTCTTGATACAGAGGAAGACAGTCTCCCAAGAGTTCTTGAATTAAATTTTATTTAAAAGTGGGAGGGGGAGAGAGAAACATGCAAAAATTCTTTTTTAGCAAAGGAGTTAAAAATACAGAGCTATTCAAGGCATTGGCAAAATTTGAAAACAACCTATAATAAAATAGCATCTATAAAAGAAAAGTTTACAGATTTTTTGCTGAAAATAGAAAAAAAATGAACTTGGGATTTGTGGGTTTAATGATAAGTCAGGGTAGAAGATGGAAAGAAATGACCAATAATGTAACATTAGAGAAAGAGGATAAAATATATAAAATAAAATATATAAAATATACAAAAATATCATAACCTTCCTAGCAGACAGGAAGCAGCAGGTGAAGTTAGGCAGAATCACATCTGATACCTGTGCAATTAGCACAGGGCCCCCTCAAGCCTGTGTGCTTTCTCCACTTCTCTTCTCCCTATATACCAATGACTGAATCTCAAACGATCCATCTGTTAAAATACTGAAGTTTGCTGATGACACAACAGTGATTGGTCTCATTCGAGACAACGATGAATCCGCATACAGACAGGAGGTTATACAACTTGCCTCGTGGTGTAACCGGAATAATCTGGAACTGAACACACTCAAAACCATAGAAATGGTGGTAGACTTTAGAACAAACCCTCCCATACTATCACCTCTTACAATACTAGACAACACAATATCAACAGTAGAGACCTTCAAATTTCTAGGTTCTATTATATCACATGACCTAAAATGGACACCTAACATCAAAAACGTCATCAAAGAAGCACAACAAAGAATGTTCTTTCTGCGCCAACTCAGAAAGCTCAAACTGCCCAAGGAGCTATTGATACAGTTCTACAGAGGAATTATTGAGTCTGTCATCTGCATCTCTGTAACTGTCTGGTTTGGTTCTGCAACCCAACAGAACAGACATGGACTTCAGAGGATAATTAGGACTGCAGAAAAAACAATTACTACCCACCTGCCTTCAATCAAGGACCTGTATACTGCACAAGTCAAAAAGAGGGCTGTGAAAATATTTACAAACCCCTCACATCCCGGACATAAACTATTTCAACTCCTTCCCTCAAAATGATGCTATAGAACACTGCACACCAGAACAATTAGACACAAGAACAGTTTCCCCCCAAAAGCCATCACTCTGCTAAACAAATAATTCCCTCAACACTGTTCAACTATTTATAAAGTCTGCACTATTACTATTAATCTTCTTATCACTCTTTATCACCCATCCCCTCCCACTTGTGACTGTATGACTGTAACTTTGTCGCTTGTATCCTTATGATTTATATTGACTGCTTCCTAGTATGATTTGATTGCTTATTGTATCCTATGACAATCATTAAGTGTTGTACCTTATGATTCTTGACTCTTGATGAATGTATCTTTTCTTTTATGTACATTTAGAGCATTTGTACCAAGACAAATTCCTTGTGTGTCCAATCACACTTGGCCAATAAATAATTCTAAATTCTAAAAATATATTATTGCTATAAAGCTTAGAAATCACTCTTAGATACAGCCCTCTCTAAGCGGTTTACAGCATCAGCATATTGTCCCCCATCAATCTGGGTCCTCTGAAGAATGGAAGTCTGAGTCAACCTTAAACCACTCAGAATTTAACTCCTGGAGTGAGCAATGTGTTAGCCTGCAATATTGTATTCTAACCACTGAGTCAACGTGGCTCATCACAACATGCTATTGATCTGGTAACTGATGTAAACAGGTGTCAATTTATAAAACATACACAATGACTGAACTTCAATAAAAACAATAATAATCAAAGACAATACATTTGATTTAAACATAACATACTTCTAGCTATTTTTTCCCCCAAGGATTTTTTTTTTTTCCTGCAATAGGTTTCTCTCTGACTCGGTTATCTCTGGGCTTCAGTCCCTGAGGATTCCAGTCAGTTAAATTCGGAGGTTGCTTAAGACATGGCAGATATGCCTGTTTTCTTCTTAGCCTCCATTCCCAATCTCTGCTTTAGTTTTCAAACAACAAACTATTTTCGTTAGCAGAAAGAGACGAATTTAAGTAATCTGATTTTACAGGTAGGCCAAAGCATGCTACTATCTCTTTTACAGTCTAGATTTATTGTCTGTAATGTGGATTGAAACAAATGTCGTTGCCATCAATGGAGCTGATTGACTCATTCATCACATGCATTTCTTTTAAAATATTATACAATTAGCTAAATATGGCTCGGTCTGCTAGGGTGCCTATGCTAAGAACTGATCCTTAACATAACATACAGTGTGTCCTTCGACTTATGACTATAATGTAACGTGCCCATTATAGTTGTAAGTCATTACGATTATAAAGCGGGTCACCAATATGATGGTCATAAAGCAACCATTGTTCACTATATGGCATTTTTGCTGAAAACTGGAAGACACTGCAAGCAGCCATGAATGCAGCCAGCTGTTGAGCATTCAACATGTGGTCAAGTGATTGGAAGGCATTGGAACTTCAAAACCAGATCATAAGTTTCTTTGGGAGGGAGATCCATCATAACTCCAAATGGTTGCTAAGCAACTAGTTATAAGTCAGGGAATACTTGAATGTAGAACATGCAATTAGTTTAGCATATATGGATATGTCAGTGTGAAATATTTATTCATCAATTGTAATTTCTATGCTGCTGTAGTCCGAAATATTTCTGTTGACAATATCCTTATTTTTTTAGATTCATTTCTCGCATTGCCCTATAATTACTGATCCCTTGAGATAATTATCTGAACAAAATATCTGTCATTCTATCTTAAAACCATATTTCTGTAGTAGGCTTCTCAGAGCTATTCAGTCAGTTTTGTCAAATCGACATTTCTACAGACAACAACGTAATTTCTCATAGATGCATACCACAGCAGAGTCTACTTTTTCTGAGGGATTCTCTCATCAACAGTTACTTAGGAATACCATTGGATGAAGAGTTTGATCTTTACCCACTTGTGTTAACAATGCTTCAATGCCACTCTCTAAAGATCTGTGATTAACATGAACAGTTTTTCAAAGTCTAGAGCTTGTAAGATAATACTACAACTAAAAGCTGCTTTCAGCTGCTAAAACTCACCCTGGCAGTCCTCAGTTCACACCTGCACATTTCTTTCTTCACTAAATCTGACCAAACAAGCTATTTTTGGGGTTGTACTTGGAATAACTTCAGAAGGTAATTGGCTGGTGCGAAGAACAACTGCACATATTTTTTTATTAGTTGAAAGGTAAGTCTTGACATATTCTCATTGCCCATCTAGTACCTGAGGTAAGATAAATTATTCAAGCCAATTGGATAGGGATTCCAGCCTTCCTGATGCATTGAAATACCATCTCAGTTATTACAAATGCTGCTCCCAGGTGGTCATATTTTTTCTTTAGCCTACCTGACAGGGAACTCCCCTCCAGTGCTGCTCCTAACATCCATGACTCCTCATTTCTTCTCCTTATGTAATGTTTTTATGACAGCATGTAGCTTCCATACCAATCCACCCAGTTAATTCCCTTTTTCAACTAGCTTTTCAACTCTTGTCTAATGGGTACACAAATCCAAAATGACCATTTGGTGTCAAGCAAATATAGAAAAACCCTAATTAAGTAACTGTTATGTTGAATAGCCATCCATTGTTTCATGAACTTTTTTTAAATCAATAGCTAATGGTAAGGATAAGATAAAAAAATATATCGTTCATGGAGTAACAAAGCAGTTTGCTTGCTAATTAAAGGAAAAATTTATTTTCTTATTTATTTGACTGATCCCAGGGAGATCAAGACAGTATGCATAACATGACATAGACTGCTAATACGGTGAATGATACTGGATGCGAGAGTTTCAGTTAAGTGAACCACAACCACAGCTCTTTGAATGATGTCTTTAAAACTATACAAATAACAATATATACCTATGGACCAATAGTATTAAGAATTAAGCATTGAGCTTTGGTGAAAAGTCTTACAAATGACTTATTTTGCCCTACAGATAGTATTTGATTTATGACCACAATTGAGTTCTGAATATAGTCATAAGTTTAGGATTAGGCTCAATTTTATAACTCTTTTTATATCAATCATTAAGCAAATTGTGTGGCCAAATCCAGCTAATCCAATGGGTGTTTCTTGCCAGAAAATGGAAGGTCACAAAACACAATTCTGAAATTCTGAAATGCTGCAACTCATCATAAATGTGAGACACTTACTAAGCACCTGAAATACAATGTGGTAGTGGTGTAGCAGTTATAACTTTGAGGATGGACCTAAGTCATTTTTTTTGTTTTATCTTTAATCATTAAGCAACCAGTCCTAAGTTGAGGAATACCTACAGTTGAAACTTTTGAACTGTTTCCCATCATGGCAACTGCTGATATAATGCATTCCAGCCCCTCAATAGGTTACCAATAAACCATGGCCTGCTAAATATTTCAACCTCAAAATTATCCTTTGCTCTTGTTTATTTTTACATCTTGAAACAAAGATGTATGTATCTTTTGCTTCCTGTGTTTCTATCAAATCTGTATCAATTAACTATGGAACAAAATACATGCAAATGCACAAAAACATGGACAGAATTAGTAAATGCTATCATCACTGTGATTTTTAATAAGAAGCAAAATGATGCCAGGTGTTACATGAAATTCTTAGGAGCCTATGTTTATCTGGGTATCATTATGGTTGAATGCACTGGGACTTGCTTTTCAGCAACATGCAAAAGATTGTCATTTAAGTTGTTAAATATTACTTGGAAAAATATTACTTAAATGAAAAATGTTTGCATTTAAACCATACACCAAACTGTTAGTATTCTATTAGAAATAACTTTAAAGAAAATGTATTTTTTCTTTGGTATATATAACCAGAAGTATCACATGAAATCAACTTAGTCTTTTTCTACAAGTATTACATTAAATAAACACTTGAAGTATCTCAAATGTTTTTATATTATCATTACTATATTTATATTATATTTCTTGATATACTTTGGATGTATTTTGTTCATTTTTATACATTTTTCATTAATGCTTCCTTTTTAGACAATAAAAAGATGGCTCTATCAAAAGGTTTGATAGAGCCTCTTTAAAGGGAACATATTTTAGAAGCTGTATTTATATTTTTGTTTAAAATAGTAATATGAAGGATACTTATAAATTAAAACACTAACAATATGTAAAATATAAAAGCTTAACAACTGTATTCATGGATTAAGCTTTATTGTTTGATCTTTTAATTCATAATACATGGTTTATAGATTAGTGAAAATTCACAGCATAGATATGGTCCCCCAAATCTCTTCGAAATTCTTCAAGATTGCATCACCAATACTTAGAGCTGAATAGTAAGTAAATTTTGGTGATGTGATTCCCTCTCCCATTTTAGAAATAATATAGAAATAAGTGCTTTTAGCTTCTTCCATAGCTAATGCACATATTTTGCATTGTGCACTTCCCCAAAACATTAAAACGCTGCCCCAGCTGTGTTGAACAATGCAAATGTGTTTGTTGCCTTGGGTGATGTCATCATATCATATCAATGCTTGAAATTCTCAAGAACAATGGCTTTAACAACTAAAAGATCACCCAGATTAGTTTAATATATTGTTTAAGTCTAAACCGTTATTATTTCTTCAGAAAACCATGGTTACATTAATTATAGCTTAGTGCAATGTGAAAACCAGGTCAGAAATAAAAGATCTAGCTTAAGTTCATAAATTTTTTATCACAGTCTTTACATAGAAGAGTCTTTAGAGATGTAGCTAAAATATTGTTTCATGTTATTTTTTTCCAGTAGAAATTGGTCACTAAGTTAAACGGGCTGGGTAGCACAAGGCAAAAACATGTTTTAGAATGAATGGATAATTTTTTACAATATTATAAATCAGATGTAAATTTTCTTGGGAGTGCACAGCAATTGTAGAAAGGGAATGATCCCAGGGAAGAAAATATAACTGCTTTAAAAAATTGCAGAAATGCTGCATTTGTACCTGCATGTGCTTCAGAGCATCTTAGCTGAAGCTCTGCACAAGCCCTGTGGGTTAATAGCTACAGAAGTGAACTACTGTATGACTAAATAATCCTGTCATAACTCCTATATTACATGGCATGCTTGCAATTTGTGTTATTACTGATATAGTTTTAAGCTGAATGGATCAAAGAATGCATGACAACATCAATGTTCCACAATTTACTACTGATAGTGCTTGTTTTAGTAAAAAAAAAAAGATATGGCAATCATGCTGGTCTTGCCTGATAATATGTAGATTAGTTTAGAAGTTAATAGAAACCTTCACAAGGTTACCTGCCCTTCTTTCAGATCCAAATGCAAGAGAAAATGAAGAAGCTGGGTGATCTAGCAGGTAAAAAAAAATCCCACTGTGGCAACATATAAAACAAACGTTAAGATTGTTCTACAAGAATCAAGTCACAGGTGAACCTTGTTGCTGAAAAGCTGAATACACCATATATTGTACCACTTATTCAAGGTCTTGCTATTGTCATTGCAGATTGCTATGTGTACATGTTGTGTATTGACATCCACTCTAGGATTCTTTTGTAGAATAATGAAGAGCTAATTTCTCTATATTTATTTATTTATTAATCAGATTTCTATACCGCTCCCTCTCCCAAAAAGGGACTCGGGGCGGTGTACAGCCTACTAAAAAACACACAGAATAAATACAATTTAAAACTAGATTAAATATGCAAATCCGGCTGAATCCCATCCAACTACAAATTCAGACATTTAAAATCCGGGATTAATTAGAAATTTAAAAATTATAAAATTTAACAATTAAAAACCCAAATTAAATTTAAAACCCATAGACCATTTACTGGGCCAGGCCGGCCTGCTTGAAAAAAATATATGAAGAGAAATAATGTAATACAATGTATTGCAGATTCTACCACTTCTTCTAAAGGGCACTCAAACACTAAATGGTATACAGTTTAGATGTGAAATACTTATATTCATAAAAATAGGAAAACAAAAAGAGCTTAAACAACATTCTAAAGGGTAATTTAGTTTTATATTTCATATCAATCTTTTTTATTCTCTAATTTCAATTAATACTTTTCTTATAACTTTATATATTTATACAATTAACTTATTAGGCAATTAAACCTGCTCTCCTTTTGAAAACATAGTCTAGCAAATATATTCCTTTTGTCCAATGTTTAATGATCAGGATCATTGTCATTTAATTGTTACAAGCTATTAAATCAATGCAATAAGTCAATTGAAATAAAAATAATAATACTACTGTACTTGATTTCTTGATTTTTCCTTGATTTATGACCATTCATTCAACAACTGACTGAGTGGCTTTGGGCGCATGAAGCTTCAGGATGCGAGATTTTCTCATCCTTAGTTCAGAAGGCATTTTATTCCCCTATTCACACCCACTTCACATCTTAGGGTTTCTCTTAGATTCATATCTGAGCATGACTAGGACAATTGTAGCACAGCTTCAGTGCTTCAGTGGTGACATTTCCTGGAGCATGACTCCCCATGCTCAGTCACTCAAGCCCTAGTCATCTCTTATCTGGACTACTGCAGTTCATTCTATATGGGGCTACCCTTGAATCCATTTGGAAGCTTCAGCTGGTGCAAAGTATGACTGCAAGAGCAGTCTTTGAGGCCCCTAGGATGGCCCATATTCTATCTCTACTCTATGAACTTCACCGGCTACTACCTAGTGCTGTTCAAGGTGTTGGTTATGACCTTTAAAACCTTTAATGTCATAGGTCCAGGCTATCTGATGAACCATCTTGTTGTTCCATTAGCACAAGCCCATCCTACTCATGCCGGCTGAAAGGTCCTACTGTGGATCTTGTTGGTCAAAGAACTCTGACTATTGGGATCCAGAAGGAGAGCCTTCTCTGCTGCAGCACTTACCCTTTTTAACATCTTGCCCTCCAGGTAAGATCCGCTCCCATCCTCCTATCCTTCTGCAAGAGCCTGAAGACCTGGCTCTACTGATCGGGCTGGGTTCCATGCTGGAGGTGGCTGCTGGACTGATGGCTTGCTCCACCTCCCACCCCTTTCTCTCTGATGTCCACCCACCCACGTTTTTGGTTAGCATATTGGTATATTCTGATTGTTTTCTTTTTCATTTTTTATTTAATCGTTCTATTATTTTACTTGAGTTTTCTTTACATCTTATCGTTTCTTCATTTTTATTGTTGTAAGCCACTTAAGAGTAGCCCCATGGTGAGATAGGTGGCAAATAAATGTAACGATAATGTGGCTGACTGAGCATCAAACCGGAATTGTTCAAAAATTACAACAGTACTAAACAAAGGGACATACAACCCCCTTCTGAAGTTCCAACTGTCGCAGTCCTCCTGTGATGACAAAATTTAGAGCAGTTGTAGCGTGCCTGCTGTTATGAACACAGGAGCACTGAATTTCCCCCCCACAAGCTGGGAGGCCTTGACCTGCTAGGCCCACCAGCACATCAGCCTTCCCCCACCCAATCATTTCCCCAAGGCCTAATTTTTCTCTCTACCCAGCGGTCTGGCTCCACTTAGCTTTCCTTTCTGTGCAACTGCTAACAAGTTCACCTTGCCAATACAAGGTACAGCAACTGCAGAAAGCTAGCCAATGCAAAGTTTTCAGAGATAGAAAGAGGTTCAGAATGTTACAAGGGCTTCTGCAGTAGATGCGCATCTCATTGGCTGGGCATGCTTGTCAGCAGCTACTTGAAAAGAGAAGGGAAGGGGACCTGCACAACTGAATGATAGGTCCCAAGCCTTTCAGAAAAGTGATGTGGTGGGGAAAAGACCCAAAACCTCTGAGAAAGCTGGGGTGGATGGATGTCTCATATGCTGATGGGATTGCTAAACAAGGGCTCCCAACCAACAGTAAACTTCCTTGCACCAGAAGGCAAGACCTTCTGGCCTGTGGCAGGTTTCCACATACTGGTGGGTCTAACTGGCTGAGGGAGGTCTGCAGCAGGTTTCTGCATGCGGCTTGAAGGGTACTGGCCTCCCAGAGCCTCTCTCATCATAAGGTACACCCGTGTCATTGTTTAACAACTGCAAGTTAGGATTGCGGTTGTTGATTGAAGATGGTCACATGGGCAACTAGTTTAACAATTGCAATGACTTGTGACCCAAATTGTGGGTTCAACTGTTCTTGTAAGACTATCTATATCAGTTCATTCTCCATTATCATATGGAAATTGTAAATGTATATACAATTATTCCTACCTCTTCAAACAATCTCATTTTCAGCATAAAATGTTCTGTTCAGTTTTTTATATTTGTATAAAATAAATTCAATTTCTTTATTTTAATTCAGTAAAAAAGAAATAAGTTAATTTCCATTTTTTTTAAAATGGAAATTCCTGAAAAAGAAAAAAAAAGATTCTAAAAACTCTTAGGTTTATACCTCAAGTCACTACATTTGTGGGTACAGTTTGTTATTTATGGAACTAGCTATAAGTTTTCCTAAGTATAACATTAAATTTTGCTGTTTATCACCTTGCAAAGAATGTACTACTTAGCATCTTGTGTCTTTGTGTACTGAGACATTTATGGTCTTTCACTAATAATGGCAAATGGCTTTAGAGCTTCTGATACTAAATGTTGCTCACAAGCCATTCTTTGTTCTCACAGCCAAAGAAAATAATAATATTAAAGTAATTCTTGTATCCTGAATTGTCCTACTGGTTACCTTGGAAGCGGCCATTACAGCAGCTGTGGCTGCAACATTTAGCCCCCGTTTCCCAAAATGCATCAGGGCATCATAGCTGCGACCTTTTGCTTGGACTAAGCAATCATCTATTTCCTGTCAAAAAGAAAAAAAATCCACAATCAAACTCAAAAGAGTTCAAATAAACTTGTCTTTCTCTTACTTATCAAGGGAAGATGGTTTTATGTCTGCCCTGTATATGGATCAAAACAGTTTAAACAGAGTATGATTTATAAGTAATCATCCACCTTCCTCATTGATATAACAATTATATGAGAGTGGTTGTCATAATTTTATAATAAAAGAAATATGCAAATTTGGGAAACTTCATTTTCAGGATGACCTCTAAGTCATAATTTATTAGGTGTGGGCTTAATATATTACACGAACCTAACCACTGTAGTTTGGTAACCATACTTTACTGCTTAATATATCTATTATATCAATCTTAATATCTTAATATATCAATCTTGGAGATATAAAATGAATAAGTATTCAGCTTTCCCTATCTTTTTAATAGAAAAATAGGGATATAAACTTACAGTGTAGGTCCTAAATAGAGTGATAATATGAGTAAAAAAATTCAAAGCTATTTTAGATCCTTAGAGAACACCTGACTCAAATACAGATACTTAGGAAGTTGCTTACCACTCAGTCTGAGGAAGAATAATTCACAAATTATACCCTAGAGACAAGCATGATATAAAAGTGCTGCTAGATAAATTACTTTCCAAAAGGGTGGATATATAAATCATGGCAAGCCACCACTTGTTTAACCATTGTCTGATAATTAAATCTAATTAATTGAATTCACACAATACACTAAGGCTAAACCAAAACAAAACCAGCAATTTATTTACCATCAACTTGCTACCTTTGCAACCTTTATTTGCTGGTGACAAATGGGGAAGATTATAATTGCTCTGTCAATGTGTAGAATGCTGAATTAAAAGGAATGAAAAGATTACATGAGTTCTTGGTAGTCTTTTCTATTTTAGTGTCATAGTGCTTTGGATTTTAACTCCTATATTTCCCATCTGGAAAGGAATTAAAGGAGCTGTAGCTCAACGTAATACAATTGAAAAATACCAGGTTGGAAAAATTTGCATTAAAATATATTTCTCATAGGAGCTGTTCTTCAAGATTCCTAACTGACTGCTCCAATTGCCTTTGAAAAACTTGTAATTTTCTTCCCTATAGAGCAGGGGTGGGATTCAATTTTTTTAATAACCGTTTCTGTGAGCGTGGCTTCGTTGGTGATCATGTGACTGGCTAGGCGTGGCCAACTCAACATCACTCACATCGAGGAATGCATCTCCTCGCCTGGCATCTCATGACTGTGGGGATGCTGCAACAGTCGTAAGTGTGAAAAATGGTCATAAGTCACTTTTTTCAGTGCCATTGTAACTTTGAATGGTCACTCCACACAAGCAAAGTTCTAGCAAAGGAGGAAAAAAAAAACTCCAGAGAAGTTCCAAAGACAGGAAGTCTAGTCCTGCCAAGAATATAATAAGAGTTAATGAAGAGGCAGTTTCTGTGAGGAACATCAGAATGTTTCTTTCCTGCCTTCCTTACAGGATTGGGCCTTGTAATTGGTTCTACAAACTGCTTAGAATGTTAACAATCGGTTCTAGCGAATAGGTGCGAACCTGTAGAATTCCATCCCTGCTATAGAGCCAATAGCATAGATCGTTTATTACATTGACAGGCATCACAGTGGGGAGCTGCATTTCTTTTTAGTTCTAATCTGTAAAAACAAGTCAATCAAGAAAAAAAGACTAATGAAATGAAATTCTTCTTCCTGAAAGGAATGCAAAAAGTATAAGTAATATTATACAATCAGTAGTGCTATCCTACAACTGATTCAATAGTTGTCACTCAGTTCGATGAGGGTCACTAATGAAGGTCTCACAGCCTAAAGATATTCTTATTCATAAGCTTATCTTACTTTTTGAAAAATATCACTGACCTTTTCTTTTGAAGACAAAGTTGGGTGTACAAATTTCCTATATAGAAGACTGGAGCCCTTTGTGTATGGAGACAATAACCAAGCTACAAAAGCTATTTTGAGTTCATAATAAAATGGGAACCTACAGAAAAGGAAAAGAATACATTTTGGTGTTCTTTTCAAATCAAGTTCCTTGAGAATTTACCAAGAAAGTAAATTTATAAATGTTTGAATGTGTGCATTGATGTTGGCGTCCAAAAACATTTCACCTTTGCCTTTGGCTTTTGCTAATGTCTTTAAGTGCATCTTCATGAATAACAAAGTCAGAAGTCCCACTCACAAACCCAAGTCCAATCCCTCCACCAATAAAATGAAGAAGTATCTATCCTCTCTTCTATTTGAGAATGCCATGTGAAGTCTCACTGCTCATTCATTCCTAAATACAGTAGAACAATTTCCTATCAATAGTTGTTTCCATCCTACTTATCCCTTGACAACTTGCACAAATATTCAGTCCATAAATATTCATCCAGCCTGTTTCAAGATGGTTGCAACATTCAGTTCCACATTTCTTACAGAAAAAAAAGTTCTAAGAGAGCAAAAGTGAACATAGCATCTCATATATCCTGATGTTCAGTTAAATAAAGGCAACTGTGAAATATTACAATGAGCTGAATCCTTGAGTGGCTTAAATATGCAGGTGACAAAAATGACATGCAAGATATTCATGACTGAGAATTTCTTCTGCTTTTTTCTCTAAGACCCCTGCCCTTATCTTTCTTCCTACAACCCGATTCTCATCTTCATATTCTTTCTGTATTTTCTTCTATGCATTTATTCAGGACTTCCCCAAGTCCAATTTTAATATAGGAAATGAACAGGAATTTCTAAATTCCTGGGAATTTAGAAACATTCTCTGTGTTCTAGTTATGTTTTAGTATATCTGTATTCAAAGATATGTTTATGTTGTTTTATCAGCAGGAAAATTCAGGTTTCAGCCATTTCTCAAACCCAGACATGCTTAATTTGAACAATGAGACCATATCTACCTTCTTCTTCCTTCAGGTCCTTCTCAACCTTTCTCACATACCCTTTTTCACATACATAAATTGTGAAAGGATTTTTTACTATCTCATATCATTTTACTATTGTATATGCTTTCATCCTTGAGATGTTTCTTCTTTCTTTGTTTGCTATTGTAACATAAATATCATACCAACTCCAAAAGATTTTACTGATATTTTCCCCATATACATGCCAGAACTGCATCTTCATAACATACATCCTCCCAAGACTTGTAATTTTTCCTAATAAATGAACTTTGATTCACAAACTGTAGTGGTAGTTTCTCAAGGATGCTAATGATTGTTATGTTTACAATATTCCCCTTCAAAGTGGGATTCTAGAGAACAACAGTCAATAACACCAACATTCACACTTGGCATTCCTGAAAGAAAATGCCAGGCTTCGAAGACAGATATTCTACCCCTTAATATCACTGGGTGCCTAATACTTTCTATAGTGCATGCCTGTGTGTGTGCCTGCATTTTCTGTTCTACTTTTTTTTTATGAAGAACACATGTCGAAGGATACCAACCAGCAAAGAAAAATGTCTGTGAATGTCTCTGCTGTTGTGAACAGTGCAAATATGATCCAGTACATCATCCATTTCACCTGAAAAGAAAGCATAATTAAAAATTTATCTCATACTTCTGAATTATACAAGTGCTATTTCCTTCCTTCCTAGTACTAAGGACAGGCTTACTAATAAGCATGGTGATATAATATTACTTCAAATAACAGATTTGTACTTAACAGTAAACGGAGAACCACATTTATTTATTTATTAATTTTTCAACCAACATTTGTGTCGAAGATAAAATGATTTGGAAATATATTTATATTCAGGAAACAAATGGCTTATTTAAGGATCATGTAGCAAAAGTAATTCTGAAACGGCATAAAAGCAATTATAAAAGTAACTCTGAATCTACTTTCTAGCTCTCACTATTTAATATTACATTTTTCATTACAAGCTATCTTCTTATTTCATTAAAAAAACTACAGGTGTTATCAGTTTTGATAAATCCCAAGTTACTTTAGGCTGTTTATCTGGCTTCATGATGAAAAATAGAATAATTTAAAAATGACTAAGACTGAAATAAGGATATACGAACAGTTCTGAATGTTGCAAAAATATTTTCCTCTATGTTTGCAAAAACGTTACAATAATGTTCTCACACAGAAGAAACACACACTTTGCTATTCAGTTAAGTATAAATGGGAAGTACATGGTTGATAAATAATATTACTAATATTAAAAGTTTTTTTACTAAGCCTAACTAGATTTTAAAAGCGTTGTAGTAAACTAATCTGGGATATGATTACAAAATAGTAATCACTATAATTATGGATGGAGATCTGTACAATGTCATTCACAATGGGGCCCCATTCTATGCTCCAGGTATAGTATCTGCTACTTATACTTCAATGGCCCAACATTGTGTCTTTACTCAGTAAACAATACATAATTTTAATTAACTAGAATGTTTACTTTAGAAGTAGGAAATATCATCCAAATACCAATCTTATTTCTCCTGGTTTTGTGGCTAAAGTGGTAGATAAGGTTAAATCATTTGAACATTAGCTAAAAAATGAAATTACCAATTAAAATGGAGGGGAAACATAGTAATGATGTGGTATATTGTAAGTATACAGAAAAACAATCATATCTGAAGCATGTAAGTTTGTTCTTCCTTCTAAAGAAGGCATTTTAACAATTGCTAAAATGGATACAGGATACTCCCAGAAATGCTACTTACATATTCTTTAATATCCTTTGATTTTACAGCTTTGTAAGAGTAATAGGCAGGATAAAGAGTGCCAAATATTAGCCTGAAAGAAAAATGAGAAAAAAAGTCAAGAGGAAATACTATGGGCGGGAGCCAGAATATGATGATTACATTTGCTTCTATAAAATCAATAGCATTTATGGTAAAAAAAATCTTGTTCTCTTGATTTTATTGGGATCTAATGAGTGATTTCTTCATTACTTGTTTAAAGTTTCTTTCTGAATGAAATTTCTCAGTTGCTCACACAGAAAAATATAAATTTAAATAACAATTTAAAATCTACCTTCCCAGTTAAATTTCAGATTTACAACAAGATCATGCCTCCCATCTGCCTGAATCACCAGTGCTTCTTATCTCTTTTTTCTCTCATTTTTTAAAATTTATTTTTACAATTTAAATTTTATTTTTAACATGTATCAAAAATTTACAAAAAAGAGCACAAAATAGAAAAACAGGAAAAGAAATATATGAAAAACAATAAAATATAGCTACCCAAATTAGAAATAATAATAAAAGAACAACAGATATGGTTAGACAACCAAAATTACTTCTCACAATTGAAAAGATAAATTAAGGGCCTCAATACTCTATGATTTGAAATCTGATGTTGTACCCAACGTATGAGTTACTTATAGATATAGATCAGTGGTGGCTAACCTTTTTGGTCTCCTGTGCCAAAAATTGTGCAGGTACTTATATGCTCGCGTGCCAGCGCCCAGAAGGCAATGCCCCCTGAGCATGTGCATCCAATCCCCCACTACACTCCCTTACCTTCACTGTGCCTCTCAGCTGATTTTTGGCCCATTTGAGGCCTTTTTCAGCCTCCCAGAGGCTTGAGGAAAGCTTCTGCAGCCTTTGCAGGTCAAAAAATAGGCCTGTTTTGTCACTCCCAGTATTTCCGGAAATACATTTAAGGGTAGAAGGTTTGCTGCCAAACCTCTTGGGATTGGACTGGTTTACTTCCCTGGGGCTAGGAATCACAGGCATGAACTCCATAAGCAAACCAACCACTATTGACTTAATTGCTGACTTTCCAGAGGTGTTTGACAGAGAGCTGGGAAAGTACAAGGGCACTCCCATGTCTTTTAACCTTGACCCCCAAGTGGCTCTGATCAGGCTTAAACCAAGAAGAGTGCCTTTTGCACTGTGGCCAAAGATGGATGAGCAGCTGGACAAGCTCATTCAGCAAGGTATATTGGAGCCCGATGACCATGCCAGATGGACATACCAATAGTCACCCTAGTCAAGCCAGATGGCTCGGTTAAGATATGTGTGGATTACAAGCGCACACTCAATAAAGCCTTACAGCAAAATGCATATCCAGTACTGGTGGTGCAGCATTTACTGCATTCTCTGGGTGAGGGTAAGGTCTTCGCCAAACTATATCTTGCCCAAGCCTACCAGCAACTGCCCATGAATGACTCCACAGTCGAAGCCCAGATGATTGTGATCCATCAGGATGGATCCATCTGATGCTGCTGAGTGCAGTTTGGGGTAAGCGTAGCACCAGGACTGTTTCAAAGTCTAAGGGAGAGCCTTTTACAAGGCATTCCAGGCATTGTCCCATACTTTGTTGATGTTTTGGTGTTTGCCACAAATAAAACTGAGCTGCTAGACTGATTGCGAACAGTGCTTCAAAGATTTCAAGACATCGGGCTTAAAGTAAAGAAGTGCTAGGTTGAGTTCCTAGGATATCTCATAGATGCATTGGGACTGCATCCCACAAAAGAAAAAATCAAAGCAATCCAGGAAGCACCGGCCCCGAGGAACAAGACAGAGCTCCAAGCACTCTTGGCACTCCTCAACTTCTATAGTATATTCTTTCAGCACAAGGAATCCATTGCAGAGTCACTGCACTGACTGTTGGACAAAAAGGTTGCATAGTCATGGGGCTGGAAGGAAGCTGCGCATTCAAAAGAGTAAAAAACCTGATCTCCTCTGACAGCATTCTTGTTCAATGCAACAAGAACCTGCCACTGGTACTGATGAGCGATGCATCACCATTTGGGGTTGGAGCAGTTCTGAGCCACCAGTTTCTGGATGGATGGGAGGTCCTGAAAGCATTTTTTTCAAGGACCCTATTTTCAGTGGAGTGGAATTACAGCCAACTAGATAAGGAGGCATTGGTTGCAGTCGCCAGGGTCCCACCAGTTCTCTCTCCCTAGGGGATGGGGTCCACAACATTCCTTGCCTTCCCCCACTAGTGGGTTGGGTAGATGTGACGGTCCCTCAGGCAACCTGGTGCCAAACCATGAAGGGCTTTAAAGGTGACAACCAGCACCTTGAATTATACCCAATTATACCCAAATTGGCACACAATTTGCTCCCACAGGAATTCCCACATGAGAGATGAAACATATGCGCATTGAGGTCTGTACAAAAGCATGCAGGCCACTGCATTTTGCACCAACTGAAGCTCCTGGATGCTTTTCAGGGGCAACCCCATGTAGCGTGTTGCAATAGTCAAGATGGGAGGAGACAAAGGCACAAGTGACCAGGAAGGTCCAGGAAGGGGCATAACTGGGGCATAACCTGCGGTTGTGCAAATGTCCTCCTGGCCATGACTACCACCTGCTCTTTGAGTAGGATTCTCGAGTTCAGGAGAACCTCCAGATTATGCCCAGGGTTTGTTTGGGGCAGTACTACCTCATCCAAGATGAAAGGTGTCAATTCTCCATGGGCCAAAGAACCCCAAACCCAGAGCCACTCGGTCTTGCCAAAGTTCAGTCTCAACCCATTGCTCCCTATTCAGCCCCTAATGGCCTCCAGGCACTGTGAGAGGGTGGTCACAGCATCACTTAACCCACCACGGGCTGAGATATATAGCTGTGTATCATCAGCATATTGGCTGTATATTGTTACATATGACAATACCTTGGATGTTTCACACTGGAGAGGCAGGAATAATATTTTCAATGCATCTGCCAGACTTCCAGTGCCTCTTACATACATAGATGATTATTCCATGGGAGAAATGCCCCAACTCTATTTTGTATCATCAAAAAATATAAAACCAGATAAACTTCTATAGGATCTCACAGAAAAGAATGAAGTCTATTTAATTACAAATCTGAGCCCCTTGGAGGGACTGGAAAAAAGAAAATCAAGTACTGTATTTTTCGGAGTATAAGACACACTTTTTCACCCCCAAAAGTGGATAGAAATGTCTGTGCATCTTATACAGCAAATGTTGCCACGCCCTGCCCACCCTCTGGCCTTTGTCTCCCAGCATTTGCCTCCTTTCACAAACAGCCTGGTCAGCTTCAGCACAAGCAGCTGATTGTCCATAGGATCGGCCTCCCAACGATCAACTGTTTCAGGCTGCAGGGATACCCACCGCCCATAACGTCCTACTGACAACCAGCTGCATATGCTAATCAGGCTGTGCTGAAGCTGACCAGGCTGTTTGCTGTTTGCTGCAAGGAGACAAATTGCTGGGAGGCAGAGGCAGATTTCCCCCCCTTGTTTTCCTCCCCAAAAGCTAGGTGCGTCTTATACTTTGGAGAGTCTTATACTCCAAAAAATACATTAAGTATTTTAATTTTCCAAATCTAAAGCATTCCATACATAACTAATTGAAACCACCTATGATAATCAGCCAGCATAGTCAATGCTTGAAGATCTTCCAGGTTCAGTCAAAAACATGCAAAGATAATCTGAATGAGAAATTCTGACCATATGAGGGAAAAGAGCAGATCATATACAGAAACAGAATACACAAAAAGTCAAACAGGAATCAGGGACCAGAAAACAAAGATAACCACAGAAAAATAATTCAGGACCATGGACAGATCACACCAAGACAAATGGCATGAAACCTGTATCTATTTGAACTAACCATACAATATAAATAATAATAATAATTTTGTTCAGGTTCTCCTTTCTTTCTTATTGAGGAATAGAACACCTTAATGATATACAGTAATCTAATGGCTTGTAATTTATATGCACATAAATATAACTTATTTCACTCCTCTGAAACATGCACACAGAATTTCAGAAGTATCCAACATAATTTTTCACTGAATCTTAATAAAAAGAAACCAAAGCTATTATAATGCTGACAAAAGCAGGAAATATGGCTTACACTAGATAGTTGGAAACTCCAAAGACTGTGCCATAATAGGAGGTCCATGTTTTTAATTTAGGCCTACACAACTACAGTATTTAAAATATAAATTTATTCATTTGAAATTTTACCTTACATAATGTTTATCCCAAACCATCTGAGTGTAAGTCATCTTATTATTGCAAGTTAGGGTTAAAGTTAATTATTTTGTGCTTCTGTGAGTATTTGCACACCTGGGAAGTGCAAAATCATAGAACTAATGGTATTACTAAGAATCTCTTATTGGGGAAAAGGATTAAAGACAATACAGCAGAAACATTATGGACAACCATGATTAGAAGTTGTTTTATTAAACAATTGAAAATACTGCTAGAGTTTTAACATTTCAATTTATGTTATCCAACTATATTTTCCATTATTATTACCATATTATTTTGAGTTTTCTATTTCTTTGTATTATTTGTATTATTATAAATTACAGCTTACATTCTGGATGCAAAGTGTCACCAAGCAAAAATAGCTTATCAAATTCTTATCCAATTCAATCACTTTTATGGTTCTAAATGGAAACTAAAAACAGCCTTTTTCCTGCACATGCATAATGTTCTTTGCTGCTGCTAAATCACAGCAATCTTCCCAGCTCTCTTTAATGACTAATTTGGCATCTGAAACTATTCTGTAGTAATCAAATTATAATTTTCTTGTCATCAGGGAGGTATCACAATAAATTAAACAACTCTACAGCAAAGGTAGTTTGTGAGATCTACTTGAAAGACACATGCAAATGGGGAACTCAAGAAAGTGTATGTAGATTTTTCATCATCATTCATCACCATTAATATCAAATCTGCCCAAAAGTCCATTCATACACAATATGATGAAAGAAAATATTCCTGCTTATCTTTCCTTTTAAATTATTTAGCATTTCAAACCTTAGCTAACTTGCTGAATATGACATCACATATTAATCTACACTCTCACAAACTTTACTGAATAAACTAAATTTGTTTACAAAATTCCTCTGCTCAAGGAAGAAGCTGAAGGCACTCTTTTTATTACATGCTAAGGTAAACATCCATAACAGCTGCCTCCAACCTTTCCAGCTTTGTGAACAGGGGTTGGAGCTGGGAAGGAGATGGTTTGACAATTGGTGTGAAATTGCAAAAGTGGAGCTGCACACCTGTACATGCTCACTCACCACTTCGGTGCCATGGCCTGATAGTGGGCCATGGCCTAGGGGTTGGTGACCTTAATCCATATTCAAGAGGATTTTAATTTAAACTGATTGGACATTTGAGGTAGAGCCATTTGCTGTAAAAATGCAAGGTTATGGCATGAATTCAAAAGGAAGAGAGTAGATATGTATTTGCAAAGCCTGAATAACAAAGGTAAAGGAAGAAGGAATGTGGACAGATGGGACCCCTTTCAATGTAGAAAACAACAGCTGACTGTCAGGCACGTCATACAAGTCATATTGCTAAGATAAGGATGACAGAGTAAATAAAAAACTTGTTAAAAGCCTTCCAGGATTCCTATTAGTTAATTTTTAGAGATAGGGTTGAAGTAGAGCCAATAGATCATGTGTTAGAGAACTTTTGAAGTGGTTAATAGTTAAGACTTAGAAATAGGGAGGGTGTGGAGGCAATAGAGGACGCCTTTAACTTTCAAAAACCCTATTAGACAATGTTTCTTTATGCCATGCTGAAAAACTGTATAAAAGCTTGTTGAATCCTTTGTTCTTTGTTAGTTGTAAAGTCATGTCTGACCCATTGCGACCCCATGGACAACATTTCTGAAGGCCTTCCTCTCCTCTACCATCTTCTGGAATCCATTTACGCTCACACAGACTACTTCAGTGACTCCATCCACCTCATTCTCTGTCATCCCATTCTTCTTTTGCCCTCAATCGTTCCCAGCATTAGGCTCTTCTCCAGAGAGTCCTTACTTCTCATTAGATGGCCAAAGTATTTGAGTTTTATGTTTAACATCCAAGTTACCCAGGAGCTTGCTATTCCTGAGACCATCGTCTGTGAGCTATCCTTAAATATCACATTTCGATTCTTACTATGTTACAGAGTCCCTGATTATGACATCGAACATATAAACAAGCTAAATTTACTACTAACATGGGCAACATTCTGCCCACACGCTTTTATCTTTCTTGGTGACTTCAATCTACCTCATATTAACTGGACCCTAAACAAATGTACAACTGAACCCCTACATGCAACCTTCTACAATGCTGTTATAAATCTGGGACTGGAACAACTAGTAACCAACAATACTAGATTTAACAACTACCTCGATCTCATCTTCTGCAATAGTTTGAATTTAATTTACAGAATACAAACTAAAGAACCCTTTTCCAACAGTGACCACAATATGATTGACTTTTGTCTCAACATACGCCCACACAAAAATCATCACAATGATGTAATTCCCAATTATAACTTCAAAAAAGGCAACTATGATCTTATAGACAACGATCTCTCATCCCTTGATTGGCAATCTCTATTCACTGGATGCAATACTGTTGAAGACCATTACAACATATTTTTACTTGAAGTCAAAAGAGTCATCAAACTACTGTGTTTCTCATAAAATAAGGCCGGGTCTTTTCCCACCGATGCGAGAACAATGGCAACGCTGGTGGAAATGTGAAAGCCACACAGGCGGCTTCCCCATACGCACAAGAAGCAGCAGAAACACTTCCACGTTTCCGCCGGCACTGCTGCTGTTCTCGCGCCGGTGGGAACTGTGGAAGCCACACAGGCGGCTTCCCCATACGCACAAGAAGCAGCAGAAACGCTTCCACGTTTTCGCCAGCGCTGCCACTATTCTCATGCCAACAGGAACTGTGGAAGCTATGGAGGCAGCTCCCCCACCCGAGAAGCGGTTGAAACGTTGCCGATGGAGGAATGCAAGGAAAAGCAATAGCAGCGGAGGAAGCAGCAGCGGCAGGTGCCAAAGGTCTCACGATTTAAAGTGCCCTGCCAAGGCCGACATACACGCACCGCCACCCGCCTGCTAACCTGGCCTGCAACCAGCACAATACCCGGGTCTGCAGCAAAGGTGCGTGGCAGGGGTAGGAAGCATTCCACGCTCGGTCATGATCAGCCATTACGAGCGGCTGGTGACGAGGCACGGCTGCCCACAGGGCAGTGTTAAAGGCAAGTTCCCTCCACCCTCCCCCCCAATTTTGCATGTTTTAAACTAGGCCTAAATTTGGGGGGAGGGGCTTAATTTCATTTCATTTCATGCCTAGAAAACATGCTGGGTCTTCCTATTGGAGGGGCATATTGTTGGAGAAACACAGTATGTGTACCAATAACAACTCCCCCTCCCCCCCCCAAAAAAAAAACAAATTACCCATAACAATAAGGAAACATCAATCCAAAAAGAGATCACTCTGGTGGAAAAACAAATCTGATCACATTGCCAACTTCAGAAGCTGAAACAAAAATTTATGCCACCAGATAAAGACTGAATGTACCAATTATCACATTAAACAAGAGGAAAATCTTCTACGCACCAATTCCACCTGTGCTTTTTACAATTTTGTAAACAATAAATTAAAAGACTCAAGGTCCATCCCACCCGATAGGACCTAATGGTAAAGACTGCAACAATGACATCATTAAAGCCAACCTCTTTAACACATTCTTTGGCTCAGTGTTTGTAAACAGCAATGGATCATGCATAGCCGAACCACAGAAAACTACAATGATCTAATATATATTGATTTTACAGAAGACAATGTTGAAAAAGCGCTATACGCAATCTAAAACCATCTCTATCTTTTGGACCGTACGGAATATGCGCCTACTTCTTAAAAAAGCTATCCACTGCGATAGCAGAACCTTTAAGCATAATCTTTGAAAAATCTTTCAGGACCAGCTCCTTGCCAAAACTATGGTCACAAGCCACAGTCATCCCCATCTTCAAAAAGGTCAAATAGTCAAGACCTTGTTGATGACCCAAACTCTGTAAAGGATCTTGGAGTACTCATCTCAAATGACCTAAGTTCTAGAGCCCACTGTAACTACATAGCCAAAAAGGCGCTAAGAGTTGTTAACCTAATCTTACATAGCTTTTTCTCTGGTAATATTACATTAATAACTAGAGCATACAAAACATTTGCTAGACCAATATTCGAATACAGCTCATCAGTCTGGAACCCACATTACGTATCTGATATTAACACAGTTGAGAAAGTCCAGAAATATTTTACAAGAAGAGTTCTTCACTCCTCTACTCGTTGCAGAATACCTTATGCCACCAGACTTGAAATTCTAGACCTAGAAAACCTTGAACAACGCCGCCTTCGGTCAGATCTAAGTATAATATATAAAACCATACATTGCAATGTCCTACCTGTCAATGAATACTTCAGCTTCAACCATAACAACACAAGAGCAAACAATAGATACAAACTCAAGCTTAATCGCACCAAACTTGCTTGCAGGAAATACGACTTCAGCAACAGAGTGGTCAATGTCTGGTATACTCTACCTGATTCTGTGGTTTCTTCCCCAAACCCCAAAAACTTTAACCTTAGACTATCTACTATTGATCTCACCCCTTTCCTAAGAGGTCTGTAGGGGGCGTGCATAAGCACACCAACGTGCCTACCGTCCCTGTCCTATTGTTTCTTTTATATTTTATTTTTCTTATATGTATCCATGTATTCGTAACTATGTTATACTTATACCTATTATCTTGTAAGCAATTGACAAATAAAATAAATAAATAAATAAAATACTCTATATAAATGACCTTTGTGATCATATTAAGAGCAACTGCGTTCTCTTCGCTGATGATGTAAAGCTGTTCAATACCACAGATAATACTGCTACCTTTCAAAAAGATCTTAACTATGTATCAGAATGCTCAAACAAATGGCAACTTCAAATCTCAACAAATAAATGCTCTGTCTTACATATTGGCAAAAAAAAAAAATCAGAAAATAAAATGCAAGCTGAATAGTCAAGACCTTGTTGATGATCCAAACTCTGTAAAAGACCTTGGAATATTCATCTCTAATGATCTAAATGCTAGAGCCCACTATAACTACATAGCCAAAAAGGCATTAAGAGTTGTTAACCTAATTTTATGTAGCTTTTTCTCTGGTAATATCATACTACTAACTATAGCATACAAAACATTTGCTAGACCAATACTCGAATACAGCTCATCAGTCTGGAACTCACATTACGTATCTGATATTAGCACAGTTAAGAAAGTCCAGAAATATTTCACAATTTGTTGTAGAATACCTTATGCCACCAGACTTGACATTCTAGACCTAGAAAACCTTGAATTATGCCATCTTCTGTCTGATCTAAGTATGGTATATGAAATCATACATTGCAATGAATTACCTGTCAATGAATACTTCAGCTTCAACCATAACAACACAAACACACAATAGATACAAACTCAAGGTTAACTGCACCAAACTTGATTGCAGGAAATACGACTTCAGCAACAGAGTGGTCAATGTCTGGAATATTCTACCTGACTCTGTGGTTTCTTCCCCAAACCCAAAAACTTTAAACTTAGACTGTCTATTATTGACCTCACCCCTTCCCTAAGAGGTCTGTAGGGGGCGTGCATATGCGCACCAACGTACCTACCGTCCCTGTCCTATTGTTTCTTGTATTTTTCTTATATGTACCCATTTCATGTATTCATAACTATATATATACTTATACCTATTATCTTGTAAGCGATTGACAAATCAAATAAATTCTAAATTCTAAAAATGGTCTGGTACTCTCATCCCTTTAAGAACTTGCCACAATTTGTTGTGATCCACATAATCAAAGGCTTTAGCATAGTCAATGAAGCAGAAGTAGATATTTTTCTGGAACTCCCTAGCTTTCTTCATGATCCAGCGTATGTTGGCAATTTGATCTCTAGGTCCTCTGCCTCTTTGAAATCCTGCCTGTACTTCTGGTAATTCTCGATCCACATATGCTGGAGTCTTTGTTCTAGGTCCTAGTATTTTGCTAGCTGAAATTCCTTTTGCTGAAGTGCTCCAATAAAAGGAAATCAGACCTGTACTTAGTGTCTGGTAGTCTTCATTGACACCAGGCTAAGACCTGAATTTGATGACAACAAAACAAATTGTGAAAATCTGCAATTTACATAGCATGCAGCAATAGTAGTATGACGGCAAGCTGACTTTATAACAGCATTATTTTCATTTTCCATTTGGAAGGTATAATGGAAGAGCCAATAAAATAAAATAAAAAATAAAAAAATGAGCTTTTAAATATAATGATTAGTTAAATGTGCATATCTTTCTATGCCGAATATAATATGTCAAGTAATTAATCTTAAAAAATGAAATGGATTATAGAATAGTAACAAGATAAAATAAGACTAATATAAACCCTTCTAAAGTTATATATACTGTAGCAGCATCGTTTTGTTATTGGCTGCATCATAAAAATGATTGTTCATAGTTTGACCTGTTCATAGTTTTTGAGGTAGTATCAATAATTTGAAAATGGATAAGAAAATAAAAAAAGCACGAGAAGCAAAATGCCATTTCAATGCAAATTAATTGGTATCTCAAAGCAAATTCTGTGCACAATATTCTTTTTTAAATGTATATATTCATTATGTTTGCCAATAGGAATAAAATACAACAGAGAAACAAAACAGAAAAAACAACAGTAAGAACAAAAAAGAAAGAAAAAATGTGTACATAAAAGGGAAAAAATGACCCAAAGATCCAACATTATATATTTTAAAAATCTACTCTGACTGGATGCTGAAAAAAAAAGCCTGATAAACTCCTCCCCTTACATATCTGTTAATAGTTGCAAAGTTTCTCATCTTTATTTAACAACAAAAATCTATACATATTGTAGGAAGTTAGCACCCACACCTCTCCTAGAAAATTGAAATATCCTAGGAAATATTAAAAAAGCAGAATATTTCCCCTAAAAAGAGTAGAAACTCAGAAGCAGAAACTCACCTTAGAAGTAGAAGCTCAACCCCACCTAGAGTTCAAACAGAAGTCTGTTTCTAATTTAAGCAGACCTGACCCAATTAAGTCAAGGTCAAGAAGATACCAGTTATCAGACCTCACTTGTATGAAAATGGAGAACAGGTGAAAGGATTGGCCATTGGGAGGTGATAGATGGTGAAGAGACCTTAGATAACCCTGCCTTCTTGGTACATTTGAGAACTAGGGACTCATCTTAACATTTATCCTGTTCCTTCAACAGAGTTGAATTACTCTTACTAAAATTCAACCTAATTAAAATTGAGCAGATGAAGATTTTTTTTTTGACATTTTATGACCCACATCCTGAGCACTGTGTACAAAAACAACCAATATGTTTAAAGACTATACAAAGATAAGTTAAATACTCGAGAAACCTACTGTTAAAACAAAATAACAATACGTGCAGATTTTCCTTTTTCCTTTTTAAAATACAGCATGTTTGCAAGAGTTGAATAAATGGTACACATTAGAATTATATTAATCCATGCATCCTAATGAGAAATTTGGAATAATTATCATTAATATGACATGGTTCATGCTGGACTCACATTCATCCTCCTAGTAGTGGATTAGCAGCAGTTAGCATGGAATTTGAGATGAAATCATAATTAAGTTCGGACATTTTAACATACACATTCTATTTCTTAAACTCTTGCTGCAATAAAAGTCAGATATACTGTTTAATCACTTCAAAAGAGAAAAAATAAATTTTAAAAAGTAAGATTATACTATTATGTTTTCCTATTTCAATGGCAAACAGTAGTATGGTGAAAATAAAAACTAACATATAAAAGAATCTGGAAGGATGGGGAAATGAGTGCAATGTCTTAGAAAAACCCTAATATTCCTCCAGATTCTGGTTCTTTATTGGCACAGGTGTCCCCTTTCAAGGGTTTTTAAAGAAAGATTGGAACATTGCAGATATTGAAGTATCCCAACTCATGGCCAACTTTTGGCTACTAGGCATATGCTCTCAAGTTTATCAGTGAACAAAGGTATTAGGCAGACTGATAGGGAAGATATGGCATCCATGAACAAGGCCAAACTGTATACAGCATTGAGGATACGCCTTAGTTTCTCAGTTTGCCTGAAGTCCTCAGATATGCTATTTTTTCAGCATCTGGGTTAAAAGATAAATGAACTGCCAGCCCAACCAATGGGTGAAGATAATCTCTTCTTTTCTGCTTTGTCTTGAGGTAACTTCTGTTCTGTGCATTTAATTTACAATAATATGAACTGAAGCAATTTCTCATCTATTCACTTTTCTGAAACGGTTGAGTATTTAGGAGATGTAACCACACTTAAATCATTTCTATTAATTGACCTTCTCTTATACAAAAACTACAGCCCATTTTCTATTATGCTCTAATCTGTGGCCTTCTCAAAACACTGATATCATCACTGACATGATAGTCACCCCCAAAAAACAATGCCTTGTTTTGGAACCACATTTTGAATGAAAATGGTGAGGTTGTCAATGTTTGGTTGGCCTAAGCAAGTGAACTTAACTTATTTGGAAGAATTCTATTTACTATAGTAGGGGAACAGATGCTCTAATTCTCCCTGGGTAGAATTTCTTAAGAGTCTTCCTGGACTTCTTAATAAATAAAAAAAAAATTTATAAAGCAGATTGAGAAAGACTCTAGGACAATAGGCTACTAAATGCCTATGGAGAGTTTTCAAGCAAGGATTAAGATCAGGCTTCATCTAAGAATCAGTACTGTGCTACATGCAAAGAGGATAAAATGCCACAATGAATGATCTTGTGAAATAACTGGGTTTAAATGCTGTCCAGTTATAAAATGCAGGGGTGGTATTTAATTTAATAGCTGTAGCAGTGAAGGGTTAGACAATGTGTAACAAATAGTTATGACTAATTGGTTGAAGACAGCTGGCCACTCCATGTGACAATCTAACCTGTGATTGGTTGCTGTGAGTGGAAAGCTGGGGTTTTCTTGTTTCCCGCCTTTATCCTCTGGATTGTGCTATCTGTAAAGAGGCCAAATTGAAAGTATATCCTGTCAGTAAAATAAGTGAAAGAAAATCTGAAATAATTTTTCAGTTAGTGCATGCTGATTTAATTGGCCCTCTATCCCCATCAAATGGGAAGGACCAAATTTCCTTTGATAATTGTTGATGATTACTCAAGATACGATTTTTGTTATTAAAAAAGTAACATAAGTGTTTAAACAATTTAAGCAGTGGATTATGTTTGTAGAGAAGAGAAATAATCAAAGTGTATGTCAACTATAAACTGGCAAAGAAACAGAGTTCATCTAACTCTAACATATTTCAGCAGTGGCTGAAAAAGAAAGGCATAAACCATAAGAAGCAAATCCCTACACTCCAACAGAGAATGGAGTTGATGAATGCAGAAATGGTGTATTACAAAATATAAAAGATGTGTTACTAGCAGACACAAGAATGAGTAAGCTGTATTGGAGTGAGGCTATTTTAACTGCGAAATATTTGGGCAATAGACCTTTGGAGTTCAGCAATTAATCAAACTCCATATTACATGCTATATAAAAGACAACCATTTTTGGCATGTTTAAAAATCTCTGGCAGCAGTGCATTGGTGCACGGTCCTAAAGCAATTAGAAGGAAAAAACAATCAAAGGCAAGGAAATTAGAATCTATAGGTTATCAATCAGGATCATAGGCATATAGATTTACAGATAGACACAAAAATATTATTATTTCATATTTTGCAAATTTTTCAGAACACGAGAAGTGGGAAAAGGTAAAGGCCAATACTGAAATTTTAATGCCTGTTAGTTAGAGGTCTCCAGGGATAAACATTCATGCAGGCATAGTGAACAAAAATCTGGGATTAGCTCAGGGTCTGAGTAGAGCTCAGAGAAATGTTTAGAAAGTGAGATCCCAGTAAAATAGGAAGAGTGTATTCCGATGAGTTCTGAAAGAGTAAGCGTGTTCCTCCAGAAAGATTCATAGTTGATGTGATAAAAGTATATAACATCTTTTTATGGGCCTTAAAATTACCAAGAAATGTTGAATTTGTCTATGGCAGAGCAGAAGAAACGTAAAGAGTCTCTTTAGGAGTAGAAATAAAGAACTATTTAGGAAATAAATAAACTACAAGAAGGAGGGTATATTCTAAATCAAAAGAAGAAAAATATACAAATGTTTAAGAATGTGGATATTGAAGTGAAAGGAGCTATACCAGTTTTTGAAGACAGTGCAGCATGTACACAGATGGCAACAGGGAGAAAGTAAAAAAACAGAAGCAAGCATGCTGGCATAAAATATTATAATGTCACAGAAGTGCAGCGCAAGTGAGTTGATTACCTGCCCAAGTAGCAGATGGTGGCAGAGATGCGGCGGAGGGAAGCAATCCAGACACACTGCCTGGGCCAGAGGAAAGCCAAGAGTCAGTAGGCCCGAGTGAGCAGGCTGCCACGGGAGACTAGTCTTCATATGATGGCACCAGACGTAGGCTGAGGCACGAGGGGGGGGCAGGCACTCAATCTGGATGATCTACAGAGGCCCAGGCAAGCCGAGAAATGGTGGGACGGAGTGGGTGGCTAGCCGCAGGAGACTCATCTTTGGGTGCCTCAGCTTGCCTGTAACCCATGCAGAGCATTGGGATCACCTCCCACGCCTCTGCCTACATCTGTTATCGGTGCTGCTACACAAAGATGAGCCTTCCATAGCTGCCTGCCAGCTCCGGCCTGTCAATTCTTGCCTTTCCTATGGGCCCATGCATGTGTCTGGATCACATGCCTCTCTCTCCCCTCTGCCTCTGCCTGTTGCTTGGAAAGCTAATCAATTCACCCATGCTATGCAAGCTGCAGCTGCTGCTGGACATCGTTGGCCCCCGCCGCCTTCAGTCTTGATCACACCCTTCCCCACCTCTGATATTCTTGCTGTGTTGATTTACCTGTTGATGCTCCTGTTTGCCTGAATATTTAGTTTGCTGTATATATAGTTGTAACAATATATTTATTTACATAAAACTATAAATACATATCAGCATCTCTGATTCCATTTGGATTGGCTATGCAATTCTTCAACATACTTCACTTAATAATTAGTACTGTGCTACATGCAAAGAGGATAAAATGCCATAAAGAATTAATCTATTCATTTATTTACAAGAAGTAGAATCCTTATTGAACTAAGTAGTTTCAACAATTCATACAATTGGTAAGAGCATTTGATTTAAGTCTTACTATCAGCATCCTTAAAAAGAGATCTGCCCTCATTTCTTCAGGTTTGAGCATAAGGAGATGATGGGATCAGCCATCTTACTTGTAACAATGACAGACTTTTAAAGAACACTAAATTCACAAACCTCACATTCTAACCACTTTCAGAAATTGCCTATTAACTATTTCTACAGCTATTAGAAACCTTGGGAATGACAAGCTGGGAAATTCTGTATTGTGTGAATTCAGTCTTCAACTGAACAAAAGAAAAATTAACTACAAGCTTAAAAAATTGTAATAAACAACAAAAGGTGTTTATTAAGTAAGTTTTATAGTATACATTATTACATAAGTTTTAATCTAAAAATGTTATAAATGCATAAGGATCCAAGTAAGTTTGGAATATTATTTTTTACCATAAGTGTCAACTCATAAAACTTAAGATTTTGGAGTGAGCTCCAAAACATTAAACAACTTCGCAGGCTTATTTTGGTTATAATGGCAATTGCAATTCATAACAAAAGACAAGTAATGATTTTAGAAACTGGACACTAGAGGGGAATAAAAATTATAAGCCTAACAAAAGAAATACATGTCTGGTGTTAATTAATAATGTGACTTATACAAAAATTAGAAATATTATAGAGGAAATCTTTGAGGAATGGAGCCAGAAGATATCAACAACATTAATAACTATTTATTTCTATGGATAGACTGTTATCTAAAAGAAGTTAATGAAGGAATTACAAATGTCACAAAAATTTTATCTAATAACTAAGAATGTTTTTTCTTTTTTCCCCCTCCATCCATTTTTCTTTTTATTCTCTCCATCCATTTCTCTAAGTTTAGTTCATATTAATAATTATTATTGTAATTAAAATTCTTAATAAAAATTACATTTTAAAAAGATAAGCACATCTGGCAATATTGCTCCTCTTTGCATAAAAATAAGGACTTATTAATTTTAACTATATCAAATTGATAAAATTTCATATTTTCTTGTCCTAAAGTACATCTATTTGTTTGAACTGCTTTCTTTTAATTTTCCTAATAGCATAGAGTATTTTCACTTTCTTTTTTCTATATTGCTTATGGTATCTCAAAGTTGGGAGAAATTCAGCAAATCTTGCTGTGGAATACAGTCCTCATCCATATCTACTTAGAATCACCAAGAATAGAATCTGGGACTTTCTGTATACAAAGGTGGGGCACTTTTACTGAAGCTAAATGTCTGTGGACGTTCTCAGTCATCCAGTCATAGTTAAAGGTGATTTTTTCTACAAGAGGCAACTGGACTGTTTTTTCCTTGAGGAAGAAGAAGAAAACGTTTTTCTTCTCATCCAAGAAGTTTCATCAGTTCTGATGTTGGGGAAATGGAAGTAATGAAACTTCTTGAATGATGAGTGAAATGTTTTCTTTTTCTTCCTTAAGGAAAAAACAGTCCAGTTGCCTTTTGTAAAAAAAGCAACTTTGTTATATTAATGAAGTTATTGTCTTTTTTTCCAAATATAATATAAAGAAAGAAGGTAATTGTCAAGACTGACATATTATCTTTATTTTCCCACTCGTTTCTGTAGCACAGGTTTGAAAAATAGGAGGTGCACTACACATTTAAATGTTTCAATCAGATAGTATATTTGAAATGGGCCTCCCCAATTCTGATGTTGTGAAGGCAACTATTTCAAAACAAATAATACCCCCTTTCCACCACCACCCCAAATTTAGAGTTATTGGTAGAGATAAAAATATTTCCACTAGATTTTGAATGCAAAAGGAAGCTTCAATTCATTTCTTTTTCTTCCCGCTATTTTAACCTCCCTTCTATCACTGAATGCTGCTTCAGGCAACTGTGACACTAAAATGCATGGTTTAAACACACACATATCAAGAGCAGAACATTTTAAAAAGAGAGAGAGAACATCTTTTAAATGTGAAAATATTAACTTAAATAGAGAATATTCTCTAAATAAAAACATTTTCTAAATATCAGTTTGATCTAGTGGTTTAGGCACCAGGCTAAAAAGCAGGAGACTCTGTGTTCAAGTCCTGCCTTGGTCATGAAAGCCAGGGTGACTATGAGTGACTATGGCCTAGTCACTCTTTCTCAGCCCAACCCACCTTACAGAATTGCTGCTGTGGGAAAAATAGAAGGAGGAGGAGGATATGTCAGGTACATTTACTGCCTTGAGATAATTTGTAAAAATAATAAAAGCATATTACAAATAAGATTAAAAATAAGTTAAGTGATCCATAAGCACTTTATATACTCATTTCTAAGACTATTGAATGTTTCAATAACATTTGATTGTTGAAGCTTGTATTTTTATGTAAGTATATTGTGGCAGCAATAAAGTAATAATGTATTCTAACAATAAAAGTGATATCACCTCCAAATTCATCCTAATTTTTGTACAGATGAGATAATGAAAATTCTTATGTAAAGAAAATACAGCAGGGTTCATCTGACATAATCTATAAACTGTCAAGGGACTTTTTATATGCCATCTGGCAATGCCAAATAGAATATTCCAGCCTCAAAGAAGAGAATGACTTCACTTCACTCTCAAAATGCTCCAAGCAATATAGCCATTACATTTTGGGAGTTGATGTCCACATATCTGTAAGATGCTCAGGAGGAGGAAAGTAAATTTATACATTTAAGCTATTTTGCATAATCAAGAGAATGCTTCACATTTATATTCTTCTAAGTCCTGATGTTACATCTCAAAACAAGGATACATTTTCTTTCAATCAATTGTATCTAACAAAGAATAATAGTGCATATATAATGCTCCTCCCTCCCTACACATAGAGTTTGCAGAAAAGACCTCATGATTACAATCTTTCTTTGGTTTGCCTTTGTTTTTCAGAACTCCATTATCAATTCACCAATGACCTCCCAGACTCCTGCACATGTTTCAGATGTCTTGAAACCATCAATGAAAGTGAAATTTCCATCAAATGCCGCCTATGCGACAATCTAGTACGCCCTGCCTGCTTAAACGCAAACAAAAGTCTAGCTGATATGGTAAAAATTCAGATACATTCTTTTATCTATGTCCATCATGTTCTCCTAAGCTAAACAAACTGAGTACCCTACCTGACAGAGTACCTACAGAGTACCCTACTTGACAGAGTACCTGACAGAGTACCCTACTTGAAAGCATAGAATCACTCACTCACTCAATAGAAGAACGCTTAGCAACACGTTTTGAAACAACTATACAAGCAAGCCTAATCTCTCTTGAAAAATAAATACAGCACAGATAAGTGAATACCTATCAGCTCAAAATCAAATCCCACAACAATCATAACTACAACCAAAACTAACCACCAAACCACAACTACAACCAAAAATAACCACCAAACCACAACCACAATTACTATCGCTTCAAATAACTCCACAAATAATATCGCCTTACTCATCAAAGACATCATGTAACGTGAACAGAAACGTCCAAATGCCATCTTATTTGGTCTTGAAGACACCAACGAATCAGATGACATCACCAAAGTTCGCAATATCATAAGCAACTCAAATACAATAAACATCTCTCCTGAAGATATCATTGAAATAACCAGAGATGGCCCTCGGTACAAATACGACGGCTCTGTGGTCCCAAGATTTTGTAGAGTTGTATGCAAAAATGAGTCCAGCAAACAGATATTCATTCATATAATAAACGTCATTGCAAAAACCAATCCCAACCACAAAAAACTTCGCTCAAGACCAGACTTATCCATACTGCAAAGAATCCGCTCCCGTGAACTCTGTGCAGAACTCAAAAACCATCTAGACAATGGAGAAAAGGACCTATACATTGACTACCAAGCTGATTGCATCAAAAGAAAGTCATACAACCCACAACTCCTCATCCAACCCCACTCCATCTAATCCAACATCACTCAAAACTAGGCATGCACGCCCCTAACTACCTCTATTCCAACCACAACTGGCCTTAAATGCAAGCTACTCAATGCAAGAAGCCTTGTAAATAAAATACCTGAATTTCTCCTCTTACTAAATACGGCTAAATTCAACATTATATTTGTCTGTGAAACATGGCTCAATGCATCTCTTCCTGACTTCATTACCACAGTAATAGACTACCATGTTTACTGATCAGATCGTGAAATCCATAGAGGAGGTGGTGTTGCTATCTTCTATAAAAAGTCCCTACATCTAAAAAACATCCAAGTTACCCAGGAGCTTGCTATTCCTGAGACCATCGTCTGTGAACTGTCCTTAAATATCACATTTTGGTTCTTACTATGTTACAGAGCTCCTGATTATGACATCGAACATGCAAACAAGCTAAATACACTACTAACATGGGCAGCATCCTGCCCACACACTTTTATCTTTCTTTGTGACTTCAATCTACCTCATATTAACTGGACTCTTAATGAATGTACAACCGAACCCAGACATGCAACCTTCTATAATGCAGTAACAAATCTGGGACTAGAACAACTAGTAACCAACAACACTAGACTTAACAACTGCCTTGATCTCATCTTCTGCAATAGTTTGAATTCAATTTATGGAATACAAATTAAAGAATCCTTTTCCAACAGTGACCACAACATGATTGACTTTTGTCTCAACATACGTCTACACAAAAATCATCACAACGATGGAATCCCCAATTATAACTTCAAAAAAGGCAACTATGATCTTATAAACAACGATATCTCATCCCTTGATTGGCAATTTCTACTCACTGGATGCAATACTTTAGAAGACCATTACAACATATTTTTATTTGAAGTCAAAAGAGTAATCAAACTATATGTTTTCAAACAGCCTTCTTAAAAGGGGCAAAACAGTCCAAGTAAAGTACATCTTCTAGATACTGTAAAGTGAGCCTGAATTTTAAAAAAAATCAAACCAGAAACTATATTAAACTAGGAAAAAGATGCAGAAATAGATTTGTAATGTTGAGCAGTAATACTATGTAAAATTTGGGGAAAGGGGAGAACAGGGAGAAAACAGTTTTGCAGCAACAACAGCTGAAATGTCATCACATTATTTAAATCAACTATCAGCAAAACACTCCCATTGTTTAAAAACAACTATATTTTTAATATAGTTCACTCCAATAAAATGTCCATTCAACCATAGAAAGTAGCAACTGCAGATATATCAACAGATATATTCCAGTTTCTTTCCCACAGTCTTTGGAATGCTTTGTCACCAAAATGTATGATCTGTCATTGAAAGGCTCTTGACTTTTTCAGAGAGGAAGTAAAAAAATCAATCTCACCATCTACTGCCTTTGAAACTGCTGGGCAGTGACTGGGTCTATTGAAGAGAGCTAATTCCACTAATCTTCCCCAGGCCCTTTGGGTGAATTGGACTCCAACTCCCGTTACCCTAAGCTAGCGTTTTTTGGCCCTGTCACATTGGAAAGATATCAGGTTGAGAGAAGTGCTCAATCAATCTAGTCCAAACAAATAAGCAAACCAACAAAGGCATTGGATCTCCAACATCAAAGAATCCTCAGAATTTTAATAAGTCCTAGGAAGCCTTCCATTCAAAAGGTAACATCTACAAGAAAAATTGGCTCTCTTGTGTGTTGTTGTTTTTTACATTTTAAGAGCACAAATTCTTTTCCTTTGTGGTAGGTCATTTTTTTTCCTGCTGCCTGTCTCTCCTAAGAAAGCCTTAGTTTTAGACGGTTCTATGGAAATGGTTTCTGTTGTTTCCCAAAATTCCTATCCATGTCTTCCACCTTCTGTGAAAATAGCAGCCCACACCGCCCCAAACCAAAAGTCAACGCCCTTCAATTTCTCCTCCTAGACTTAGGCGTCCTCGAGATGGGTTCTTTTTTTGTTAAGAGAGAAAACCTCATGCATTTTGTAAAGTGAGCACTAATTTACAAGAAAAAAAAGAAGTCTTTTTTTGCCCACTCCCATCGCTCAAGGACAGCACCAGATAGCGCCCTCTGGCAGGTGAGACAGAAATAGTTAATGCTAATAACAAAGCGTCGATTTTCTCTGCCCTTTTTCAAGACTTGCTTTTTCCTTCTTTCCCTTCTCCCTAGACCCGGTTGCACTTGCCAAAGGGAATATCAAAAAGCCGCATTTTTCTATTGCAACTACAAACGGATCCCTCTACCTCTTTCTGCGCATATGGCTAAATTTAAGGTAAGAACAGCCAGTCGCTATTTCAAACCATTATAAGTACACATTTCGCTCAAATAAAAAAAAAACTGCTTGTACGCTGGTCTCGATTGCTGCTCAGCATAAGAAAACCAGAGACGGGCGACAGCGTACGAACTGCTAAATTTAGATGGCTGGTGTGCCTAAGCAGATATTATTAGTCGTCGCATTTGATGAAAGCTACATGCGCACACAAATGGGCGGACCCCAAAGGCACCACCAAACCTGCAAAGACCACTCTTGGGGGCAAAGTTGGTACTCACACCACTAGCCTAGAGATGATCCAGGAAACCATGGCGCTTCAGGACTCCGGTGACAGCAAGACAGTGATACGTTTTTGCCCGGGCTCGAGTCGATCAGTCCGCAGTCGCTAGAATGAACAGAGTAGGCGTCTCAGCCATTCGGCATCCAGCGCGCAGCCTCACTAGGGAGTAGGAAACAGTTGCGGACACTTATTGATAGTATAGGATCCCAACCTCGCCCACAAGACCGGGATAGCTTTAGCACCTGTTCTCGGGATTTCTGCCTGTCCCCCTGCAGTGCCTCTTCCTTTGAGAAAAGGCGCGTCGTTCAAGTGGTCGGTCCTCAGGTTACCATCCTTTGCCCGAATTGGAGATTGGCAATGAAAACAAGCAGCCCCTTTGCTTTCATGACTGCAGCACATGGCCATTCCGAAGCAATTGATATGGCCGACTGAGACAATACAAAGATTATACAAAGGTATAAGTTGTTTTAAACTTGGTTGTTGAATGAACGTTACCGCTTTACCACTTACACATTTTTCAGCTACACGTGGAAGTTACTATTACCTGCTTCTCAGAGATAACTCCAATTCTACAATCTCTAAAAGCACACGTTGGTTAGTATTTTTATGCTAGGTCATAGTTTACCAAGCCATTATAAAGTATTAAAATTTCATTTATATATATATATATCACTTTCAAAGCTGGCTATCCATCCATAACTTCAGATAGTGGATTTTTTTTCTCCTAAGATTTCCCCTTCCTGTTGCATTTATCTTTTGATGTCAAGAGTATATCTTAGTCTTTGTGCGTTGTTCTTATTGGACTTATTTCCATAATCATTCATAGTTGCGGCAGTAAAATGTGCCTGTTTTCTGCCTGCTTTAGTTCAGCACTATCCTAAAAGCTATTTTAGTGCCTGCAACCATTACTTCTGAAGCTCCAGCATGCATAGCTGTCTGTAAAAGAGACAGCAGGTTCATGGTACAACCCTGAGGTGGTGTTCAGCAGGTTCTGACCAGTTCTGGAGAACCCGTAGTGGAAATTTTGAGTAGTTCAGAGAACCAGCAAATACCACTTCTGACTGGAGATTTTACAGTATCCTTCCCCTGCCATGGTCACAAGCCATACCCACAGAACCGGTAGTAAAAATTTTTGAATCTCACCACCCTATCAGCATTTCAGGAGGAAAAAAGCCATGCAGTTGGTAGGAAGTTAGTTCCTTCAGCAATGGTGTTGTTGTGGACTGCAATCTGAGATAGTTCATACAACATAATGCTTATTTAGCCATGGCTTAATATAGCCCCATTTTTTTCATGGTCTGAAGCGAAGATCGCATTACCAGCTTTTTGAAAGTACAGTTATTTCTTTTTGTGGTAATATGATTGTGTTTAACCCATGTTATGCAATATGTCAGAGTGTTTGCAGCATGACTATTATTATGAGACAACCCAGGAGCAAAACACAGCACACAGAGACTTAGACATTTAACAGTGGTTTATACACAAGACATATACAGAAATAAACATGGTAGGCAAAATCACTTACAAGCAAACTTATTAAGTACACGGAGAACTCTACAATGAATACTCCTCACAAGGAGAGAGAAACATGCCCTCTAATGGCTGCCTTATGTAAATTTCTCTTAAAAGGGTAGAACCCATCCTCAGTCTTAAAGAGGCAGTACCAATGCTGATTCATCTTTATTGCATCAGCCTCATATTGCATCAGCTTTACTGCTGACCAGTTCTTAAATCCCAAGACCTTAACAAATTATATGAAATAATTTTAACAATTAACTGCAATAATATATGCAATACATTTTTCCAATCATTACTTATGGCTAGGAAACTTCATCTTTGAAAAAGAGAGATAGGAGAAAGTTAGATGCCTTTAAATTATGATGTATATTATGACTATTACGCGTCCCGTGAACTACAAAAACCATAAAGAAGTCCTAGACCAAATCTCACCAGAAATATCAGTAGAAGCCAAGATCTTGAAATACTGTTATATAGTTTTGCCATGTCATGTGTTGGAAGGAATATCCGTTCAAAGCTGGGAGAAAGACTCTGGAAACGTGGAAGCTGATTAGAAAGATGGTTTAATGATAAACAGACTATCAGCATGTATGGTTCTGGTGCAGCTGACCAATTGGTTTGATGAGTACATGGATTTTTATAAGTTTCAGAGATGCTGCTAGGGAGGTTGTACAATGTTTGAAATGCCCTTAGGAGATTGTGCAACATAGTGAGCTCTGTGTCTTCTGCTAAATGGTAGTGGGTTAATCCTATTATGTCCTGAAGGGTCATGTCCTGTTCTTCTTAATCCCATCATTCTGGATCTGAAGGTCTTTTGTTATGTAGATAGGCTGTCCCAGTCTTTCTTAATGGGCACAAAATAACTAATAATCCTCCCATCCTTCCTTTCACCCATCCTCTCCCACTTATGACTGTATGACTGTAACTTTGTTGCTTGTATCCTAACAATTTTTATTGACTATTTCCTAGTATGATTTGATTGCTTATTGTATTTGTACCCTATGGCTAGTATTAAGTGTTGTACCTGATGATTCTTGACGAATGTATCTTTTATGTACACTGAGAGCATATGCACCAAGACAAATTCCTTGTGTATCCAATCACACTTGGTCAATAAAGAATTCTATCTTCGGTATACTTGCTGAGGCTATTAAAAAAGACTGGATCTACTTCCTGGCTCTAAAAAAATGTTTCTCCATTTCTCATTCAGGGAAATATAATATTCTACCTTTTTAATATTTCTCAAAATATTTCATTCTTTGGGGGGACACATGCAAGCTGCCAACCATGGTTCGAGAGATCAGAGGAAAACAGAGAAGGAAGCGTCTATTACCCGCTGGTTGGACACTATAAAAGATGACACCAGGATGATGAGGGCAGATCTGAAAGAGGTGATGTGAGACAGAGTATTGCTCCATAGAATAATTAAAGGTTGGCCACAACTGAATGGCTGATGGAAATGGAATCTATGTTATGCTTAATGCACTTATTTACATCAAAATATGTATTATTCTTTGTAACTCAAAACACTGTTTTACATCAAAATATTTATTATTCTTTGAAAAGTACAAAGTACATTTTCCCTTTAAAAATTTAACAGAATCCACAATCCTCTGAGAATCAGTGTCTTCTCTAGATAATTGTCAGTCAAAGTGAAGCTAAGTTAATCAAGTAAAAATAGCAAATGGGGGAAATCTTTTACTCAAACTTCCTCCAAGCGCCAAATAAATTATTCTAATCCACATATCAAAGGATAAGGTCTGTAAATACAAATAAGAATTAAAGACTCCTAGCAGAACTACGTTTAGGAGAATAAGCATCATACACACACACACACACACATACACATACAGAGCCTAAAATGTAGAAATTTCCACACCCAGAACAAGCTCCCCTATTAAAAATGTCACTATATCCTTTTTCTGCACTGCCTTGCTTTTATGAATAAATTGTTTTCTTTCATCACAGCTGTCTGGCTCTCATTTTTATTTATTCTTGCACAACCCTGACTCAAGTTGGAATCCCGAATTGTTCTTCTGAGAATACCTTTCCTGGAATCATTCAATACTATACTGCCAGAAACGTACCCTTTGCCCACCAGCAATATTATTAGCCCAGACTACTCTCCTATATATCAAAGGCCTTTTTAAAAAGTGATCTGTAATTTTGGGGTATAAAACAGCCCTTCCCTACTGAGTAAATTCATATATCCATAATTAAATCTAATCAGAACATGGCAAAGGCAATGTATTAACTTAGTTAATAAATCCCTTCCCATTGACCTGCTCCAAGTTTTGGTTATTGGTGGGAACTGGGAATATGGTGTTGCTTCCTTGCAACATAGCTGCCTATTAGTTAAATAGTGCCTCTGGTAGTTTTTATATAATAAACGTTGGAAAGTTGATGAATAATCTGAAACTTTATGAAGGTATTGATGTGCTGGAGAGTTTGGGGACTCCTGTAATGCAAGACATTCCCATTTTTGTTTAGTAGTAAATATAATCAATAACAAGAAGAGCATCATTTTTATTTCTAGGAAAGCTTAAGGATCCACAGGTATGTTAGGAAATACAGGTAACGCTTAAAATCTGAATCTTGCACTGTGCAAGCTTACATTTAAAAATTAGAATAAAGACATTGATTCTACTCTAATGGCCTTGATATAAAAATATAAAATATTAATTGGGCCAAAAACTTTGGCAGATGCAAAACAAAGTTTCTGTGGGCATACTGTGGGCCTAGGCAGTTTCTTCTTTTTAACACTTTAGAAAGGTGATTTTTCCTTTGAAATGCAACCTTTGCACTGTTTATTTGTAATAAACTATTACCATTTTTATTACTCTCAGCTGAGATTGTAATAAAGCATTAAAAACTGTTTATTAAAAACCAGTTAGTGCTTTAAAAATCTGTATAATTCTACTGTTACATGTGCAATCCAAAAATGCATTTGAGGAAATCATAGATAAATCATACATATTTTATTTTGTTTGACAATATACTAGATTTTCTTTATTATGCCAGAGATGTTTTGACCTGACATACACTGATGTGGCAAAAAGGATTAAAAAAAATATTTCTGAACATAAGCGCACAAAAAATAGAATATATACAGGAAAAACTTCTGTAGGAAGATTTACATTATAAAGGCATGACAGAATTGCCTATGGCGAGATGAATCCAGCTGTGCAACTGCTTTCCTTTTAGCTACGAAGTGTAGCTAATCTTGACTGCATAGCTTCAATATCTTCCTCTTCATCATCTACAACAGCTGCTGTGGCCCCTTCAGGCTCTTGCTCTGGAAGGGCATCTGTAACCTTACTAGGTGCTTTTCCCAAGGCTCCTGCAGAAAGAAATCACAGCATGCAGCTAAGCAACAAAAAGAAACACTGCAATATATAAGAATCATCTTAAAAGCTGTTTGGTCTACAGATTATGTCCCGTATTAGAAATCGGGAGACAAGTGACTTCTAGTCCTGCCTTAGATATGGAAAATTGATTGGACATATTTGGGTGAGTCATTCACCTTCAATCCAATCCACCTCACAGAATTGTTGTGGGGAAAGAAAAAAGAAAGAAGGAATATGAGAGGTTATTCCACTAAATTGAGATTTATAAAACAATAAAGATGGGGGGAAATGTGGAAAAAAAAACCTAGTATAGTTCTTGTTTAATATTGTTCAAGGAATAACATCAACCTCATTCTGTTAATGAACCAGTTTCAGTGTAAGCATTGCTTTCCACTGCAGAAGATACATTTGGGAGCTATAGGTAACCCAAAGGAAGTAGAAGCGTTAGACGTCCAGGCAAAACAACCATTATCAACAAGCTTTGGAAATTGGGAATACATTTCAAATTAATTAATTCATTATATGTGGATAGGATTCAATGGAAGAAGCTTGCTGCCCAATGTGCTTCGTTTGAAAGGAACCAATGATGATGATGAATTCATTCTAAAATCACTGCCTATGAGTCTTCAAAATTAAAATTTAAAATATTTTGGGATGAATCCAGTTGTCCAAATAACCAAATGGTATAAAGATGGCATGAGCATTTGAGTAAACAAGCTTGAAAAAGTTTAGTAGAAAAAATAGGCCCTCTACAAACAAACGGGAAAGGATTTATGTGAGAATCAAATATTAAGACAAAGAACATTATGAAGACAGAAAGAACATCTGAAAACCAGGCTAAATAGAAAAGAATATATGTATGTAGCTCAGGGTAAACTGTGAAGTCATTGGTCCTCTCTAAGCTTAGCTATTTTCTTGCCAAATTGCTTGATTGTTGTTATAGTAGATGATTGCATTCATCTTGATGAGCAGGTATTAACATCAGGATTAATAGATTAAGTCATACAATAAACAAAAGCATAATCAAAGAACTACCAAGAAGAAAACAGCACTCCAACCAACACAAACAAAACAATCGCATATAAACAAGAGCATATCCCATTCCTTTCTAGCACTGAAGACATTGTTGAATAATGAAATATCTACAAGAAAACAACCAAACACAGAGAAACTAGGATCCACAACCAGGACAGAGCTATGACTGGAAGCAAATAATAAACAAAGAATTTTCACAAGGAAAATGCTTCATTGGTAAGAAAAATAACATTTAGCAACATTAAAAGCATATATTCAGGCAGATGAAATGAAAATTATTTTCTATTTATTTTCCTTGTATAGATTATATGTAACTTTTATAATTGTTGTTATAAAATACTCCTCTTCATAACACAGTTTAAAAAAGCCTCTAGATCAGTGTTTCTCAATCTTGACTATCTTAAGATATGCAGATTTCAGTCCCCAAAATTTTCCAGCCAATACAGGAGTTGAAGTTCTTAAAAGAGGACTTGAGAAACACTAGGCAAAGTATGATTCTTATTGAAATGACTCGATTAATTTAAGAGCTGTTTTTGCCTATTATTATTATGGCTTTAATAAAAACATCTTGTTTGGAATATATTTTCCTACTCCTTGTTTTTTTTAGTACTAAATATACTACAGCCTATCAAAAAGGGTGTGAAATTTCTGTTAGGGGATAAGGTCAAAATGAAGTTGGAATTGGATATGTACTTTAAAGGAATGCAGACTGTTTCTAATTTTAAAGGGCAAAAATTTCAATGTTATGAAATTTTGATAATCTCACCATCTGTTAGAGAAAACACAGCATGATAATTGATAACTGAAATATATTTATTTCATATATATAGAAAAAAGAGCTATGTATCCATTAATAAAATGTATCCATTAATAAAATGTGATTCATAGTAAAGCTATATGGACATTTATACCCTCACTCACCAGCAGTAATTTCAAACAATATTTTGTCAATTTCTAGCTCTGCTTCCTCTTCCATTTCTTCTTGGTCTTCCATACTTTCAAAAGTGTCCTCTAGCATTTCTTCCATGATACCTGCCTAAAGGATGTGCAGAAATTAGATCATGATGTTATTTATATGTACATAATAATAATAAAAAACCAATTCTCCCAATCACACTTTTAAAAGATCTAACTATACCAAACTAATTTCATCAATTCAATGGACTGGAATGTATAGCAAGCATTTGCTCTGAGGTGATCTTAAAACTACAAAGGAAAAGGGCAGATGAAACCATGAAACCAGAGAAACAAATAGAGAATCCATATTCGAAATCTATTTGCATCTCTCCTATAGTTTGTTACATTGTAAACATGTAAATGATATACCCATTATACTTTAATAAACTTTTAATCTCACCTTCATCATTTCTTTGGAAAGCTCTCTCATTGTAGCCTGAATTTCAGGGATTTTTACTAAGTTTTGCATAGCTTTCATGACTTCTGTGCTCTTTTGCAGGGAACCAGCTACTCTCAGGACAGCTGCCAAGAGAAGGTATTGAAGGTTTTAAATCAAACGGGGATCAATGGAAGAGCATTTATGGCATTGAGATTGTCATGGCCACCCAGATAAAGCTTCCTATTTAATTCAAAGGGGCAGTGAGAATACACAAGATTACAAATATTAATATTTTTTTTCATAGCTTAACTTTATAAAAATCCATGAATGAATCATGTCTCTAAAATTCCAGCTTTTTCCAATTGTTCTATAACACTTTAAATTGTACAATTAAGGTAAAATAATATTTTATAAAGACAATAATACAAAACAACTGTAAAGTGATAGGTGTTATTTATTTTGCCCTTTCAATAATGTTCAATGTTTTTAGCAACTAAGATAGTTAATAAATGAGCAATATTAACATTATTTATTGTATCTGTAGATGGACTGTTAAGCAAATTTATAATTTCCAGAAATACTACATGTTACTGTGTTTCCTCGAAAATAAGACCAGGTCTTTTTTTTTTTTTTTTTTTTGGGGGGGGGGGGGGGGGGCGGCAAAAAAAGGCACCAGGTCTTATTTGCAGGGAGGACTTATTTGTTTTCCCCATTTATGGGAGGTGGGGGTGAATATCCACCCTGGTGGACGGCTGTCTGCAAAAGCTGAGATGAACAGCCAGAGAAGAGGGGAGAGGGGAGAAGGGAACAAGAAAGCACAGACCTTTCTCAGCACAAAGCTTCATAGAAAGCAAATCAAACCGTGATGAGGGGGGATTTTTCTGTGAGCACCTTGTTAAAAGTTAACAATGTTACTGGTACCTGCGAAGATCTCCTGGTGCGACGCTCTGCTGAAGCTTTAGAGCATACCTCCACCTCTCTGTGCAGGATTGCAAAGCTGGAAGCTCTGCCTTGCTCTGATCAGCAAGAAAATCCCCTCCCCTTGCTGTTTCCTTGCTGATCGTTCTATTCTAGGGGAGTTCTGCTCCGAAGCCTTCAGCCTTGTAATCCTGCACAGCGAAGGCGGAGGTTTGTTCAGAAGCTGTGGCAGATCATTGCACTGAGAGGCCTCTGCAGAGAGATAGAATGAGAAGCAGCTCCCGGCCCTTGCTGGTTCAGCTAATCCACGGGCCGTGATTAAGGGGCCAAGCTTTCATGAAGTGACCAGGGAAGGGAAAGGCTGTCTCCTGTGCTGGCCATGTCCCCTTCACTAGGGCTTATTTTTTGGGGTAGGGATTATATTACACCCCCAAAAATCAGGCTATGGATTATTTTTGGGATAGGTTGTATTTTGGGGGAAACACAGTATTTTGCAATCTAGAATTACCTTTTTTGACAGAAAATACTACATTTCAGACCCCAATTGAATCTATTTTTTGACACCAACTTGCCTGAGGATGTTAATCGGGCTGCTTCTGAACCTTTTCTTTTTTCCACCTGTGGATTGTATTAAAATCTCTGGTACACATTTCAACTAAGCAAATTGCAAGACAAGAATGAAGGTGGGAGAAAATCATGGGTCCTTGGTGTTCTCTGAACTTGGCCATTTTTATGCAGATGTTTCATTAACCAAACAGGTAACAAAATGTCTGCATATAGACAACCAAGCTCAGAGAGCACCAAGAAGCTCAAATATTCTCCTTTATCAGAAGAAAATAATCTCAAATCTAACTGAATACCAGTACAAGTTCATTATTGAGCCTGTTTTGCAGTAGCGATGGAGATAAGAAAATCTTTCTTTTTTCCTTTACCATCACATTCTCTTAAGTTTCACTCAAAGGAACTTCTCTAAGTGATTTGGGGTCTTTTAGGTTGTGGTCAAACTAGAAATAATACCAAATCCTTGATAGCTCACAAATGACCATTATCAAGACTTTCTTAATTGAATAGCAACAATCTACATTAATCCTTGACTTATCACCAAAATAGAATTTCAGTTGTTGAGCAAAACAGCAGTAAGTGGTCATTGCATGATCATTTCATTCAACATCTGCAATCCCACTTCTCTCAGTTGTGGTTGTTAAGACGCAGAGCTAATAAGCAGATCACACTACTGCATTCCAGTAAGATAACTTGAAACTGATTAGTACCTCTAAATGTATGTATCCCTTTTACAAAAATCCAAGTGGGGTCAAAATTTATTTACTAAATTTATATGCTAACCATCTCTCCAATAAGGCAACTTTGATGCAGGATAGCACATGTACATATAGTGTAGAAGGATTATTTTTTATTCAAAACTCTATTACTGGTTTTGTGAATTAATGCATTAAGCTGCTTATTAATTTTAATTAATGTATTTTATTAATAATTCTAATAATATCTACATGCAAGGGCCTGGTTATTGACTCCCAATATAACCTTACCTAGTTGGTTCTTCATCCCCATCAAGACTGAATTCATGTGGGCCCTGGAAGCATACAGTTTACTCACAGCCTTGCGTGAACGGATCATTTCCTTGGCCAAGACAATACACACATCTTTTTGCCCCTTTTTTGCAGCATCTTTAATTGATCTTTTCACCTTTTCTTCTTCTCTCTGAATATCTAAATTGAAGAAAAAAATAAACAAGGTTTAAAAGTGTTTATTTCAGGATTTTAAAGAGGAATACATCATATTAACATGGGAAAAACAAGTAATATTTTCTTATCACTAAGATGTACTCCAGCAACAAGATTTACCATTAATACTGAACATCCTTTTTTATATACTTTCAGCTCATCAAAAATGCTCTTTAATCTTTCTAAGAATATGAAGTGGGATTTAATAGCAATGTTTTTTGGCTTGCTATGAGATATATTCCATCTTTTTCCAGAAGTTCAAGATAGCTTACATGGGGTTTTCTCTTTATTTCATTCTCTTAATAATGAATCTGTTAAGTACTTAGACTTAAGTAGAATGATTTTATGTGACTTTAAGTAACTTGAAACTGGGTCTCTCAAGTCCTAGTCCAATCTTAAACACCATTTCACATGGTCTCTTAGATTTTAATATCCAGCTGTGAAGTTTAAACTGAATTTTTCAAAAAATATTTTCCAATAATATATTGACACACATATTTAAGCTTTTATTGGAAGAATCTAATGGCCACCAATATCTAATATAAATCTTGAAGAATTTAACAAGGGACATGATTAGGGCTACTTAGAAATTTAACTGGATCACCTGAGTGCAAGTTGTGCTTAGTTCCAGTTGCACTTTAATCAGGGAAGTATACAAAAAAGGCAGCTATATGAAATAATCTAACTCAGAGGTGTCAAACTGTGGGCCAAGGGCTGGATGCATCGTGTGCAAACCACACCCACCCCAGCTCCATGAAGGGAAAAAGCATTGCAAATATCATGTGATGGCAATGTGATGCCACAAGTTTGATACCCATGATCTAACTACTCTAGGATAAAACATATATAAGCTGAACTCACAACAGATACCAAAGTTAATTACTTAGGCAGAAATGTGAGCAGTAATTTTATAACACTAACCAAATTAGAAAAAAGGTTATTAACATGTCACTTTCATTCAGAGAAAAAATGTGGGAATACAGACCTCTAATTTGTCTATCAATCACCCTCATTTCTTTCCGTATTTTCAATGACCACTCATTGACCTGAAGAAATAAATATTAGAAATAAATTTAAGAGATTGAGCTCAAAATTAATGAAATTTTGTTATTCAGGGAACTTTTTCTGCTCAGGTAACCTTCTCCAAATCTGGTCCTTCCCCATGTTTTTATTACAATCATTTGAGGAATAAGGGGAATTATAAGCTAAGTGTCTGGAGAGAGAGAGAGAGAGAGAGAGAGATCTTTATTGAAAGCAGCAATAAAGTTCTGCGAGGCTACTATGATGAAATTCGACAAGATTCTCTGAGGGACCAGTTTTCAACTCTTGAGGTCACAAATATTGAAAGGCTGTTCTTTGAGGCATAATCATATAAATAACAATGCCACTTTTTAATGGAGTTCTCTCTCAGTGTAGGTTACACATTTGCATCTGCTTATAAAATCAGAAGGATTATACTTTAGGCATATCCTTCAAGCATACATGTGAGGAAGAATACAGGCTTGGGCTTTGCTTTACAAATTTTGACACCAAATCAAATTCCATGAACCTCTCAATACACCAAAAATAACCATATTAAAGTGCACAGTGTTGCACGAGCCTAGCCAATTGCTTGGTTTGCACACAATAATCACTTGTCTGGTCTCTCACACCAAACAGAGGATATGAAATGTATCCTATGTCCTTGACCCAATGAAGCATAAGGAAATGAGAAGTTTTCTTTTCAGTGAAGAATGCAAGCAATCCTGCTTCCACATTACCTTTCCATAAATGTACAAGAACTACGCTGAGTGGGAGGATGTACCTGGGCAGTCGCCCCTTCCCTGACCCACATGGGGAAACGTGCGGAAATGACTCCGCTGCTCTTTAATAGAGAGGTGAATTAAAACAGGCGACGGGTTTGCCCCCGGCAGCGGCAATTCCAACTAGACACATTCCTTCGCCAGGTCCGGCTGCCTGCCCTTTAGCCTTCCCGCTGTTCATCCTCCACTTTTGGCCCATCCAGTCCCACCTTTGGTCCCCTGAACTTCTTTCCCGCAACCCATTACCAGTTCTTTGGGCGGCTTTTCTGGCGTCTTCCCAAACAAGCCCATCTCCAACAGTTCTACCTCGATTTTTCCTGTTTCCGGTCCCGGCAGCTCTTTCTGCGGGACAAACAGGAAGTGGAGCAAACTATAGAGAGAGGAAAGGTTAGAGCGATGGTCCTTGGTAGAGAAGCTTCGCTTTTCCAATGCAAATGGAAGATTCCAGGGAGGAAGGCGCTAGCAACAGCAGGGTACACACAAACACACACACATACAAACCCTTTTTTTTCTACCCCGGGGAGAACAAGTAAGACAAATGTTTTACTGAGGGAAAAACTTGTTTGTGTCAGTCGTCCAAACTACAGGCGGTTTCAGGATGTTGCAATCAACGCGATGAGTTAACACAGCAATTTAGTGGGAAGGGCTCAACTGGCAGAGTTATCAGTTCTTCATGCAATGCTAATCACAACAATCGATAGACAGCAGCGAAAAAGTTTCCGCAGCTCTGAGATACAAGAAATGGAAGAGTATTGCCTGTATAAAAGCCTGTATAATAGCGCGCAAACGGGAGGATGTGTGTAATAAAGCACATAGGCAGAGAAAGTTTGTAAGTCTTTGCTGAAGAGGTAAGAGGCAGCTACGTGCCAAATAAGACCTTGTGAGATTTGCGGACCACGGAGAATGGAGTTAGCAAAGCCTCTCCCCTCTACCTCAGAAGGTAATTAATTTTCTTTCTACCTCAAGGTGTAATTGATTAGTGCCGTCGTGCTTTTTTGGAAGTTCCTCTTGAGAGAGGCAACGCTTTGATGCTGCGCAACAGTAAAGGTACCCAGGTGATGGAGATTCCTTCAGTCCGCCCATTTATTTGGTCATTTGTTTCCAGGCTAAATTCAGGTGATACGTTATGAAAAACATTAGCTATATAATATTTATTTATTATTATGTATTTATTCTAACTTATATACCGCCCCCTCTCCCAACTTGGGACTCGGGGCGGTGTACAGCCCATATAAAACAACATTATTACAGAGAAAAGTTTAAAATAGATTTAAAAAGATTAAATTAGTGGCTGAAGATTAAAAGTACAACAAGACTAAAAACAGGGTAAAAAAGTTAAAAAATTAAAAACCATTTTAATAATACTGGGCCAGACTGGCCTGTTGAAAAAGGTGGGTCTTCAATGCACACCGGAAGGTTCGTGGGTCAGAGATGGTCCGCATCTCCAGGAGTAATTCATTCCAGAGGGAGGGTGTTCCCGCAGAGAAGGCCCGCATCCTCGGAGCTGCCAGCTGGCATCGCCCAGCTAACGGCACCCCAAGGAAACCCACCCTGTGGGAGCGCACTGGCCGGCAGGAGGCCGATGGTGGCAGCAGGCGGTCCTGTAAGTACCCGGATCCCAAGCCATGGAGCGCTTTAAAGATGACCATCAGCACCTTGAATCGCACTCGAAAGGCCACTGGAAGCCAATGCAGCTCGTGCAGGAGCAGTGTAACATGAGAGCTCCAAGAAGCTCCCAGAACCACCCGCGCGGCTGTATTCTGCACCAACTGAAGCCTCCGGATGCTCTTCAAGGGGAGCCCCATGTAGAGAGCATTGCAATAGTCTAGGCAGAAGTGACTACGAGGGCAGAAGTGACTATGCAGAGTGCGCCCCGATCCAGAAACTGGTAGATCCGACGGACCTGAGCAAAAGCCCCCCTGGCGACGGCCGCTATATGATCTTCTAACGATAGCCGTACATCCAGGAGGACACCAAGATTGCATGCCCTCTCCGTGGGGGTCAGAATTTCTCCCCCCACGGCCAGCGATGGAATAAGCTGGCTGTATCTGGGTGCAGGAAACCACAGCCACTCAGTTTTGGTCGGGTTGAGTCGAGTTTGGTCGTGTTAGTGGTATCCAAGTTCATTCAGTAAAAACTCCAGCCTTTAATTATTTAGCTTTGTGCTTCCATAACCTGTATGGATTTTTAAAAAAAATCAAAACCAAATATATTTACAAGGAATAAGAAAGAGCTGAACAGGCAGTCAGCAGCATACTGATGAAGATGCTCACCTCCCACTCAGAAAGTTGAGAGTTCAATTTTAAATAGCAGAAGATCTTTCCTAGGGCACAGAAGAAAAAATTTGCTCTGAACTCCAAATAGGCATCAGAAAGGGCATCTGGCCAGTAAATATTCAGCTCCATTCAATCATCCTGACTCTACCTAAATTAAAGGGATCACAGAGTCATAAAAAAGGATGGGGGAGAGATCTGATTGGGCAATGTAATTTTAGAATAAAATTGATGAGAAAACAAAATACAGGATGTCTTAACTGTATTCAAGAATAGTGTTTTATTTTTTAAGTAGTTTTATTAAAGAATATAATTACAGTAGTAAAAACTAATACAAACTAAAAGAAAGAAAAAATGGAAAAGTCAAAGGTGGAAAGGGAAAAGAAAAAATAGGAAAGACATAAAGAATAAAAAGAAAAAAAAGAAAAATATATAAAGAAGTGACTTCCAAACTTCATCACAAAAGGGATAAACAATTTTAGTGATTTTTCACCTCTTTTTAAATTATAACAAATGAACTCTTCTTCCTGTATTCATCTCTTCTCTATAAATAAATTTATAAAGCATCATTATTTCAGTCCTGGTTTATTAAGTTATCAGAAATTACAAAATATCAAGTTTAACCATCAGATAAACCAATCTTATATTCATTCCTTTTACTTCTAAGAATCTTAATGTTTAATTTTGAAATGTCACTTTTATCCCTTCTAATAAGATTCTCTAATATTTTAATAAGTCTCTTTTGTAAATCCAGTATATAAAAATTATCTGGGTTATTCTTTTGATTTATTGTTTGTATGTGTCTTTTAATTATTAACATATCAGGCAGTTTCTTTATTATGTCCAGTGTAACATTTTTTTTTCATTTTTGTATCCTGTCATTGGTAAATCTACTTTCCAGTCAGTGTCTTTCTTATCAGGTAAAACTTATTTCTCTTCCATAACATCATTTAGAGTCTAGCTATAAAGGCAATAATACTGTTGACATTATTGATGTCAATTTATGACTGTTTTTTCTAAAGTATCCTTCAATATTACCAATGTTATTATATTTTGTGCCATTTATGTAGCTGTTAATCAGGTCTGTGTTTTGCTTTAATCAAAACTTTTAATTTCCTCTAGTGTCCAGTTTTTAAAATCTTATTTATTAACTCAAAACCACATTTTTATAATTGTAAAAACTTATTTTTTAGTTTGACACTTTTTAAATTAAAATTTTTAATCAATGCCTTGCTTTTTTTTTCTCAAGTTCTTAAATTTGTAGTTAAAAATTTTTCCTATTAAGAATTGAAAGCAAACTTACCTGGTGTTTTCAGACTTTTTGTTTCTTCCAAAGATTTCTTAGTAGCTGAAAAGTAGTAATAAGCAATTTTCTAATGTGACTAGAAAAAGAAGTATGTGAACATAGTGTGCTTTTAATGATGCTGATCAGAGTTTGAGGAAGATGACTATTCCCTCATCTCCCAATGCTGAAAACCTTCCAGAGATTTCTGTTTTGCAAGGAGCAACTCTCTGAAGCATTTGTAGATGATTCTGGTGCTCTCCTTTATCTGGAAAGCCAGTCAACTCATGATTCTTCATTCTTCATTGCAGTAGTCAGGTCTATCTTTTGCAGACCCCTCTTCAATTCCATTTCTTCCTCTGGAAATCTGTATTTGTATTAATTCTTTACCATCTAAAAGCCATATGAGACAAGGTAGAACCGTCTGGATCTTCAAATTCCCATCCGATCAATTCAACCACACTCAGCTATATAGTATCAGAAAACATTGATCCAAAATATCCCAAAATGTCTGGTGGAATAATTAAATATGGTGGTGAATTTGTCTTTAGATGATACAGTAAATCATATAGATCTTGGTTAAAATTCATAATACCATGAAAGTGCAATTTTTCAGCTTAGCTTGTTCTTTAACTGAAGCCAATATTTCAGTTCTCTTTGATTTCCAACATTATTCAGAACAACAAAACACTTTCTTCTAGCTGTTTGCAACCTGCAGACTGACATTTGGGAATAATAGACTGAATTTGTACTAATTGGAAGATTTAGCAGCTTTAAATCACTGCAAACTGACAATAATAACAATATTCATATCAATTTTCCTGGTTCTTTCTGATATTTTGTGTCTTTTGTTGTACCTCTGCATAACTTCAGGGTTATTCCTTTTTCTATTGGAGGAAAATCTTGTGTTACTCTGCCTCCCTGTTTCTCTATTTTCCTTTTATTGCCTATTTTTTCACAATACTTTTAAAAGAAAAGATGACTTATTAGTTTTGCAGATCCTGCTCATTGAAACAACTAACAATCAGATACATTAACAACATGGATTTGGAGGCAAAACACTAGCACTTTGTTTTATCTCATTTTCATTATGGAGAAGAAAGATAAACTTTTATTCTAGCATATCCAGGATAATTTAGAGGATAATCATCACAAAATGATATTTTTTCACTCTCCTTCAGCAGTTCAGGGTCAATGGAGGTAAACCGGTTGAAGAATGGAAAGAACAGTAGGATGAAAGTCCTTTTCATCAAAAACAAAATGTAACAATGCATCATTAGGCAAGTGAGTAGAGCAACCAGAGATTTTTCAGGAATCTGGATTACAGACTATCTCCAATCCTTGAATAAACAGAAAAATATGGTGGCATAAATTATGCAATCCTTACTCTGCCACAATAAAAAGATAATGTCCTTATGGATTTGAGGGTTTTGTTTTGTTATTTGTCAATGAGGAAAGCCACTACAATTCTCAGTGCAGGATAGGATGAGAGGGTCGATAACAATTGGAAAGTTTAAGGCAGGGGTCTGCAACCTTAAACAGTCAAAGAGCCATTTGGACCTGTTTCCCCTCAGAAAAAACAACACCAGGAACCACAAAACTTGGGTGGGCATGGCCAACTCAATGTCACTCACTCCCACTTAGTCACATGAACCCATAGCCATGCCTACCCAGCCACAAAACCCTTCTGTTTCTCCCTCTTCCTCCTCTCTGTATTTCTTTGTATCTCTACCCCTCTCCCTCTCTCTTCCCCTGTATCTGTCTCCCCCTCTGTATCTCTCCCCCTCTTCCCCTCTTTTTGTATCTCTCCCCTTCCCTCCTCCACCTTTCTCTATCTTCCCCTCAACCCCTCTCCCCCTCCTCTTTCTTTATCTGTGTCTCTTTATCCTTCTCCCTATCTTCCCTTCTCTTCCATTTCTCTCTCCCTCTGAATCTCTCTCCCTATCCCCTTTCTCCCCCATCTGTGTGTGTCTATGTCTCTCCCTCTCTCTGTATATGTGTGCTTATGTGTGTCTCTGTCTCTGTCTCTCTCTCTCCCCCCTCTCTGAAAGCCGCAGCTGGGCCAAACCAGCAAGCTCTCCTGGGGGCTCTTCACTATTCCTTTTATTTATTCTTTTTGAAAATCTGGGCTGGCTGAGGAACAAGCGCGACCATCTTCCTCCTCCTCCCCCTTCTCCTCCTCGTGACCTGCTGGCTGGCTGTGGCAGGGCAGGGCCGTGAGGGTGTGCACACTCAGGGGACCCTCAAGCGAGCACCAAAGCACTGCAAAGGTGCATGTAGGACAGGTGGCTGCTCACTTAAGGAGGGACTTAACAGGAAGCAACAGGACATGGCTTCTCTCCTGCACTAAGACTCCAGCCATTGCCTTGCCATATCATCTATCAGCCTTAGAAGTCATATATTACTTAGAAGCTTCTAGGCTGCCACATTTAGTGCCTGGGAATTTGGGAGGGGAGAGGTGGAAGATTAGACTCAACAACATTCTTCTTGTAAAGTCAAGGACATGATACCCTGCACCTGGAGAGGAGCGTCTGGAGGAATGTCTCCAGATTGGACCATGTGATGAACTGGTGGATGCAGGGGATAGGCTTTGAATTTCAGTTGGGAAGGGAAAACCTGGAACTTTCAGATTCGGGTTTTCCCAGATATGCCAACATGACTTCCTTAATAAATTTTTATTTGGATGAACTTTGTTTCTGAGTGCTGAATGAGAATGGGGAATTTCATTGGAACGCTGACATAGTCGTCATCCTCCCAGCAGCTCTTCGGCCGAGCACGGAGGGCGTGAGCTCCAGCCTGAAGCGGCAGGAAGCAAAGACTGCCTTATGCACAAATGTGGCACGAAAGCAGGTACAAGGCTGCTTTGTTCCTGCACTAAGGCTCCAGCCATCACCTTTCCTTGTTTCCCCCCCCTGCAGCTCTTCAGCTGAGCATGGAGGATGCAAGCTCCAACCCACAGCAGGAGGTGAAGGCTGCCTTACATATAAATGTAGCGCGAAGGCAGGTACAGGGCTGCTTCACTTCTTAGGAACGAGGACCAGCCGTGGTGAAGGCTTCCCTTTGGGCAACGCTCCTCCTCCCACTCCTCCTCTCATGACCCCCTGGCAGCTGGGGCGGGGCTGGGAGGGTATGCACACACAGGAGACCCTCAAGCAAGTGCCAAAGCACAGAAAGGTACATATGGGAGGGGTGGCCGCTCGCTTGAGGAGCATCTTCCGAGGTGCATCACGTGTGCACCCTCCTGGCCCTGCGATAGCTGGCCAGGGGTCACAAGAGGGGGAGGGGGAGGAGGGTTGCCTGAAGGGAAGCCTCTACGGTGGCTGGCGCTCGTTCCTCAGCCAGCCCGAATTTCCCCAAAAAATAAAAGGAGTAGCGAAGAGCCCCATGGAGTTTGCTGGCTTGGCTCAGCCATTGCTTTCTGAGAGAGAGAAGAGACGCAGAGACAGAGAGAGAGCACAAGAGAGATAAACACAGAGACAGACATAGAGGTGGGAAGATTGGCTGATGGGCGAGCGTCTTTGGCGAGGCTTTCTCTTAGCCTGATCCCTGGGATGGACATGCGAGGTTTGGTGAGAGCAGCTCCCTTTTCCCATTGCCCTGAACCTCTTAAAGCTGTGGCTGGGCGCTGCAGGCCCATTCCCCTTTTCAACCTCCCATCCTCCAGGATCCCATTCCCACCCTGCCAGCCTTCATATTAGCGAGGCTGGCGTTGGTCATGGCCAGGCCGGGCCAGTGTCTCAGAGTGGAGAGCAAGTTGTGTGCCTCCCCAAGCAACCAAGGCACGCTGAGCACCAATAAGGGATGGAAGAAGCTCCAGCAAGAGTGAGGCGCCGGAGAATCAGCCCCAGCCTCTTCTCCATCCCTTGCCTTCGCCCTTACTGTCTCAGGCCAGGCAAGGGAGGGGAGAGGAGGACAAGGGGTGGGGCCAGCAAGTGATGGGACTTGGAGCCACAGCAGAGGACCCAAAGAGCCGCATATGGGTTGCTGACACCCAGTTTAAGGAATGGTGGGCTAAGAGCAGCGGTAGTGTAATGGTTAGACTGCAGTACTGCAGGCTACTCCTACTGACTGACAGCTACCTGCAATTTGATAATTCAAATTTAACTAAGCTCAAGGTTGTCTTAGCCTTCAATCCTTCTGAGGTTGGTAAAATGAGGACTCAGATTGTTGGGGACAATATGCTGACTCTGTAAACTGCTGAAAGAGGGCTGTAAAAACACGAAGCAGTATATAAGTCTAAGTTCTATTGCTATTCGGTACCTGCAAGTGACTGAACTTACAAGTAGCTACTAAGCAGAGATGTGTGAAGTGAAGCAGGAAACCTGTCTTGATGTTTGTATAGTAGCCCCTGCTCTGCACCTGTGATTTCTTGACCAATTCTAAACACACATTTAACATTCTTCCAAATCAAAACTAAATCTGTTTTCAAAATGGTTTGATAAATAATTAACATTTATATAGGAAAGAACCAAAGTTGGTAGAAGTTTTTAGAGATTTGGGGCTGCCTGGATCCAATAGTTTTGAAGGCCACAAATATCTACGCAGCTTTACTTTGTATACTTGTAGCTTAGCCTACCAAGCCAATTGAGATTTATTCAGGAATGCTGATCAAAGATTATAATAAAATATCAATTTATTCAACAAGCCATGCTTAAGCCATCTATGCCTTTAAATGATCTGTGAGCTCAGTACTTCTTTCCATGATAAAAGCCTCTTGTGACTAATCTCTATACTTTAAAATATAAACCATTTTTAAAGTCACGTTTTGTTGATTTTCAGTTATAATGGAAAGGAAAAGAATACAACCTGCCAGCTATTAGCAATAAAATACAAACAGACAAGATTCAGCATAGGGATAATGCTTTTATCTGGCAAACAACATATCAAATATTATGCTGGGTGACAATGTGGGGGAAGAAAATGTTAGAAATGAGACATTAGAAATAGGTAATTTTGAATAACAATTTCTATCAAATATGGTAATAGATTTGCTTATCTGACTTCCCATTTTTAGGAGTCAACTTCAGATAAAACATTTAAATAAAAATGGTGGAATAAGCTTTGTTTACTATACATAAGATAAACACAACAGTTTAAAGAATAAGAGACAGATTGGAAATGTCTAGACTGAAGATTTGTCTGGGAAGTGGCGTTCCATTTTTTATTTTTATTTTGCAGAAAGGCAAAAATATAAAGATAGCAATTTAACACAAAAATGTTAAAATGATTAATATTGAAAATTATTACTCTTTTAAAATAATTTATTTTCATGAATTTGTTTTTAAATGTATATTCACAAATAATACATTATTCAACAGAGGTATGCTGAAAAAACTCTAAAAGAAACATATAAATAAAACAATTACTTTTTGTTAAAATTTTTATCTTCACCCAAATCTTATGTTAAACATTTGCAGAAGTATACTTTTGTTGACAAACATCTGGTTTTTGTGCTTGCAATGAATGCAAACAAAAAATGAATATTAATTTAAATGTTCAAATGTTGTAAAGGAAAGCTATAACTGTACAAATACATATTCATTATTTCAACACACAAGGCAACCAAATGATTCTGTCATCAACATTAGCATCATGTTTATTTTATTTCACTGCACTAACATTTAAACTAAAACTTCAAACTACACGATCTGTTTGTGATTAACATTTAAATGGCAAGCAGTAATACATAAGTTACAAAGGAACATTATTGGTATACAATTAAGACAGGCTGTGATTTGATAAAAGCTGATGATGTACATATGGCTTCTTTTTCTTGTAAGATGCCCATCTACAGACGGGGCAGCAATGTCGTCCCCCTACTAACCACATCACAATGCAATTCTGGTGAAAGACATGGCCACATGGTAAGCCCATTAACAGACACCCATTTATGAAATTCTCTAGACATACAACACATTCGGTACAGTGCAACATGCCAACTGGCCAAGCTGACCAATCAGGCTCCAAATCATCTCTAGTACTGTATGATTCATATGACTTGGCTTTGGCACATGAACAAGTTTCAGCATTGCAAAAAATTTCTCCTTCACAAGGATTTAGAAGGGTTCTTCTCTCATCCTCAAATAACTCTTTATCGTTATTTGGAACATCTTTGCATTCACTATCTGAGTCATTTTCACTTTGGGAGAGTTCCATCATTTCCTCTTCTGAGTGTCCATCAAAACATTTAAATCGCCACATAGGTAAATTTTTGATATAATCAGTTGGTATTAGAGGATGAAGCCACAAATCAGGGAAAGCTAAGCGATCAAGAAAGAGATCTGGATCTTCATCCCAATCAGATTCAAAGGGGAAATGCTGAAAAGATGTGATTGGATGGAATAGATAACTGGTGTACCAGTCCCAAAGGCTTGACAGCCACTCTAAGTTATTGGCATTTATTTCATCACTGTTATTATGTCGTCTTTTTTTCTCAAAATAATCAATTAATAAACCATGTCCCAGATACGTGCTGAGGAACAAGGCGGGGTGTGATGAATAGAACATCCAGTCAGCTCTTACCCATGAAGCGAGGGTCGTTGTATTAGAGTAACGGAACAGTTTTAAACTATATTCATAGAAACTATCTAAATAAGGTAATTGCAAAAACCCCAGAACTGGTAGCCAGGAAATGATTAAAAGAGAATTATAAGTCCCTAGAGTGCTTATAAGAACAACAAAGCGCTTTATAGTAGCACCTTGGGTGATAAATAAGTCCATCCACGCCATCAAATTAACTAAGACTAAACTTAAAACAAATAAATCATTAACTTCAGGTTGTAAAGATCGCAAGAAGGAGTCCATAGCATGAAGAGATATAAATTCACCAGTATTATTTCCATACCTGTAAATACCTTCAGGAGTTCTAAGAATATAAGACGGTGTCTTATAGATGCCCATTTCTGCAATGTGACTCTTGTTGTCCCAGTTTTCTACATTCACAAAAATAAACTCAACTCTGCCAGTAAATTTCACACTTAGTGCAGAAAAGAAAGCTGGAGGTTGGTCTAATTTAGCAAACAAATATATTTTCACTCTATACTGGTAACTTTTATTCCATTCTTCTTTCAAGTGTTCTGATTTGAATATTGTTTTGATTCGAGAAGCAGCATGGGCTGTTATCCATTTGAAAATATGTTCCGTTTCAATTTTACGTCCACTATATTCTTTAAGCATTACTTTCCCTTTGGATGTACTTGTTTGTGGAACTGACATAATTAATGTAGACCTTACCCAACCTCTTCTTCTGCAGTATCTACAAAGAAAACATCCAGTTAAACTAAATAGTAGTTTAAAAATACTTCTTATAAGGTAGATTGATGGCAGATTAATCTGTATTAATCTGCAGATTTAACATTTCTAATACAAGCAGGCCCCCATTAATAGTCATTTCAACAGAACTTTGAAAAAACCCACAAAAATTGATCACAGAATTCTTGATTTCAACTAATTTGTGTATGAGTAGTTTTGCTATGAAAGAAGAAGACATAGAACTGTAGAATTAACAAATGCCTATTTTCAAAAACAAAATTACCTTATTAGAGCTGTTTTAAAAAGTGAAATATATCCTAAATATAGAAACTAAGTTTTGGTTCTGCAAATGGACTCCTGTCAGTTTTCTATTTTCTATTAATTTTTAAGGTATGAAAAGACAAGCTGACCTACACTTTGGGGTATGCTCTGTGGCAGAGTGATGGAACTGAAGCAAAGTTTAGATACTTTTGGAAAATGGACTGAAAGAAATTGGAGAATTATTAGGGAAGGATGATTGGTTAAATTATGATTTAAAATATTATTGAGAGTAGCATGATTGAATACAGTAAAGCAGATCTGAAAGTAGTTAAAAGAAAAGGTGGTATGAGAAATAACAGTAGAAGACATGGAAACAAGGATTTGGAACAAGGCATTAAGGGAGTATCAGGGAGTTGACAAAGATAATAGGAGGAGAAGAGAGAAGTAGAAACGAAAGGTGCACAGCAAGAAATAGTGAGTCTATCATCTTCACCTCTATAACTGTCTGGTTTGGTTCTGCAGTCCAACAGGACAGACTCAGACTTCAGAGGATAATTAGGACTGCAGAAAAAACAATTATTACTAACCTACCTTCAATGGAGGACCTGTATACTGCACAAGTCAAAAAGAGGGCTGTGAAAATATTTATAGACCCCCTCACATCCCAGACATAAAGTGCTTCAACTCCTTCCCTCAAAACGACGCCATAGAGCACTGCACACCAGAACAACTAGACACAAGAACAGTTTTTCCCAAAAGCCATCACTCTGCTAAACAAATAATTCCCTCAACACTGTCGAACTATTTACAAAGTCTGCACTACTATTGCTATTAATCTTCTCATCACTTCTTATCACCCATCCCCTCCCACTTGTGATTGTAGGACTGTAACTTTGTCGCTTGTATCCTTACGATTTATATTGACTGTTTCCTAGTATGTTTTGATAGCTTATTATACCCTATGACTATTATTAAGTTTTATACCTTATGACTCTTGACTCATGTATCTTTTCTTTTGTGTATACTGAGAGCATTTGCACCAAGACAAATTTCTTGTGTGTCTAATCACACTTGGCCAATAAAAGAATAAAAAAAAGAGTTCTAATTCAAATAGGGAAACTGAAAGATATGGTTACAATGAAGTGCAGCAAAGGGACTATAGTAATGGAAGAATGGAAGGTAGCAGCAGGCATCAAAATCAAGATATCTAGATTAAAAAAGGATACTTTGGTAAGTAGATTCCTAAAAAGAAACTGAAGATGAATATAATCAACCAACTCCAAACATACTCAGCTATAAAAGGTTGTAGGTTATAGGTAAAAGGTGAAGAAATGATGTGAGCCATAATTGGGATGAGAGCAACATTTTGAAAGAGAACAAAAAATACATTATGGTGTCTCAATTGGATGCAAAACGATTGTACGTTCAAAGTTTTTCAAAGGAAAATTAATTGGAGAAAGTGGATTAATTGATCAAAGAAGGTTGAATGAGGGAATGATGGTCCATGAGCCATGAAGTAATGTTTATTTTCTTCTAAGAATTGATTAATGCTGAACTAAATTAGTGGCATGACAGATGAACATTGCTTTTTTTATATAATTCAGAACTGCAATTGATAATATCCCCATAACTGAAAAATAACTCTTCCTCTCTCAGAGACCGTTCCAAAATCTAGTAACTATGCCTGCATAAAGAAATAGCAAGGATCTCTGTCATCCATTCTTGCTATTTTGGATTTCTTCCACAATCTCTTAGAAGATCAGATCTTCAATCCTGGCACATTTTCACGTCTGGAATAATGATGTATGTAATACACAGATAAAGGACAATATGCCAAATAATCCTTAATGTATTTTGATTTGGAAAAAAATCAGAATGCTTGTTGAAAGCCAAGTTACTTAGTCAATATTTTGAAGCACAGAATAGTTTCAAAGATAAATGATAGTTTGCTTGATTCATAATAAAAATTAATACTGCAACCTGGACAAATTTAATTTCTAAAATTGGATACTGGTAAAGTATAGATGCCTATTATTAAATACCAAACAATCTTTCCCCATTAATTTTTCTTCTACTTGATTACAATATTTCAGAGAACATACCTGGGGTCACTGGAACAATTAAAAGTGCCTGTACGTATACCAAACCTTGATACTTTCTTCACCATTTTCTCCCAGTGGACTTTTCCCATTAAAGGGCTCCTGTCATTTGCTATGACCTGTATTAAGAAAAGAAAAGAAAACTTAAATATGTAACTGGTCAAAGATTTTACATGTTTTGTAATAGTCTATCTTAAAAAAGCATTTTTATCAATTGTTCCACCTTTTAACTAAACTGTTTATATTAATCATAAATCTGAATTATATCAGTATTTTTCATTGCATACACTTATATAGATAATATATCACTGAATTTTGATGGTAAATGGAAAGCTTTTAAAAATATAGTGAAATATCCCCAAAAAGTTGTACATACAAAAAAAAAAAAGATTTATATGCCAATGGGAAAAAAACCCTATAAGAGCATGATAATGATTAAGATAAGCATAATAACCATCCAATTAACAGGAAAAAAATCCACATAACCATAAAAATCTGGACAAAATAATTTGAAATTATGTTTGTCATTAAATCTAGACAATAGAATACTAGTCTTACTATGGTATCTTCTAATTTTTAGAACATGGGACTTTAAAAAATGATATACTTTCTTCTAATTATGTAAAATTATCCTCTGTGCCATATCCTAAGCTTAATGGATCCAGAGCTCTTTATGAGATGACAAATTCCATATTTTAGGAATGTAATTCAATATCACACTGATGTCCTATAATTATATTCTTCCTAAAACTATATAATATATAGTCAAAGTTAAACTATAACAGAAAAGGATCACATCATATGAATTAAAGAATTTTTAATTTCTTACATCTCACATCAAAAACTCTGAATCCATGAATTTTTAAACAAACTTTGAAAAATCCAATAAACAAAAATATTTGGATGAATTTATTTCATATTTAAAATATTAGTATACTTCACATTTTTAAATATATGACCCATTGTTCCATTAAATTTGAATATGGCAATATTTAATTCCACACTTGGAATATATAATTATTACTTTAACTTTTAATACCATATAGAATTGAATTATTGACTTTTATTACATTGCTGCATCACTTTTAAGGTTAAATTAGCATGTATTTTAGAGATTGCTAAAGCATCCATGCTTTACTTAATATTAACATTAGTTAATATTTCAATTTTACACACTGTCAAGTGGTAAATAAAGCTTAAAATATGATGTCTCAAAATTAATAAAATAGAAAGCAGTTGATTTAAGTATGAATCCTTTGTTTAGCTCAAGCATCCTGACAAGAATAAGAATACAAATTTCAAAATTTGAAGTATCTCACAAGACCATTTTGCATGTGATTCAGAAGCAAAACCAAACTATTCACCTATTAATAATCAAGTGTACTAGCACTTTCAAAATAAGAAATGAAGATTCTTATATTTGTTTATTTTAAAAAATGAAAGAAAAAAGGAAGATCCATAGAAATTGCAAATGCAAATAACTGAAGAATAATTTAAGAGAAAATTATACCACTGTAATCCAACATGCCGATTGTCAGGTTTCAGTTATACAATTTTTTATTTCTTTAAAAACATATATATTTATTTATTATTTATTATTCAAATTTGTATACCGCCCCTCTCCCTAGGGACTCGGGGCGGTGCACAGCCAAATAAAAACATATAAATATATATACAATAATTTAAAATACATTATAAGAATTAAATAAATTGGACATTAAGAATTAAAAAGTAGGGAATTAAGAAAATTAAAACCATTTAAAACCGAATTTAAAACCATTACACATAACTCTAGGCCAGACCGGCTAGATGGAATAGGTGGGTTTTTAGTGCGCGCCAGAAGGTCAATAGGTCGGGGACAGTCCTCATCTCCGGGGGCAATTCGTTCCAGAAGGAGGGTGCTCCCAAAGAGAAGGCCCAAACTCTCGGGGTCGCCAGCTGTCCAGCCGGCGGCACCCCGAGGAGGCCTGCCCTATGGGAGCACACTGGTTGACGAGAGACCAACAGTGGCAGCAGGCAGTCCCATAAATACCCAGGTCCCAAGCCATGGAGCGCTTTAAAGGTGGTCACCAACACCTTGAATCGCACCCGGAAGGCCACCGAGAGTCAATGCAGCTCACACAAAAGTGGTGTAACATGGGAGCTCTGAGAAGCCCCCAAGACCACCTGCGCAGCCGCATTTTGCACCAATTGTAGCCTCCGGGTGCTCTTCAAGGGAAGCCCCATGTAGAGAGCATTGGCATAATCCAGGCGGGAGATGACGAGAAGACAAGAAGGAGGGAGGAAGAATATATGGCAAGAAGGAGGGAGGAAGAAAGCATGGCATGCATGTGAGAGAAAGAAAACCATGTGTGTGACAGATAATCATTGGAGGGACAAATTGGTCAAATAAAAATGAAGAATATGTATTACCATAGAATACAACCAAATAGATGGTCAAAAATGGTAACATCCACATTTTAAGAAGAGAGTTGCATGGTTTGTATGAAAATACTATACAATTTTTAAATAAATAAATATTACGTGTCTTTTTCTGCCTCCATTCTAAGGGATGCTTAGGGTACTAATTGACAGTCCAACTGATTGCCATTATCTGAATGAAGCATAGTACCTTGACAATTGCACTGAGTGAAATATTCCAAAAGAAACCTATTATTTATTAAATGGCAAGAGCACTTTGCTACTTTAAACCATGAGCTCTTTGTATGCAATTTTTTTGGTTACAGTATTCTTGTTACACATGTTAAAAAGTGAAGCTCTTCTGGATTTTCACCTAAATTGTTTATAGCCCAAAGATTTAGAAAAGATTGTTGAGTTTAAGATGTTGATAAATTGAATCAGTAATAGTTTAATTTCTAAAATATTTTATTGACAATATCTTACAAAAATTATAAACTGTTAAGTCATTTGAATAGACCATTTTTTAAAATATGGTTGGTGGAATTTGCCAACATTTCAAAATTACTCCCAGTTAAATCCTCTTCCATCCTCTCTAACCTCAAATGACATCAACACTTAGTAAGTCGTGTAATTTTTTTCTATTAAGTCTTTTTTAATTACCAGCTATATTTTATATTCTCTTATATGGATCGGATTATTTTTTAAAGCTGTCTAAATAGATGTCCTAAGCTATATAAACTAACTTCATGCCATTGAGTCTATGGTGAATCTTGTCTACATATTTTTAACTTCTATAATTACTTCTTAAAGATATAGTTACTGGAATTGCACAGGTTTTTTAATACCCTGTGACTGATATTTTTCCTTGAACCATCCATTATAACCCCAAGATCCTATTTTCCTGGTCAAGACATTTTTGTCCTAGACAAAACATGATATCAATCATATAAGACTTTTAAAATTCTAATTTATAAAATATTAAATTACTTTTCATGTTATTATTATTTTAAAATATAACTATCCATAAATAACACCATAGTATAGTTTGTAAAAATTATTTGGGATCATACAGGATTATATGAATGATCAGATAAGACTAGTTTTATGGGTACATTTTCATATATGTAAAGACAGATTCTGCTTTTAAATCTTGCAAAGCTTTAATATTTTGAAGTGATGTTAATTCATCTTATTAAGTTAATTTTTTCATATGCTTTGTACAGTCTTAATACATATAACCTAATTAAGGAATGAACAATTACAGTGCAGTATTTTCAAGTTAAAGACAAAACATGTTTTCTTTTATATTTATTATTTATTTATTTATTTGTTCGTGCTTCTATACCGCTCCCTCTCCCAAAAAGGGACTCGGGGCGGTGTACATTCAACAACGAAAACAGTACAAGTAACGGAAATGAAATAAATAAAAATCTAAAATGGATAAGAACAACATCCAACAGAAAAATTATCTAAAATTTAAAATTTAACCCGAATGATTCAATTGGCTAGTCCGGCCTGCCTGAACAACAAGGTCTTGACTTCGCGCCGGAAGGTAAGGATGTCCGACATGGCCCGTATCTCCGAGGGGAGACAATTCCAGAGGGATGGGGCTCCCACAGAGAAAGCACGTAGTCTCGGGGCTGCTAGTCGGCAGTGATTTAGTGGTGGGACCCCGAGCAAGGCGACTCTGTGGGAGCGTACTGGGCGGCGGGAGGTTGTTGGTGGCAGAAGGCGATCCCGTAAGTATCCAGGTCCCGAGCCATGGAGCACTTTGAATACTATTAGTACCACCTTGAATCGAATATGAAAATTGATTGCCAGTCATGAAGTCATTATAATCAGCAGTGTCAGGACATGTACTCTATTTTGGAATTTTGATGGGGAACATCAGATTTCATCTCAATTCTGGCAAGATGTAATAGTTTTCGGATCACCTGGATCTGGAAATATACTTTCTGTAATTGTGGATATGATGCCACTGCCTCAGACAGACCCTATTATCTGATGAAGGTGTTGAAGGGCTTCTGGAATGTCAAAAGGGATGGAACTAATCTAATTTTGTGGGAAATGAATGTTCCATAAGGTGGGCACTATGTAGAGAAAGCACATCTCTTAGGACCCTCCAAATATAGATCATTGTTGATGGTATCTGCAAGCATGCCTTCTCTACCCTATTGCTCAAATTAATAACATGCTTCTCTGAAAATAAGACCCGGCCTTATTTTCTTTTGGGTCCCAAAATAAGCAGTAGGGCTTATTTTCAGGGAAACATGATTTCAGGGTGATCAGCTCACCTGGGCACCCCATCTCCCAGCTTACATACAAGAGCTGGCAAGCATGTGGGGAACAACAGTATCCAGCAGCAGCTGCAGCCCAATGGTCTCTTAGTCAGCGCACTCTGGAGCTGCGCACAGCAGAACACACAGAGTGGAAGGCAGACAATCCCAGTGCACTGTGCGGACTGCAGATAAGCCAACACAAGTGAAGATAAGTTTCCTGTGGCTGGCCGCTACTCTGGCCCACCACCACTTGGCTTTCCCACAGCCTGCACAGCACATCCAGATCACCTCCCTCCCCCCACACCTCTGCTTCTGTCTGCTGTTTCCACAGGTATTCAGCTCACCTGTGCTGTGTGGGCTGAGCTGCTGCCAGACATCATCAACCTGTGTGTGCTTTCCACCTCCTATGCTGACCATTCCCACCTCCCCCTTCATTTTTGGGGGAGGGCTTATATTAGGCACATGCATAAAAAGAGGATGCGGTTTAGTTTTGGGGTAGGTCATATTTTTAGGGAAACACAGTAAGTTAAAAATTATAGTTTTCAATACAAATAGTTTGGAAAAGCTCTTGTTTATTTAAGCAGAATAATCTGGGTGTCAATATAGGGAAGGATAAATGGAAGAGCAGTAATTGTCACTGGAATCTTCTATGAATACCACCCCTTTGCTGTTTAAAACACTTCAATTTTTTTTCTGAACAGAACCTGGGCTGTCGCAGTATCTTATATCTCTCCATATTTAGAATTTTCTATTAATCCCTCCTTTAAAATCAAGCTTAAGTCCTAGTGATTAAATGAACATATCAATGTTGCTTTGTTGGCAATCAGTTATAACTGATTTCTCATTCTTATATTATTCTTTTTTTCAACTTCCAAATCTAACCAAGAGAGTGAGACTTCTCTGGCTTGCCACTGCTTTTTCCCCCCCAACATGAGTAAAGAATTATTAAGCAATATTGTGGAACCTTCAATTGTGTTCATATTCCTCATGACTTGAATAGTTTTAATACTATCAATGTTTGTGCAAACTAACATCCTTACAAAATAATTTGAGTTAAATATACACCCTACACAAATGGAATAATGGGAAACATTATCCCAATATCTTGAATTAATATCGATTTACAAAACATTGAGATATAATCCACCATTTTCAGAGCACTATAAACTTACTCAAAATGAACACATGTAATACCTGTACTAGCCAGATGCCATCTTTTGTGTCTTCTACCAACTCATAAAAATGCATTTCACCACTGAAATTTGTACTGGAAACAGATTCAGAGGCTTCCTCTTCCTTGAGAGCAGAATAAAGTTCACCTTCCATAAGGTCTCCTGAAAAATGAAACAAAAAGAAATACAAGTTACAGTAACTCTAACTCTAATTAGTCAAAAGGACAATGTCACAAAAAGTAAATCAAGATTATAAATTATATTTTTAAAAAGCTGGGGAAAAAACTATACACACATATTTGTACATATCTTATCTGGTAATTATAGTGGTCAGATATCTGATGACTCTTAATTATTTTATTACTCTGTAAAATTAATGTCTTCCAACATAAGGCAAGGCAGTGAGATTCAGGTTGGGAGAGGGACTTACACTTGTCTTTCTCCCTAATCTGGATAGATTGAATTTATTGATTTAATAAATTTATATAATTGTCCGTAGGGGTTTGTACTAGTACACTGTACTTCATAACGTCTTTGGTTAGTTAATCTGATTTAGACATGAAATTGGAGTCATTTTACTTAAAAAATTCATCCCGGGGAAAGGGATAGTTCTGTTTCATTTATTCAGATAAAGAGAGCATACCTATATTTAAGAACAGGTGGTCTTAACGTATCTATTCCAGGTAGAACCTTTCCTCCTGAAGCAATTACTAAATACCTTGAAACTTAGGTGGAAAGGATGGGAAAGGATTGAGCAAGTTATGGGTTTGTGAGAAACACCTGAAGGAAAAAATAAATAATGAAAAAGCTTGGCCTAACCAAATAGCTTAGAGATGCTTCAATGTTTAGCCAAATGCTTGAAGCTATAAAAAACTCAAGCAGCTTACTAACTGCAAACCCCAGGATCAAGTATTATTGGAAGGAAGTACTGGCTCCCTCTCTAGTGCTGGCTAGGCATCAAGCTTGCTGACAAAATAAACCAAAGACTAAAAATATAAGTTTGCTATGAGTATGGATTTGGGTGAGACTCTTGCTAAGAAATACTATCTTTTTCCTGTAAACAAGATCACTAAATAAACGTTGCCTCATCCTTCTCTTAGTGGGCACAATTTTGTATTATTTCCCATATACAGCTGAAAAAACTTGGTTCAAGAAGATAGTGTGTCTCCACTGGTCAATTGGGTTGAGGGATACTCCCCATGATATCTTGCTACAATAAGGAAATTCTAATGAATGAGTACCTTTCATGATGTAATATGCTGTCTCTTTTTATGTTACCCAGACGATAATTACTTCATACATACAATAATTTATATTATTCTGTAAACTAGAATTTTAGTAAAGAAAAATCCAAAACTTTATGGGCAGTAAGGCTAAAATCAATGTTCCAGAAAATATTAATGTTTAGTTCTTCACAGAATTAGAGACCAATTTTCCAGAATATCACCTTTAATAATACATGGTTTAGTTCTTCCTATCCTGTGCACTTTTCTTTGAACCTTTGAGGCAGAGATTTATATGGTGAAGCCCGCTATTAAAGAGTCTTTTCTCAAAGACTGGCACCATTCCATATAATTACTGCCTATATTTTTACAGTATTAGAATAGAATAGAATACTTTATTGGCCAAGTGTGATTGGACACACAAGGAACTTGTCTTGGTGTAAATACTCTCAGTATACATAAAGAAGGAACATTCGTTAAGAATCAAGAATCATAATGTACAACACTTAATGATAGTCATAGGGTTAAACATCAAATCATACTAGGAAACAGAGGCTACAAGCAACAAAGTTATAGTCACAAGTGGGAGGGGATGGGTGATAAGGAGTGATGAGAAGATTAACAGTAATAGTAGTGTACACTTTGTAAATAGTTGAACAGTGTTGAGGGAATTATTTGTTTAGCAGAGTGATGGCTTTCGGGAAAAAACTGTTCTTGTGTCTAGTTGTTCTGGTGTGCAGTGCTCTATAGCGTCGTTTTGAGGGAAGGAGTTGAAACAGTTTATGTCCAGGATGTGAGGAGTCTGTAAATATTACATTTTAAAAGTTTTATTGTATTATGATTCTTGATTCTATTCCATTGTAAATTGTACCAAGTTGTTTAAATTTGGCAATATGTAAACTAAGTAAATGAATAAACCTTCATTTTGTTTTCTATGAAATAACCCCAAATCCTACAGGATAGCATGGCATAGTAGCAAAATATGAGAGTTCCACATTCAAATGCAAATCTAGATATGAATTTTGTGGGTAGCTTAAACTACCTTCTTTTGGCCTTAATCCCATCCATCTCTAATACAGTATAAAATTAACTTAAATGAAAATATTTTACTGTTATCTATTAATTTGATTTCAACTTAGATTCAAAATATTTACATATAACAAAAAATGCTAAAACAGGTATGCCAAGGAAACACTTAAAACACAAATGCTGTAGTGGGTTTTTAAAGCCTTCCCAAAGACAGCACAAATGACATAGATGAAGTGCATTAGGCAACAGAACACGTGAATATAAATATTAAACTTCAAGTAAGAAAAAATCTCACAGCAGCTCTTTGCTCGTTAAGAAGATTGTCATGCCTTGTCATTCCACTATTTGTTAAATGAACAAATATGTAATGAACGTGTCAGTTACATGATCACTTGAGCCTATGAGTTTTTCCAGATAGAGGGCTTTTAATTTCATCTATCACAATGCATTATGTAGCTATTCCATCTTTCTCTTTGCAAGAAGTTTATTAATAGAGGACAGCATCTGGAGAAATGGTTCCCAGTTTGTAGTCTATAGACTACTGGTGATTCATGAGAGTACTGCAGATGGTCCATGGCTTGGCAGCACAAGTAATGTAATATTATCATCTCTACTGGGAGGCCTACAACAGATAAATGTATTGTGATGAGTACAATGCATTTATGAGTGAGCAGATTACAAATGCAATTTTGACTACTTTAGATAAATTTTAAAGGCACATTAAACTCCTATTAGACAGGCTGTATTAAAGGTTTTTGCTTACTTGATAGCCTGCAAAAGCTTTAAATGATGATGCAGTGGTGATGATGGTGGGAACAGGTTGTGAATTACATACCTTGATCCTTTTTAATTATTTAGAAAAATTTAAAATTAAATAAGGCATGGTAATTTTATAGTAAAGCTCTCATCTAGAAGTAATATACATCCTTTCAGAGTATGCAAAGTAATAAAACTGTTAAAACAAGTCCAAGAATTTTAACATTCTGTGTCATTGAACCATTCTCTAAAATCTGATCTGCATTCCTTTTTCACCATGTGAAAAATCCTATATTAGCTTGAACTTTATATTGATAGAAGAGAGGAAATAAAACAATCTACATGGAATTTATTGAGACTATGTAATGCAATTGTTATAAAGCAAGAAAACAGTAAACTGAGCTTTAACAGTATGTATTATTTCATGAACATGACTCCCTACAAACATACTTTCCTTCCTCATTTAAATATAAATTGAGGAATTATCTAATAAATTAAATATTAAACACTAGGTAAATTATCCACAAAGGCAGTTAATTATAGCAAATATGTTTTCTGTAATAATTTCATCAGCAGCTCACCTTCTAAAACTGCCACCTGAATATTTTAGAAAAGAAGAAATCTCCCATATGTATCTCAAAAATATTAAAAAGAAAGCACTATATTTAAGGCTATTCTGGTGTCAGGGAAGAGTTATACTTTCCTTTTGTGTAATTAAAAGGTAATGCAACATGCTTGCATTTTCTACAATTTAAGGCTTTTTAACTTCTTTATAATAGTAAATAAAATAATAACAAAGGATGCCAGAAATCAAAAGTTTACTCTGTGAACAAAAGAAGTGTTCCAAATTCTATCCACTTGTATCAATCCTCCTGCCTCTCACAGTTACTCAGCATTCCACAGCCTCTGATAATGCTGGGTGTCCATTAGATTGTTTTGGGATTTTCTACTGTGATTTTCCTTCCAATGCTTTGTGGAATTTTGTTCTTCTGATAACTTCTTCATCTGGGTATATACTCAGTAATCATACCCACAATCTTAACATCAGAAATAGGGGTGTTGTAATTAAGAATTACAGTATTATGCAATAGGGAATTATCCAAATTGGGATATTTCCTTTAATTCTTCCTCCTATGGCTACCTCCTTACTAGTTGGTTCAATATTTACGTGACATCTGTTTCAGTGCTTTTAAAAATACATTTTTCTACTTATAGACCTTGAAATTTCCCAAAGCCTAGCAAAAACTTTGTTGCAGACAGTACTTACAGAGGCTTGAATTATATGGCTATTAATTTCATTGCATAACATATATTAAAGACAGAACTAAGTATACCATACAAAATTATTCCACCCAATATATCTATTCTAACTATTCCAGGCTATTTTTAAGATTAGATAAAACTGGAATATGAATAGCAATAGTAGAAAAATGTATAAAAATTGTTAAATTGCCTTACTGCAATAACTGGTTCATTTTATCTTTGCAACATGAAAAGTCCAGACTACATAAAATTATTAAACTAGGATCTAAACTAAATTATGCTTATTAGATTGAGAGAATATCTGCAAGATAACTTTAAATTTTTATAAATCATTTAGAAAATGTTATATACTTTGTGAAACTTTTCAAAATCTTGGTTGAAATATCTGATCTGGCCTATTTCATTATTTTTATTTATTCATTCATAAATCATATTTATAAGACCATCTGACTCCAGATGAATCCGGGTACAAATCAACAATAACAACTAAATATAAAGGCTATTATTCAGGAAACATAACGATTAACATAGAACAATCCATTCCTAACTTTACATATACAGAATTAGCGAGATCTTCCTTGAACCATTTATTTGTTTAAAGGCCAATCTTACCTTTAATTGGACATGAGTCACCTACTAGTCTTACTTATATATAACAAAATATATTTCAGGTGCATAGCACATTACGGCAATATAAGAATATCAGGTCGTACAGTCTACTTGTATCTGCTTTCAAATATTAATGTTAATTCTCTCTCTAGGATATCATTTTTACATCTAAAAGTTATTTAAATTATCTATTTTTGGTTACTGTCCTAACCAATACCTTAACAATTCCAACAAAGGTGTTTTAATTTTTAAATTATAAACATGATTCAATTTCCAAATTTCTCTATAAACTTTGATCAGTTTCTTATACAGCTTAGTGCATTAATTTTAGTATTGCTTTTCATTTTCAAACAGATACATTACTACCATGCTGCACTCAAAAGTCCCACTAAATTCAATAAATCTTATTTTAAAGTAAATGTGTTATGAGTTGCAGCCCAACTCTTCGCTAATCTTAGAGTGTCTATATAGTAGGTTAATTCTCTTCAAATCATTCTATCTTTGCATGTTCAGAGATCAGAATGGAGCGACTGGTGGCAAGGCACTATTTTACAGAGAAACACATACAGCAAGGTAGTAGGGAGCCAAAGGAATAAAGATGAGAGGTTAGGTTTTATTTCTTCTTAATTCCTCTTTCAAAGAAGCATAACTACAGTCTTAATAGGAACTCTTTGAGTATTGCTTCTAAATTAAAAGCCACTAAAGTCAACTTCAACCCAGAATTGATCCAGGATGACCTAATTTTATATCACAAAAATCTGGATGAACAAAGGAAATAGACTTTGTATACCAGGTATGATGTGCTATAATCTATTGGGACTTTATTTCATTTTTAATGGTTCTTTGATTTGAAGCTATGTATTAGATCAATGACTTTTGAAATAACAGAATATACATGGTAATAACACAATATCTAGTCTGTAGTCTATGCAAATTTTCTTGCTGATTTGGGGCCTGGTTCCAAAATGCTATTGTCCTAGAAAGGAGTCACTATCTGTACCAAATTGTTTTTATGTTTTCATGGCAACCATCAAAGGCCAATGACATCTAGACTTTCACATTGCAGAGTGAGGATTTTGTGCTGCGTATGGTAAGAGTAGATGGGTGTGCATTTAGGCCAATTTTATTTTCATATATACATAATTTTCAGATTACAGAAAACCTATATTCAACTTTTAGCAGATGTAGGTGAAAAATTGGACAGAATGAATTGATACATGATGTGTGTTGGATTGGATGCGAGCCAATCAAATGAACTTCACTATAGTCAAGTTGGAGATACTGGTACTCAGTTGACAGAAAAATGAGTGCATGGTGCACTATCGCATTTTCAAATGTTTCTCTTTAGACTTCCACTATACTATCCATGTACCATTATTTAAAATCTTTTTAGCTGTTTTGCCTGTTTTAGCCTACAAGATACAAAATGCATTTGACAATAAGTAGGCTGATTGTAAGACTTTTCATCCCTTAATAATATGTATCTAATCTGAACTCTAATTATAGCTGAAAAGCATAATACATGTACATATAATAAATAAAAATATTCCATGCACAAAATTGGATAAACATGTGTTACCATTAAAATACCATTCTATGGCATTTGTTTACGTAAAGAACTAGTTATGTAGTCTTTACATATTTGTGGATGTGAATTCTTTAGAAATATGGGGTATGATCGATATAATTAGAATTATTAATGTATATTAATACAATAAATAATTAAGAGCCATGGTGGCGCAATGGTTAGAATGGAGTATTGCAGGCTAATTCTGCTGACTGATGGCCAGCAGTTCGGCAATTCAAATCTCACCGGCTCAAAGTTGACTCAGCCTTCCATCCGTCCGAAGTCGGTAAAATGAGGACCCAGATTGGTGGGGAAAATATACTGACTCTGTAAACTGCTTAGAGAGGGCTGTAAAACACTGTGAAGCGGATGTAAGTCTAAGTGCTATTGCTATTATTATAATCAGAATCAAAATATAAAACATGGATTGAAACATATCTCAATAAAGTGATAGAATACATGTAAAAAGTTCAACCATGCATATTTTCAAGTAAGAATCTGACAGAAATCTGTTCCCTTAGTGTGTTATTATTTCATCACTGACAATTCACTGTGGCTCTTGATTACATGCCAAAATGCACAGTAATAAAAATACGATTTCCCCAGATATAAATAGTTGCTCAACTCTGAGCTAGATGGGACCAATGGTTGTTCCTCATAATTGTATTCTTGTAAATTATTTTCTTCTAGTTGGGAGGAAATAAATCCTAATCTTATACTTAGTTAGGGAGTGGTACTGTCCTCATAGTTTAATGTAAAAAAGTTAAAGGAAGCATTTGAAGGAGTTCCCTAAAGGATTCATGTGTCCTGCTATCAAACATCATGAGCCCACAAGAAAAATATTCACTAGTCATGTTTTTTTAACAAGGAATGAAACTGGGGAGGAGATGGCTTAGTGGCAGATGGCTAAGTGTCCATCTGTCAAACATTAGTCTGCTTTTGTAGAAAATTTTACACAAGTTTATTAACATTTTAAAAACTTTTTGTGTGTGTCTCTCTAGCAGCTCAAATCAAAAGGACCTGTAATGACCAGAGGAAAAGGATGTACCTGCTACAGCCTAAGTGGTCAGTGTGTGAATTGGGTAGATCCTATCTCCAACTATATCATCTCCAACATCATGAATGAAGTGCAGTGTTGCACACTATTTGTACAGCAAGACTTGTGAGGAGGAGAAGAAAAACACTGTTTTAGATCTAGAACTAAATATAAATTTGGCTGCCTTCAGAGAAGACTGGGTGTCTGTGCAATTATCTTTAACAACAGTTAGTAAGACCACTTTGTGTTGGTAGGACATGAAGAGTTTTATTTTAAGGAAGAATTTTCTAATATTGTTGAATAAAGCATTAAATAGCAGGCAATCAAAATAGTAATCTATGCAACTTAAAGAGAGAGATATGTAATTTCTGTGAAAACATCTCATAAGATTTCCTGGTCTATTTAAATGGTATATAAAGCTGTTGCCCACAAAATATTAATTAATTTATGCTATCATATTTACAGCTGCATAACAAATTTGAAGCACAAAAGTATACTTGGAAGGAGCAGGTATTTGCTTTGAAGTATTTTCTGGCAATCTTTGACTCAACAAGCACAACTGAGTCCAAAATTTCTGTTGCTAAGTGAGGCAACTGTTAAGTGAATTTTGCCCCATTAATGACCTTTTTTGTCACAGTTGTTAAATGAATCATTGCAGTTGTTACATTAGTCATATGGTTCTCAAGTGAATCTGACTTCCCCAAAGACCTTGCTTGGCAGAAGGTTGCAAAAGATGATCACCTAACACCGGGACACCGCAACTGTCATAAATATGAATCTGTTGCTAAGCATCTGAATTTTGATCGTGACCATGGAAATGCTGCAATGGTCATAAGTCACTTTTTTCAATGCCACTGTAACTCTGAATGGTCACTAAAAAAACTGTTGTAAGTTGAGGACTACCTGTATATCTTCAACACACTTCTCACTGCTCAAAAGTATTCAATCAAACTAATGTTCACTTTTAAAAGATTTGTATTTTATTAATTACAGATAGTCCTCAACTTATGAGCACAATTGAGCCCAAAATTTCCATTGTTACTTGAGACATTTGTTAAGTGAGTTTTGTCCCATTTTACAATCTTTCTTGCCTCAGTTGTTAAGTGAATCACCGTAATTGATAAGTTAGTAACCTGGTTAAGTGAATCTGGTTTCTCCATTCACTTTATCAGAAGATTGCAAAATGCGACCACCATAAATATGAACCAGTCGCCAAGCATCTGAATTTTGATGACATGATCATGGGGATGCAGCGAAGAGCATAACTGAAAAACAATCCTAAGTCACTTTTTTTCAGTGCCGCTGTAACTTTGAATGGTTATTAAATGAACTGTTGTAAGTCAGGAACTACCTGTACATTACAATAGTTTGTTTTTTGAGAAAAGCCTTGTAATTTAATTAATAGCAGAACTTAGCCACACATTTTCTGAGTATCACTTAACTTAAATTTGAACAGTTTGTTTGCAAAGAGAACTTGAGTATTTATTTCCAAGGGATTGTAGCAGTATCTATTGAGTATTTTCACCTACATTCAGAAAGCATTTCTGTCCTTTACACTGCTGGCAATATGTGTTTCCCATCCTGCTTCTCTCTTGCACAGAGATACACTTAAATAATTCGTATTGAGTGACAATGCATTTCAAACTTGAAGTCATTACTAATTTTATTGAATGTCTTCTATTCTCTTAAGGCACTTGTCACATCATAAAATGACTGCTAGTATATTTAATAAAGGAAAAATGTTTGGGAGGGAGAGAAGAGGCAGCAATATTGAAAGATAAACCTTTGTGAAGATACTCTCCTTACCTGATTTCTCAACCAGCTCTCTGACATCTTTCTTTTCCAGAAGCCCTGAGTACCCAAGTCCCCTGCATTCCAAAATGGTCTTCAGCTTTTTAAAACTCAGTGCCACTGGGTCGACCAACTGGGTGGCAAAGAAGCCAGTTTCATACCACACAATGGCTTCAAAAAACCTGGCCAGAATAAACAAGACCAAAAAATAAAGAAGCAAGAAAAACAGTTTCAGCCACATCTTTCTTGTGTGTGGATTTTCGACTCTCAGAAGAGAGTCCCTCAGTCCTACAAGAGAGAGAGAAAGAGGAATGTCCTGATGGAGAAAGCAAAGGGAGCCAGGCATTCAGAATACTTAGGGTCTTGTCCTTAATGTCAGGATCTTTTCCCTTTTCTCCCCCTTTGGAACAAAATCTGAACCAGTTGGACGGATAGTGAGTAGAAGACCTGTCTGGAGGCACCTGAGAGGAAACAGTGGGATTGGCTTAAGATAGCCAAGGAGTCACCTCTCTTTTCACACCAGCTGATGATAAGGCAGAAATACAAACGGGTGGTGGTGGTGTAATAGAACTTTACCGTGAAAAGGTGCCTAAGGAGCGGCACCCGTAGGAGAAGGGCTGGAGCGTTTCAGGGATGAAAAAGGATGACCGCTTAAGGGGGGAGGGAATTCTGGACGGCGGCAGCGAAGGGGGTGATTTTGCGTTAGAGATGTTAACTGGGTTATTGGGGGGTGGGGGTGACGGGCGCTCGAAAGGGAAGATCCGAAAGTGGGATGAGAGGCACTCCTTGGTGGGGGTAGGGAGCAGAACTAAGGAAAAGGGCAGCCGGACTGGGCAGGGCGAGGCACCCTCGCTTATTACCCCTCCACAGGCAGACGGCGGTCCTACTTCTGTGGGGACCGCTGGCGGTGACTTGGCTGGGCTTCCGCGTGCCCCGTCGTCGTCGTCGCCTCCCCGCGGCGGAGCAGAGCCCAAGCCGGAGGAGACATAACAAGTGACGTCTACAGCCGCGGACGGCCGCAAAGGGAGGGGGAAGAGGAGGGATGTGGATCCAGAAAGCCGGAAAGGAAGAAGAAATCTAACCCAGCCAAGCAGTTCTTCCTTCCTGGGCGACCGACTACGGCGCTCACCCCAGTGACTAACCTGGGCGTTGCTCCTCACGGGTTTGTTTACCTAGAAAACCTGCTGGTCGGTCATGTTAAAATGCCTTGTCTTCGTGCGTTTAGCGCAGGCCATGGAGCTGGCCGCTTGTCTTTTAATCTTCCGGCGGCGATTGCTACAAACAAGTGATTGTCTCCTTTCCGCCCACTTTTTGTACTGGTAGAAAAAACAGCGGGAGCAAAAAGAACCGATGGAGTAGTCGACCCTCTCATTTGGTTCTCCCTACTCGAAAGTCGCTTTAGTCGGAAATGATACTCTACTAAATGCGTTTATATTCCGAACTCTAGTTCATTCTCAAACGGAAGTCTGCAAGGCAATTTTGAGGCTGTTAATTAACATTAAAATCATGTTTCCTAAGAAGAAAAAACACCTGTGTATTATATCATCTCTTCCCCCCCTTCAGAAATCTAAAGAAATATTCTTGTAAGTCCATGATGCTGAATAACATGAGATTATAATATAACAGTCTAAAACAGAATATACCAAAGTATCCAGTATTCAAATTCTATATCACAACCACATTGAACTATTTTAAACATAGCATTAGTCATTGATTTATTAAATAAACCATAATTGAATCACGCCTTTCTAAACCGGCAACAAAATATACATTGCATACACATTTCAATGACTGCCTTCACAATAATCCACAATCACATAAAGCCATATCACAGTTTAGCAGTGGTTTTTTCCAGCATATCTCCATGACATCAAATACAGGAAATTGTAATTTTAACACAATAACATGTATAGGTTTCTACTTGTGGAATGAATACAAGATGAGGGTAATACCACAGACATTGCAAAAAAAAAACCCACATAACTGCCAGGGCAGAATTATGCTCTGATTAACTGTAAATAGGGAAAGGCCTTAATTCATTGGTAAGTGCTATGTTTAAACTAGTTCAATGTCTTACTGAGACATTACTTCAGAGCAGCTTCAAGATACATAAAATTAGTTAGGTATTGTCACCTATTACTCCAAAGGAAAGCCAGTTGATAAGCAATTGAACTGATGATGGTATTAAATAAATAGTACTTATAACTAGTTCTCAGAATTTTGACCGTTGCAACATCCCTGTAGTCAAATTTGGACAATCAGCAACTATCCTAGGTTTCCAATTATTGAAACATCTGTGGTCAGGTAACCGTGATTCAAAATTTTCTCTGCTAGCTTCCTACAAAGTCAGTGATATGTGCGGTCCTTGTTTAACAACCCACACCGTTAACTAAATATAGACTGCTGAGTAGATATTTGGATAAGATTGTACTATAAAGTTGCAATTCTATGGACTACCTTACAAAGTCTACTACTCCTACAAAGTCAGTGATATGTGCGGTCCTTGTTTAACAACCCACACCGTTAACTAAATATAGACTGCTGAGTAGATATTTGGATAAGATTGTACTATAAAGTTGCAATTCTATGGACTACCTTATGCTGAAGTAAACAAGACCTTAGAAAAATAAGTGTTAGAATTGTAGTTCTAAACTAGTAACTGTTGTGGTTTGCTGGCTGCCTGTTCAGACAGCTGCAGAATTGGACAGTGGGGAAGAACGGGGACCAGTCCGGGAGTCTGGAGGACTCAGACGAGGATCCTGCATCCGGTGCAGAGATGGGGCCAGGACCATCTGGGAGTGGGGTGCTGACTCAGGAGCCTCCGGAGTCTGGCAGCAGCAAGGCCAAGGAACAAGAGGAGCCTATTCTCAATGCATGTGTATGCAGAGCTGCTAGAAGGCAAGAGCAGCTGAGACAAAAGGGGTGACTTGGGAGTAAGGCTTGGAGATGATTGCCTCTCTCATAAGGTATAAAAATAGGCAAAGGTGAAGAAATCTTTGTAGGAAGCAAAGTAGTTTGCTTTGTTCAGATTAATCCTTGAAGCTCTATATGGACTTAGTACTTAGGTTGGTTTTTTATAATTCATTTGACACTCTAGTTGTTGGCAGCAATTCAAAGAAAAAAAGGTGTGCTTATCTAGAAGGGACTGTTTAGGACTCATTACCGGCTGGGAATGAACGTAATTCCCAGCATTGAAATAAAACAAGAGTTGTTTTAACTAAATGTGTGCTTAATTACGATATTGGGAAGCCTTGGTCAGAACAGTAGCAATCTAGTAAGACATAATAAGCTGTATATAAAAAGGCAGGACACAAATAAATATATCGCCTTCAGAAATTGTGGGTGCTTCATCACTGGAGATTTTTAAGAGACTGGTCAGTCACTTGTCTGAAATGGTATAGGGTCTCCTGGGTGACCAGAGGACTGAACTAAAAGCCCTTCAAACTCTATTCTGATTGATCATTGCATAATACATGCACAATCACTTCAACTTTGCAGAAATAGTGTGCTCCAAGTTCAATTGATTAAACAATATATTTGGGGACTCCCTTTTCTGAAGTACTGCTTGCATTCCAAGATCTGGATGGTTCTCACTCTGCTATTATTCAGAAAGGCAATGAAAACCTGGCTCTTCACCCAAGGCCACAATGGAGTGTAACCCATACTTTCTCTGCTTTGAAGTGCTTACTTGCTATTTTCACTCGATTGTAATTTGATTGTTGTGAACCATCTGGTATTGTTGGGAGTTGAGCAGCATACAAATTTAATAAATCATACTACAGGCCAAGATCACATATTGCAGTAGAGCACACTGCAATTTTACTAGTAATATCTATGAACTCAGCCATTAGGGTTTGTAAACCTTGGTTTACAACTCAGCATGTAAACCTGGTTAGCTGGGAGTTAAGACACAGTTAAAAACGAAGTTTTATCTCAATGAGCACTTATCTGGTCTGAGGGTCCCTACATAAGACTCTTGTATTTTCTCATTTTGTAAAACTGCAGCATATGGCCTGCACTAAAGCTTGGGCAAAGAAAAATAAAATTTTACAAAGGTAAATTAAGGAACAGCCATTACAAGCATTAATGCTTGGTGGAAAAAGCAAAGTAACGTAACTAAATACAGTTAAGAAAGTGCAACAACGAGGATGAGAACATAATTTCCTGAATCACGCTATGGGTCTATTATTTATTATTGTTTTTTTTAAAGGGGGGGACGGGCTCCCAACAATAGCTCAGTTCGACGAATCCACTATTGAAAGTTCCATATACCCAGCTCAGGGGAAAATAAACACAATCCCGCCGTGTGGCCTGGAGGTAATAATCAGTTCGCGACGGAAGTTTAAACTAGGAGAGAAAGACCTAAAAAAAAATCGCTTCCGTTTTCGCAGGGGTTTGTTAGCGGCATCTCATAAACGGATCCAACTCCCGTTAAAGAGAGGGAAAAGGAGGGAAACCTCCTTTCCCGAAGGAACCCTTCGCAAATAGGCCGTCAGAACCGCGAGATCCTGTAGAAACAGCCGCTTCTTCAGGATTCTCGGAGAGCCCTTCGGGCGCTCTCAAATCCTGCTTGAGCGAGATCAGGCTTAGCTGACTAAGCTGCTGCCTGACTTGAATGCGGAACAGCGGCGTGAAAAATAGACTAGGCATCCTAGATAGACACAAGATCTTCACTTTAATTTGAAATTAAACTTTAATTAAATTTAATTAATTAATTAAAAATGTAATTTAAAAAAATCCAAAAGACACTTTCGGTGGGAACACATACACCCCGGTCATTTCACTGATACTAGGACTAGTTTGACTTTATTAGTCGCTGTTATTTGCGCAGACCGGCAGCATTTCCAAGTATCTCATGACAAGATGACTTAGGGGTGAGCGGGAGGCAATGAATATCTAAAAGTCCCGCAACGGTCGTGTTAGAGCTTCTTCAAGGGTGTTGGAAGAATCGTTCGGATCGTTTCCTATTTTTAAGTCGTAAACTCCCAGGTTCCCCTTGAAGGACCTCCAGGCTGTTTACAGCGCTGCCTGTGACGCATCTCCAGTATTTAGCTGGTGGACCGCAGCTGTCCTCCGTGCTGCCTGCAAAAACAACAGCTCGCCAACTGGTTCGCTTTTTTCCTTCGTTCTCTTTCCGCGGAGGTCTTCCGTGGAGTGTCCTCTGGCCGAGCCGTACAGTCTTGCTTGGTCGGCGGGAGGACGAGCGGGCGACGGAGGGAAGACAATGGACCAATGCGTGACGGTGGAGCGCGAGCTAGAGAAGGTGCTTCAGAAGTTCTCCGGCTACGGGCAGCTGTGCGAGCGGAGTTTAGAAGAGCTGATCCAGTACGTGGCAGGGCTGCGCCGCGAGATCCTCCAGAGCGAAAGTATGTGCTGCTGCTGTCCCCCTTTTCTCTTCAGAAGTAGCGTTCCGAAGTACTCTTCCTCCTGAGAGTTGTGCGGGTAGAAATTCAGCCGGTGAAGCTTGACTTAAAAAGTCGGCTGTTTCCACACCAGCGCTATCTACTACAATTGCCATTGAGCCTGTGTTCAGCAGGGGATTGAAACTAATCCCAGTTTTTTAATGAACGTGTCTATATTATGTATAAAGTGTTCATAAGATATTGGGGGTGGGGTAGTAGTTATTAGAAGTACTCTTTGAAAAAGCTTGCGGACAAAAGAGAAACCATTATCACCAATGTTTCATAATTTTTCTTTATGGGGACTGCTGTTAAAGAAATAGGATCAGGACTCACTAGGCAAGATGGCAAATCCCTATACAAGTCCTATTCTGGCTGTTTTGTTTTGTCCCAGTCGTCTTGTATGTATGACTGTGTTTCCTCATCTTCTCAAGCTTTGCTTTTAGTCATGTGATCTGTGCTTTCAGTGTAACAATTCTGCCCATTTCTTTTTCATTTGGTTTGATCAGATTCATTCTCAGAACATTCTGTATATAAAGATAAACCCTCTTTTGCTTTAAATTATATTTCTTTATAGTTGTCTTTAATTTTGTACAAGATCCCACTTTCAAGTCCATTGCAGTCTGTCCCTCCCAAAGTTGGTTCTTTACTTTTCCATTAGTTAGAACTGTCTGAAATATGTTAGAAACATTAGTAGTAAAAGAATAAAGTTGTACCTTCCGTTTCTCTCCCCCCCCAAAAAAAAACAGGGAAAAAATATCAAAAATACATATGACTGATGATGTAAAATTAATTGGGCAGGATATGATTCATATATTTTCTGACAAATTCAACATCCCTACACAAATTTTTCTGAAAGGACATTTTGAGAATGAGGAAGGTGGTAGTGAGATCAGGATTTATACATTCTTAATGTTGTTGGTTAATAAATAGTAGAGTTTTTACTTCTTCAAGTACATGGCCTTTATACTGTCAGAGGGTTACTTGATATTTCTCACTAGCACAATTGGTCCAGGAGCACCTAATTGCTAATTAACAGGCCTATTCCATAAATCTATTGATTAGGGTAAATTTGGAACTTTAAGAAGGCTTTTTCCTTAGGCCACTAGTTCATTTAAAGAGACAGTATAGAGAAAGCAAAAACCCAATTTGTGTATTTGTGGATATGAAGCATTGGCAGATAATGTTGAATACTTTGTGACAAAACAGACAGACGCCTTATGTATTTGAGGTTATTGAACTAACTGACAAACTGCAAATGGTTAACTCTTAGAAAAAATATTTCTAAATTATAAGAACATATAAAGAAAACTAAAATAACATAATTTTTATTCTTCTAATTGCTGTTCTAATAAAACAAAGATGAATAGTTGTTTTCAGGATTGATTCATAGCACCCCATTCTAGTTGATAACTCTAATTAATGATTTAAAGTGAATTTAGGAAAAGTGAGATCTGCTTAAAGGAGCTTGTTTCTTAAGACCAAGATGTTGAATGGAGTCTGAACATAGTTTGTAAATAATTTGTAGTATAAATGGTTAATATCAGAGGTGGACTGCACATACTGTAACAACCGGTTCGTGAAAAATATGAGTGCATGTGCACGCCAGAGGTGGTATTCAGCAGGTGCTGATTGGTTCTGGAGAACCGGTAGCGGAAATTTTGAGTAGTTCAGAGAACCGGCAAATACCATCTCTAACTGGCCCGGCCCTCATCTATTCTCTGCTTCCCGAGTCCCAGCTGATCGGCTGGGTCTTCTTTTGTTGCTCTGCACAGGAGAACAGAGCTGAAAAGCAAATTAGTGGGGTGGGGAGGGAATGGGCTTTTGCAGTAACCTTCTCCTGCCATGCCTATCAAGCCATGCCCACAGAACCGGTAATAAAAAATGTTGAATCCTACCACTGGCACACGCCCCCTTCGCTTGCGTGAGGTTGCAAAAACAAAGGGATTTCCTGCAGAACAGCTGTGGTGAGTAGAGCAGATGAGGCGTGGAAAGCAGCTGGATTGTATGGGAAGGGCGAGCGAGCCAGATACAAAGGGTGGGATAGTACCATGGCAGGTGGATGGACCCAGCCGGTGGTCGTAACTTCGGGTATAGGCGAGCTGGTCCAAACCGGCAGCAGCCCATCACTGGTTAATATACTTAATATATATTAGATATAGTTCATTTAATCTCAGATTATAGGTTTGACCTGATTTTTATCTGTAATAAGTAATTTTATCTGTAAACTTCAAAAGCTAACTATAATATTTCTATAGCAATAAAATGTCTTTGTATTCATATTCTGTAATCCATTGTTCTATTATATAGGTCTTTGAAATTAAGATATGAAGGCTGGGCTTTTGAGATGGTTCTCATAGTGCAATTAATTTTTAGTTTTTCTCTCTTCTATTTAGATCCAGATGAAGATCTATCAGGTACAATATCACTTGTTATGACCCAATGTTGTAAACGAATAAAGGATACAGTTCAAAAATTGGCTTCGGATCATAAGGATATCCACAGTAGTGTTTCTCGTGTTGGGAAAGCAATTGATAAGGTATTAGTATTAATTTTAAGCATCAATTTCAATTCAATTTTAATTTATTGCAGTCCTAAACCAGTACAGATAATAAAATAAAATTTAAGACGGAATTAAAAAATATTTTTAAAACAACCTAACATCTATAAGTGAGATCCAGAATATAGAATTATAATATGAATACTAAAATTATATTAAACATGATAATGCATAAAATTACAACAAATAAAAGTGTATTATTAACATTCACAAAGTGACATAATATAGAGTTTAAATGAATTAGAGTTACAAAATGCATTCCAAGATATTCACCCATCAGAATTCAACAGATCTTCTGTATTGCTGCACGAAACCTAGGTATATGTGCTGTAACCAGGGGTACTTTGTCTATGAACAACATCTGGGCATAGGCCAAATCTGGGCTATCAGGATTTGTACTATTCAAAGGTAGTATGAATCTGGTTTAGATGCCTCCATAGAACAAGAAATGAAGAATGTAGAATATTTGTAGCTCAAGTTGAACTGTGAGGCCCTTGATGCTCTCTGAGCTTGATTGTTTTCTTGCAGATGTTTCATTACCCAACTAAGTGATATCATCAGTGCTAGAGTGAGTGAGGTTTGCTCTGCATTTATATCGAAGTGGCTTGCCTGTTAGTTTTGGGGGGAATGTTCCTCGTACTTCTGGGTTAGACTTTGTCTATTGTTACTGTCTTTATTTGTAGTTCCTCATTGCTTGATTATTGATCTAGTTTTAAGGTTGGGGTTAATCTCTGTTTAGTTGAGTGTTGACTACTGGTAAGGAAATGTTTTGATATTTTAGCTTTTTGATTGTCCCTTTTGAATGGTATAGATGTTTATCTCTATATGCCTGTAGATGGCTGATTAGTCTGAATGCCAGGCTTCTAGGAATTCTCTAACATTTTTTAACTTAGCTTGGTCTCGAATGCTTAGTCCCAATTGAAACTATAGTGGAAGTTTGTCCATGTATTGTGCAATTAAGGAGTTTTCATCATATTTTCTGACTGCTAGTTGATGTTTCTGGATGCTAGTCTTCCGCTTGTTTATCCTATATGATGGCTGTTACAGTCCTTACACTGTATGCTTTAAGTATAAATTATTCTTGTTTTTTACTTTTGGTGCTACTGGGTCTTTTTGTTTACTTAAGACATTTTAAATTAATTTAGTGAGTTGTGTGTAAGGTTGATACCATGTAGTTGTAACTGTTGATTGTTTCTGAAATGTTTTTGATGTATGCAATGTTATTTTTTTCCTACAGTTTGTGTTGATTATGCTGTAGTGGATTATATGGTTAGGCACTTTTTTTATAAGGTTATGTGGATATCCATTTCCCTTCCAATAATTTAATTCTTATATTTTAGGGTTTGATTGAAACTAATAAGAGTATGCAGCCACAGATAAACAGTTAATAGACTAACATTTGTAATTATAAGATATGAGAACTATTCTATCAATGGTTAGAGAAAAAACATGAGAGCTAGATATAATTAATGGATTAATTATATTAATTAGGAAGGACAATAGATATTTTTGTTGATAGAAATAAATAAGCTAACATGAAGGATAAAGAGATAGTGATATTAAGTATAATAAGATAAATCTAGAGAATAATACTATGTAATGAATAGGATTGTAAACATTAACTGTATTACACAAAATATTTGTAACCAGATGACACATCGTCAAATGAAAGAAGATATGTTTGTAATAAAAATAAAATAAAAAATTTATGGAAAGAAAAAAAAAGAATATTCAGCCACAGTTCACACAATCTCTGCCCCGGTCCAAATCTTCAAATAGTTTAGTTTTGTTTGTGTTTTATTTAATATTGTCAAAATGTAACAAATTTTAATTAATTTCAACTGAAAAATTGAAGAGTGGAGATTATGTACAGATCTACTATAATTCATGCTCATCATGGTAAATGATTATTTGTCTTGGTATATTTGAACATGGATGCAGTAGCTGGGCTGGTACTCTCCATATTGGCTCATTCACACAATGGAATTGGCAAACCTAAATAAGGTGCAACCATTATAAGCAATAGCTAACATTGTTTTGCCTCTCTTACTACCATTGTTACTTTAGATGTTTCTTCTGCTACTTTATCACCTTGATTTCCTGAATAAATCAAGGATAGCTATCCTTGATAACAGTCAATAGGACTGTTTGACAGTAATTTCATCAAGAGCCCACCTTACCTTACATTGCCTGTGGCCAATAAGGATTGATTTTTATGAGTTTGCCTATTAAAGTTTTGGGAAACTCCTCAACTCATCTCGGGAATTATTGGATCCATAATGTGCTGGGGGCACACCAATTAAATAATATAATCTCATTTGTGATCTGACCAAGCCAGAGGAGTTGCTAAAATTCCTTCTATAACCAGATCACAAGACAGATGCTGTGAGATAAACCATCATCTTTTAACAACTCCATAATCCCTAGTGGAGTAGAATTTGGGCAATTGAATGGAGGTAGCAGAATGTTTTAATGGCCAAATGCCTTTCCTGTTGCTAGTGTGGAGTTTTGTTCAGCAGATATATTCTCAGTGTACCCAGAGAGAGAAATATCTGCCTCTACCTAGGATCAAACTCACAGTTTCCTGATTGTGAGGTGAGAACTCCACCTCTAGGTCACTGCACCACTCCCGCTGTGAGATATATAGCACTAATATTTTCTTACAAGATTGTAAAAAAGTACAAGGATCCAAAAAAAAAATTATATAGGAGAGAAAATGAAAGAAATTTGGAAGCAAGTTCAGTTGTATCCTGTGATGAAAACTAGTATTTTCTGATGCAGTTCGACCTCTTCCACAATGCCTTAAATTAAATGTGAATATAGGAGTTCTTCAACTCTTATACTTATGGGGATAGAGAAAATGAGTTTTGACTCTCTTCTGTCTGCAGTTTTAAAATACGGTTTGAATATAGAAGATACAATAATTTAGTAATGGATGAAATAGTTTGAAAGTATTGGCATTTGAATAAAATCAGAAAAAATTGTTTCTTCTAGACTTAATTATCCTTTTTTAATTCACAGAATTTTGACTCTGACATTAGCAGTGTTGGAATAGATGGATGTTGGCAGGCTGATAGCCAGAGGATTCTGAATGAAGTTATGGTTGAACATTTTTTCCGGCAAGGAATGTTAGATGTAGCTGAAGAGCTTTGTCAGGTAATTGCAGCCAGAATGTAGAGGCAAAATAAATCATTTAATAATCATAGATTATATTAATGTGAAAAATACTCTGATAACTAATAGATATGGACTATAACTTTTCCCCCCCAGGAGTCTGGACTTTCTATAGACGAAAGTCAAAAGCAACCATTTGTGGAGCTGAACCGAATATTGGAAGCACTTAAAGTTAGAGTTTTGAGACCTGCATTGGAGTGAGTTATTCAGCTATTTGGAAACTCTTTAGATTAAAATCTAATAGATACTGAAATCTTTTCCTTTAATAAAGTTGTGTATGTTGGGATTTAGAACTAAATAAATGTGTACAAAATCTCATCTATCCTGCCTCAACTGAAAGACACAGCTTGGATAATTCTAATAAGTAGCAGGAACTGTCTTTCTTTCATTGAATATGGCATTTTCTGAGTAAATAATCAGTATCAGCCAAATAGTACAGTACACTCATGCAATATTAAGTTGAAGCCTGCAGTTAAGAACTGACTAAAGATAAAATGACAGAATGCTTTTCCAAGTTGTGCTCTTTTCGTATTCCGAGTGCCAAATATAACTGTCTAAGAAAACATTCTGACATTCCTTATGATATAATAATTATTTAGCATCCTTATATTTCATGTGCCTGAGAGAGTAAAAAAAAAAATCACTTGAGCAAATGTTTAGGAAAACATGAGAATTATCCTGCTTCCTTCTTTGTTTATTTGATATTATTAGAAATAGATTTGGAACCTTGTAGGTTGTATTCCTATAGTATTCTGTGCTAATCTCTATTTTTTATAAGGCTCCTTGCTAACTTTAAGGATTCCAAGGATTTCTTAAATTCTACTATCAACTCTTCTGCTCTGGAATAGCAAGAATTGTACAAATGTTGCTTAGAAATAAATAATAATTAGTATGGGCAGATAAATTCATGTTCCTCTCAGCCTTGGAGAAAGAGTTGCACTAGTTATTCTGCTTCTGATAGCCAGTACAATTCTTCCATAGGGACAAGATGAAGCAATTCCCTGATCTCCAAACTTGTTTTTAATACATTTTCCAAACTTTCCTGGAGAGATGGTTTCAATATGTGTGGAAAAGAAACTTTTGTTTTGTTATTCTTAGGACTCCTGTTAGAAGATATTCTATAGAACTTCAGCAACTTTCATTTAAGCTGGGATTATCAAATCACAACTGATCCTTGTTTTAATTACAGTTTTGGAATTGATGAGCAAGATTATAATGAGATTAGGACAACAGAGTTTAATAGAAATTAAGGTCCCTGAAATTGATAATGATTACCATTCCAAATCTGTATTGGAACCAGTCCTGCAGGACTCCTGCATTTAAGCGTTCTACTAAATAACAGGGTGTTTTTGGAAGTCTGCTGTAGAAGCTTCATGTTTATTTATTATACATTATCTGAGCTGAGATACTAATAGTTTATTATTGTGTAGTATTAATAAATGAAAGTGAAAAAAGTTCTTTTAACAGCCTTGCAGATAAAACAGCTATTTGTTCAGAAAATATTTGTCAACTCCTTTGTTTATGTGGAAATTATCTTGGCACATTATGACCCATTGGGGAAAATGTCAGCTTCTTGCTGTTAATAAAATATCTCTATCTAGTTTCCTAGAGACCATTCATATTTGGCAGAGGACTGTAAGTAAGTAGTGTTTTTTTTTAACAAAATAAAGACATTTCCCTGGAACTCTGACCTGGCTTTAACTGGATGGCAGCTAATAGGAACTGTTAATCACAGTTTCCATGAAATGCTTTTTTAATTGCAAGCTACATTGCAAAATATTGGACATTAATTTTGAAATTGCATTATACAGTCTAAATCCAAGATACTTACATTTGTAGAAATGTAATTTCTACAAAAGCATTATTACTTGCTGCTTGCTGGAGGTATACTAGTGATATAAGAAATATAGTAAATAACATTATTTTAGTTTTTAGTAACCTCAGTCAAATGTCAAATAGGTAAACCATTATTCTAATTACTAATTTTCCTGTTTTGCTTTTCTTAAAATTAATTATCCCATTATTTCTTAGGTGGGCTGTTTCGAACAGAGAAATGCTTATGACACAGAATAGTTCCTTAGAGTTTAAGCTACATAGATTATATTTTATTAGTTTATTAATGGGTGGAACTGCAAATCAGAGAGAAGCATTGCAGTATGCAAAAAACTTTCAACCATTTGCTCTCAATCATCAAAAAGGTAAGCAATATGAAATACTATATGCTAGATAACAACAGTATTTCAAGTTAAAAGCTGTATGTATTGAGTTATCTACAAATATTTTATTGCCCTAAATAGTTTTACTGCCTGTTTATAGTTTTTTTTTAATTTATTGATAAATATTAGTGCTTTTCTATAAAAAAATTAGAGACAGAACACATCTAATTATAAAAGCTTTTTAAAGAATGCTTTCTTCCAAGGATTTTGTTTGTTTGTTTCTGAATCTGAGAACTGGTTTAGCCAACCAAGGGTTCAGATGGTAGTTTTACTGGCCTATTCATTTTCTGTTTGGAATAATTTTTTTCTCACTGCCAATACTGTAATACTATTTTTGATTCCTGCCCATTCTTGAAAATATTTTTGTTTTCCAGTAAAACAGGGGCTGCTCTTGATGAAACAAATGCAAAACTACACTTGTGCATCACTTAGGTTCATTTAAGAATTAAACAACTGTTCATATATATCACTAAATAGAACTTGTTTTTTTATGTAACTAAAAACCTCTGTACCTAGCATTTTTGAACAGCTCAGATCCTGTCTTTGAGAAATTTTGTTGCACTTGTTCACTTTCAGATTGTGCATCAGAACTGAAAAATAATGGTGTTAAAAAAATAGAATTTCTTGAAATATTTTAATTATCTGCCCAATGCCTGGTATAGGTATAAGAGAAAACGGAGGTCAGCAACATTTTATTTGGGCTACCTAGAGAATTCTAAAGATACAAATCTTGATTGTGATTATAAACATAATTTTAAGCTACATAATAGCACATTTCTGTTTTTTCTTTCTAAAGTGCCATGTGGGAGAGATTAAAAAAATAACTTAAGAACTTTGCAAATTAAAAAGAATGTACCTCCAAAAATTCATTATCAATAATTGAAAGAGTCAAATAATGAGATATTGCTAGTAAATTGTCCATTTTTACATATTCAATATATATTAAAGTTTTTAGAATAAAAGTAATATAATCGTATGTGTCTGTAATAAAATAATTAAATTGCATTTTTAACCTTTTGCAGATATTCAAATTTTGATGGGAAGTCTTGTATACCTGAGGCAAGGAATTGAAAATTCTCCATATGTCCATTTACTAGATGCAACTCAATGGGCAGATATATGTGACATTTTTACAAGGGATGCTTGCGCATTATTGGGACTCTCAATTGAATCACCTCTTAGCGTCAGGTATGACTTCTTTCATATTACATGCATTTTCAGGTTGGATTATCTATTTATTTCTCTTTTTAACAAAATTCTATGACACCCAATTCCAAATTTATTACCAAAAATAAAATCCAACCCTCTAGTTAAAACTACAAATTAGCATAAACAGTGTAAAAATCTTAAAGTCCTAATTAAAAAAATATCTATTTTGAACCCTTTCTAAATTGAATAAAAGGTAGGGGAGATATATATGGCTTTTAGAAAGCCATATATTCCATATTGTTAGAATACACACACAGACACACACACACACATATGTACAGGCTGCATTTTGTGAAACAGAGTCAAAGAGTTGGGTATTGTTACCACCAAGTGTTGTTTTGATACTCTTCTGTCCCATCCTAGAGAATTGTGGCATGATAATGCCTTAAGCAAGTTTCTTAATGTGAGAAAGTTGTGACTATGTATTAGGCTATATTCTAAGTTATACTTTGCTCTTTTATTTTCAGTTTTGACTTAATTTTGGCCAATCATGAAAATGAAGTTTATAGTATTTAAACCAGCTATGGGTCATTTTCCAAACCTATTTCCATAAGATGCATTCTGTTTTTAAAATAAATTTGATTTTGCACTACCATGGTAACTTTATACACAAACGATTGCATGAATGCATGATATTATTTTCATTCTATTTTAAATGTATCTGAAAAATAACCTTATTGTAAGATTCTTATACTATATGCCAATGCTGATAACATTCTTAATATAATTTAGAATGTATTATTATATTTATTCAGAAAAAAAGTTATTGTGAATATAGGATTATTCTCACCAAAAAAGGAAAAGTACATTGAAAATAAAGTACAGGTAGTCCTCGATTTACAACAGTTCATTTAGTGACTGTTCAAAGTTACAATGGCATTGAAAAAAGTGAGCTGTAATCATTTTTCGCACTTACGACTGTTGTAGCATCCTCATGATCCTGGGGTATACATTTGGATGCTTGACAACTGACTCACATTTTTTATGATTGCAGTGTCCCAAGATCATGTGATCCCCTTTTGCGACTTCTGACAAGCAAAGTCAATGGGGAAACCCATTTCACTTAACAACCATGTTACTAATTTAATAGTTGCAGTGAGTTACTTAACAAATGTGGCAAGAAAAGTTGTACAATGGGGCAAAACTCACTTAACAAATTTTAACACATAAATTTTGGGCTCAATTGTGGTCATAAATTGAGGACTACCTGTACAGACAACTGTATACTGCTAAATGATTCTATTCTATTGTTATTAAATCAGATTTTCCAAATCCACATGAAAATAAGCCTGAAGATTATCTTCCCCCAGGCAATAAATGCATGCATACCATATATTTGTTTTAATACTTACCAGTAGTCACACTCCAGAAGCAGGAAAGAAGCCAGATAGTGATAATAATAAAACAACCATAATAGAATTAAAATCACTTGCCTATAAACTAAGATACACCAGTTATAAAATTAATTGAACTGTAACCATTTTATACCAACAATCGCCTCTCACACAGACTTTTTTCACATTATACTCACAAATATATAAGCACAGATTCCCTTCCCTCCTTTTATAGAAATAAAAACAAAAGTTTGGAAAAGAGATAAGAGGAAAGAATAGTTGCCCTAATAGGAGAAGAAGGAAAAGGAGGGGAGGAAAACTGAATGGAACTGAGGTAAAGGAAAGAAATACCTGTACAGAAAAGAAAGAAAAATAAAATAAAAATGCATGTTATAAATTAATTACATTCATCCTGCAAACCACTTCTTTCAAGCAACTGCTAATCTTCAGCCTATTCTCAAAATCCTTAACACCAATGTTTTCTTCCATTCATTGTGTCAGCATCTCTCTCAGCAAATGTAAAATAATCCCCTCCTATTCCACACCCAATTCATAGCTAATAATGGAGGAGGGGGAGAGAATCTTCTTTTGGGTAAATACATGCTTAGTAAATGTATTATTGTAAGAGAAGTTTCACAATATTAAACTTTAATATTTTGCTTTTTTCAGCTTTTCAGCAGGTTGTGTAGCATTGCCAGCTCTAATTAATATAAAGGCTGTGATAGAACAAAGACAATGCACTGGTGTTTGGAATCAGAAAGATGAATTACCAGTGAGTAATTTTTTGTCCCCCAATAGATAATTTCTTACATGTAGTAGGAATTAATTCTATAATGTAAATATCTGGATCATAGTTTTGCACAAATCGCATTGTAACTTGAATTTTATTTCTCTTAAGAATGCCCCCAAATCAGGATATTTTAGCAAAATATACTTTAGAATAATGAATATTTTATTTTTTTATTATGTAATGTGATCAATTTAATTTACAGGCAAGCAACATCTGTGATTGTTTGATGATAGTGATAAGTGGCTCTAACATATTGGTACAATTATTCTTATAAGAAAACACACATGGGAGAAGATCACAGATCTTAGTCATTTAATAGGACCATATTGCTGGAACACCTTGTTAAAAAGGCACCTTAATTAGTCATTTCATATTTATTTGTAAATAAATTACTTAAAGAAGTTCAGTGAATAAGAATTAAATGTTTTGTAGCCCACAAATTATGTCTTTGTCTTACATATTTATCAATATTAAAATAAATGAAGGTATTTTGTTATTGTTTTGTTTAGATTTTGTTTTATTATTTAGCACTATTAATAAGTCTTGTGAATGCCAGTGTAGTATATAGTTAAAGACTCAGGCTGGAAGAAGGAGACTATGAGTTCTAGTCCTACATTAAACATGAAACCAGTTAGGTGACTTTGAACCGATCACTTTCTCTGAACCCTGAGAAGAAGGAGATGGCAAACTTTGTCCCAAAACTGTTACCAATAAAAAAGGTTTGCACTTATTTATGTAGTCATTAGGAATCAAGTCTGATTCAAAAGGGCATACGTACACACAAAACTACACCAGGCTGCTAGTGGCGTTCTCTCATCCTAAATTGTAAGCAATAGTTTAAACTTTTCATGATTTTAAATAATAGAGGAAAGATGAAAAGAGGAATCCAGGTAAAGCAAGTAGATATGTGGAGTTGCTTCCACTGCTAAATTAAGATATGACATCTGTTTACAGCCATTGTCATCTGTTGAGGTGTTGGGTTGAAGAAGTGAGATGATAGAAAGTCAGAGTCTTTCCTTATAATAATCCTGGAAAGAGACAACTAATATAGCCATTGCCTTTTTTCAAGCAGTTGCATGTATCCTTATTCTACATTACTTTGAAAATGACATTTTGTGGCAAGGAGAAAACAAGGAATCCTATCCATGTCCATCATCATGAGGCATTTAACTTTCCTATGAATTGCTTGCGAAGTGGAAAGCAGTTGAGGCATTTCCAATCTATTATGATCCTTTCCAATCAATTATGATGCTTTCCAATCAATATGCCTGGAGGAATATGATATAAATCATTGATCTAAAACAGTTAGTGATTGCATCTTTGTTTTGTACAGATTGAAGTGGACCTTGGCAAAAAGTGCTGGTATCATTCAATATTTGCTTGCCCCATCCTTCGTCAACAAACAACAGATAACAACCCACCCATGAAGCTCGTTTGTGGTCATATTATATCAAGAGATGCTCTGAATAAAATGTTTAATGGCAGCAAGTAAGTCAAAATTCAATTCACAGAGAAAATTAAATTAGTTTTAATTTAACATATATTTGGAAATGAGTATGAATTATAACAAATATTAGCAAGAAAACAAGAAGTGAAATCTTTTGAAACCATCTATTAGCATGTCGGAAGATTGAATAGCTATTTGATTTTATAGGAACTTGTCTAGTGTTCTCTAAACATTCGATATTTTAAATCAATCTTCCCCAATCTAGTCTCCTCCTTCATATTAATTATAGCATCTGATACCGTACTGCTCTGATACTGTACAGCTAACATTTCAACATTTGAAGGATTCCTAGTTGGAAACAAGTGACATGAAATAGAGTACAAGTATCCAAGTGAATTTTGATTTCTGTCCTTAGATGTAGGGAGAACGTTTGACACAGAACAAACATTGGCTTCTAACCAGAAGTAGAATTGCATGCAGCACATTCTCAGAGTGCAAAGAAGCAGTAAATAAAATCATTTTTCTTTTACTTATTGGAGGGATTCAGCCATCTAGATATTCTTTACCAAGTAGTTGGCTTGGTAGTATAAAGGACAAGGATAGAATAGCAACTGTGATAAATGAAGAGAATGATGGAAGCTCTTCTTTGGGCTCCTGTTTCTTTTCTTAGTCACATCTTCTTTATGTTGTGGTGCAGAAAAGGTAGCAGAAGTGTTCTTTTTTTAAAAAATTGAGATTTTTGAAAAAGTATATTTCCTTTTAAGGAATCAGACCATTTGCCCACTGAGCCTAATATCATCTATATTGACTAATAAGTCTAGGATAGATAAATAATATAACAGGGTATATTATGTTTTATAAGCTCTTAATCTCACCTTCACATCCTTCTTTCACATAATGGGTAAAATGGCTTTCTCGTCACTGCAGCAGGAAATGAAAGCAAAATCATTTTTTAAATTACTTTGATAATTTCTAGGGCATAGTTGTTTTCACAGAAGACTTGAGAGTGACTTAGTCTTTCATTACTTACAATAATAGAGACTAGTAGTATTATGAAACTGATTTAAAAGGAGAATAACTCCTCCCTCCAAAAAAATCAGGAGTCCAAAGTTTAAAAATCTAAAGATGATTGCTTGTATTTGAAATGATCCAGGAAATGTATTTAGTGAAGCTGTTGTATCAATAGGTCTCACATGATCTTGACAGTTGATTCTAATCAATATTTTAGTGCTGCTTTTTGGCCAGAAGATGTCTCTGTATACTTCTCCAAGTTTCACTTTGTCATTTTTATAGCAATCCTAAATTCATCATCTTGCCTAATTATTGGTTTGGGTATAAGGTTTTCCATCTACTTAAGAGATCTCCTTAAAATCTCTTAAGCAGGCATGATAAAAGTTGTATTTGATGATTTTCTCCTTTTCCAGTTTTAACCTTAATTTTATATTGTAAATCTTGGTCTCTAGTTGTTCTTTGACTTTTTGTTTCAATATTGTTGAATTATGAACCAAATATTGAAGCGAGATAAAAAATGTCAAGTATTAATTATTTAAATGTGTTATCTTCAAAAGTGACTGTTTACATGCCATTTTGCAGCTAACTTTAATATTTTCTTTATTCTTAGATTAAAATGTCCTTATTGTCCTATGGAGCAGAGTCCTGGGGATGCCAAACAGATATTCTTCTGAGAACACAAAAGATTATATGTGTGTGATCTGGAACACTAAAATAGGCAAATGTTCCATTGTATGCTGTACATACGAAGGACACTTCTTGTGTTTTATATGAGTCTGATGCTGCAGAAATTTTTGCCAACATTTATTGCAGATGTACAGTTTGGAAAAGCTCCAGATGTAATTTCTGTTATAGGGCTTTTACTGTAATCTTGGTCCTCATATCTGATCAAGATATTACACCAGCAGTCATTCAATGCAGAATTTTTTGTACTTAGTTCTATGGTGACTTTGCTTTATAAAGTAGAAACCAGTCACCATATAATTCTAATATTTGTCCTGCTGTTATCATTCTGATTGATTATTGTCACCATAAAGAATGTGAAGGATTTTTTTCATTAGCATGTAAATAATTAAGAGAAGATTTCAGGAAAAAAGTTTAAAAATTGAATATACTTGTTTTGGATATACTTGTTTTTATCTTATTATTTTTCCAAGTCAGAATTCTGACAATTTTTAGAGTTTTTTCCCCCTCCTGTTGGAACATTTCCCCCCCACTTTTAAATTCCACCTAAATTCTATCTAAATGTGCTTATATATAAATTACATAATATTTGTATAAGCATAACATTTCCAGTAGTTTCTGATTTAGAAAAATAGCAAGTAAATAACGTTTCCTACACTTGGATGTAGGAAACATGAATTTGTTTCAATTGTTTTCATAACCAAGAGTTCTTTGGGTAGCTGAAAGTATTCAATATCACAGAGCTCTAGAATGGAAAGTTTTTCCTGATAATACTTGTTCTTCAGGGTTTTATTTTGTTTTTAATTATACTGTAATTTTAATTTAATTTGATTAAATTAAATCAAATTAATGATTTTAATGTCTTGTTGCTGTATAGTTTACTAGACATGATTGTTACATTATTTATAAAGTTATCAGAACCAAATACACTGTTGCTAATGTTCATTGTTAAGAAGGGGAATAGAAAGTGTTTTACTAGTCTTTTTATCCCAGGATTGGACCTCCATCTCCATCTTAGAAATAAATATATCTTCTGTTGTTAAGAGCGTTGTGCCTGTGACCATGTCCCCTTTAATATCATGATAATATCATTTTATTCTTAAATTTATTATACTGGTGACAAAGCAAATATCTAGATTAGAAACTTTAAACTGGATTTGATTACCATTCTCCCTACCTGGAGAATATTGAGTATAGGAAGAAGAAACTAGTAGATTCTAATATCCAAAGTCTTGCCAATTTGCAGTGGCCTGGATTCTCTGGGAAAAGCTAGGATAGGTAAAGGATTATGCATTTGTACTATAAATAATATCCAAAGTGAATATATACTTAGAAATTTGATGTGCATTATAGCAAATTCATTGCACTCTCCTACACTAAAGCAGAGGAGCTATTTGATATTTATTGCTACCAAGATTCCATATTTCTATGGCTGGATACTAAAATAATTAAATCCACTGGCCCAGCGTATTACACAGAAAAATGTTCATAAAGGTTTTAAATGTTCTGATAATTGGTCATAATCCCAAAGAATATACCAATGCAACCTAACACTATTGTTCATATAGAAAAAAAGAAGTAAAACTGTACACTGTATTCTGAGTTACTTCTATAACGTGCTTCTATAGAAATTTAATAAAGATAATGAGAAACAAGTAAAAGTGTTTTCTGTTCAGGTTCAAATCTCAGTGAATTTGCTTTTATCGTAATAAGAGAACTGCACTTGTGTGAGTCAAATATATTCTTCTACTCAGTGACATAAGAAAAATTTGAAAATGTAGCAGTGTAAGACACAACTATATTCAAGTCCCAAAGGTGCTTTTTTCAAGGAGGCAACGGGACTTTTTGGTTTTGTTTGAAGATGCTTTGCTTCTCATCCAAGAAGCTTATCCAGCTCTGACTGGATGGTGGGAAATGGAGTGGGGGAAAAACACAGTCCAGTTTCCTCTTGAAAAAAGCACCTTTGGGACAATCATGACCTGGATTTACTGAGAATCTCCAAAGAAACTCTACTCAAAATGTAAGGATATTTGCAGACATAAATAATGTCATGTATGTGGCCCATCAATCTCAATGAGTATTGGGGTTTTGTAAATGTTTGAAAGAAAACTTTTTACCCTCAAAAAACTATGCTAGTTTGCCTATTTTATATATAAGGATCGATACCTTTATACTAAAATATAAGGACTGATATCATTTTAGTTGACTCAAAAACAAAAGTGGAGTTTATCCTTCCTCAGATCACTGTGGAATATATTAGTTCGTAGCCATTTTATTCTGGGAGAGATGGCTGCATTGTTTTCTAAAATCCAGAGATTGGAGTTTTACCCCATCAGTTGTATGATGGAATGCCATGGTAAATATGAACTATGATGTTCTACACTTTTTTTTAGAATTCATAGTTATGTGTGAATTATTGTTGAGCCTTTTCATTAATCTTACAGTTTGAAAATGTTTTGCTTTTGTTTTTCTTGAAAACAGTACACTATAAACAGATATAGTTTATTTTAGTAAACATTTCCCAATTATTTGATTCAAAACAGCCCATCTTGCCCTTGAGACCTTCATTGATATGACTGACGTGAGGAAACAGCTGTCATTCTGGGGAGTGATAATAAAAATAATGCATACAAACATGTTTCATGGTTATAACATGTTTATGAGTTGTGTGCTAGATGAGTATTTCTCAACCTCAGCAAGTTATATGGACTTCAATTTCCAGAATTATGTAATAGTATGTTGGTTGGGGAACTCTGGTAGTTGATGTCCATACATTTTAAAGTTGTTGAGGTTGAGAAACACTGTGCTAGATTATCATTTTGCAAATACATGTATTCTTTTTCAGTACACACAAGCTAAGCTCAGTTTTGATAACTTTCTGCTGGTATAAAAAAGATACAATGCACACTTGAATCCATGAATGGGGATGGTCAATTGGTAGAACTCTGTTGGGCTTATTATGCTGATAATGTATTATGTTACATGGTTACTGTAATGAGTATAAAATGTTTGCTAAATGTATTTTGCTTTATTTTATTGCCTCAATAAAATTTCTATGAAAACAACAGTAGATGCTTGGAACTGATAGCATCTGACTTGCAAAGTCCTTATATTTTAGGTATCAAATAATTTCATGTGAACTATTGAAGCTGATTAGCAAAATGAGCTTTCAATATGAAAATTGTCCTGATACCTTGTTTCTGTCTGTGTGCCTACTTTTCATTTCTGGCTTTTTCTTTCGGGTAATTAAGCATACAAATATCAGATTCTTTTTCTTTTTTCTTCTACATGTGCCTACTTTTATAGATTCCTTCCACACTATTTAGTCTGGAATTATTTTGCTTTTTTCACTTTTCAAGAGTATTATCTAAACCAGTGTTTTTCAACCTGGCCAACTTTAAGATGTGTGGACTTTGATATGCTGGCTGGGGAATTCTGAGAGTTGAAGTTTACATATCTTAAACTTGCCAAGTTTGAGAAACATTGATTTAAATTATATTCTCATCTAGTAATGTATATCCTTCATTTTCCTTGCAATCCTGGTGTTTCATTTATTTGTTTTTGAAGTTTTTTGGTAGATTACAAGAAATTTATTTGTTGGAATAATCACTGCAGGATGGCAGTGGCAGTGACAATATGAGCTCTTGTCAATCAAGCTAATCTGTAAGAGCTCATATCCTTTAAAAAAAAATCATTCCATTGTTTTATAATTAGTGATTTGACTTTTTGATTCTATTGTTCATGGAATGGCGTAGTGTTATAATATTAAAATTAATAAAATAGACATAACATCAACATTTCATAATGTTACTTTAAAAATAGTATTTAACATTTTTAAAAAAACTTTCACTAATGAATAGGTTTTTCTGTTGGTTTCCAAAATAATTTTCCATATCACATGTAGGAATAAATATTCAACTATATATACACATACATACAAAGTAGCAAGAATGTTATGTTTCTCCTCCAGTTACTTGCAATGTTTATTTCAATGGATGCCATTCCCAAAAGATGGCAGTCATTTGTGATGGAAACCATAACCACAGCAATCTTCCCCTTTATGATTTGGAACTTCATGTTATGCTAAAGAAATGATCGTTTCAAAGCCATCCACATACAGAATTTCTCATTTTACTGTTGCTATTACCAGAATTGGCAATGTCAACCATAACATCAAAGTACAAAAGAAAGTAAAAAAATGATTATCGCCATTTTTTAAAAAATTTCCCCTCACATAATTGTTACTTGGTGACAAACAAGATAATTGAGCTCAGTCTATTGATTTCTTGGATTTAAAAACATAAATCAACTACCTTTGTTTCTTCCTTGCCTTTCAGTTTAAGTGACTTAAATGTTTATTTTCAGATTAATTAGAATATGTTTTCTGTCACTAAAAGTTGGCTATAAATCTTTCCAGATGATTCTTAAATAAATGGTTTGCTATTATAGTTTTCCAGCTTGAAGTAGTATAGCTCAGCCTCAATGATCCAGAGAGTGATTTTTGGTGGGAATAGGAGCTCCTGATAGGATCATTTCCTGTAAGGGTGAAAGGGTTTTTTAAGATATGGGAAAGTAAATAGTTTAATAACTGTATGGCATTCATTGTAATAATGACTATTGCCCTGCTAAGCACCATTTGAATGTTTTACTTAGTTTGTTTGAATTTTTTACCTTAACTATGGATCAGATAGTTGTGGCTAGTAATTATAATCAAATATTAAATCCTCTGTTAGACTATTCTAGCTAAATCTATCGTAAAGTCCTACAGGCATATGTGTTGGAATTTAATTTGGTAGTTTAAGATGTTATAATTGCTTCACAGTTAGAATGTACAACAGGTTTGCTCCTGCCTTATTTTTTTATTATCTTGATTTTTATTCGGATAGAGAAATGAAATATCAGCTTTATTGTATGTAATAGGCAGCCATGCTTCACTAACACTATTATTACAAGAAAAAAAAAACTTGCTTTTCTTTTTTTTTAAAAAAAGATGTTTGAATACATTAATATTGAAAGATTGAGTTTGTATAAAAAGATGAAACAAAAATTTTATGATTTTTTAAAAAATAAACATGAAATTAAAGGTTCTTTTACTATACTTCATGGAAAAAAATAAATCTATACAAAAACATTTGGAAACAAGTTAATATGCAAGATAACCTACACCAGAATTTATTTTTTGTTTGCTAAATTGGAACTTAAGTTCTTTTATGCATTTGATACAGAATTCTCATTAATTGCACAAACATATTCGAACAAGAGGAAAGTCTTGGTAAATTATTGGCCTCTTACTTGAAACAGCAATAACAAATGAATATGTTATTAAGAATGCTTACAGCAATGTATGTTATAGCTTTGATAAAATAAGTAAACATGTTTTATAATAAAAGTTAGCGAAGAATTTTTTTTTTAAATAAGTAATATAACTCTTCCAAACATTTGTGGCTAACCTGTTTATTTGGTTGCATCTTACTTTTAAATCAATACAAACAGAAGGAGCTCGCAATCTTGATTACTATTCTGTTGATTGGCATAAGCATGTACTGATTTACCTCCTCACCTGATTGTGTCTGGAAGTTTCTAAAGATCCTTTTTTGTATATTGTTTTTTCTAACATCCTTTAAATACCATGATTTAACTCTGAGTATGAACTGATAAAAGTTCAGCTGATTGTTCAGGAGTTATCTGATTTTCTTGTTAAATATCGATGTAACATTTCGACAGTCTCAAGTTCATGCATTGTAAATGATGCCACATTCAGTGGTCTATCCCAGGGGTCTTCAACCTTGGCAACTTAAGACTTGTGGACTTCAACTCCCAGAATTCTGAGAGTTGAAGTCCATAAGTCTTAAAGCTGCCAAGGTTGGAGACCCCTGGTCTATCCTGTGCCATTTTATTTTGTAATGTAGAACAAAGTCACCCATAGCTTATACTCTCAACAGATAATATAATTATTCATTCAGAAAACTGGGATTGATGATAGTTTCATTGGATGTGGAAAAGGCTGGTAATTGGCGTAGTTCCAATTTTAGAACAAGTTTTGGCCAGATGCAAAAAAAAAATTATATTACCTGGATTACAGTGGATTATATGCTGATTACTGTAAAAATGTTTTGTGAACCATCATGAATACCTTTTATCTCTTATATTTCTTACAGCAGGTAATCAGCCATTCTGGCTTTATTTATTTATTTAGCATATGACAATTCTGGCTTGAACTAAACTGCGTCACGTTGTGATATAGATTTGATTGATAATTATGAATTATAAAATGCATTAATATAGTAAATAATTTGATAAACTATCAGATTACAGAATTAATTGACATAAGTATGTAGCCTTTAATGTATCTAGGGAAATCTGTCATAACTGTGGTGTTAGTTGGCATTTGCGGAGGAAAGATGCTGATGAGGAAACACCTTTCCTAAGAAGCTCCCTTAGGGAGGCTGCTTCTGTTGTCCTTTATCCCCTTACACGTTTTCTATTTTCTGTTATGTTTTATTCTATTTATTTATTCTGCTCCTATGTACATTTTTTAAATCTTAAGAACTACCTGCCTTAATCTTCTGATACACAGAGCAGTCAAATCAAGTGTCAACACTGGGAAGGAGAAAGAAAAGACAGTCCTCACATTCTGCAATACAGCTTCATCTAAGCCCCTGGAATAGGTGAAAGTTGCTAGATATATTGCAATCAAGCAGGTTCAATCTGTATGTAATACAAGCCCTCTGCTTTATACTTTAAAATGGGATCTCTAATAAGAGTTTGAAAGCCAATGATGTCTCATCATCTCTAAGAGGACATCTATCTCCCCAAAGATTGCTGCCATCTACTCAGCAGCAGCAGCAGCAGCAGCAGCAGCAGCATGGCTTTCTTCAAGCAAACCTGAGATTCTAGATCTAAAATATTTTTAAATGGTAGTCTAGCAGACTTTGTAGGCAGACATAATGAAGGAAGAAAGCAGGATTCAGCTTCTGTCAACTGTCCCAGCTGATCAGTTAGAAAAAAAAGACTCTTAGGCCTTGGCTAGCCAAAGGTATATTTTACTAAAACCAAGTGGTTATAGACAAAGTGAAGTTGGATCTGTGGTTTTCCTGCCCAAAGTATATGGTTAACTTTGCCATGTCTCCTTGAACCTTCTGGTTATCAAGAAGTGCTCAATCAGGTACTAAAAATTGTTTTGGCGACAGTCCCTGTCTTCGCAGCTGGCATTCCTTTCTTGACCTTGAAACAGTCGGTGTTTCTCATGGGATGATGTTTCTCACAGGATTTGTTTCATTTCCTCATGGTATCCCCTGGCAATCCTCTTATTCATTCTGCTCCCCCCTCCCCCATTTTCTATGGAAGTTTGCCAATGGCAAGCAAGTTTGCAAGGAAGCATACCGGCAGCCCTGACAGCTTTTTAAAATCTTGATTGAATTTTTTCTTCAGAAACTTGGTCTCAGTTTTCTAAATTGCCCATTTCCCCTACAACATACCTAACTTTAATTCCATATAACAAAAGGATACAGAGGAACTCTCTTAGGCAGAGCCATTTTTCCTTCTTTTAACATTCATTACTTAAAACAGACTATATGCTACCCACTATCTTTCCGCCACATATATGAATTTTAAAATTCATTCATTTCCCCATCTTTAGCAATCATTCTCCCAAAATATACATAACTGGCATTTGTTTATTCATTGTTTCTGTAAAATACAACCTCATAGGTTTTGACACAATTATGTTCATTGTATAATACAGGTAGTCCTCGAGTTGCAACCATAATGGAGCCTGCCAATTACAGTAATGAGTCATAACAGTTATAAAATGAGTTGTTCATGTGACCAACACAATTTTATAATATTTTTTTGCAGTAAACAAGTGACTGCAGTTAAGTGAATACGAGTCCCTAAGAGAGCCCATTGTTCACTGTGGTGTGATTTAGCTGAAAACGAAAACTGTTGGTTTTTTAGCAAAATTGTAACAAAATGCTGTCATGTTAATTTGGGATGCAACAAATGACAGTAAAAGGTTGTGTTACTGAGTACCCAGATGTATGTGACCATTATATTGAATTCCAGTATGACATGGTCACTCTCACCCAAGATTCCTGCAATTTCAACTCCCTTTTCCATTTCTTCTCTGTAAGAATTAAATCTAGTATGGCGGTCAGTCTAGTTCCCTCCTCTACCATTAAGACAACAAAGTTGTCAGCTAGATTGGTCAGGAACCTATTCAGCCTCCATGTTTCCAGTGTCTTTCTCCCAGCTTGGAACTGAACCAGATGGATATTTCTTCCAACACAGGCTTGAAGTTTATTTAAATAACTGTGGCATATACTACTTTTATTATGATCCTGATAAACTTAGGAGGGCAGAGACTTGAGCCTGGGTCCCCTATATACTTTGTTAATTTGTCTCTTTTTGTAGCCCAAATATGTCCACCCATTTTCTGGAGAGCTTAACTGACCTCTCTGCTAAAGAGTTTCACTTTATGAGCAAGAGTTGGCTGCTGGTAGTTATCTTGCATTTTAACTGTTTTAATTCCTCAAGGTGCTCTGGCACCCTGCCTGATTTGTAACTCTGGGTTGCAGTATTGCTGATGAAAAGGAAGATATTCAGACAGAATGGTTTAGATTTCCATGACAGCTGTGACTGTCATTGATCTTTAGTGTGTATTCCACCATTTCTAATCTAATGATTGGTATTTAAGACAGCTTTTTGTAAGCAAAGAAGCTTTTTGTATTTTTGTACATGTAATCCTTGACTTACAACAGTTCATTTAGTGACTATTCAAAGTTACAATGGCACTAAAAAGTGATTTATGACAGTTTTTCACACTTATGACTTTTGCAGCATCCCCATGGTCACGAGAGGCTTGGCGAAGTGAAGCGCCCTTCGACATGAGTGACATTGAGTTGGCCACACCCACCCAGTCACTTAACCACCCAGCCATGCCTACCCAGCCAGTCATTAGGGCAGAGAACTGGTTGTTAACTTATTTGAATCACACCACTGGCTTGGTTGGGTGCCTTGTAATATACACCTATGGCAATGTCCTTCTTTTTTCTTTTATATTGACCCATATGCATTCTAAGAGGTTTTTATCTCTGGTTTTATACATTTCTGTAGCAATATAGTGGACCTTTACATGCAGTTCAATTCCACCTCCTCTTTTATGAGGTCTGGGGTTTTTTTTAAGGTTTGTATCCTTCTATTAATATGTTCCAGTCATGGGTTTCATCCCACCAAGTTTCTGTAATTCCAACTATATCATATCTACCTTCATGTATTAATAATTCAGGTTCATCCTGTTTGTTCCCCAAGCTTTGTGCATTTCTATATGTTTTGTAGTAGTGTTTTTTTCTAAAATGAAAAAAGAAAAGTTGAACTGTGGCTCCAAAAAAAAAAAATCAAAGCGTTTTTATGAGTTAAAAGTGATACTGGCAAACTCTTTAAAATATTTGAGTTCAACTTTACTTATGGAATTGACAGTTGGGAAATATAGTAAGTCAAACAACCAGCAGCCAGCTGCTTCCTCCCACAAAGTAAGCTTTGCTTTGAATGATTTAACACTTACACATCTGTGTTATCCTGTTTTCTTCACTGAAATTTCAGTGAGCCCTTACATCTGTTCACAAGATGACAGTTAAGTGTTGAATGACAGGCTAAAGAACCTCATTGTTTTCCATGTTCATGAAATAAATATATTCCCCCTCTCTTTCTTCTCTCATACACACACACACACACACACACACAGAGAGAGACACACACGCATATACAGACACAGACACACACACCCTTTGGTGTGGCATAGAGGTTAACCATCTTGACTGTTTATATATGCTAAAAATTAATTGCTCATGATTCAGGCTCATGCTTGTTTTAATCCACAACTTCCTTAATTTGAAAGTGTTTATTGAATGTATTTATGATGACTGATCATGATCATACACTGAGAGCGTATGGATTGAAGTCAAATTCCTTGTGTGTCCAATCACACTTGGCCAATAAAGAATTTTAATTTCTGATCCTGCTAGAAATTGATGAGGCTTATAGAGTTCAAACTAGTTACGCTCGATGTAACAGGTTACCCAGGGAAGTCCACATGCGATTTGCCAGGAAGCAGATATGTGACATAATATACAAGATAACGTGAGATGAACCATTGGTCTATAAAGATAAAGAAGTGCAAACCCTGAAGCAGGTTCCCAAGAAGATGCCCAAACAGAGAAAAGACGATAAGTTTTTGGCAACACAACTCATCCAGAAGAACACGTTTTTATGGTTAATTCCAGAAGGCATGTTGGTAACATAGCAGGAGAGGATCAGGATAGATAAGTTACCAACAAGGCACCAGATTTTTATGAGCAGATTGGAGGAACAGAAGAAGAAAGTAGTGGTAGAGAGGAGCTAGAGACAGAAAGCCAAGAAGAACAACAACAGCAAGATATAGGAGGCCTAGGACAAGAAGGAGAGAACAAGGAGGAGACTGAAGGAAGAAGATTAAGAACATGCCCGCAAAGAGAGACTAGAATTAACAGAAGACAGATAATATCTCACAAGTAGAAAGATGGAAACGAAGCTATTATCATTAAACATAAATGGTCTAAATTCACCCATTAAAAGGAAGCAGATACTATCTAATTAACCAAACAGAAATTAGAAATAATATGCCTGCAAGAAGTCCATATTAAAAAACAATTTTGGAAATGTTTAGAATATCTTAAATTAGGAATGTTATTTGTAGCTCTGGCAGATCAAAAACAGAAAGGGATAGCAGTATAAGTTAAAAAAGAAATTAAGGCAGTAGAAAAATATGTAGACCCACAAGGGAGAATTTTGATACTTGAACTAGAATTATGGTACAAGCCAACGTTATTAGTTATAATTTATGCGCCGAATGACAACCAAAGTCAATTCTATAAGAATTTACATGAGAGAATTGTTGAGATGGGACAAGACAATGTACACATTGTGGAGGATCTTAATGTGGTAGTAGATATAAGGAAGGATTATTTTAGTAACGCAAAGAAAAAAAAGAAAAGGAAAATTTTGCCCAGATCTTTTTTCAGTATGACACAGGAAATAAATTTGATAGATCAATGGAGGAGAATAAATTTGGGGAAAAAAGAATTCATGTTCTACTCTAACCCACACAAATCATGGTCTAGATTAGACATGGCATGGATGAATGCAGAACTAGGAAACCAACTAGATACAGTAGAGATTATGATGAATGTATGGGCCGACCACAACTCACCAAAAATAATTTGGAAAGGAAGGGAAAGGAAGAGAAGAAGGTGCATACTTAATCCCCAAATCTTAAAAGAGAAAGATTTTGTAGAGAAAATTAAGAAAGAATTGGAACTTTTTTAAAAGGAAAATACAGTGGAGCAAACATCATTATAGACTATATGGGATACAGCAAAGGCAGTCTTGAGGGGGTTGATAATAGCACATACAGTGACAAGGAATAAGGAAAGATGGCAAAACCAGAATAAATTACAGGAGGAGATTAAAGACCTAAAAAGCAGATTACAAAAAAAAAAAAAGCCACAAGATGAAAAAATGAGAAGAGAGATTATTCTTACTAGGCATAAATTGAATATTATAAATCAAGAAGAGAGAGTTAAAGAGGTGAAAAGGGCAAAATAGAGTTTTTTCAAATATACAAATAAGCCAGGGATGTGGTTAGCCCATAAATTAAGATTAGAAAAAGAAAGAAGGTTGATACAAGAATTGGAGGATGATAATGGGAAATTAGAATATCGAATGGCTGAGAAAAAGAAAATAGTACAAAAATATTTTGAACAATTATATAGGGAGAATGCAATAAACCCTAAGAATATAGAACAATATTTGAAAAGGAAAAGTTTTCCAGAAATTAGAGAGGAACAGAAAGATATATTAAATAAGGAAATAACAGTGATGGAATTGAAAAGGGAGGATGAAAGGCAGAAAAATAATACGACGCCAGGGCTGGATGATCTTCCAGCAGAATTATATAAATATATTTATGAATGTCTTGAACCAGTGATGTTAGATGTGTACAATGAGGTATTAGACTTTGGCAAATTACCTGACTCATGGACAGAAGCGAACATCTCACTAATTCCTAAAGAAGGTTTAGATCACAAACAGATTAAAAATTGTAGACCAATTTTGCTCCTGAATGTAGACTATAAAATATTCGCAACAATAATGTCAGAAAGATTAAAAATTATATTAAATGAACTTATTCATATTGACCAGAATGGCTTTCTACCTTTTAGACCGATAAGAAATAATACAAGGATAGTACTAAATGTATTAGAATACTATGAGGCCCATCTGGAAAAGCAGGCAGCGTTGATTTTCTTGGATGCTCAGAAGGCCTTCAACAATCTCAGCTGGCAGTTCTTGATCCAACAGGTCGAAAATATGGAATTTGGATTTAAATTCAAGAAAACGATAGGTACAATTTATTCAAACCAAAAAGCTAGGATAATTATAAATGGGGAGATTACTGAAAACTTCAAGATTATGAAAGGTGTTAGGCAGGGATGTCCAATGTCATCTCTGCTTTTTATCTTGACCATGGAAGTGCTTTTAAATCAGATTAGACAAAGAAAGGCGATAATTGAACTGAAGAGCAAAAAAGAAGAATATGAAGTGTGTTTTTTTGAGGACAGGTGTTTGAGGACAACTTGGTGTTTTTTGTGGAAGATCCAATGGAGTGAGAGACCTATCTAATTCAAGAATTAGAAGAATATGGGATAGTAGCAGACTAGAAATTAATAAAGATAAAACAAAAGTAATAACCAAAAACTTAATAGAAAGTAAAAAAAAGAATTGGAAAGGAAATTGATATTGCAAAGTGTCAAAAAACTTAAATATCTAGGGATTTGGTTAACAGGAAGATGCTCTTCCATAAAAAGAGGATACTTATGTGAAATTACTTTTACAGATAAAAAGAAAGATAAAAAGAAAGACCTGACCAATTGGGGAAAATTACAATTATCACTATTAGGCCAAATAGCAGCTATAAAAATGAACATACTACCAAAACTATTATACTATTTTCAAACAATGCCTATAAAGTTGGATAAGAAATTTTTTCAGGAATTAGATAGGATGGTAATGAAATTTATATGGATGGGGAAAAAAGCACAAATAAAATTGAAGACGTTACAAGATAGTAAAACCAGAGGCAGCCTTGGGTTAAGGAGTGGATAAATTTAAAAAATAAAAGAATTTTGATGATAGAAGGTCATGACCCCCAAATTGGGTGACATGCCTTCTATGGGATAAAAAGAATAAGATCCACTCCTATTTCCATAGACATTTGATAAGGGACTCACTTTTACAAAGATGGGAGAAAATAAAAAAAAGCATTATTTGAAAAGACCAAACTGGATCTCACCTATGGAAGCTATATTATATCCAAATACAAGGGACATTAAAAAAATGATTAGATATAAAGAATTGGTAGATGAACAGGGGGAATTAAAAACACTGGATAAACTAAAAGAACAAGGGATAACATTAGACTGGTGGGTATATTTGCAAATTCAAATTAAATTTAAGAAAGATGTAAAGGAGCTAGGGATAGATAAAGATTTATAAAAATTGGACCAAATCTTGACAGGCAGGGATATAAAATTTATAACACAAATGTATAATTATTTACTGGAGGTGGAACTAGAGGAGGAAATTGTTAAGGGATCAATGGTCGCCTGGATGAGAAATGTGGATCACATAAATTTGGATGAGTGGAAAAAGACTCTGAGAACTGGAAGCTGACTTTGTCGACGGCATTCAAAGAAAATCAATATAAAATGTTTTGTAGATGGCACTTAGCACTAACACGACTGGCGAAAATGTATCCAACCTTGAAATCGGAATGCTGGAAGTGCAAACAAAAGAGGAATGTTTTTCCATATGTGGTGGCAATGTATAGAGGTCAAAAAATACTGGAAGAAAATACAGAAATGGCTTTTTCACAAGACCTTCTTGTGACACCTCAGTGCTCTTTTCCAGTAACTAGAAGAAGATCTTATGGTTTCAAGATAAGGCATTGAATTTTTTTCCAAATGCAGCCATATCAATATGGTTTTCTTGGCATTAGATTGCATATTTTGTTTTCTATATTTAATTATGGAGGGTTTTATTTTCTAGCTAAATCAATTTCTCTCATAATTTTAAATCCTACCTACCCTCATCGCTCTTGTGAATTACTCTTGGACTTAATCCATTCCCAATTAACTTTAGAAGCCAGGATAATAATAATAGGAGTTCCTTTTCTGGACAGTACATTGTGGATCACTGACACTACTGTATCATTTTAAAAGTAAAAGTAATTAAATGTGCACTAAGCTGGCTTTCCCTTAAAATATACAATAAAAATAAAGCAAAGATACTGAGTTGAGCTGCATCAGAACTGGTGGACTGCAGCCTGCTACACCAGTCTAAGGGAATAATCTTGCTTTCTTCAATAGAGAAAATGGAAAGTAGAAAACATTACTTTCCACTTTTTCTATTGAAGAAAGCAAGATAATTCTAGAAAATCAAATGCTAAAAGGTAAAGGTAAATACTTTTGTTTAAAAAAATCAAACAATATTTTTATACTACATATAAAATTGCTGTAAAACTTTGACAAGACTAATACTACTTTTCCTCAGTGTCATTATGATTAGATGTTAGATATGGGAATAGAAGGGGAACTTACCAAATTTGTGGATGATACTAAGCTGACAGGAATAGCCAACATCCTAGGTGATATGTTCAAGATCCAGAAAGATCTTGACAGATTGAACACTGGGCCCGATCTAACAAAACGAAATTCAATGTAGTGAAAAGTAAAGTCTTGCACTTAGGCAAGAAAAAACAAAAGTACACATATAGATTGGGTGAAACGAGACTTAATAGCAATAACTTGAGAGGGATCTTGGAGTCTTGGTGGACAACCAATTAAATATGAGCCAACAGTGTGTGACAGTAGCCAAAAAAGCCAATGCAATCCTAAGCTACATTAACAGAGGGATACAATCAAGATCAAGTGAGGTACCAATACCACTCTATAAAGCCTTAGTAAGACCACAACTGCATCAGTTTTGGTCACCACACTAAAAAAGATATTGAGACTCTACAACGAATACAGAGAGGAGCCACAAAGATGACAAGGGGACTGGAGACTACATCATGAAGAACAGTTGCAGGAACTGGGCATGGCTAGTCCAGTGAAGAGAAGGACCAGCACTGACAGGACAGCAGTATTCCAATATTTGAGGGGCTATCACAGGGAAAAAGGGGACATCCTATTTTCCAATGTACCTGAAGGCCAGACAAAGAACAATGGAGGCAAACTGATCAAGGAGAGATTCAATTGGAGATAAGAAGAAATGTTCTGACAGGGAGAGCATTAAACCAATGAAACAGATTGCCTTCAGAAGTTGTGAGTGCTTCATCATTGGAGATTTTCAAGATGAGATGTTAGACACTAGAAAAAGTGCAAAGAGCAACCAAGATGATTAGGAGACTGGAGGCTAAAACATGATGAATAGTTTCAAGTACTTGGTATGGCTAGCCTAGTGAAGAGAAGGAACTGGGAAGACATGATAGCAGTCTTCCAATATTTAAGGGACTGTCACGGAGAGGAGAGGGTCAAGCTATTTTCCAAAGAACTGGAAGGCCAGACAAGGAGTGGAAAGTGATCAAGAAGTGATTCAAACTGGAAATAAGGAGAAAATTTTTGCCAGGGAGAACAATCAACCAATGGAACAGCTTACCCTCAGAAGTTGTGGGACCTTCATTTGAGACCTTCAAGAAGAGACTGGATTGGCATTTGTCAGAAATACTACAAGTTCTTCTGCTTTGGTGTGGGATTGGACTAGAAATCCTAACACTGGTGTCAAACTCAGTTTCATTGAGGGCTGGATCAGCATTATGATTGCCCTCAAAGAACCAGGAGAGTGTGGCTGGGTAGGCATAATTGGATGGTCATATGACTAGGTGGGCCTGGCCAACTTGACGTCATTCACATCGAGGGATGCCTATGATGGGCCAGAAAGGCTGGGAGAGAGGATCTGGAGGTCTACAGGAGGAAGGAGAGATCAGGGCAAGTACCAAAGCCTCACCCATCTAGAAGACCTACAAGGTCTCTTCCAACTCTATTAATCTGTTAATTAATTTCTATAATTAAAAACATTCAAAATTACATAATAGGTTAATATCTTTATTAGAACAATTTAAGATGTTACAATGATGTTCTTGAGATTTCTATAAAATTATGCATGAGCCAAAGAAGAAACATGCCAAGCCTAAATTTAAATGTAATGCATATCCATTTAATCTGTTATGTATGAGAAGTTACTAATAGATCTTTTTCATTTTCAGCTGTGATATATCAGTAGAATGAAATGTCAGGAAGCTTTCATTTTTAATAAACAAACTATCATGTTGGTAGCCTGTTGAAAGGCTTTCCTAGCATTGTGGTAAGTCACTTTTTAAAGAAATGGGAAACTGAGATATATTTTATCTTCTTTTTCTTTCTGTGAGCTCTATCACACACTAATTTGACTCACATGCTTTCCTGTTGAAACTTGATGTTATCTTTGAACAAAGAGATACAATAGTTAACTTAAGCTATTCTCTGCAGCATACAGACAATATAAATTTAAAAGTATTATAGATCTGTGGAACTGTGATAAAATGGTGGGTTGATTTTCAAGCGCAGCCAAAACTGTTTCTCTTTCCTGCCACTTTAGATAGAATGATTGTGATTACATCAGATTTTTAAAAACTGCTCTATAGTGAGTCAAATCACTATTCTATCTGGCTTTGAAATTTCAGACAAGGTATTCCCCAGTTCTAGCTTGAAATGCTATGAAACTACACTCAGAGAAGATCTTCTGTATACTCTAATCCTTCTTAAAATAGGATAAATTATACTCTTGCATTGATTAGTAGTAAAACATCATCTCCCTTAACTCCTTGTATAGGCTAATTCAGAAATTTGGGGATGTAACATTTCTTGGAGTATATATGTTTGCATACCTTCATCCATCCTTCCAGATTATGAACATTAAAACTTCTAGGGCAGAAAAAGAGAAGGCAACTGCAACAAGAATGATGCATATATACCTATGTGTAGGAGGAAAGACAAGATAATGCTTCCCTTTTCATCCATCTGGCTACCCAGAGAATAAATGTTATTGAACGTTCCTTGAATTTGTAGTTTTTCCATCATATTTATATCCATAAATATCACAAGATTATTATATTTTTTTAAACTACTGTTTTATAGCTAAACTACACTATTGACTTTATTTCTGTAACACATTAATATGTAGGAGTAAAATCATAACCTGCTAATTTACAGAAAAACTGCTTTCTGAGTAAATGATATGAGTAAATGATAAAAGATAACAATACAACATATGATTTTAAAGATCTGATCTAAGACATTCATTCTTAATATATGAACAGAGAACTATTACAAGGACATCAGAGTCTCTTTGTTGATCAACACAGTAAGAGTGCATGGAAAAATCCAGTTGCAAGCCCTACTCATTGTCTTGGAATGGTTTTCATCTGAATTCCATTAGTTCCATTTGTTGGCCTAAAAAGAAGAGAGAAAGAGAGAGAGAGAGAGAGAGAGAGAACTTGAAAAACATGCCATACAAAATGGCCAATCCTTTTGGATCAATGGGCATGTTTTAATTTTAAAAGTCATAAAAGGAATGTATGGTGAACTGCCTGTTCACTGTGGTTATGGTAAATCACAAAAATATATTTATTAGTGATAGTACATATTGGCTACAATAACCTGGAAAGTCACTAAATAGCAACAAATGGGATATTCATCTGGATTTTTGCAACCCTATTTATGATAAACCTATTTATTCCAGTTATCTAGTTTGCATTTTGCAAAACTAATAACTTTTTCATCATATGGTATCAATCTCTGGGCTGCTCATGTCCATCAAATATCATCCTATTCTGCAATTAAATATTGAAATTTAAAAATAAATCTGGAGATTGATAGAATGGTTCAATCCCATTGGAGTAAGCATAGCTTAATATATGGAAAAGGAAAAGAGCAGCATAATGGAAAACTCACCGTATACATTTGCATTTTCTTCTTCTTCTCCTTGGACCTTTGGCAGGAAAAATATATACATATATATTTGAAAAAATAATGTTTTGCACTGTTTTGCTATTTTTTCATTTTTGATATACTGTATTACCCAAATTCATAATGATGACAAATAAATATAGTAGATGGGGACATCTATGAAGATTCTCAATCATCCAGGTCATGGTTATTCCAAAGATGCTTTTCAAAAAGCAACTGGACTTTATAAGTTTTTTTCTAGAAATGTTTCACTTCTCACACAAGAAGCTTCTTCCCATCTGATTGAATGGTGGGAAATGGAAGAATTTATATTCTTTGCAGTCATCTAGTCATTAGCACCCTGAAGATCAGTCATTAGCTCTCCGAGAAACATTGAAGCCACTTGGGGTTTTATCTGTATCCTCAGAATCATCTGAATCAGAGAGCAAGTGAGTGTGAAACCTTCTTCTGAGACTGCTGAAAGGACTTGTTATAGATAAGAGGTAGGTGGTTTTGTATTCCCCCGCATTAAAAGAGTGCCGCTCAATTTTAATGTAGATGGCTTCTTTGACCTCTCTTCAAACCAATGAGGTGGACTGCTGAATCTTGTTCTGATGAGTTTGTCCTTCTATGTTGTGCCATGCATTTGTGAAGTGATAGTTTGGTTTCTCCAATGTGCATGTCTCATTCTATTGTACTACATATATCACATTGCTCAGTTTCTGTCTGGATGTTTTATCCTTGGGGTGGGCAAGCATTCTGCCTTAGGGTATTCTTGGGTTTAAAGTGTACACCGATGTTGTGTTGGTTGAAAATCCTCCTGAGGTTTGCAGATATTCCTGCAACATATGCAATGACAATGTTGCTTTGTTTGTTGTTCTCTTTTTTTCTCTGTTCTCTTCTTTGACTTCTTTGTTCTTCTTCAGACAAATGCATGCTGCCACATAAGAGGACAAACCCATCAGGACAAGATTCAGTAGTCCATCTGCATTTGAAAGACAAAGGTCACTCTTTTGAGGACAGCAAAGTCCACATTCTGGGCAGAGACAACCACTGTTCGAAAGAGGGGTAAAAAAGGCTATCTATGTTAAAATTGAGCAGCCCTCACTTGACAGAGGGGGAGAGATACAACACCTCCTGTAGCTCCTGTCTACAACAAGGTTACACACCCATTTGCACCCTAATTCAAGTGACCCTGAGGGTACAGATAAAGCCCCAAGTGGCTTCAACAACTCTTAGACTCTCAGAGAGTTACCAATGGATCTTCAGAGTGCTAGTGATCAGATGATTGAAAAGAATATAAATCTAAATATATATTTATATAAATATAAATCCTCACCATTTAGTCAGTTTCTTGAGTACTATTATGGAGAAATCATCAGCTCCCCTCTCATTTTCCTCTTGCATGTGTAAACGTGGACTGCAGAGTGGTTTTAAATTTGCATCAGAAATGTTTCATAGTTTTAGAATGGCTCAAGTAAACTAGTTCTTTATGTGAATAAGTATTTATAATCATTGCAGAAACAAGAAGCAAGATGCTAGAATGGGATCCATCTTTACATGAGTAGATATATATATATATATATATAATTTTAAACTAATCTCAATAACTGTCAACAGTAGAACCATCAAACATAGTTTAAAGGAAATCTTACCACAGTATAGTGATATGACGATTATCAGGGTTATCAGCAGAAGGAGAGAAACACCAACCAGGGGAACCAATATATAACGTTCACAGGAGAACATTGTACTTTTTGTATTTGTCATTACTGAAACATAAAGCAAAGGAAGAGCGATGTTTTCAAAAATGTTATCCCTCCAGTTTTTGATAATGTTTCATTATTTGAAGAAATGTATTTGTTCTGCTAGGATGAATTTCATGTTTGTGTTGTACAACTTGCTCTAGAAGAGCAACATTGTTAACTGCCAACCTAGAAACATAGTGGAAAAATATAGTGGTTTTTTTTGTAATGTTCTTTTGGTTTTTTAGTTTGGTTGTCTATTTCTTTTGTTTTTTTAGGGAAAGATCCTTCCCTTTCCTCCTCGGGAACATTCCGCATGTTCACCAAAGTGTTCTATGGAAGGATCCCTGAAGAGACAGAGAGAGAAAAATAACAGAACCTGCTCAATTGAACTTCCCCTCCCACACTCAGAAGGCCCTTATCAATAACTACCCTACAGAGCAGATAGCTAAATTCCAACATCTTCCTACTATGCTTCATCTCCTTATATCTACTTCATATACTTAAAAAGAGAGGTTAATAATCCAACCCTGTTGGGAAGTAAATATTTGTAAACAGCAATGAATCATGTCTAGTATTTCCTAGTTGACTGGGACTGGAACAACTAGTAACCAACAATACTAGTCTTCACCACTGCCTTGATCTCATCTTCTGCAATGATCTAATACGTATCGATTTTATAGAAGACAATGTTGAAAAAGCACTAAGCAATCTAAAACCATCTCTATCTATTGGACCGGATGGAATATGTGCCTACTTCTTAAAAAAACTATCCACTGCCATAGCCGAACCTCTAAGCATAATCTTTGAAAAATCTTTCAAGACCAGCCCCTTGCCAAACCTATGGTCACTAGCCATGGTCATCCCCATCTGCAAAAAGGGAGACCCCAGCCTAATTGAAAGTTACAGACCAACCTCTTTATGGTGTGTCACCTGTAAAGTCATGGAATCAATTAACCAATCCATTATCCTCCACTTAGAGACAAACAACCTACTCTCTAATAAAAAGTTTGGCTTCAGAAAAAAAATATTCTGTAATCTGCAACTCTTACACTGCAAAAACATATGGACTACACAACTCGATCAGGGCAAAGCAATAGACACAATTTACATAGACCTCTGTAAAGCCTTTGATTCAGTGGTACACGACAAACTACTCCTAAAACTAAAATCTTATGGAATCTCTGGACACCTGCATAACTGGATAGAAACATTCCTGTCAAACAGGCAACAAATGGTCAAAATTGGGAGCATCCTATCAAATTCTGTACCTGTCAACAGTGGTGTCCCCCACGGCAGTGTTCTAGGACTAACTGTCTTCATACTCTACATAAATAACCTCCGTGATCATATTAAGAGCAACTGTGTTCTCTTTGCTGATGATGTAAAGCTATTCAATACCACAGACAATAACTGCTACCCTTCAAAAAGACCTTGACTACATATCAGAATGGTCAAATAAATGGCAACTTCAAATCTCAACAAATAAATACTCTGTCTTACATATTGGCAAAAAAAAAATTAGAAAATAAAATGCAAAATGAATAGTCTAGACCTTGTTGATGATCCAAACTCTGTCAAAGACCTTGGAATACTCATCTCTAATGATCTAAGTGCTAGAGCCCATTATAGCTACATAATGCCAAAAAGGCATTAAGAGTTGTTAACCTAATCCTATGTAGCTTTTTTCTCTGGTAATATCACACTACTAACTAGAGCATACAAAACATTTGCTAGACCAATGCTCGAATACAGCTCATCAGTCTGGAACCCACATTACATACCTGATATTAGCACAGTTGAGAAAGTCCAGAAATATTTCACAAGAAGAGTTCTGTACTCCTCTACTTGTTGTGGAATACCTTATGTCACCAGACTTGAAATTCTAGATCTAGAAAACCTAGAACTATGCCACCTTCGGTCCAATCTAAGTATAGTACATAAAATTGTATATTACAATGTCCTACCTGTCAATGAATACTTCAGCTTCAACCATAACAATACAAGAGCACACAATAGATACAAACTCAAGGTAAACCACACCAAACTTGATTGCAGGAAATACGACTTCAGCAACAGAGTGGTCAATGTCTGGAATACTCTACCTGACTCTGGTTTCTTCCCCAAAAACTTTAACCTTAGACTGTCTACTATTGACCTCATGCCTTTCCTAAGAGGTCTGTATGGGACGTGCATAAGCGCACCAATGTGCCTAATGTCCCTGTCCTATTGTTTCTTTTTATTTTTCTTATATGTATCCATTTCATGTATTCATAACTATGTTTATACTTATACCTGTTATCTTATAAAAGCTGGACAAAATAAATAAATAAAGTTGTACCTTCAACTCCTGATATGTTGAAATGACATTATGAGTTCTATAGTGCTTTAGCTGAACAGCAATAGTGGCTCTGATCCTCAAGTAGCTATACAGGTAGTTCTTAACTTACCACAGTTCATTTAGTGACTGTTCAGAAGTTCAATGACTCTGAAAAAAGTGACCTATGACCATTTTTCACAGTTACCACCTTTGCAGCATCCTCATGGTCATATGATCAAAACAGTGGCAAACAGTTGCAATGTCTGGGGGTCACTTTTTGTAAACTTCTGACAAGCAAAGCCAGTGAGGACACCAGATTCACTTAACAACCAGGGTACTAATTCAACAACTGCAGTGATTATGACTGTAGGAAAAGTCATAAAATGGGGCAAAACTCATTTAACAAATTTTTCACTTAAAATAAATTTTGGGCTCAATTATGGCTGTAAGTCGAGAACCACCCGTAGTTGCAATGATTACTAGAAACTTTGCAGAAATGTTTATTAATGCATTTTTTTTCTCCAGTTAAAACCTTATACCCACCTCATGTGGATGGCCCGTCCCCTTGGCTCTTGTTTACATTGCTACTGATTTGCATTATTCCTCCATTGGAGAAGGATAGATCCATTGGAGGAAAAAAGATAGAGAAGCAGTCTCAGGATGCTCTGCTCAGCTAATGTTCATCCATGACCAGAGATGCTTCTCTCAATGACTTGAAATGACTGTTGAACTTGCATTGGATGGATGGATGAAACACACATATGAAAAATATGGCCTCTAGTGTGGAAAAATAGATCAATACTTTGAAGTACTACAGTGAAAAATCCTTCGTAACCCATTGCAGGGGAATATTATATGTGCATGTCTTTACTTATTAAACAATTCAATTCAACTTCATTCAATTCCTTGTTGAATTGACTTCCCTTATTTTCTCCTGATGAAAATCGAAGATATGTATTGTCTGCAACATGAGATGTTTTTGTGTTAAACCCAGAGCCTAAAGTGACATGGCTGTGTTTCACCTATGTCCTCAAATTTGGAAGTAGGTTAAAGAAACATACCTATGTCTGTAGAATTGGGACATTTTATACCTTCTTTTATCAGTCTCTTGGTGGTGGTTGAAATTTGCTGTGGCGTGGTAGGAGGCACAGTAGTAGTTTTCACTGTAAACAAGATAGATATTAAAGTGTTTTTCTTCTATTTTCATGGTTATTGACTGGATGGTCTATAACAAAGTTTCTTTTCCATAGTTTTAAATGATTCCAAAGATCATTATAGATATAAGAAATGGGGGGTGGGGGGAAGAGAAATGCAGCGAAGCCAAGCAATTCTCCCCTGATTAATATCATCCCTAACCACAAGATAGAGCAGAAGCTGACCTGGCAGGGAAGATATAAATGGGAAATTTAAAACTTATGATGAAACCTACCTGGCAGGTGTACTGGGATGCCTGAACTAAAAAGCAGCTTCTGATTGCGATGGCGCACACAAAAATAGGTACCCTCGTGGTTCTCCTCAAAGCTGGCAATAGTTAGCTGATAGTAGCTGCCAGTTTTTATAGACTTGTAGCCTTCAAGAATGCCTGTTACCTCTTTAGATCTTGATGTAACATATGTAATGAAGTGGAGTTTGCCATTCATTCCCTGAAGAACCCAGAACACGCCAGTATCTGTATAGTCAGTCTCACATTTGAATTCCACTTTGGTTCTAAAAGTTTGAGGAGGATTGCTGATCATACTGATTTCTATTGAGTCTGTTTGGGACCCATAGCAGCAGCCTAGAGAGAGGGAAAAAGTTCAGTTGTAGCCCAAGAATTTTAACACTTTCTGATTGTCTAGTTTGGCTGAAAGGCTATGAAGTTAAGAAAAAAGTATTAAACAATTCTGAAATGAGTGCTGATTTAGGACTGGGGAAACCCACTTTCTAGTTCATTCTCAGCCACGGTCACTGAGGGGTGGCTTTGGTCAGTCATGGAACAACAAATCCAGTAAAGCCTACAATAACATGGTGATGGGAAAAAGAGAAAGAAGAAATAGCAATAGCACTTAGATTTATATACTGCTTTATTGTGCTTTACAGCCTTCTCTAAGCGGTTTAGAGAGTCAGCATTTTGCCCCCAACAATCAGGGTCCTCATATTACCCACTTCGGAAGGATGGAAGGCTGAGTCAACCTTGAGCCTGGTGGGATTCAATCTGCCAAATTGCATTGGAGTAGCTTGCAGTACTGCACTCTAACCACCCAGGCTCCATGTAAGGTATTGTCTATTAAGGAAAGGCAGGATGTAAATCTGTTTTTTAAAAGAAATAAATAGCATGGTCTAAAGGCAACAAGATAAGAAAGTGTAGAGCAATAAAGTGCATTAGAAAGCTTTTTAATTCAGTCTTGGAATTGTTAGTAATAGATGTTTTTGATACAAATGGGATAAAGGTCGATTATTTTGAATACAAGCTTTTTAAAAATGTTCTTACACTTCATCATTAACAGCCCCTAATGAATAACAAAATAACAGAATAACAGAGTTGGAAAGGACCTTGGAGGTCTTCTAGTCTAACTCTCGATTCAAGCAGAAAATCCTATACCATTTCAGACAAATTTTTGACTTCAATCTTCCTCATATTAACTGGACCCTAAACAAATGTAACACTGAACCCATACATGCAACCTTCTACAATCCTGTAACAAATCTGGGACTGGAACAACTAGTAACCAACAATACTAGACTTAACAACTCTCTAATAAACAATTTGGTTTCAGAAAAAAAATATTCTGTAATCTGCAACTCTTACACTGCAAAAATATATGGACTACACAACTCGATCAAGGCAAAGCAATAGAAGCAATCTACATAGACTTCTGTAAAGCCTTTGATTCAGTAGTACATGACAAACTACTCCTAAAACTAAAATCTTATGGTATCTCTGGACACCTGCATAACTGGATAGAAGCATTCCTGTCAAACAGACAACAAATGGTCAAAATTGGGAGCGTCCTATCAAATTCTGTACCTGTCAAGGGTGGTAACCCCCAAGGCAGTGTTCTAGGACCAACTCTCTTCATACTCTACATAAATGACCTCTGTGATCATATCAAGAGCAACTGCGTTCTCTTCGCTGATGATGTAAAGCTATTCAACACCACAGACAATACTGCTACCCTTCAAAAAGACCTCGACTGTATATCAGAATGGTCAAACAAATGGAAACTTCAAATCTCAACAAATAAATGCTCTGTCTTACATATTGGCAAAAAAAAAAAATAGAAAATAAGATACAAGCTTAGTAGTCAAGACCTTGTTGATGATCCAAATTCTGTCAAGGACCTTGGAATACTCATCTCTAATGATCTAAGTGCTAGAGCCTACATAACCAAAAAGGCATTAACACTAATCCTATGTAGCTTTTTCTCTAATAATATCACACTGCTAACTAGAGCGTACAAAAGATTTGCTAGACCAATTCTTGAATACAGCTCATCAGTCTGGAACCCGCATTACGTATTTCATATGAGAAAGTCCAGAAATATTTCACAAGAAGAGTTCTCCACTCCTCTAATTGTTGCAGAATACCTTATTGCCACCAGACTTGAAATTTTAGACCTATAAAACTTAGAACTAAGCTGCCTTCAGTCCGATCTAAGTATAATATATAAAATCATACATTACAATGTCCTACCTGTCAATGAATATTTCATCTTCAACCATAACCATACAAGAGCACACAATAGATGTAAACTCAAGGTAAACTGCACCAAACCTGATTGCAGGAAATACGACTTCAGCAACAGAGTGGTCAATATCTGGAATATTTTACCTGACTCTGTGGTTTCTTCCCCAAACCCCCAAAACTTTAACCTTAGACTGTCTACTATTGACCTCACCTCTTTCGTAAGAGGTCTGTAGGGGGCGTGCATAAGCGCAGAAACGTGCCTACCGTCCCTGTCTTATTGTTTCTTTTTATTTTTCTTATATGTATCCATTTTATGCATTCATAATTATGTTTATACTTATACCTATTATCTTGTTAGTGAATGACAAATAAATAAATAAATAAATAAATAAAATCGCTATCCAATCTCTTTTTAAAAACTTCCAATGATGGAGCACTCACACCTTCTGAAGGCAAGAGAAAAACCTCTTTTTCTAAATTAAATTTGTCTATGACATATGGTAGTTTTAATCTGGATTTTCAGAACAGTTACTGGCCTTAAATTTTAATATCAATATTTTATAGAAATGATTATTTTGGGGACAGAATGCTACTAAATTTAAATTGGAATGTTATTGTACTTACTAATTTAAGTCTTGGCAGTTGCTAGGTACAACATTTATTAGCACTAATTTAGTGTTTCCAACTTTGATAGTGGTAAGATGTATTTGGGCCTTTATTAGGGTTAGTTTTGATATGAACTCTCATGAATGCTTGACTCTTTGGCTTAACTTTATTCTTAAAATCAATGGCAAAAATAATTACAAGTCACTGCAAACATAATTTTCTTTCCATCAACTTAAATGTAGAGGTATATCCAGTCAAAGCATATCTTGACAGTTCTGTATGGATTCAATGTTTTAGCAAGTTCCAAAATGTTTATGTTATTAATATTGAAGAATTCAATGTCAGAACTTTTTTCTGGTCAAAAGCTAAAGAAACAGTTTAAAAAATCTGTAACAAATATACCAGAAGCTTGGAATGAAAATTGGGAAACTCCAGTTCCTTACAACCAACAGACTGAAGTTTTGAAGAACTAAGTTTATGTCAAAATTGAAGTTAATATATCAAAAGTTTTTTTTAATCAGATGGACATCCTTTACAATACTCTGTAAACAACAGATTAATGATTATTAACTGAGCTAATGACCATTTCAAAAAGGGAAATACAAAAATAGAAATTGATGGTGAAAAGCACTTTCCTAAGATCACAGATAGTTGAAAACGGTAAATGCAGCGCAGAAATAAAATGTTGGATTGCAGTGGATTGAGCAATAATGATGCATATGAACCAAATATAGAAATGCAGGGACATCAGCTCGGCAATCAAAAGCAGGTTAGTTAGCTCTGTTGTGTTCCCCTTAGCTACTTGTGGTTGTGAAAGTTGGTCCTTAAAAAATCAAAACAGAAACAAAATTGACTCGTTTAAGCTGTAGTGCTGGAGAAGATTCCTGCATATTTCTTGGACAAAAAAAGTAACTAAAAATTAAGTACTGGAGCACATATCACAAGGTATGTCACAAGAAGGCAAAATCGCGAAACTGTGTCTTATTTACTTTGGCCATGTTATGCAGGGAAATTCACTGTAGCAAACAATTAAGTTTGGAAGAGTTAGCAGTAAAAGTAAACCAGACCAACATAGAACATTGTGACTGGACACTTTAAAAGCTGATACCAGCCAGAACATAGGAAAACTCAAAGAAATGGTGCAAGATTGGAAGATGTGGAGACATTTGCCCATAGAATTGCCAAGAGTCAGACACAATGAATGGATAAAATCATCATCATCATGCAAAAAATTTGAGGATATTTACTAAAATGTTATAATCATACTTTTCTTTACATCTCTTTTGGAATAAGGGCATATAACACATTGACAGAATTATTAAAGAAGACTCTGGTTTTAAAAACATGTAGATTGTACTGAATTATATAGTGACAACTTGGAATTAATATGTTCAGAACAAATACACAATTTTTTGTGCTCCTATAAGAGGAAGATAAAAAGATTGGATTTCAGAGATGCGTGCTTTAGCAATTTCTGAGAAAATTATATATTTGGCTAATCGGACAATGTCACATTATCATTTCCTTCATAAAAATTATTGGCCAACTCAGTGAGTATTGAAAACTTAAGTTTATTTTTAAAAAAGACTTGAAAGATCACATGAATTTGGAATATAGCTGTAATCATAGAGTTTTTTAACTTATTTTGTTGTTTTTCTTTCCTCTGGTGTTTGTCTATTGTTTGTTTGGTTCATTTTTATATTACATTACTTTATGTCTGTTGAAAATGGATTAATCAAATCTAAAAGGTAAGGAAGACCCAATGTGAAGTCTTGCACACTGGGGTGGACCTGGTTCAAGTTGGAAAAATAATGTAGTTTTCAAGATTTATTGTTGTCACCAAGGGATTTGTTGCTTTTTAATTGTTTTTATATTGGGTTTTTATCCTTGTAAAGTGGTCAGTATCACTGAGAGTAAGTTGGGTGGCCACATAAATTTTCTTAAACAAAGAACAAATAAATACAGGTAGTCCTCGACTTATAACAGTTCATTTAGTGACTGTTCGAAGTTACAACAGAACTGAAAAAAGGACTTATGACCATTTTTCACACAACCGTTACAGTATCCCCATGGTCACAGGATTGCTTGACAATTAGTTAATATTTATTGCTTGACAATTAATTAATATTTATGGTGGCTGCTGTATCCAGGTTTCATGTGATCCCCTTTTGCAACTTTCTGACAAGCAAAGTTAATGGGAAAGCCAGATTCACTTAACAACCATGTGACTAATTTAACAACTGCAGTGATTCACTTAACAAATGTAGCAAGAAAAGTTGTAAAATGGGGCAAAACTCACGACAAATTTCTCACTTAGCAACATAAATTCTGGGCTCAATTGTGGTCATAACTTGAGGACTCCCTGTATTTAATTCGTCAATCATTTAACAACATTTAAATATTTAACTGTTGGTTTAATGCTCATATTGCTTTTATTGCAGATTAGTGCAACTTGCATAGAATTCTTGGAAGAATGAAGGTATAGGTATTATTTAAATAAATAAGCAAGCTTAAGATCCCATCTTGATAGCTAGTTTATCAATGCACTGCAAAGTATTTTATCACTTAAAACAGAATTCAAAATATGAAAAATGTCTTCCTTGTTGTTTGAATTATTAAGAGAATGCATATTTACAAAAGGCAAAGGCATTCTGTGTGTGCATACCTTTCAATCATTGTTGACACCTTGCAACTGCCAGGGGACAGGGACTTGCAGGGACTGCAAGTCCCTGCAATTTTCTTGGCAAGATTTTCCACAAATGGTTTGCCATTGTCTTCTTCCTAGATTTGAGAGAGAAGGACTAGCCCAAGGTGACTGACTTTGTGGAGCTGGAATTTCCAGTTCCCTGATTTCTAGCCTGGTACCTTAGCCACTGCACCAAACTGGTCCTACAAACATGTTCCTCAAAACCTTGGTCTCAACAAAAGCTAGACAATGTTTTATGGAGCTGTGGTTTACCCTCTTCTATAAGGTTGATATATAACCTTATAAAGGAGGGCTGTGAGAAGCAGCCACAACAGCACCTACAGTGAAGATAATTATCTGTTACCACACCTTTCTACTGCAGGATGAGGGCCCGAGCTCTTGTTTTCCACATTGCAGAGGAGTATGTGAGATTTTACATACTCATGGTCACTAGAGATGGGGAGAAATTGATTTAATTCATACCTGAATGAAAATGTAAGAACTGAAACTAAGTTCCTTTGATAGTACTGAAATGTTCAATGTACTTTTGCTAGTTGAAAGTTTCTGTGCGAGAGAGACAGTGAAAGAATGTAAGAGAGAGAGAGAGAAAGAGATAGTGGGTGGGAAGGAGCCCACCTGCATCAATGCATGTTCCTTGAAACAATTCCCACACATTTAAATAAATAAAAACATTTATTTAAGAAAAATAAGACAACATGCTCATTGGAAAATTTATAAATAAAAATGCATATGGGTGGGAAAAGGTGCAGCAAAAAACATCTAAATTTTAATGATTTTTTAAAAAAAATCTCAATGAAAGAAATGAAAAACAAGAAATCATGAGAAAGTGACAGATTCAATAGTCATTAGAAGTCATACTTCATTTCCTAGAACAATCAATCAAGCAGTCAAGCCATAGGTATTTATTTTATTTGTTGTGACAAGTCAAGAAGGCTGCTTCTGGATGAGATCAAAGACCTCTCTTTCATCAGTTTTATTTCTAAAGAAGCCAGGCAGAATCTACAAATCCTGCACGGTCTACAAATGGGGCATGATGAGACATTTTCTTTCTCATTTTGCTGAGAAGCAGATATTTGGAAACATACCATCTTTAGTTTTGAAATATATATTGCCATCCGCAATAGTGGCCATTGGTGACTAATTATTTCCCTTAATTTTTCTGATTTTTTAAAAAGCTGTCTCATTTTTCTGGCTACCATAATATCATGATTTACAGCTGGAAATGCCATAGTTTAATGATGAGTGGAAAATCTCTCTTTTGTCTGTCCTCATTCCAATCACTTAACTTTATTTCAGTCTATTTTTCAGTACAGTACAGCCTTTAACAATTCAATTAAATATGATAGTACTACAACACCTAAGTTATTATGAATATTATGAATACTTTCCCCCCTTTCTATTAAAATAGACGGACACATCATTTTCATTTGGAGGAGTTATAGTGAGTTTTTGTTGTTGTTAGCTGTGAAGTCGTGTCCGACCCATCGTGACCTCATGGACAACGTTCCTTCTGTCCTTCCTATCCTCTACCATTTTCTGAAGTCTATTTAAGCTCATGCCTACTGCTTCAGTGACTGCATCCAGCCACCTCATTCTCTGTTGTTCCCTTCTTCTATTGCCCTCAATCTTTCCCAGCATTAGGCTCTTCTCCAGTGAGTCCTTCCTTCTCATTAGGTGGCCAAAGTAATTTGAGTTTCATCTTCAGGATCTGGATATCTGAGATTGTTGATATTTCTCTCGGCAATCTTAATTCCAACTTCTGATTCATTTAGCCCTGCCTTTCTCATGATGAAATTTTCCAAGCTTCTTATGCTAAATGCTGCACTTGATTATGTGCCTTCATTTTTGACTCCTAGTGATCATACAGATGGATTTTCTCCATGAGAATTCTGTGTCAGAATGTTAATTTTATTTGAAGATTTTTGAATCTTCAAATAAAATTCTCTTTTTGTGAAGAGCAACTAAGATGATTAGGGAGCTGGAGGCTAAAACATGAAAAACGGTTTCAGAAATTGGGTATGGCTACTTTAGAGACAAAAGAAGAACAAGGGGGGGAACCTGATAGCAGTATTCCAGTACTTGAGAGGCTGCCACAAAGAAGAGGGGGTCAACTTATTTTCCAAAGCACCAGAAGGCAAGACAAGAAACAGTGGATATAAACTAATCAAGGAGAGAAGCAACCTGGAATTAAAGTGAAATTTCATAACAAAACAATTAACCGATGGAACAGCTTGCTTTCAGAAGTCCTTCATCATTAGAGGTTTTTAAGAAGAAACTGGATAGCCACTTGTCTAAAATGGTAGAGAGTTACCTGCTTGAGCAGAGAGTTGGACTAGAAACCCCCCAAGGTCCCTTTCCAGCTCTATTCTGAATTGAATTGAAAAATTGAATTCAATGAAAAAAACTAAATTTATCTCAGAATCAGGACTGAATATTTTTTTATCCAGAGAGACAACTTTCTTTAAGCAAAATCCCAGATTTGCATATATTAGTGCTGAAATTCTTGTGTTGACTGTATTTTCTTTCATGCTTCCTATATATTTAATATCAGTAATATAACAGATAATTTTCAATAATTTTCAATAATTAAAGTAATTTAATGCATTTAAGGAAAAATGTGGTGACATTAGAGGTATGCTGATTATGGGTACGTACTTTTGTATGCATTGAATTATAGCAAAGATTAGCCTTATGAGGTAATGAAATGTATCAATCAGAAAATTAATATATCAAATATAAAAGTATTTGTATTGGATCATGAATTGTATATATATAAGTGGCAAAATGTTAGCAAGTAAATTAATTGGTTGAACTTAAAAACATTAATTTGCTGAATGTTGCACACATTTTATTGGTAAAAAAGTAATGATAGTAATGGTAATACATGGCCTGTTGGAAAAATAATAATGTTTGTTCAAGTAAGTGAAAAAATAAACGAGGACTGAATTGCAAAACAATATTGGAAGAAAGGAAGAAAAAAAGAAGAAACAGTGAACAAATATGTTAGAGACCATGAAAGGGAAAGACCACGAAAGGTACAATTGAATGAAACTCATGAACACCTGGAAAAGAAATAGATGAGAATTTTAAAGACGCATGAAATAGTATGTGGACATCATAAAAGCAAAAATGGTCTTCCAGGAACAGATAGGTATGGCGAGGAATAGTAAGTAATGTTGTGAAAACTATAGCTGTGTTTTCTTTCCTTTGTGTTATCTCATGCTTTTAATTTTTTAAAATGTATTTTTTCTATTTCTCAGAATTCCTTACTTTGAAAAGAAACAGTGTGATAGGTATAAAGATATGTGCATTTGTAAACTATTTTTCTCAGATATTTATTCTGTTTTCTTCTTCAATTATCTATCTTTCTGCCCCACAGTTGTAGCCCCCTTTATCCAACCATTTTTTTTCCAAGTATTTTTTTTTTTTAATTAGACTTGTGGATGTAATAACAATATCAACAGTAATAGCAAGTTAGATTTAGATCCCGCCTTTGACTTTTCTATGGATTTCCTCTTCACTTTTAACTCACAACTACAATAGTATGACATATTCTGGACATAATTTTGTTATACAGCCTTGGATTCTGACTTTCAAATAAAACAAATTTACATATCTTTAGAAATCCATTGGAGCCTTATATTATATTCAAAATGTTTTTTAAAGTTTTTAATTTTTTTGCCTGTTTAAGGATTTCCCCCCACCATTCACCCAAAGTAGTAGCATCATACTCACATAAAATCAGACCAAGGAACCATAGGAGACAGAAAATTTTGGCCATTCTTTTTTTCCTTTTGGCAATCTTTCTTTTAAAAAGACAGAGGAAAATTATGATTAATTTGATGCATGAAATAGGTTCCCATTAATGGAAGAGGATGTGATGTCAGCTACTTCTCCTCCCTCTCAGAAAAGTTTGAGCTCTCCAATGAGCAAATTGAACAAGAATAACCTGGAGGGGTACCTGGTGGATTTTTATGCAAAAATGAAGGCAATCAGCTACTTTGCTTATCCAGGCCATAAACAATATGGGAAACAATTAAAAAGGACGAAGTATGCAAAAATAATTGTTTGTAAGTTTAGATTAGCTTCCTGCAACTGTCTTAGAAATTCCCATATACCATTTGTATATCTATGTGCATGATTTATGTAGATTCAGATGGGATAATGATCATCATAGAGTAACAGTACTCTGTCAGCTCTAAAAATGTCAACTTTGATCTCCATTATTCAGCAGAAATTCTCAAAATGCATAGGGTCACCATTGGTGTTTGGTATTTGAACGAATGTTGATAGCTGGAAATGGGGTGGCATATAAGTTAACCTGTTATTCATTTCTTCAGATGATCATCATTTTAGCCATTTTTTGTCCAACCAATACAGTCCTGAACTTTCTTTTGCCAGTTGGGCCCATAATACTTGCTGATATTGTCGATCCATTTTGTTTCAGGTCTCTTTTCTGGATGCTTTTTATCAGCCATTCTATGACTGCTTTGGTCCAGCTGCTATCAATTTTCCTTGCTATGTAACCAGCCCATTTCCATTTCAATTCTTTTACTTTTTTAAAAAATAAAAGTTTTTTATTTTTATCACAACAAAAACAAACATAAAACCTTCTGTCTGTTCCACAGTGTGTCAACTGAGTACATATTTCTTCGTGCACAAAATAATATCATACATATTTAACTTGTACATATTTATAATCATTCTTATCAATATTTTATATCGCATATAACACTTATTCTATTATCCTTAGCTTTAAAATCCTTAACTTTCAATTTCAAGTTCATTTTCTTACTCTATTTAACTCATCTATTTATCAGTAACAATATATTATACTATACTTATATAATAATGACATCCAGTCATAAAATAGATTCCAAATTTATAATAGACTTTTTCTTCTTGTTCTCTAATCGCCACTGTCAATCTACTTATTTTTGCACATTCCATTATTTTCTTAATTATTTCCTCTTCTGTCGGAATTTTTTCATTTCTACAATTATGTGCAAATACAATCCTAGCTGCTGTTAAAATATTAATAATCAAATACATTAATTCTTTGTTATAACCCTCAGGCAGAATTCCCAATAAAAATGTATCTGGTTTTAAGTCTATAGGTTATTTTATCATCTTCTCCCGCCACATGTGTATTTTAGTCCAATACTTTTTAGTCTCTGTGCATGTCCATCAAGTGTGGTAATATGATTCTGGTAACTTCTGACATTTCCAGCAGTTCACTGACTTATCTTCAAACATCTTAGCAATTCTCATTGGGGATGGATGCCACCTGTTAATTCTTTTACTTTCTTGATGGTATCATGTACTTTTGTTCATTCTTTAATCCATGTGCAGGTCTTTCAATCTTGTCTTGTAATGCCGAGCATATATCTTTCATGGAGTCACTCATATCGATTGTGAGGTTAGTATCCATGTTTCACTGGCATATATTAGAAAAGATAGCACACACAATACTTTTCTCTTCAGGCATAGGGGGAGATTGTTCTTAAAAATTATGCTTAGTTTGCCGAATGCCTGCCAACCACATTAACGCGCCATTCAATTTTTTCCCTCAACATTCTTTACACACACACACACACACACACACACACACACACACAGAGAGAGAGAGAGAGAGAGAGAGAGAGCATGGTTGATGAACAGAGGTCTGCTTATATAGGACCAAACTGCATATCATACTGCAAAGATGGAAGCCCAGTGTTAATCAACATGTAAGGCATTCATAATTAAATGAATAATTTTCCAGGCTAAAGAAGTCATATATAAATATAGTAGCTAGAGAGAAGTTACTGTTCTGATGATGATAAAACTTATCCTTTAGTAGAATATAGTACAAAACTACATATATGGTAACTAAAACCACTTTTAGTTTCTCTTACAAAGCTTTGCGACAACACAATTTCTGATTCAAAAACTACCCTAAGCTTCAGTTTGACTTGGAATTAAGTCGGACATTTTTAAATATTTTTCTTTGTGATTCCACTGTCACCCAAAATAGCCAGAGAAATTTCCATGTCAACAACAAAGAGTCAATAAAATAAGCAAATTGTTAACTGATGCAGTGATTCCTAATTCCAAGTGAATGGAAGCCTTCATCAATGCAACTTCTGTTGTACCTCTCTGATGCTTCAATTTGCTGTCTTAAATTAATGATCTTGAACATTAGTGTCTCCTAAAGATGGAGGGCAGAGATGGACCAATAGCTGGGAGGACTAAAGTTTCATTCTAAACTTTTGGGTCTCCTCAAGTTTAATAATATATTGCTTAAGAGAAGAATCTTTATATTTAAACAGGCTTAAATTGTTTTGCTTTGAAATTATATAAATGTTGAAGAACATATTTCTTCTCTAATTTATTTTGGAAAGGAAAGATTGTTATTTTTCTCATGTTTTGCTATTATGTGTACTTGTGGAAATTTTTTATATCTGACCCTTAACAATGCACTTTAGCTACTGGGAACATGTACACATTTCAGTTTGTTTTACAGCTGGCTCAGTCTTTTTTCTTCTCTTCCCTTCTCTCTATGCCCCCCGCCCTTGCTTTTGCTTTTTTGTATTTAAATGAAATCAGCTTTCATTTAAATTTAATATATTATAATAGCTTAATCTGAAAAAGATTCTCCCTGTTCTCTCCCAGTAGTGCAGGTAACATAATGATAATTTGATTAATTGATTAATATGTGCAAGGAAATGTATAATGCCTAACTAGGGACAACTTAGGTTTATAGATTTTTAAAAACCATGATTATTAAAAAAAAACATTTTATTTTTTCTCTGATTGAGATATAGCATGGGTTAGTCTGGGAAATGCCAACAATACCCAACAGAAATTTCTTTCTTTATCATGTAATGTTAAAGGGATAGGATTCTCCAGACAAATGTAGCTGAGTTAAAAGCTTGGAACTAAAAATCCCAGGTTTTTTTTGCAGGAGATTCCTATGCTGCATGAACAGCTTTTACAGGATAAGGTAAGATGACAATTCAAAAGAAGAAGTCCATGAGAAGTGAGCAAAGCATGGTTAGGGTGAAAGAGATCAGTTTTGTGCTCTGTGATCAACACATGTCAATCCATCTAAAATCAAAGTGCATAAAACAATGGTATGCCTAGAAGTTCCTTATAGTGCTGAGTAAAATGTGCTGAGTGCATTTTATATGCCATGGAGATGTGCATGGTTCATTGGTCATTAGCCATTTCTCTCCTTGACTATGTCATCAATGACACAGTTCAGAAGCAAAGAGGCCCCACACCAATATCAGAGAACATGCTGGAGAAATGCCTACAGTCATACAGCAGCCGTGTTCTATAAACAGCATCTTATATTGCTTCCACTCTAATATAGATGGCAAGCACCCCATGGAAGGTCAAAGCAGAGATGGCAAAATACAGTAAGTGTGTACATGAAGCATGTCCAGTTGCACCCAGAGACTGCATTTAATTGTACAAGATGGCAGATTGATGCTTGTTGATCCAAAAAGTGGACCCTGCACCTGCAGGAAAAATACTAGGATGATGAAGATGTAAGATGGCAATTCAAAATATGCTAAATATGCTAAATTTGATAAATTGTTGAAGAACAAATATCAGATTGAAAAGGTTACTTTTTAATACTGTCATAATCATTGTTAACATTTAGTACTTATAAATAGATGTAGTCAAACTCCAACAAAAGCACAATTATTGTCAACAGCTGAATATAAATAGTCCTTGATTTATAATAGTTCATTTAGAGACTGTTCAAAATTACAAAGACATTGAAAAAAGTGATTTATGACCATTTTTCACAGTTATGACTTTTTCAGAATCCCCATGGTCATGTGATCAAAATTCAGATGCTTAGCAACTGACTCACATTTATGACGGTTGCATGTTCTGGGATCATGTGACCTTCTGACAAGCAAACAAATGTCTCACTCAACAACAGAAATTTTGGGTACCATTTGGGCTACCGAAGTATAGGGAGACAATCTGATTCATCTCTTGATTCTTTCAGATTCCACCACCAAATTACATTCTCAGATTTTTAATATTTTCATATATATGAATGTAATGTAATGGATGTTTGGTATTTCTTAACCATTCTGAACTGGAATTATAGTTTTTTTCTCAGCATTGAACTACTTTTTGCTAGAATATTTACCAATATCCCAATTTTTGATATCTTAAGTTAAAACATTTTAAGGGTTACTACATGATACTTCGCTTAGTGATTGTAGTAACTTGCTTAAAAACTGAGTTGGAAGTGAGGCCATAGGTCTGTCACAGACAGGTGATTTTTTGCATACTTTCTGCAGTGCTTAGCAATGAAATTGCCAGTCCCATTGTGGTTGCTAAACCTGTCCTTTTTCTCTTTTACTTTGTCAAACTCTTTCCCTTTCATTGAGAACCATAAGGAAAATTACTGATTGCAAGTTCTGATCTCTCTAGATATGCACAGTTTATGGTATCTGAGTATCTTTTCCAAAGTATTCATTGTACCCTGTAAGTGCATATAAATCTATCTATCTATCTATCTATCTATCTATCTATCTATCTATCTATCTATCTATCTATCTATCTATCTATCTATCTATCTATCTATCTATCTATCTATCTATCTAAATATATATAGCATATTTCTTAATTGCCATTATCATTTTTGATAAAATAAAAAGCTATTCACTACTTCAATATCTTTGTTGTCAATTTTAAGAGTGGCCGGTATCCATACTGTAGTTTGGAAGCAAAAGATCCTCCCCTCAGTCTCCACTATATGGGATGCTGCAGGGTTCTGTACTCTCTCTGTTGCTGGGTGACATATTCATGAAACCCCTGGATGAGCTCATCTGTAGCACTAGGACAATAATGGTGAACTTTTAGCACTGAGTGCTAAAAGTGTGCACACGTGTGCATGTGTGCACCCAAATGGCAAGACACATGTGTGCTCTGAACCCACGCATTTGCTTCACACCCAAAGCATACGTGCGCACCTAGAGCATGTGTAGCAGAAGCCCAAAGTCCAGATGGCTGGCAGGAGGCATGCAGCATGCATGGCAGAGACCCAAAACACAGTTGGGGCGATGGCGTGCCCGCCCACAGAGAGGACTCTGCATGCCATCTCTGGCAGGCATGCCATAGATTTGCCACTACTTTCATAGGATACGGTATCATATGTATCTTGATGACACCCAGCTATATATTTCAGCCTCTAGTGAAGCATTGCTCTTAATGTTTTGTCTCAAAAACTGGAAGCTGTGAGGTTTCAGATAATAAACAACAAGCTTCAGTTGAATCCTGGTAAGACTAAATATATTTGGGCTTGGAGACCTTCTGAATCTTGAAATTTACCAACTTTGCTGCTGGGTGGATTGTTACATCTTGAAATAGACCAGGTGCATAATCTGGGAGCTCATGATTCTGACTCAAGATACAAGTACCATCATGGGCTAGGAGGGCCTTGTATAAATTTGAGCTGCCAGTTATCTGTAAGAGTGTTTATTTATTATTTATTTATTTATTTTATTAAACTTATATACCGCCCTCTTTCCCTGACAGGACTCAGAATGGTGTACAGCCGATTAAAAATACAACAACAATACAAAATTAAAAACAATTAAAATCAAATATAGTGGCTGAAAGATAAAAACATATAAAGGGAATTAAAAAGACTAAAAACCAGATAAAACCAGATTAAAAACCCTAAGAGAACCCTAGGCCAGAACGGCTTGGCGAAATAGATGAGTTTTCACCACCCGCCAGCAGGTCAGGAGATCAGGGATCTTCCAGAACTATGTGTGTCACACCTCTGTGTCACACCTCTGCTCTGCAAATTGCATTGTTTGCTAATTTGCATCCAAGTCCAGTTCAAGGTTCTGGTATGGGTTTTGAAGCCCTAAATAATATGGGGCCAGGTAATCTGAGGGAATTCTGTCCCTGTTATTTTTACTCATTCTCTCAACCCAGTCAATGAAGGAACTTCATTTGGTGGAACCCACACAAGGGAGGCCCTTTTTTGTATAGTAGCACCCATTTTTTGGAACATCATTTCTCCAAGGTGAGATTGGCTCCAATTCTACTGTCCTCAAAGGCTTTTAAAACTATCAGGTTCAGCTATCAGCCTGGGGAATCCCATGGAAGGCAGGAGCCTATTAAAGGGTTTAGGGTTAGAGTTTAGAATGCATTTTCCCTTGTTTTTTTACTACGATATGTTTAGCTGTTTTAATTGTATTTTAATGTCATTGTTTTAATTATATTGATTAGTTGGCTTTTGATTTTAACTGTATATGCTACAAGTTACAAGCATGAGATTAAAAAAAAAAACTTCCTTTACTAAAAAAATTATTAAGGAAAAAAATAATCCTAGTCCATTTTTTTTCTCCATGCCCCTTGATTTTCATTTGTAGAGCTTGCAGATCATTTGCATTTTCACTTTTGAAGTAATAACCATAGTAATTGATGCTTCTTTCTCCAATTTTAAATTGTGTTCATCTTCATCTAATCCAGCTTCCCTAAATAAAGGAATGTGGGTTGAATAAATGAGGAGAGAGTATACAGCCTTGTCTCTTTCTTTAGCCAACCTAGAGCCTGACTGTTTTATTATGATCTGTCCAGATAGTGTGCTCCTGACCTGTATATAAGTTTCCTGTGTGATCAATGAAAAATTCTGGGATTCCCATTTTTTGTAATATATGTCAAGTTGCAACCAACACTTCAATATTTTTTAAAATGTGATATAAGCAGCAAAATAGTTGTGTGTGAGCATATATATTGTGGTTACACTGTGGGTGCTTCTGAGAAAAGCAAAATGGAACATCTGAGAAATAAGTAGAAAATCTTAACAACTGAACCACCTAACAGTAATATTCAATTTATTGAATCCCAACCAATTCAATCCAATGAATGTTTGGGAAGTCTGCTATGGATCAATAAGTTGTCCATCTAGGGAAAAATGCATAGTCTTAGCAGAGTCGTAAAGCACCTAGTGATAATTCATTCCAATATGAATTACCCTGAAAGCTTGAAGAATACTTATGAATGATATCTGAATGGAATAATTTTTTTATATATCAGATAAAAAAGCATTCAATTCAGCATTCTGTTTCCATAAGAATAACCAGAATCTCGGTACTGTTGGTTTCCAGCACTAGAAATATAGATCCCACTTTCACATGATTCCATGTAGTCATTATAGACAATTGTTTTGATAGGCCTCAAATTAAAATTATTTGATCTGAGACTTGGATACAATGGGTGACTCAGTAAAAATTACAGTTACAGCAATAAATTATTCATAATTCAGTGCTGCTAACTTTACTTGGACACAACTTTTCAGTATAGAAGATTTTGTGATATTTATTTCCTGCCTTTATTATTTTTGTAAGTAACATACCAATTATTTCTTCCTCCTTCTATTTTTCCCATAATAACCCTATGTGGTGGGTTGGGCTAACAGAGAGTTACATGTGGGTTGGGCTGAGATTGGCCTAAAATAACCCAATTATATACCAATAACTGCATCTCAAACAATCCATCTGTTAAACTACTGAAGTTTGCAGATGATACAACAGTGATTTGTCTCATTCGAGACAACAATGAATCTGCATACAGATGGGAGGTTGTACAACTTGCCTCGTGGTGTGACTGGAACTAAAAAACTGAAAATGGTGGTAGACTTTAAAAGAAACTCTCCCATACTACCACCTCTTACAATACTAGACAACATAGTATCAACAGTAGAGACCTTCAAATTTCTAGGTTCTATCATATCACAAGACCTAAAATGGACACCTAACATCAAAAACATCATCAGAAACACAACAAAGAATGTTCTTTCTGCGCCAACTCAGAAAGCTCAAACTGCCCAAGGAGATGCTGATACGGTTCTACAGAGGAATTATTGAGTCTGTCATCTGTACCTCTGTAACTGTCTGGTTTGGTTCTGCAACCCAAAAAAGCAGACACAGACTTCAGAGAGTAATTAGGACTGCAGAAAAAATGATTACTACCAACCTGCCTTCAGTCAAGGACCTGTAAACTGCACGAGTCAAAAAGAGGGCTGTGAAAATATTTACAGACCCCTCACATCCTGGATATAAACTGTTTCAATTCCTACCCTCAAAATGACATTATACAGAGCATTGTTGCACACCAGAACAACTAGACACTAGGAGTTATTTTCTGAACGCCATCACTCTGCTGAACAAATAATTCCCTCAACACTGTCCAACTATTTACAAAGTCTGCACTACTATTACTATTAATTTTCTCATCACTCCTTATCACCCATCCCCTCCTACTTGTGACTGTATGACTGTAACTTTGTCGCTTGTATCCTTACTATTTATATTCACCATTTCCTAGTATGATTTGATTGCTTATTGTAGCCTATAACTATTATTAAGTATTGTACCTGATGATTCTTGATGTATCCTTTCACTATGTACACTGAGAGCATATGCCCCAAGACAAATTCCTTGTGTGTCCGATCACACTTGGCCAATAAAGAATTCTATTCTATTCTATCTATTCTATTCTAACTACCTTTTATGTCCAAGATGGGACTAGAAATCAGTCTCCTAGTTTCTAGAGCCTCCAACATTGTTAATGGTAAGGTATCAAATTGAAGTAGTGTAAAGGCCTCTCCAGAGTTTGTTATTAGTAGCCAGATGTAATGATGGTTTAAAATGAAATTGACTATGCCCCAATTGAGCTCAAGTAATATATTGATATATTCTGTTTGCAACTTTATGTCAAGAATTTTTTGTTTAAGAGTGACCATTGCCTGATCATGACTCAGATGCATCAGCATCTTAGTGGAGAACTCCAGTTTATGTAATTTGTTATTTATATGGAGTTTCCAAAAATAATAATTATCCGAAAGGCTAAGTGGGGACCAGACCTCGGGACAGCATATAACAACCCCAAACATTTAAATGTTCAAATATCTGTGATGTTAGCTTGCTTATATATCCCTTTTGAAAAAAAATGACAACTCTGAATTTTTAAAAAATATTTATATAAAACAGCATGTATTGAGATCCCATGAATGTTTTATCTGGATGTTCAACTCTGAATTCATAATGGAGTATAACAATCCCTTTGTTCTTATTGATGGGACAACATTTGATGAGTAAAAATACATGTACAACATGAATCTGTCTGCTAGATTCAATCTTGTTGGCAATCTTGTTTGACAAATCTTGTCTGGAAAAATCTTCAGCCCATAATCCTTTTAAAGAGACAAAGTTCTGTCATCTAAATAAACCTGCTATAGTTTTGGCAGAATATATTATAGACTGGTTTTTCATGTGAATTGGAATTCTTGATTGTGAGGTCGAATAAAGTTTTCATATTTTTTTTAATCCAAAAATGTATAAACTTTGAGTTTGAAAATTCAAAGGCATTTTATTTTTGCTTTCAGGTGGTATACTATGATATTAACATAATAAAAAGTGAAATTAATGAATTTTTATCTGTAGGGATGTGCCATATAATTCCTGAATCTGATATTACAATTTGATTCATTGTTTTTTGGCATCTATATCAAGATGTTTATTAGAGGGCTTTATTTATATTTGCTTTTGAATATCTAAAAAATATGAAGATAATGGCTAGCAAAGGATACCTTTCAGAATTACCTTTATGCAGAAAGACCTACTTTTAATTAGCAGCTGTGGTTATTGTTGTTGCTATTATATTTATTAATAATATTCTTATTAAACCCCCCTCAAAGCTGTTGAAACTATGACTGGGGGTAGAATTCTTTTTCAATGTCCTCAAGTTGTTCTCTATAATAAAGATGAAAAAAGGCTGTAAAAGAAAGACAGGAAGTTTGAAGAATAACAGGAAACCTCAAGCTTGGTTAGTGGGGCTATGAAATCCCACCAGGGTTGAGACAGGCAGCAATGCCCCATCTAACATTACCCAGGTGGTGCTAGGCTGGATTTCATGCCTCTCCACCACAAACTTTGTAAACTGTCAGTGGAAAAAGTCAGCTCTTGTTCTTTGTTTTTGAGTAAGAGGATCTATATCTAATCCATCTAGATTAAGAAATATTACGGTCATTTCAAATCTAATCATGAAGCAGTTAAGTCAATTGGCTAGTCAATACTGTCACAGGATTCTTTCCATTATGCTGAGAAAGGAGAATCACTTTTGCTTTGGCTGTTTTTTTGTTTTTAATATTGTATCTCAGTGGGCACTTTGCAGTGTCCAGCAAGACTTATGACATGTCTGATCATTACTGCTTCTAATCTGTTAGTCCTCCTGGGGCAGATGATTCTCTTGTTCAGGCACACAGTGGCATAATTGGGAATGCTTGTTTCATTAGTAAAACCATTTTATTGTGGGGCAGAGTAATTCTTGGAAACTCTTGCATCATCGAAACAAAAATGTTACAGAAATTATCTCTGCAAGCTTTCCTCTTTATTTTATAAATGGAACAATATTCTTTGGGGCAATATTTAACTCATCTAATCAGTAAGTGACATATTTGTCTGCCAAGCTATAAATGATGTAGATGAAGGAATTAAGGGGCACTCAGCAAATTTGTGAATGACACTAAAATGGAGGGAATTGCTAAGACTTTGGAAGATAGGTTCTTGACAGAAGTAAGCATTGGGCCCTATCCAGCAAAATGCAGTAGTTGAAAATAAAAGTTAGGTCTTGCGCTTAGGTAGGAAAAAAACAATTGCACATGTACAGAATAGGCAGTACCTGGCTCAACAGTAGAACCTGTGAGAGGGTTCTAGGTGTCCTAGTGGACCACTACTTAACCATGAGGCAGCAGTGCGTGCAGCTGCAAAAAAAGCAAAACAAGAGCCAACAGAATCCTAGGCTGCATCAACAGGGAGATAGCATCAAGATCATGAGAAGTGATAGTACTGCTCTACAGTGTACTAATAAGGCCATACTTGGAACATTGCATCCACCATGATACAAAAAAGATGCTGAGGCCCTAGAAAAAGTGCAGAGAAAAGCAACTAAGATGATAAGGGGTCCGAAGACTAAACCATTATGACGAACAGCTAAGGATACTAGGAATGTATAGCTAATGAAGTGAAGCCTTAGGAGTGATATGACAGATGTCTTTCAATGTTTGAAAGAGTGACACAGGGGTTTGATTTATTCTACAAAGCACTGGAAGGCATGATAAGAAGCAATAGGCAGAAGTTCATCAGAGAGAGACCCAATTTGGAACTAAGGAGAAATTTCCTAACAGTGAGAATAATTTATCTATGGAACAGCTTGCCTCCCAGAGTTATTAGTGTTCCATTGTTAGAAATTTTCAACAAAAGATTGGATATTCATTTAAATGGGATTGATTGACTCCTGGTTTGGGCAGCGGGTGGACTAGAAAACTTTCCTTCATCCTATGATATGATTTTAAGACCAGGTATTTGATTTCTCCTGGTCACAGAGGTAAGGTCTAGTTTCCTGCTGGGAGGAGCACATTTCTGTAGCCTCAATCAGTCTATAGGATCTCTGTAGATACAAACTTTGGCTATTATCAAGATACATGTTAGACAATTTTAAAATTAAAACAAGTTGAGAGAACATTGAAAAATATTTTAAAATAAATAATAACAATAAATAATAACCAATGTGATCTACCTCCATCCTAGCTGGGAGGTAATAAAGCTTGTATCACGAGGACGTGCCCTTTATATCCAAGCTGTACTGGAAATCATACAATATTTTTAACATACTTAATCAGATCCACATATGTTGCAGTAGACAGACTAGTGACCACATTTACATCAATTGAACTTCTGCACATTTTTCAAATGTTCCTAACAGAGGTGCATTGCAATACTCAAAACAGAAGGTAGCCAAAATAACTAACATCCTCACAAAATCTGGCAATCTTGGGATAATTGTTTTCTCCAAAATCATAATTTCTGCTGAATACATGACAGGGAGGATTTGCCTCAGGCTGCTTTCAAACTAGCTCCACAATTTTCCAGATATCTTTTATTCATTAATTAAATGTATTTAGTTATTAAATTTATGTGTCTCCCATCTCAATGTTGGAACAACTCTGAGTGGCTTTAGGTTTAGACTACAACTCCAAGAATTATACAGGTGTTACTGTTCAATCAATTTGAGAAAAGTGTCATTCTTAGATAGTTCATATCCTTTTTCCTTTGTAGGATCAGTTATCTTCCATTGGATTTGAACTTTCCATTGGATTTGCTACTAAATACAGTAAAATCGTGCATGGGATTAGTAACGCTTGATACTAATAATCATGCATGGGATTAGTAACACTTTTTGATAAAAGCCAATGAGCTCAACTGAATTTATTAATAGACCATATATTTGAGGTGAGGGGAGCATCTCCTAACAGCCCAATGACTCGTATAGAGATTTTTAAAAAATATTTTGTCTTTTAGATGATCCACAAAATCAATAAACTGCAATAAATACATTGAAGTCAACTCCTTAAAAGTAAGCAAAGGCCAAACAATTCCATTTGGACTTATTTGGAAGTTCACAGAAGCCTTATGAATCTGTTTCCCCCACCCCCAACCCCAAATATGGGAATATTCTCTTAGGCTTTTTACTTGCCATTGCCTTTTGTTTACCTGCTGTCTTTTAAGGCTGCAAAATTCCATTTAAACAATATTGTGGCCTCCACTTGCCTCCTACTTATTGTCTCATCTCTCTTCAAGTTCAAAAACACAAGTAGTTTACTGATTCTCCCTCTTGTTAACATATATCGTAGTTAGTAGTTGAGCCAAAGAAGACAATTCAATACAGGTTGGGCATACTTTCCTGTTTCAAGGGTTAAGGGTGGGGGGAAGCTGTATGAAACACCCATTAAATAATGTGCATTCTAATATAAGTGTTTTTGCTTTTATTGATGAAAGTTCTAACATTGTAGAGATTTGCTGATTGTTCTCCAGTTCCTCTCCCAAAAGCAATGGAAGTGACTGATGAGATGACATATCATTGTGCAAGGCGATTCATATTTGAACTTAAATTTTCCATAATTTAAGAGCATGTGATTTTATACCTCATTATTACACTAGAAATGAAGATGCACTTGATTATATCCAAATTGCCTTAAAATGTTTCACTTTGGTTCCACAACATGTTTCAAACATGGCCTCAGTCTGTAATACTTTCCAAGACCTTATTTTTACAATCTGCCAGTGAATGTGGAAAAAGAATTTGAACCCAAAAAACACAAAATATGTCGGACAATTATTTTTAAAAAACTTTATAATTACATTTAAAAATCCTTGAATGCCAAAACATTTCAGAAAAACTATTGGGAATTATATATTCATTTTACTTTTAAATAAAGCCTGTCACAATGGTTAACCTAATTTACATAGAATTAAGCTAAAATAGGAGCATTCCACCAATGCGCTCTCAAAAAAAGGTTTGACTAATATGGAGGGAAAACATTAAACAAATTATCTCTTATATGCTTTTTTCCTTTATTATCTGCAGGAAGAAAAAAATATCTACTTTGGGGTACAATCCAGCCCCGTCTCATATTTTTATATTCTCTGTTAAAGTTTACAACAATATGTACTTAATGGAACTTACGAAGTTATATGCTTCTGTATCAAATATGAAATGTTGGAAGAATATTTAATAATATATTCAATCTTGTTTTGGGTAGAAGCATTCTTGAATATAAATGATACTCAAAATCATATTGGAGAATTTCTTCAATTTCTTCCCTAATGATTTTCATCTCCTTCACTCATTATTTCTGAAGTAGCAAAAAATAGCCAGTAAATAAAACCTAAAAAAACTGTGTCAAACTTCAAGCAACAATTAATAGAAAGTTAATTAAAATCCTAAGACAGATTCATTCCACAGCATGTCCTCTTCTGTAATTGCACTGGTTTCATGTTTCTTTTTCTCCTTCTTGTGTCTTTTGCTTTTTTTTTCAGAAGAACGATCTTTACTTCCCTTTATCTTACTGTGCTTTGATTTTGACCCAGCTATTGAATCTATATGACTTTTTTTCTTTTTCTTCTTACTATCTTTTTCTAACTCTGTATCTTGATTGTCTCCTGCTCTTTTAAGAGTTGAACGATCTCCTTCTCCCTCTTGTGGCTGTTCTTTTTTGGCTCTTGATTTCTTTGGCAGCTTACGGTTTCCCTTGTCAGTACTAGAGCTATTCTTTGAAAACAAAGACTTGTAGCTGTCCCTAGATTCGGCTGATAGTGGTTTGTAATTGTCATTTCTGTAGATAGTCAACTGAGGCACTTGCTTTTGAGAATCAGTGTCTATGTTGTACGTACGTACATTTTCTAGTTTTACTGGGTATTTTTGCACTGGTGGGTGTGCCACTCTGCTTCCAACAGAATATGAAAATGTGTCCTTTTCTGGAAAAAAAGTGGAATGCTGATTTGGTTCATAAACATTTCTTGAAAGAAAACCTTGGTCAGATGCAAAGGTCTCTTCATGACCATTAACGGCTTCACACATTTTTTGTTCGGCCTTTCTAAAATTAATGTTTGGTTCCAGTCCTCTTGCTTTTTGTACTTTGATGTAATCTGCCAATTCATCTTGGAATGAACTGTTTGTATTATTGGAATTCTTCATCAGAGAAGTGGCAATCATATTTTCTCTAAAACAAATAATAAAGTATGAGAAAACTTTAATGGCTTTAATGCTACCTTAGTATCATTAATCCCACTCCTGAGACTTATGTAGTACAATCCTATAAAATCAATAGTAGTTCTTTATTTTTCCCAATTTAGTGCCCTCTAGATAAATTATTTGTTAATTTTATAAATCTCACCTTTATTATTTTTACAAATTAGTCAAGCCGGCAAACACATCCATTATACCTCCCCACCCTTTCTTCATCCCTTTGAGGTGAGCTGGATTGAGAGAGAAAATGATGAATAAGGTAGGACTTGAACTCACATTTTTCTGCTTTCTAGCCTGGCTTCTTAACCAACTAAACCAAACCGGCTCTCTATATGCTGTACTATGTGCTAGATGGAAAGTTTGGAGTAATTGTCTACCATATGCTTGAATATAAATCAACTTCGGGTGATTTCAAGGATATGTTAAAAAGTATGTAATTTTCCTGGCAATAGTATCAGTTTGTCATGTGTTTTTCCCTGATAGTTTCCCTCCCCCAATATTAATCAAGCCTGATATTGAAAAATTAATCTTTATCTTTACAGAACATCCATACCTCTAGAAATAAGCAATTACCTGACTATGGGGGACACATTTTCCTGTATTTATATTTTTAAATATACGAACACAAACACACACACACACACACACACTTCCAGCATTTATTTATTTGAATTTATTAGCTGCTAAATTCCAATGGACTCTTGGAAGTTCCAATGGACTCTTGGAAATTATTTTTCCTGTTGCATTTGACTCTTATATTTTGTTGTACCTATTGTTTTGGACATCTGTAAGCCAAGCTGATTGTTTTGCCTCACAAATGTGTCCATTGTGAAACTCTTACTGCATCATGAGTGGAGGGTAGGTCTGAGTATCAGCTATAGAAAATAACCACGGGGGTGGTGGTGGTGGTACATGTGCCCTGCAAACCTCCAAATATTATTGTACTACCCAGTGGTGGGATTCACATTTTTTTACTACCAGTTTTGTGGGCGTGGCTTGGTGGGCATGGCAGGGGAGGATACTATAAAATCTCCATTCCCACCCCACTCCAGGGGAAAGATACTGTAAAATCCCCACTCTCCACTCCCTCTCCACCCTCTAACCTGCTTTCCAGCTCTGTTCTCCTGTGCAGGGCAACAAAAGAAGACCCAGCCAATCAGTTGGGATTCGGGAGGTAGAGAATAGATGGGGGCGGGGCCAGTCAGAGGTGGTATTTGCCAGTTCTCCAGAACTGATCAGAACCTGCTGAATGCCACCTCTGGTACTATATCACAGTTAATGATAAGAGTTCTACCCCAAAATCTTTAGAGAGCCAGAGACTTCTCACCTTTGAAGAGCAAAGAAAGGAAAATTTCCTTAGAGAACATTTTTCCTAATGTTAGTGCTATGGAAAATTAGCTAAGGAAAAAAAGAACTACAGAAAAGCAGTTGTTGCATCCAGCCTTCAGGTTTGATAAAGTTAATTTGCAGTGAACTTTGTTCACATTCTTTCTCTGGAATTCTAACCATCAATTTTGTTTTGCTCAGTATCCATGCACTCATACTGAATTCTTGAAGTTTCAGCACAGCTCCTCAATCACTGATGGAGGACCAGGAAAATACTTACTTAATCTGATGCTTATTTCCTTGCATGTGTGACTGGTACATCTCTATGGATGTGAGGCTGATACTGCATGTTGTACATACATAGTTGCCCACGCCAAGTGCTGCAAAAAAAAGAGCTACAAGTTAAAGAAAATGCAGTAAAAACAATGCCCTTTCTCCCAAATAACAGATATCTTATGGGAAATATTTGTAAAGTTGTTCTATCATGGGCCATGGTTTAGACCAGCAGTTGCCAACTGGTGGGCTGCGGCCCACTGGTGGGCTGTGAGAAAATTTTGGTGGGACACAGAGAAATCTCACCCCCAGAGCACCCCCCAAAGCAACTAATTCAGGCTGCGCAGAAACACAAGGCTGCTCAGCCCACATGGCCCGCGGGAATCCTTCCTGCCCACTCACTCCTTACCCGGCAAACTTGTTTGCTAAATTGCTATTTTTCCTTTTTCCGACCATCATCTGTTCTGCTACACCGGGAGATTTAGATTAGCTAGGAAGCAGGAAATGGTTGGATTTTTTGCTTTCTAGCTAAGCACAGCGAAACCTCCCTTAGGATTGAAGGTTTGTTTGCAAGCAAATTCAGTGCAGACTCACGGCAAGCAAATTTGAGAGACTGAGCTAGTGATGGTAGATAGATAGATCACTGAATGATTCTGTGAGCAACTCAATCTGCCTGCTTTGCCTGATTTTGGGTAAAAGTTGCTCTTTTTTTAACTAAAAAATTCAATATTTACATGCATGGTGTGTTGTGAGTTAATTTTGTGAGTTTGCTTGCTAGCAAATTTTATGTGACAGACTGAGCTAGCCAATGGCAGATAGATGGATTTCTGAATGAATTTGTGATTCTGTGAGCAACTCAATCTGCCTGCCTGCTTTGCCTGATTTTGGGTAAAAGTTGCTCTCTTTTTATAAAAAGTTCAATATTTATATATTTATAATATTTACATACAAGCCATGCCCAGCCAGTCACATGACCACCAAGCCACACCCACAAATTAGGCCATGCCCACAGAACCAGTTAGTGGTCCCTGGGATCTAAAATTATGAGTTTGATGGTCCCTGAGGTCCAAAAGATTGGCGACCTCTGGTTTAGACTCAGAATCTGATTCTGACAATGCTGCTCCAGATGAACTTGTGCATTGTCAACTTCAGGAATCATCAAGTCATGATGCATCTGAGGCTGATCAATGATAGGCACCTCCAGATAAGCTGGAGCAGTCAGATGATGAAGCATGATACCCAAGCCCCAGATTTTGATGCATGCAACGGCAAGCAGAGCTATGCAATTCAACGAGGTTTCTATGTGAGGGCTATGTAATTGTAGTCAACTGCCATAGATAGATTTATGTAGGTGCCTTGCCTTTAGTCTGCATTCTTTTCAAAATTCAAGCTTGTGACTCTTGTTCATATTTTTCCATTTTTGAATCCTTAAACTACTGGACTTTCTGACTTGGCTCTTTGACTTCTGGAATGACTTTGGACCATTCTCTTGATATTTGAACTATTTGAATGGAAATATTCAGACAAGCATTCTTTACAAATAAAATTCATGATTTTATTTATTATTATCTGTTTGGTTGTGATAAAAATTATTCAGCAACTGTGTCTGCTTTGGTGTGTCTGCAGCCTGAACCTGAGCCTCAAAAAAAACCCCTACATATTATCTGATAGCTTCAATATAAAAGAATAGAAAGTACTGCAAATGCACTGTCATGATCAAATTGTTACTGTAATAGAAAATGTCTGACTGAAGGTAGGCAGCAATATTTTTGGATTTTTAAAAAAGTACAGAGAAACAGCCAAAGAAAGCAAGGAATTCCCTTTATCAGAGTCACTGGACTCTGAAAGGAAGATGTCCAACTATGGCCAGCATATGGAAGGAAAGGTTGATGGTATACCTTGGTTCAGAGCCATGCTCATCTGATATAAAGGAGAATATTCATTTTGATGCTGCTTACCATTGGTTTTGGACTCCAGAGGGATAGCTTGAGTTCCAATCTCAGCCACCAATTTCTTACGTAATTCATTTCTTTTGTGCTTTTTGCCTACATAGTGTTGATGGGCCATAAACGAGTTGTTGAAAGGTGCAGAACAGAGTTTGCAATATTTATCTGGATCATCTAAATCCAAAGCAGTTCTACTGGATGAATATAGGTCCTCAGAATTAACATCCTGTTGCAAGTTCTTTTCAAGAGATATCTCTGGCAGAATTGGAGTCGCAGAGGAATCTGTGAAAAAGAGCCATGAAGAAAGATTAGTTTCCTTGTGGAAAACAATCAGAACAAAAAGTGTCAACCTGTCAGAATTTGAAATGGACTTTTTAAACAACCATTAGACTGCCTCTAAGAAAATACAGCTATCTTTGTATCTAATTTGTCAGCTGATAAATTATTGTGAATGGAATCTCCTTAAGTTATTCAGGTAAGTTACTGATTCTTTCCTTTCTCATTGCATTGTATGAAATTACAAGGAGAAAAGAACAAAGAGAAATATGTAAGAGTAACAAAATAAGGACATTTAATGTGCAAGATGGCGGCCGGATGCGAAAAGACAAGCTCCGTCTACTGTTCCGCGTTCTAGGTTGGGCTTTCGCCCTCCCCGGGGGCCTGGTAAGGTGAGAGTGACTGGACCCCTGGGGGGAGGCTGGCCTGACCGTAAGGACGCAGGAACAGGCAGCGGGATTGCCTGGATGGCGCATGGGCACTCTGGGCAGAGGCAGGGGTGATGGCACTTCTTTTGCGCCTCCCTGTCACGCCTCGTGAGAGATTTGTGCTGGAGTTTTTGCCGATTTGGCCTGGATTGGCGATGGCCTGGATTACCAGCTGGCCGGCTCTTTCCTCCTCTATCTCACCTCGGTTCCTTTAGGACCGATAGTTTGGTTTTGTGCCCCGGCGCTACTGGCTTTGATGCTGGTGGCGCTGGCGACGGTGCGACCTGACCAGGGGCCAGCATTTCCGGCTTTGGCTACCCTGGTTGAGGGTGGCGATTTGGGAGCAATGAGGAGGGCTGATTCTGGCCCCAACCGGACCCATGGTTCAACTCTGGGTCCGGACAGCGATGGCGACAGTGATGGTGGCCAAGACTGGCGATGGCTGCGCTGCCCGGTGTACCAGAGATGCCGACCTCGGAGATGGGACCCCAAGCTTGGAGGGCCCCGGCGATGGCCCCAGCAACGGCAGCGGCCCCGAGGGTGTCATGGAAGGCTCGGTGGTCATGGTGCCGTCCTGAGTGGCAAGAGGGGGGGTACAGCCTGGTGGCGCCTGCTCCGGGGACGGGGGCTCTGATGGCTGTGGCGGTCCCGACTGGATTGCCCCCCCCGAGGACGATGGAGATGGCGGTAGCCTGAATGCTTCGCCGATGGCGGCATCAACGCCATTGGTGGTAGCCTGGCCCTGCATCGTCGAGTTCGGCGGGGGGAGCGTCTGGTCAGAGGGCAGCGATGGTCTCGACGACGAGGGCTCCGGTTTCGATGGCTCCGGTGATAGAGCCGGGGGCTGACTTATGCCGATCCTGTCCCCGCCGATACCAACGATGGCAGCGTCGACGAGGACAGGGATTACAAGTACAATTATCGGATAGTGGGGCCCGGGTGAGCTGGCTCCAATTGTGTGGGCCTTCCCATCCCCATTTTCGATCTGGGACGTCGAGATCACGACCGGCTGATCATCAGAGAACAGGATGGATTGTTTATACTTCGGCAGACTTATGGGCCCTCAGGGGAGTTCCCTTGTCCCTGAGATGGCCCTCCGGCCTTTCGATGGCATACCTTAATGACAGATCCTATTGGGATCCCGAGAGGTGGCACAGCCAAGGGAAGAGCGCAAAAAATTATTCTCGCTTGTATTCTTTTATTTCCAAATTTTTAGTGGGGTTAGGGAGGGAGACTAGACTGGGTTTGGTTATAAATATGGCTATTTGCACGGTTAGTGGGAGGGGCAGGTATGGCGTTGACAGGGGGCCATATTATGTTTTGGGAGCCCGCCCCCATTATTCATGTGTGGTGACGCTCTCCGACCCCCAGGTCATCTGCCGTTCCCTAGGTTGTCCGAACGATCCAGCCCCGGGCATTCGGCTGATGGTTTGCAAATCCAGGTCCATCGTTAATAAAGCCCCCTCATTTCTGATTTGATCACTGATAGGGGGGCGGACCTGGTGGGTGTTACTGAGACCTGGCTGGGCCATGAAGGGGATGTTTGCCTGGTAGAGATGTGCCTAGCTGGGTTTCAGGTTTTCCATCAGCCAAAGACCGAGGGGAGGGGTGGGGGGGTTGCAGTAATTACTAAGGAAGATCTGTGTCCTAGGGAATCCACTGTTCCTCAGATGACCGGATGTGAATCCCTTTTTGTGAAATGTGGTTCCAGGGTTCAGGTGGGCCTATTGATCACATACCTGGCTCCCTGCTATGTGACATCGGCCCTGCCTGAGCTACTCGAGGTTATAGCTGGCTTGGTGGTTGAGACCCCCAGGCTTATGGCCATGGGGGATTTCAACTTGTCCTCAGCTGGCGGTACTTTGGGGATAGCCCAGGAATTCTTGGCTTCCATGACAGCCTTGGGCCTGACCCAGTTAATTAGGGACCCCACTTACATTAGGGGTCACATCTTGGACTTGGTTTTTGTTTCTGGACAGTGGCAGGATGATCTAGGTGTAGGGGACGTTGCCCCTGTCCTGGTCTGATCATTTGCTCCTTAGGCTCGACTTCCATCGTCGCAGGGAGGCGGAACCAATAAGATGGCTCTGCCCCAGGTGCCTTATGGACCCGGATAGGTTTCTGACAGAGCTTGGGCCATTTTCTGGCGCTCAGACACACGACCCAGTTGAGGACCTGGTCGCCACCTGGGACAGGATGTCGGCTGGTGCCCTTGATTGAGTCGTGCCCTTGCGGCCTCTGACCCGATCCCAATTAGCTCCCTGGTTTTCCGAGGAGCTGAGGGAGATGAAGTGCCAGAAAAGACGCCTAGAGAGTGGTTGGAGGACCACCCGCTCTGGATCTGACCGAATACTATTGCGGTCCCATATTAGGACCTATTTAGTGGCGATAAAGACGGCGAAGTGTTCTCACTTCTCCGCTCTTATTGCGTCCGTGGGAATCGCCCAGCCACCCTTTAGGATGACCCGCTCCCTCCTAGAGGTGGGAGTGCGGGATGAACCTCTACAGGGGCAGGTTGAGGATTTTTCGAATTTTCTCCAGGAGAAAAACACTCAGATCCAGGATGGGTTGGACTCTGACTGGGCAACTCCGGATGGAGGGGCGGGGGCGGAGTTCGGTGAGGTTATCTGGGGGGGAGTTTGATCCTGTGACCCTCGAGGATGTGGACAGGATGCTGGGTGGGCTCAATGCCACCACGTTTACTGGATCTGTGCCCCTCCTGGCAGGTATTGACCACTCGGGAGGTGATGCGAGGTTCGTTCCAGGACATTATTAACGCTTCCTTGAGTGAGGGGTTTTTGCCTGCCGCCTTGAAAGAGGCAGTAGTGAGACCCCTCCTCAAGAAACCATCCCTGGACCCAACTTTGTTATCTAATAATCGTCCGGTCTCCAACCTTCGCTTTATGGCGAAGGCTGTTGAGAGTGTGGTGGCATGACAGCTCCCTTGGCACCTGGATGAAGCTGTCTATCTGGATCCACACCAATCAGGTTTTAGGCCCGGGCACAGCACGGAGACGGCGTTGGTCACGTTGGTGGATGATCTCTGGAGGGCCCGTGACAGAGGTTATTCCTCTGTCCTGGTCCTGTTAGATCTCTCGGCGGCTTTTGATACTGTCGACCACAGTATCCTATTGCGACAGCTGGGGGGGGGTTGGGGGTTGGAGGCACTGTGTTACGGTGGTTCTCCTCCTTCCTCTCCGACCGTTCGCAATGGTCACATCTGCCCTCGTCATCTCCCGCCTGGATTATGCCAATGCTCTCTACATGGGGCTCCCCTTGAAGAGCACCCGAAAGCTCCAATTGGTGCAAAATGCGCCGCACGAGTGGTTTTGGGGGCTTCTCGGAGCTCCCATGTTACACCACTTTTGCACGAGCTGCATTGGCTCCCGGTAGCCTTCTGGGTGCGATTCAAGGTGTTGGTGACCATCTTTAAAGCGCTCCATGGCTTGGGACCTGGGTATTTATGGGACTGCCTGCTGCCACTGTCGATCTCTCGTCGACCAGTGTGCTCCTATAGAGCGGGCCTCCTCGGGGTGCCGCCGGCTAGACGGCTGGCGACCCCGAGGGTTCGGGCCTTCTCTTTGGGAGCACCCTCCTTCTGGAATGAATTGCCCCCAGAGATGATGACCGTCCCCGACTTATTGACCTTCCGGTGCACACTAAAACCCACCTATTCCATCTAGCCAGTCTGGCCTAGAGTTATGTGTAATGGTTTTAAATTTGGTTTTAAATGGTTTTAATTTTCTTAATTCCCTACTTCTTAACTTTTAATGGCCAATTTATTTAATTCTTTTAATGCATTTTAAATTATTATATATGTATTTATATGTTTTTTATCTGGCTGTGCACCACCCTGAGTCCCTTGGGAGAAGGGGCGGTATACAAATTTAAATAATAAATAAATAAATTTGTTCTTCAGCTACATTGGTACTATGATTAAAGCAATCCATTCTTCATCTTCTCACTAAAATAGCTGATAAAAAACAGAATGCATCAATTATTAGATCTTTACCATGTTCTGACTGAACATTCTGTATGGGCGGAGTCTGATCTGACAACTGCTTCAGTTTTTTGGCATGAATCTTTCCCAAATAGTGTGATTGAGCAACAACTGGAGATGTGAAGACCATGTTGCAAAGTCTGCAATACATATTTTTGTCCATATTTGGATTCTCCTGAAATCAAAGTGAAAAGTTATTTAATACATTATAATAATAGATTGGCTGAACTTTTGAGATGTCAAATTCTGCCCTGGGCAAGAATCTAAAGTAAAGCGTCTCTGAATAATTTGGTTATCCAGTTTCTGCTTGAAGACACCCAACAAAGTTAGGCATCAGTTCATTTGTCCATAGATAAATTTACCATGGTCATCAATGTTTTCCTCTCTCACTCATGGTGTTCAAGACAGAGACATAGAATGGCTAGCTGCAGGATGGAATTAAAAACATCTTCTAAATAAGAAAATGATACTACTTTCTTTTTTATCATTAGCTAGCTTTATCATAGGAATAAGTGTGGACCCTTGAGAAAACTGAATTGAGGCTACAGTAAAGAGAAACAAGGTTAGGGTAAATGTGAGTTGGATTAGCAGTTGTATATGAGGAATCTTTTATCTTTCTCTCTGTCATGACACAGCCTCAGATAATGCCAGAGTCAGATAAAATTAAGCTACAAGGCACAAATCCTGTGCCCCACATGTAACCATCCTATTGATGTAGATGGGATAATTTTACCTGGAAATTCAAATGCAGCTTGTCCTTTTGTTCATTATGCATTTGTAAATAAAGTCGTACTTTTTGTGCATGCCTTTTGCCCTGAAAAGCAAAAGTGTCAATTTTATATCAAACCAAGCCTTCAAAAATATGTAAAAACAATTGTATAAAGATACACATCACCCAAGAGCAAAGCCTTTAAACTGAACTTTCAGTATCCAGTGATTTACAGCTAGATTGGGTGACTGGTGTGTGCTGTAGTGGAGGCTATTAATAGAAGCATAGCTACAGCAACATATTATACTGAATTTCTATTTACAAAATTACTTGTCAGTTCATAATGGAGGACTATGCAGTACGCCATCTGACATGCCAAGTTGAGGATCATTTTATGCATAGCACTTGTATTGGAATTAATCAGCGCCACTTGTTGGTCTTCTTGTTTTAATGGTGCTGCCACAAAGAAGAGGGAAGGGGTGCATCAACCTATTCTCCAGAACTGCGAAGGCAAGATAAGAAGCAATGGGTGGAAACTAGTCAAGGAGAGAAGTAACCTAGAACTAAGAAGAAATTTCCTGACAGAACAGTTAATCAATGGAATAATTTGTCTCCAGAAGTTGTGAATGCTGCAACATTGAAGGTTTTTAAGAAGAGATTGGACAATCATTTTCTGAAATGTTATAAGGTTTTCTGATTGAGGAGGGGGTTGGATTAGAAGAACTCAAAGGTTCCTTCTAATTCTGCTATTTATTTTATTTATTTATTTTTGTCAATTGCTTATAAGAAAAATAAAAAAATAAAAGAAACAATAGGACAGGGACTGTAGGCACATTGGTGCGCTTATGCACGCTCCCTATAGACCTCTTAGGAAAGGGTGAGGTCAATAGTAGACAGTCTAAGGTAAAAGTTTTTGGGGTTTGGGGAAGAAACCACACAATTCAAAAATGAATATTTCTCTCTTTTGCTACATTCACAGTACCGAGGTTGGTTACAGAGTTTAAAAGCAGCAAAAATTAATAATACAATACAATATTGTATTATTTATTTAGTGGTGGTATTTAGCAGGTTCTGACCAGTTCTGGAGAACTGATAGTGGAAATTTTGAGTAGTACCGAGAACCGAAAAATACCACCTCTAACTGGCCCTGCCCCATCTATTCTCTGCCTCCTGAGTCCCAGCTGATTGGCTGGGTCTTCTTTTGTTGTCCTGAACAGGAAAACAGAGCTGGAAAGCAGGTTAGTGGGGTGGGGAGGGAATGTGATTTTGCAATATCCTTCCCCTGCCACGCCCATCAAGACATGCCCACAGAACTGGTAATAAACATTTTTGAATCCCACCACTGTTCTGGGATCATGTAACCACTTTGCAATCTTCTGACAAGGAAAGCCAATTGGGAAGCCAGATTTGCTGAACTATTGTGTCACTAACTTAACAACTGCACTTTACAACTATTGCAAGAAAGATTGTGAAATGGGGCAAAATTCACTTAACAAATGTCTCATTTCCCAACAGAAATTTTGTGCTCAGTTGTGGTCGTAAGTCGAGGACTATCTGTATTAGGTAAGTTAAAAAAAATTTTGTTTATGTGAAGCATTAAAAAATACTCCAGATTAGGAGGCCAGTTGGATGACATGAGATCTGTTGAATGATGAAATTACTGCCGGTAGCTTTTTGTTTAACAGTAGTCACAGTTCTTCAATGCATAGTTAGGTTTTTTTTTTAAGAACACCTGATTTGTTTAAAAAAGTATCTTAGTCAGTAAAAGCAGAATCTTCCATATCTGGAGAAAAATGGGGTCATAAAATCTCATTTGACATGTTCTGTATTAAAGCTTACCTCATAGTGTGCTATTCGTTGAGATTCAAACTGCAGTACAGCCCCACAAACTTTACAGTAAGTATCTGTGCAAAGTTCTTTTCTTGTCATCTCATCAAAAATATCATCTAAAATGAATGGTTATGGATATAATTGATAACTAGAACAACGAGAGTGTCTTATTTATAAAAAAAAACATATTAGAAAACTTAAATACAAGATGGTGCAATCTGTCCCTAAGAGTTAGTAGGGGTAATCTCCATATGCATGCTGTTCAATACTTTTATTGCTGATCTTTTACCACATTCTTTAAAACAAACCAAGTGAGTGTTATGTCCTGGATGTGCTCTTTTTAGGAGGAGAAAATTTTTGGCTGATAATAGTTGTGCATCTTTTTGCTGGAGTGACACTATGGGACTAAGGAGAAGCATGTGTAGAAGGCAGCCTGCCTTTTTATCTCTTCTTCTATTGCAATATACAGCATCTCAAACCTTATATAATAATAATAAGCACAAATATTTCACAGTTCTCTGAAGGAGAAATAAAACAACGAACAAAGCTTCTCAGTTCACTTTGCCTCTAAAAAAACACCCATCAAACTCAATTTCATGCTGCTTAAAGAAACTGAGAAAAAAAGCAAGGCAGAATTAAGGAGGCCAATACCTTCAAAAAAATAATGAAAACAACCATGTACTATTTTGCTGCAAGCCCTGCCTTTCTAAATTGGTGTGCATCACAGTGCATTAACAAAAGTAACAGGGCTTGCAGTGCAATGGCACAACATTGCTTTCATTATTTTGACTTCCCTTGATTCTACCCCCCCAACCCTGACTAATTAATTTTGAAGTGAATTATACATTTTCCCTTCAATCATCCGTTGATGATGTCAAAATCATTATGCACTGATGGCAAGTTCCATTAGCTTTGGAACTTGAAGTGGCATATGGTCGATACTGAAGCAGTTCACTTCGCCAAACTTCAAAAAGAGAAAAAAAGGGGAGCCGTGGTACAACTAGAAGCTAAGACATAGATATAACTATGATATGGGATAATGATTCAGTGACCCAATTCCTAGAATGTTCACATGGTGAAATTTCTTGAGTCCCATAGCAAGCACTTGTTCTACAATTTATCATTGTTTTGGCCTCTCATCAATTACTTAACACTTTTTTCTCTCATAGAATAATTTCTGATCATACTCCAGTTCCAGGGATCAAACCAGAATCTAGCTTGCCGTATGCATTTAATTTGTGCCTTTAAAAAATTATTCTGCTCTGCCCCCAACGTCTTTTATTATTTTGTATAGATCATTCCAGCTCTTTTTAATTTCTTCCAAACTATAGCTAGCATTAATAGCTTACATCAGAGGTAGTATTCAGCTGACCAGTTCTGGAGAACCGGTAGCAGAAATTTTGAGTAGTTCGGAGAACTGGCAAATACCCCCTTCTGACTGGAGATTTTACGATATCCTTCCCCTGCCACATCCACCAAGTCATGCCCACAGAACTGGTAGTAAAAAAAAATTGAATCCCACCACTGGCTTACATGTCTGACAAACAGCAGCGATCTCAGAACACTCTGCAGAGGCAAATTGTCCTGGGTATCCTCTACTTGAAAAGAGGACTGCTGAATACTTACAGCCTGGGAGAGCAACTGAAAGCCACAGCTCTTCTTATCTTAACATTTCTTTAACACCTATCTTTCCTGTTTTCACCAGTTGGAGGAGCTGCTTCCTATGTGTTCTCATATACTACAAAGAACCTTCTTCAGCGTACTCGTACAAACCCTTCAAAGTACAAATATAGCAAATTCTAAATAGAAAATTAAACTTCTGAATCAAAAATATGACAGTAAATGCAAGCTCTCACCTCCATAATAATAAATTGTTTAAATAAATTAATAAGCCATTTTATAAAGCTGGTTTTTTTAGAAGGCATAACTAAATGGTATGGTAGTGGTGGATGAAATATTTATTTCCGTTTCCCTTCTTTAAAATACCCAACTTTCTAAATGTGCAACTAAAAGGCCAGATAGATATAAATGTTTTTAAATTATGAGACCTGTTCCATATTGATAAAACATTTTCACAGAAAGGTCAGCAACAGAACATAAATTACTACAACTACAGGCTGTTGTCATTATTCCTACTTTTTTTTTCAAGGTTCAAGGGAGCTTGTATCATTTATTTTATCCTCACACAGCCCTGTAAGGTAGGTTATGACTATGCTATGATAGCGTATTAAATAATGTATGAGTTTAAGATCCAGGTAATCAGAATCCAGGTGTTCCATTAGTCTGAAGCTCAGCTGGTGCATTTGGGTCAATTACTTCCTCTCAAGCTAACAGCTGAAAGTTCCTTGGGATTCTAGAGGATATGCAAGATGTATATAGTATATAATGAAATGTATGTTTATTTTATATCCTGCCCATATAAGACGATGGGAAATTCATATAAAATAGAATATTCAATAGTAAATACGATATTTATATTTAAAATATCAAATCTCTAAGAAAATATTAAAACTACTGCATACTGGATTGCACTAGTAAAATTTTAAAACATCTAAGTATTTCGGGGTAAGGGCACTGGGATTTTGGGAATTGTGGTTGTAACCATATGATTGAAGTCCTACTTCTTTTTTAATATGTATTGACACCTGTTAAAAGAGTGGCTGAAAATAGATTTAAACAAAGATTGGAGATATTTGTTAATCTGCCAGAAAGGAATGGTTGTGTTCTAATTGATAAGAGTCTTAACACTAATCCAGTTTGTACCCAGAAACCATCATTTATGTTCCTAATAATATTGTCTTAGTTGAAAGGCATCTTAATATTTCAAACATGGCATATCAATATCTCCCCACCCCTTATGCATTTAAGTTCCACACAGCTTATCTAATTCTTTTTTCTTTTTGTATCAAAACAGTAAAGAGATCGAAACTATTATCTCCTGCCCCAGAAAGATTTGCTCTTAGGACTTTCTCCTGATACACAGCAGATGCTGGAACTGTTTTGTAATGACTTTTCTTTTCTAGAATGAAACTTCTGTTCAGATGTTTTTATATGCTTGTGTGTCTGTTTAATTAGTTTCAGTCTATCTAGCCTGATACATAAAGCCTGACAGTATGTACTACAATAGTTGGTATCTATTTCAAAAATGTCTCAGAATTTATGTTTGGGACTTTGTATGAGTACTGCATCTCTCTGCTATTCATTAAAATAGCATATGATTCATTCATTTAAAAGGTTAATTTGTCTTTTACTTCATCTTAAACAAGTATCTCTGGGTGCTTAACAAAGAATACATGATGTCATGTTAATAAAAAATCTAAATAAAAAATAATATAAAATCCAATTAAGAATATTCATAATATCCAAAAGGGTTGGAGGCTTCAGTAATGTCCTGGCAATAATGCCCCAGGAAAATGCCAACCAGGATGGATGGGTGGGAGGCCATCAGGCTCTTAGAGGAAAGGCTGTTTCCATTTCTTGAGGTTAACTTCTAAACCCTTTACAGCATAAAATTTATTTAATTCAAAACAGCACAGGGGTATCTATTTGAACATACATCTATGTTTATTTATTTTATTTTATTTTTATTTATATTGCCGCCTATTCACCCATGGCGACTCAAGGCGACTTACACAATGTAAAATCATATTTAAAACAAAAAATAAAAATAAAAACAATAAGAACTGACAAAAAGAATTAAATAAATTAGTAAAGTACAATAGAACAAAATTTGGGAAAACAAAAAACAAAACAAAGAACTCCCACCCCCGCCCCGATGACAGCAGATCACACTAACCATTTGATGTGCTCCATCCCGCAACGGGGTCCCCAGGCCCGCTGACAAAACCAGGTCTTCAGTGCCTTTCGGAATTGTATTAATGAGGGGGCCATTCTAATCTCTGGGGGAATGATGTTCCAGAGTGATGGAGCCACCACAGAGAAGGTCCTTCTTCTAGGTCTCACCAAGTATATCTCCTTCAGGAGTGGGACCCGCAGCATTCCCTGCCTCCTCGCTCTAATGCGTCGGGTAGATGTCACCGGCAAGAGATGTTTCCTCAGGTAACTCGGACCCAAGCCATGAAGGGCTTTAAAGGTGACAACCAGCACCTTGAATTGTACCCGGAAGCAAATTGACAGCCAATGCAGCTTCTGCAGGAGAGGTGATACATGTGCACACCAGGATCTGCATAAACATGTGGGCCACTGCATTTTGCACCAACTGGAGCTTCCGGATGCTCTTCAAGGGCAGCCCCAAGTAGAGCGCATTGCAATGATCAAGACGGGAAGTGACCAGAGCATGAGTGACTGTGAGTAGGGACCATTGATCCAGGAAAGGGCGTAACTGGTGCACAACCTGCAATTGTGCAAAGGCCCTCCTAGCCATGACCGCCACCTGCTCTTCGAACAGCAGTTGTGAGTTCAGGAGAACCCCTAGATTACGCACAAGGTCTGTTTGGGGTAGTGCCACCCCATCCAAGATTAAGGGGGTAATTCTCCCTGAACCAATGAGCCCCAGACCCACTCAGTCTTGCATGGGTTTAGTTTCAACCCATTGCTCCCCATCCAGCCCCTAACAGCCTCCAGGCACTGTGAGAGGGAGGACACAGCAACACTTAACTCACCACGGGCCGAGACATATAGCTGAGTATTATCAGCATACTGGTGATACCTCAGTTATGGTGATGGATGATCTCACCCAGCGGTTTCATATAAATGTTGAACAGGAGCGGAGAGAGTACCAAGCCCTGCATAACCCCGTAAAGCAGTGGCCAAGAGTTGGATCTTTCCCCTCCTATCAACACTAATTGAGAACAGCCGCAGAGGAATGAAGTGAACCAAGACAGCACAAGGCCTCCCACTCCCATCCCCTGAAGCTGTCCCAGGAGAATCCCATGGTCAATGGTATCAAAAGCCATCGAGAGGTCAAGTAGAGCAAGGATGGATGCACTACCCGCATCCAGCTCCCGTCAGAGATCATCCAAAAGTGCAATCAATGCTGTTTCTGTCCCAAATCCAGGCCTGAATCCTGACTGTTAGGGGTAGAGATAATCCAGTTCATCCAGAAACCTCTGGGGCTGCTGCGTGACCACCTTCTCAACAACCTTTCCCCAAAAGGGAAGATTGGAGACAGGTCAGAAATTATCCAACCAGGTGGAGTCCAGCAATGGCTTCTTAAGAAGAGGGCGGACCAAAGCCTCTTTAAAGTACTAGGGCACCATCCCTTCCTGTAGAGAAGCATTAATCACTGCCAGATTCCACCCGTCTTCTCCTGGGAAGCTTTCACAAGCCAGGAGGGAGATGGGTCTAAAGTACAAGCGCTCGCATGCATACTCCCTAGGATCCTGTCCACTTTCTCAGGAGCAACAGGGTTAAACCGCTCCCAGATAATAGGGCAAGAACCTGCCACAGAAGCTTCCACCGGACCAGCAACCACATACTCCCACACTAACTGGGAACAGAGTCGAGCAATTTTGTCTTCCAGAAAATCCGCAAATTCCTCAACGCACCTCTTCAGGTGGACCTCAATCTCCTCCTTTCCTAAGAGGAGACAGCTCACCTTAAAGAGGGTCACTGGGTGATTATCTGCAGATGCAATTAGTGTGGAGAAGTATTTACATTTCACCTCACGAATTGCCACAAGGTAGGCCTTAGTAGCAGCTCTTACCCGTGTTTGATCGAGTTCATCTCCTGTCTTCCACCAGTGGCACTCTAGATGTCTCCTCATGAGTTTCATCCCTCTCAGTTCCTCTGTATACCATGTGGCACAGAGAGGTCTACGGGTGAGGAGATGTCGCAAGGGTGAAATCTTATCCACAGTTTCAGTCACCTTCCTATTCCAAACAGTGACTAAGAGCTCGGCTGGACTGCATAAAGATCTGCAGTTATAACCCCCAGCTCCTTCTGGAACCTATCTGGGTCCATTAGTCGATGGGGGCGGACCAATCTAATAATCCAATATAATAATAATTATATGATTAATTATAGAAGTACATTTCTATGAAGTCATTATTTCATAGGGCAATATTCTGTGATCTCAGGATACTAACTCAGAGGCTTAGGATCCCTCTTGGGTCTATCCCGAGAACCACATTGAAGAAATATAAGATTACATTCTGTTTTACACTTCCTTCACAACTAGATTTTTTTTTTTAGTGTAAGAAATATTTACAAGGAACATCTTGCAGGTATTAAGTAAATCAATAGGGTATTAAAGTCTTGGATCATTGATAACTATGTCCTGAATATTGTGAGCAATATTTAGACAAGCTCACTAGGAAAGGGGGGGGACGACATTTCTTTGTCCCCAGTGAGGCTGAAGTCATACGGAATCTTGGGTTTTTTTCCCAACACTGGAGCTGGCTTCCCTGACATTCCTGACATTTTATTTTTTTGGGGGGGTGGGGGCGGAGGGGCGGCTTAGGACTCCTAACATTGCAAGTCCTGATATTAAATACTGCATGGATACAGCATAAATATAGCCAGACATAGATTCCATTATGTACAACATGCAGTGCATGCTTAATAAAATATTGGAAGAATATTACAGTATAATTTTAATATCAATGAGTAAATACCATTAGGGATTGTGTAAAGCAAGCAGAAGCAGAAGTGGTATTCACCAGTTTTGGAGAATCGGTAGCAGAAGTTTTAAATAGGTCGGAGAACCAGCAAATACCACCTCTGACTGGAGATTTTACAGTATCTTTCCCCCTACCACGCCCACCAAGCCATGTCCACTGAACCGGTAGTAAAAAAAATTGTATTCCACCACTGCAGAAGTATATTTTCACATCACATATGAATTTCAAAATATTCACATCTTTGAATAACTTTTGTTAGATAATGCACAGGATTTTAATTGGGATTATCTAATGATAAATTTAAATATTCTGAGAATATTTCCCATTGTTGTCAGACAAATTTGTCCAGTATTTCATAGGTATTGAAAAACTGCAACAAAATTGAAATCTTTGGACAGCACATTTTTCAATTCACTGCTCTGGATCCTCAAATATTTGGAAAGGCAAAATGTTTTATGTGACTTTAAACATCCACAGCTGTACTGGTGGTAAGCCAAGATACATATCTAAAGTGGGTAAACAATATTATTTTCTAGCTGTCTGTTTAAATTAAACACATTAAAGATTTTAAAAAATATTAATTTCAAGTAATTCAAATAAGTGAGAGTAAATCAGTGGTGGGATTCAATTATTTTACTACCGGTTCTGTGGGCATGGCTTGGTGGGCATGGTGTGACTTGGTGCATGTGATATGGCTTGGTGGGCATGGCTTCAGTGGATGTTATGTGGAATCCCAACATTTTGATATAAAAGTATACCTCAAAGTAGATGCTCTGATAATAATATGTTATAATGTAAATATTTTGCTGATTTATCCAATGTGAAGGATAGTCTGTACACACAAATATAAAGTACCAAGTGCTTAATAGATATTAACATTCACTATAGGAAGAAAAGTTCAAGGAATTGTATTGTTACAGTGTAAGGGACAGAAAGTAAGATTATTCTGCTATAATGGGACAATGAAATCTTAAACATGGCCAGTATGATTTGTAACCAGAAGTCATTAAATTGTGTTACTTCAGTAGTATATACTAAGTTGCAGTGTATAATAAAAAACAACAGGTAGCGGTCCTTAGTGCAGGGGTCTCCAACCTTGGCAACTTTAAGACTTGTGAACTTCAACTCCCAGAATTCTTCTGCCATCTGGCTGATGAATTCTGGGAGTTGGTCCATAAGTTTTAAAGTTGCCAAGGTTAAAGACCCCTGCCTTAGTGAACTCATTCAGCAACCATTCAAATTTACAATGGCATTGAACAAGTGGTACTTACGACCAGTCCTTGCAATTAAAATGATAATAGCTTCTCTGGTCATTTGCAGCCTTCTTTGCTGATTTTCTATAAGTAAAGTCAATGGGAAAACTGGCAGGAGGTCAAATTGGGGAACACATGACATCCTCACTTAACAGTAGCATAGGATTCACTTAAGGATAGTCATGTGATCTTACGCTTCATGACAGCATCACTTAGTAACAGAAATTCCAGTCCTAATTATCATTGATAAGAGAGAATTATCTGTATGACAGACATGACTGCACTCTTAATTCAATTTTTTAAATAGGAAAATTAGCGATACATGTATTTTATATAATAATTGCCCATTGCTCCGTGTATTTTTTAGCACATTGGTTTACCTCATATAACTTTTTTTTCATATACATCAGCATGCTGTGGAAGATGTTACACTTTGTAAAATCCATTTAAAAGATAGCATGTGATCAAAAGCATTATACTATGCTATACACAGGTCAAAGCCTGTAATTTGGTAAAAGCCACCGTAGATTGCAGAATCGATAAAAGCCAACATTTATAAAAAGTAGATGAAATTGTATTTGGCAGCTCTTACAGATAATCTACTTAAAAAGAACCTTAGTTTCATAAAATGTGTATGTCAAAGTCATTATATTTCTTAAAACTGTCTTATTTGTTAAATTTATTTATTGCCTATCCAGCAATGGGGCTACTCTAGGTCACTTACAAAAATATAGTCTATCAGGTATATTTGTTTTGTATGATAAACACATTATGAAGAAAAGTCTCATATTTCAAGTTATTTGATTGATTAAATTATAGTTTGTTTGAATGACTGATTATACTTGAGCTGCACATAAAAAATACCCAACAAAAAGTTGGAATCAATTTTAGCAGTCAATCCCTATTTGGATTGTATTTAAGGACAAAGTCACACAATGACTAATGTTTATCTGTTCAGCAGAGTGGGTTCATGCTATTGGTTGAGATTTTTGTTCTGCAAAAACAGAACTATTTTGTTCTGTTGTTTCCCATATTAGCATTTATATGACACTGCTGGAGGATTGTTTATACTCCATACCAATATGTGGGTAGCACATAATTCTACTTGTTTTCCATATATTAATCCTATAAACATTCCAGAACTTGTGAATAAATATCTGGAGCAAAATTAATACAGCCAAGGCTGAAGACTGAATCTAGATAAGACAAGCATTAAGCATGGAGAAATCTATTGATGCAGACAGGATTAAACTATTGTTGGATAACACTGAATTCTCTTCTGAATTTTGTAACATAAGATAACTTCAGGAATCAATTTTGTGAAAATATAGGTAGTGGTCATCAGCAAAGACCTTTCACCAATTTTGTAGAGTTACTTAAGCTGTTATCCTTGAAAAATGGCAAAGAAATGGAGACTGCTTCTGAACTTCGTGCTTGATATGGAAAAAAACGAAACTCTTGACTTTGGATTTTCCTCAAAAGTCATCGTTCTGCTAAACAAAAAATTCCCTCAACACTGTCCAACTATTTACAAAGTCTGCACTACTATTATAATTAATCTTCTCATCATTCCTTATCACCCATTCCCTCCCATTCGTGATTGCATGACTGTAACTTTGCCGCTTGTATCCTTATGACTTATATTGTTTCTAGTATTTGATTACTTATTGTACCCTATGACTTTGTACCTTGTTTCTTGACTTTTGATGAATACATCTTTTCTTTTATGCATACTGAGAGCATATGCACCAAGACAAATTCCTTGTGTGTCCAGTCACACTTGGCCAATAAAGAATTCTATTCTATTCTACAGATCAGACTGATAGATCTTTATAGAAATGGCTTGTTCATATTATGGAAAAGCAAAAAAGTTGTGATTTGATGTTAATGCCTTATTGGAAATCAATGCTTCTTTTTCTTTTCATCTTTCCTCATGTCTCTTCCTTCCCCCCATTACTTTTCTATTTACTTTTGTATTTTACTCGATGACTCAATAAAAATGTTTACAAAAAAAGAAGTGGCAAAGAAGTAACTTTTTAACTAGCAATGTTAATTAACTTTTGCTTAAAGTGTAAATTTAAATGCATATTTTTTCTTGATTATTCAATCATGCAGAGAGAAATCCTAGAATGCAGTTGATAAGTTTACAACTCTGGATCCAATCTGGAAGGATAAAATTCTTCTCCCTCAATCTGGTGAACTATTTTCCTCCATAGTTGTAATAATATTCCCAATCTACTCATGCTCTAGTTCTTCCTATTGTGCCTTTTTTTCTCCCCAATCTGACATGAGGGATATGAAAAAAAAAAAAACTGAAGGGCCGGAAAAATTTGATTCAGATTTCAATCCACAAGATTGAGTTCATCCTTTTACCTCAGATAAAAATGTAATATCACCAATGGATTCTGGAAAGTCACTGTAAGTATGATAGGATTGTAACCTAAATCTTCTTGGTTTAAATGACCCTCTCCCCCCTCCAAGTCTCATAAATTCCGGCTTCCAAGAAATGGTGCTCCAAGTTTGTTTCCCTGCCGCCCCCCCATTCCTATTTAACATCTAATGGGTAGGGTGACATATCATCAACACATATCCAGCTTTCTCCTTTGATTCCACTCAAACGAGACTTGAGTGGTCTTCAGCATTTGTATCTCCTGGTTACAAGGTTCTTCCACCTCTGGTTCTGTATAGGATGCTGTTCCAGATGGACTTGATGTGTCCTTCAGGGATCCTTCAGGGTCCTCCTGAACTCACAGGCAGTCATGGTTAAAAGGGCTTTTGCACATCTATGGCTCATAAGCCAGTTGTGCTTATTCCTGGACTGGGAGGCTTTGCTAATGCCCTTGGGACTTATTGTCATGATTACTGCAATATACTGTACATGGGGCTGCCCTTGAAAATTATTCAGAAACTTTATTTGAAATAAAATGCAGCTACACGGATAGTAAGTAGCGTCAGATATTTGACATATGAAATACCACTATTTGTTTGCCAATATGTGTAATTCAAGGTGGTGGTTGTCACCTTTAAAGCCCTTCAAAGGCTTGCAATCAAGTTGAGGAATCATTTTGTCTTAGCTGTTTCTACCAGTCCAATTCAGTCTAACATACAGGACATATTACTTCTGACAGCCAAGGAATATCAAGTGATGGGGACCACGAGACTTATGTTCTCAGCTGTACTTTCTACCCTATGGAACATTCTCTCTTCAGAGATTGGGATGACCTTGATCCTGTTGGTCCTTTGTAAGGAAGGCTGTGCAAATATAGTTATTAGCCCAGGCCTTGGGCCCTAAGTGCATTAAGGGCCCAGTTACTTGCTATTTGAACATGAAGGGCAATAGTTTATTCAGCAACTTTCTCTCTCTCTCTCTCTCTCTCTCTCTCTCTCTCTCTCTCTATATATATATATATATATATGATTTTTAACTGTTTTATATTTTTGCGATGTATGCCACGCAATGGATAGCTATAGAAATTAAATAAATAGAGATGGACAGCTATAGAAATTAAATAAACAAATTCATGGAATCTTATCACTTGCTCACTTAACATCACACCAATATATTTTTATAAACAGTATGTTTGCAATCTGAATATCTTTTAAAAAGCAAAACATTCTAGAAAGGCATTATAGTTTCTGGTTTTCTATGCCCAACTTCTCATCATTGTTATTATTTCAATTTGGATGCCATTCAATGCCAACAAATTTATCCAAATTGCAAAAATAATAGGATTAAAATAATAAAACACAATGTTTGAATACTATGATAACTAGAACTAGAAATGACACAGACACTCTGATTCAATGTAACTCTAGGCAAACCAATAGGTTTGATGGTGGTGCTTCTGGGCTAAGTAATAGATTTATTAATTTATTTAGAATGCTTAAGTCTAAAAAGACTGCTGGTTATATAAGAACAATAATACTAGCAATGCAATAAATTAAAATGATCAATAAGAAGTTATCAATATAAATCCTTAACTTACCATTCTCTAAAGGTCAGTTTGACTAAGCTATTCCAAAGAAAGGAAGCCCTCACACAAAGGCTAATTTAATCTTCCATCTTTTCCTTCCATCACACCTTCATGAGATATTTTCTGTTTGTTAGATAATGTTATCTTTGGCATGGGTTGGAGAATGTCTACTGCATTGCTTTCGGCAGTTAAAAGCAGACTATAAAATGATTGTGCGTATTATAGAGATTTAACTAGAAACCTGTACTTTTGTTTTGTGATTCTATTTTTATGCTTATGTCCTGGCTATTCTTTTTGGACTGGGATGGGTTAGATAAATAAAATGGCTACCATGGGAAGGTCAATCCAAATGAGATAAAATGTTAAAGACTATTATTAGAAATAAGGGATGGATTTCTTTTGAACTACTTCCCTTTTAAACATTTGCTTAAAGGGAATCTTTTAAGTATGAAACACAGCAGGGGGCTGGAGCAGGTGCCAAGAAAATCCTGGCGCACAATGTTTGATATCCCTGCATTAGAATTTCTCCATATATTACTGGTGGCAATTTGTGCACTGCAAGAAGGTTCCAGGATCAAGCTTTAAGGCCAACAGTAAAATGGGGATGAAGAATTTGGATTTATATATCTTTAAGATAAGCAATAAAAAGGAATGTTAAGCTTCCAAGGACACTTGATTTCTATTAACCTTTCTAGCTGAATAGTTGCATAGCCCTACCCTGCCTGCCCCAGAGATTTAAAATGAAAAAGGCACGTGTACTTTAGTTAAAAAAATGCTGTCCACTTCAGACAATCACGCAACAGACACATTTATCAGAAACATTAACTGCATTAAACAGATGTGTAAATATAAGGGAATTTTCTTCCAAACTTTACTTGTGCCTATGTGGCAGAATTCATAAAATTTTGTTCAGTGGCAGTCAGTTATCAAACTAATACCTTCTGTTTTATTTTTTTTTTAAGTCCCATAGTCCATTGGCACCAGCTATGGATGGAACAATTGCCAAATTGATTAACTGAAGTTAACTTCTGGAAGACTTAAGACTCATATTCTGCTGGATTCTGCCTAAGGTCAGAGGTAGGCTGCCATCACTACCTGCAACTTTCTCAGAAATTAATATGAAAGTACACATTTTATGATAAACACTTGGGAGAATGAGGTCAACATAAGATCCATGGCTTTTAATTTCTTCAGAATCTATCTGTGTGCTGCCTTGTTTCACAAGTTTGTACAGAGCATCTGGGAGCAATCTGGGAGATATGAAAGAATGACTCCTTTGATTTTCTGCAATTCAGAGAACTCAGGGAAGAGTAAAATGTTCTAAGTAACTACATAAATTCATTATCACAAGTCACACTCTTGTGTTTTTACTTTTTCCTTCATTTTTAAATACTTTTAATACATATTTTTTTAAAAATGTGTATTAATGTTTTTAACTATGTGCAACTTTTTTAATACATTGTAAAAATGACTTTCTATTCAAATTTCCTTATGATGATATATCACTGTAACATAGATTTATAGGTTGATTAATGATACATAGATTAATGTAGCTTTCTGCATTTTATCTCATTGAGACATTTTCAGCCTGAAAACATTGGCTAAATCTATGCTATTTCAACTGATTCATGTATTATCCCATAACAGTTATGTAAACAATCTGCTGCTTTAAGCAATATCAATAGTGGAATAGAGAACCTTGTTCAAATTTTGACCTCTCTTTTGAGTAAGATGCAGTTTTGCTGTTCAAAGAAATGGGAAACTTAAGAAGTGGCAATACTAAGTTTAAAATATATACATGTTTTGCTTGAGTAAGATCCCCTGTTCAATTCCTAACAACTGTTTAAATGGTCTCCGGTAAGAACTCCATTTTTGAGACTACAGTGATCTAATTACAAATCAGACAACTTCAGTTAGATTTGCCAGTCATACTCCAGCTGCCTGGGAGATGATGGGAATTGCAGTAACCCAAGTTGGAAAACACTAGCTCAGAGAAGGATGCTTTATGATATACAGAAACTATGACAAGTCATTCCAATTATATAGAAATGTCTAAAAGCAGCATACAAACTAGAAGTATTGCTTATGTGAAGTCAATTTCTCTTACTGTTAAGTGAAGAAAAGCATTTTACTATTTCTGAACTAGGATTGTTTTTGGGACTGTACTATGGCTATGGAACAACTTCATACAAAAGAGTCTTAACTGGAGTTTGCACAGAAAATCAGTTGGACTTTGATATAAAGGACTCCTTTAATTTTTTATTGTCTATGGTTTTCACTGACTTTACACCTATCTGCATGACTAGATGTCTTTATAATTAACACACTCAATTTCCAATATTGCAGGAAAAGTTATTGCATACTTCTTTAATTTGAATTCAATTATATTCTCATAAAATTAACTTTTAAAAACTATGTATGTTTGCATCTCTGTGTATGTATGCATGTAAGAAAGATAAGCAATAAAATACAGTGCCTGGAAGGGGGCCTGGTGCTGTTCCCACAAGCTGGATGGTTTAGAGATTAGCAGTGAACTTTGAAAATGATAATCACCCTCCCTGCCCTCAATCAGAATCTGTTCACTGACATTATATTTTTAGAAGATTCACATAATTGCACGAGATACAATAATCTTGTACACGTTGTCAATATTTCTCTAACAGTAGTCAGATGTAGAAAAGTTACTATTTCTGGACACAAATCATTTAAAGAATGTTATTAATGGGATATACTTATATGACAATATATTTTCTATATGACACAATTGTTTTCACTGTCATATAGAATATATATACTCACACACACACACAAAGTATCCATCCTAAATTTTAGGACAGCTCCATGGAATATGATGCAGCATGTTCAGATTCATTAGGGGTATATTTCAAATTAATTTCATGTGGGCAATAGAAGTAAAATAATTTATGGGAAAGGTGATCATACTTTGTAAGAAAAAAGACACTTTCACTGAAAAATCTGTACATTACATAAATATATGCATATAATTCATTCATTCACTCATTCATTCTCAGAATAGAGGTCTGCCACAATTTTCCCTCTTCACTCATGCTTCCAATAAAACTATCCTTAGTGCAAGAAAAAAAATGATTGGCACTAATGGGAAAGTGAAACTGAAGCTGAGGAAGGGAAAACTAGCTTGAAATGTTTTATTATATTGCAAAATACTAAATAATACAAATAGTAAATAAGTAACTGCTGCAAACAATTACAGTATAGATAAGCATTAGCGCTAGAAGCAAAGCAAGCAATTCAATCTCAATCTTACAGATTGACTAGATTCATGGTCAATAATTTGTAAAACCTCAGAAGACAAGAAGACAAATTGATTGCAGAACAATCCAGACTTCTTATTCGAGGTACAAATGAAAAGAATTTAAATTATCATAGTTTAAATAAAATGGGTAATGACCTAGCTATCTTGAGAAGTCTATAAAGCTGGCAAAGGTGGAAGAAAAGGATAAACGACAGCAAAGTAGATGATCTCAATTACAGCAATGATGGACTAATGATATACACTACTGGAAAGACCAGGTTGGGGAGGGATTATTACAGAGAAAATCTCTGGAGTTACTGTAGACTGCCACCAACTGAATGGCACATAATCACCAGAAGTTTAGAAAATAAGATTTAAGATTTTAAATAAAGCTTATGTGGGAGCATTAGTACTTTTTCAATCTGCTCAAGATATTTTATTCATTTTATTCACTATAATCAAAACAAAGAACCACAGTGAAACAGCCTGCCACACATTCAGTCTCTGCACATGCATGCATGCCTCCCGTGCACCCCCCCATGCATGCCAGATACCAATCAGCTGTTGGATGGGCAACGGACGCACATGCACAGTAGACCTGCTCTGGGCGAGGGCTCGTATACCAGCAGTAATGGCTTTGGGAGGCCACTTCCGGTTCGCCATCACAGGGCTATATGGTCTTTCTTGTACTTACTACTTGGACCAGATTGTACATAGTCAACTAGCAGAAAAATAAACAACTGCTGAATTCTAGTTACTGGGAAATATGTAGATAAACACCACACAGTGTTTGGATTACCACTGTGTCCTCTTGCCATTACCAATGAGGGCAGGGCTGAGAATTTAAATTCTAAACTTCTGGAGTGTACTAAGGCTTAATCCAAACTAGGAAATCCTAATTCATGTTTTACCTCTGCTATGAATTCACTATGTATCTAAAGCAAATTTGTCAGTGTAGTGACAGTGTAGGGTAGAGACAGTGCCATACTATACTGTCTTCTTAACATCTAAGTTACAGATACTAGAAGAGTACTATATAAAAGCATAATGAGTGGGCTGAGCATGCCAAAACATTTAATACTATTATCTCAAATATAACTTTCTAAATTGAGACCTTTCAATGGTTTTATATTATTATACATTAATACATTTCTTGGTAACATAAGTTTTGTCTAGATACTTTTAGATAAATTATCACCTCTGTTTTGAAAATGAAGAATTATGCCTTCATACAAAGCAGCTACTAACAATATTTTAGTTTTACACAGGGAAATGTTTATAATATTCTAGATTAATATTTTCAGATATGTCCATATTATTTGCTATAAGGATAGCAAATCAAAGATTCATTGAATATGATTTTCATCAGTGCCATAAATTAGTTTCCAACTATCAAGAAAATATGAAGACTTGTTTCCTGAATAGTAGCCAGCTATTCCTGCAAGTAATTCACCACCCAAACTGAAACTAATTCTAAAACCATTTTTATTATCTGGCATGTGTATATACATATATGGTCCAAAGGGTGGAAATAAAGATAAACCTACCTAATTGAACAGAAATGCTTGGACCTATTGGAAATAACTCTTATTTTGTGCCGAGTTAGTTTCTAAAACCGTGTACACTTTAATAATGATTCAGAAAAAGTGCTTTGAACCTCATATCAGCATCACGCCTCAAGTATTTTTTCAGCTTTCTTCATGAGACAAAATAGTTGATTGTTTCAAATTAATGAGACTTAAAACATATGATCGCTTTCAGTTTCACATTCTGAAAAAAGATGAGCCCTTTAAGGAACACAACAAATCTGAGAATCATTTCTGAAGTGTTCTCAATCCTACTAAACTGGCTGAAAAGAATTGTTTAAAAACTATCAGAATCAAAATATCCACAGAATGCTATGAAATCTACTCTCAGATAAATTCTTAAAAGTGCAAGATGGATTATAATTTTGCTTCTCTTTAGGAATAAGGAATTCAGCTTATGAAAGATAAATATAAACTTTATTGGAGTGACAAGATGGCATGGCCCTTCCCCTAATTTCATTAAATTGTTTTAAATATTATTTCAAGAAAATCATAATGTAAATATCATTGTGAATATTGTTATAGTGTAAATAAAAATGTGTGACACCTTACATGCATTTAGATTTTAAATAGTTCCCTCTTATAATGAGAGATTCAAATTCTGACTACAAATCTACTGAAGTGGCATAAAGATTTTCAATTTAATAACTGATGACTTAATTCTTCATCTTCCAAGACCAGTTTATTGCCACAGATCACCTGTCAGGTAAGGCACAGTTCATTGAAATAAGCAATATTTTGCATGCATACATCAATTACACTGGTATCTCCAGTTAAAATGATTTGGCTCTCAAGGCTAGGAAATACTTTGGAAAAGTACTATATGAATTATTGGACTTGATCAACAAATACGGCAAAAAGCTCTTCTTACTCAAAAAGCTCAATTTATTATGTTCATCAATTGTCTGCAGGGCTTGTGTGTATCTGCTGAGATTTAAAGTCCCACTCACTTTTCCTTTGAAATGCTAAGCTTAGGAGGACTTTTAAGAAAGAAATCTCATATATCCCTAGGAAGTTCCAAGCCTGGTTTCTCTGCTAGGGAAGTCAGTTTTTTTCTGAAATATACTGTTTTTCATCAGGAGGTAAAAATGAGCAATTGCTAGACCCACAAAGGAACTCAGTGCATAATGGTTACTAAGGTCTCATCAAAAAAATCTACTTACTTTGTTAATTGTACTGTAAAGACTCCTTCATATAACCTTTATTCAATTCCATTCTAACCGATAGTGATGAAAGCTTATTTTCAGATTATGACTCCTTTATTATATTTTATTGTGGTTTGTATGCAAGTCATTTTGAGTGTTTCTTATCATATGGAATGTTTATTTTCTTTATGCAATTCCAATGCATTCTAGGCAGCCATTGGCCAGCTTACAATATTTAAGACTAAGGGTTGTGCCTTACGTTACTGTGAATGTACTTGGGCAAAAAATCATTAAACACTTTTCTTCAAAGGAAGGGTAACAAGCAGCCCATTGGAGATGAAAGGCAATAAAACAGCAAATGGGAAGTAGCAATCCTTCTTTCCTCCTGTCAAGAAAGAAAGAAAAAGGACAGGAAGCATAAAAAAGGACTATAGCTTCTACTGCTTTTTTCCTGACTTTTCAAAGCTGTCACTGCAAAGAAAATGAGGCAGAGATATCATCTAGGCTGCTCTCCTAGGCAATAAAACATAAAGTTGGAGAACCTCCAGATGTTACTGGGCTACAACTTCCAACAGAGCATGAAGTACAGCAACATCTGATGAGTCAAATTCCCTATTGCCACTGAGGAGTGTGGGCATACCTGCCAACAGCCTCACTCACCTCTGAATGGCATTGTGGAGTTACCTTTCCTCTGGTGGTCTTTTTGCATGGACTTAGATTAGGTGAACAAATACCTTTAACAGCATGCCATTCAAAGGAAGAAGGAGAAATGGGCGATTTGCCGCTCTTTCTCTAACCAACCCTCTGTAACACATCAACTAACAAAAGGACAAATAAACAGAAAAGAGGTCTAGCTCAATCCAATTTTCTCCATCAATATATTTGTGTATGGCTGGGGATGGTGGCAGCAAAAAAGTGGATGTAAAAAGATGGAAGAGAAAGCAGGATCCTTATCTTTTGCTACTTCCAACTTCTGTTGTAGGCAGAAGAAAAAATAAGGCTGGCTTGTTATTGGATTAGCTTTCCTCAAAATAGGCTGGTTTTCATTCGAAATAGGAATGGCGGCCTTTTCACCCCTATTCTTAACAGGGGTGTGTTGTCTAACCCGGACCACAGAGCTCGGCAAGCTTCCAGAAGCCCCCTGCATCTGATTGGAAAGTATGGGCAAGGAGGAGCGCAACATGGGAGCAGCTGCTGCCTCCCAACGGACCTGCTCTTCCACGCAGGCTACCTCTCGGTTCCACAGCCCACCCCCAATCGCTCTCACTGCTCGTAAGACACGTGGCTCCCTTGCACCCCCTTTCGCTCGTCCGAGGACAAGGCAGCTCCTCTTCCCTCGGCCCTGCGGGCTTCCCTCCCCCCCAAGTCCCCGTCGCCCCCATTCCAGCTGAGGCTGTCGCCCGTTTCCTGGGCGTCATTTCCTCTTGCGCTCCCACGCCCCCCTCCCAGGTCCCCCCCCCACCCTCCCGGCGGGTCCAGGATCTGCCCGCTCCCCTGCGGCCGGCCGGCTAAGCCGCCTTGCCTGCCACTCTCACTCACCTGCTCTCTGGCCGCGGGGGGGTGGCGGCAGCGGGGGGGAGGGGACGTCCCCTCCCCCCTCTGCCTTCTCCCTCCCCGCAACAACAACAACAATTGCAGCAGCAGCAGCAGCAGCAGCAGGAGGTGCCGGTGCCGCCACCGCCGCCGCCGCCGCCATAACTGGGGAAACGGAGCAGAGCAAGCTCCGGCCACTCCCCGCGGGGAAATCCTCGCGGGAATGTGGGGGTGGAGCAACGGCGTCCCGGAAGCAGAATGTACAGCTGCGGAAGTCGCGCTTCCTCCGAGATTGCTGTTCGAAATTACGCCGTTGTGGGGCTGCTTACGCGTTTTTTTTCCCGGCTTTCCGTGCTGTATTAGTGATTGCATGAGAGTCCGTTGGCTGCTGTTCCACATGAGCAAAAGATTTGGTGGTAAACAACAGCACAATTAAGGGACTGCGAAGGAGAAAAAACACTCCCACCAACACTGACAAGGCAAATCGCCGGATATATACAGAGAGCAAAGAGCCCATCATTCCTTTCAAGCACTGAAAGAAGTTACCTAATCGGGTATCGAGACATCTGCAAAGGACCCAATTCAGAGAGCAGCAGCAGGGCTCCGCAATAAAATATATTTTAAAACTGATTTTTATGAGAAATGATGCCTTGGGACAGTATTACTTGCACATGTCATCCAGGTCATGATTGTCTCCCGCAGGTCCTTTTTTCAAATGGCAACTGGACTTTGTTTGAAGACGTTTCGCTTCTCATCCAAAAAGCTTATTCAGTTCTGAACTGGATGAAAAGCGAAACGTTTTCAACGAAAAAAAGTCCAGTTGCCTTTTGAAAAAATCACTTTTGGGAAGTATTATTTGTAATTAAATTGTAGTCATATTTCTCTAGGTTTTTTGAATGAAGCTTTTAAAAATTAGTTTAAAAATTAACTAGTTATGATCTGTATCCTGTTTATCCAATTTTTAAGTTAAAAAGTTTTCAAGGCTGGTTCCAAAATCCCTGAACATTACGTTAAACATTTTGTTTGAATCTAGTATTTTACCACAAGATGGCACTGATTTCACAGATTTATGGCCTTTCCTCACTATCATCTGATTATGGCTGGCAACATCCTTTTTTTTTTTTTTTGGGGGGGGGGGGGGGGGAGGGGCCAATCCCCATAACATTGCCTTCATCTTGTCCCCAGTGGAGAGTTAAGAGTACTTTCTGTTTTGTTCTTGGCTATATCCATTTGCTGCCAGCACCGACATTTCCTTGAGTTAGCAGTTCGATATATATTGGAACTTGGTAAATTGATGAGAATTCTATATGGGGTTAGCTCTCCTTAAAAACTCCATACCTGTGCAAGATTGATGGTCAATTTCACCAGGCTTGCAGAGATAAAAGGGGAGCACTGTTAACTGTCTGTCAAAATTTACCACCATATTGCAAGCCCAACATAAATTTGTGTACATAAAGCCAGAATTCAGTTTTAACAAATTGCTTAACTATAGGTCTAGCCATCTGTCAAAATCATTTGCTAACACCAGTGGTTTCTTGATGTCTAGAAAGGGGCGGGCACATAAAGCCAGAGGATTGAACCAATGAGTATACTTAAGATGCCCTATATACATAAAATTAGGACGTCAGCTTTCAAATTTGAAAAGAGGCTATGGAAGAAGGAAAGGGGTTTCCAGTGGGGCTATGCCCCTACTGCCAAATTTTATACTCGTACAGTTTTCTGCTAACTAAAGGATGATATACAGCATGTTAATTGAACTGTAAAGAAAAATTCAAAAACTAAGTAGTAAAATTGCAATTAAGAGAAAAGGAAATGTGACATAGAATCTGATTGTTATATAAACAAGACATAAACACTTTAGAGAAGTAAAGATAGTATTGAGAGATGAAAAGATAAATATAATTGTAGAACATAACATTTAAATAAACTTTTAGATACTTTAAAGTCGTTTGAAAATCTTCCTTAATTGTTTCTGCTGCAAGGATTATAATATGTCCAAGGCATATGACTAGGCACATTATTATAGAAAGAAAATGGGCACTGTGCATAGTTTTTACTATTTGCCTGCACTGGCTTGAATTCTTGATATGTTTCTTAAAGCAAGTTTGTATATGAAAATAACAAAGGAGTGATGTGTTGCATACCCTGAAGCAAAGGAAGTTCAAAGTCTAAAAGTACTGAGAGGATTTCTTTTGATGATAAATAAACAAAATTTTGGACTTTGCCCCCTAAGATATGCAAATTACCTTTGCATATCAGATTAACAATTGTTCAATGGCAGTGTTTCCCCTCCCCGCTAAAAGAACATAAAGGTAATAGGAAATAGCATTCTTCAGGAATGTTTAGCTTACTAATGTGATATTATATAGATTGCCCAAGCTTGCATTAAAATCTCCCAAAACACTTTAATTGTGGTTGGGAGTTTTTGAATTTAGCTGTAGCAGGGTTTACTCTAAATTCACTTATATGTCAGGGGAATAATATGTATATGTTTTCGGTAGTAAATGTAATATAATCACAAGAGATCTATAGTAGAATTTAAAGCTAAGCAAAGATGAAGAGGCACTTATAGTAGTATCTATGACCTTCCTTCCAAGTTCTTTCTTGACCAATATGGCCAGACTGGCACTCCAACATGCTGGTGTAAAGGCTATCCATCTCAGGTTGAGTGCTACAAGAGGTCTGAAAATCACCAATATTTGGTTGAGTTTGATTGGCCTAAAGTGTTGCTAGACTGTTATGAGTGTGGGTTCATCCAGAATTTTAAACATTTCTTCTGGAGAGTCCTTTAGCCTGCAGTCCATGTGATAGAATTATGACATCAAGGGAAGTGCAGATGTTGTTTGGGTGATGCAAGGACAGCCCCTTTTCAAATTGCCAATTGTCTTCCTTCTGATTGCTTTTCTGTTGAGAATTGTCAGTTAAATCAAAGTTTGTCAGAGATGTTTGTAGATTGCATAACTGCTTTTGCAACCCTTGGCGGCGGCAATGGTGATGGAGGGATGGTGACACTAATCAAAGGTTTTGCTAGTATAAGTGTTGTTAACAGGGTCTGTTATAAATTCCTTACTTTTCTCACTATTTCTTTTTGTTCAATGTTAGGCAGTGCTTCAAAAGAGTAAATCAGCTAAACTTCTAGAGTTTTGTGAGAAACCTTTTTGTGACATGACTTTTTGTTATTATCTCAGTTACTTGTTGTCACGGCCAAATTCTCTAGGTTATTTGCAGTGGGCAATTTATCATTTCTGGAACTAGAGGGTGATCTTCAACTTGCTTAGACAACAACAAAAAAAGCGACAAAATTTATCCCGAAACACACATATTGGGAATGTTTGGAATGTGCCAAGAAAGGGTTTCATTTTAGGTAACATGCCAGGTATTGTAAAGCATTTAGATCAGGGGTGGGATTCAGTTTTCTAAACAACCGGTTCTGTGGGTGTGGCTTAGTGGTCATGTGACTGGGTGGGCGTGGCCAACTTGACATCACTCATGTCAAGGGGCGCTTCTCCTTGCCTGGCCTCTCATGACAGTGGGGATGCTGCAATGGTCATAAGTGTGAAAAATGGTCATAAGTCACTTTTTTCAGAGCCATTGTAACTTTGAATGGTCACTAAATGAACTGTTGTAAGTCAAGGATTAGCTGTACAGAAATACAAAAAATACAAAAAGCTTCTTTGCTTGCAAAAAGCTGCCCTAAATACCAATCATTAGATTAAAAATACCTGCAAGCCAGAGTTACAAAACAGACAGGGTGCCAGAACACCTTGAGGAATGAAAATACAGTAGTTAAAATGCAGTGATAACTATCAAGCAGCCATCTTGCTCATAAAGTGAAACTCTTTAGTAGAGAGGTCATTTAAGATCTCCAGAAAAAGCACACCCAGGAAAAGCAATCCTTATATTCATTTGCATCACTTTAAAATACCAGCTGGTCTCACTCACCTCACAAGATATCCTAAGGAAACCATCCAGATTTAAGGAAAGGTCACATGCCCCCCAGAAAGGCAGTTAAAAAAATCAGTGCCAAGCTTGCATCCTGTCTCTTGGAAGTACACCCCAAAAGGACAGTGCCAGATAGTACTAAAGCAGTGAGGAAGACTCCCTCCCCAGATAGAAAAAGAAATCACGAGGCAAGAAAAAATTCAAACACAATACAAATAATTAAATCACAATAGTAACTGTTGCTTGTTGAAACTGAATAGGGAAAATTACCCCATCAATAAAACACAGGATTAAACATCACCAAGCACAGAATTAACCTTCACCAAAAACCAGTTTTAGATCAAAAACTCAGAATATGTAAACTCACGTTTGAATGTTAATCTTTCTAGCTAGCTAAGAAGCCTTGCTGAATGTCACTTATCTTGGTTTCCTGTCACTAAAAGCTTTGCTTCATTATTCAATTATTTCTTCACAGTGTTGATTGTTCAGGGAAGTATTTCCTCCCAACAGCAGTGTAAAAATCTTTAAACAACCCTTCCCCTTTAACAAAGCTTCAGAAGCTCCAGAGACAGGAAGTCTAGGCTGTCTGCCAAGAATACAATAAGGGTGGAAAAAAACAAAAGGAGACTGCTTCTAACTAACAGTTCTCCGAACTGCTTAGAAAGTTAACAAGCGGTTCTACAGAACTGAATAGAACTGGTAGAATCCCACCCCTGATTTAAATCAGAGGTAATATTCAGCCAATTTTGACAGGTTGTGGAGAACTGGTAATGGAAATTTTGAGTAGTCCAGAGAACCGGCAAATACCACCTCTGACTGGCCCCGTCCCCTTCTCTTCTCTGCCTCCCGAGTCCCAGCTGAGCGGCTGGGACTTCTTTTGTTGCCCTACACAGGAAAACAGAGCTGGAAAGCAGGTTAGTGGGGTGGAGAGGGAGTGGGGATTTTACAGTATCCTTCCCCTGCCACGCCTACCAAGCCATATCACACCCATCAAGTCACACCATGCCCACCAAGCTATGCCCATAGAAACAGTAATAAACAGTATTAAACAGTATAAACAGTAAGAAACAGTAATAAAAAAAATTGAATACTACCACTGATTTAATATATCAGTAAAACTCTTACTTTCCCTTTAGAGGATAATCATTCCACTGCCTCCTTAAGGACAGTTTTCTGAAATAAAGAATTCACTGTATCTAATGTGATATGTACTGTTGTCTGTCAGCAATTCCTTTGTGAATTCTACATTTGTCTTCTAGAACAAGAAGACAAAACAAACTTGTTCAAAATAATTAGATCCAGGTTTGCCATGAAAAATCAAAAAAGGAGAAAGTAATATCACATCATTTTAAACTTCCCAGGCACTTTATATGGCATATCTCAAAATTGCCATTTTCTATTTTGTAAAAAATAGAATTTAAAGCACAATTAGGCAAGAGATTACCAAACTCATGTTGGAAGTTAAAACCCATCCCTCTGCTAAATATTTTAGGATATACTAAAAAGGCAGAATATTTCCCCTAAAAAAAGAATTAGAAACTCAAAGAGGCAGAAACTCAGCCCCCTCCTGCCTTTGTTAATGGGCCATTAAGGCCTTGGCCAGTCTATTCTACATAACAAAGATCTACCTCCTTCAGGCAGAGCCATAATAGGAATTGCCAAAAGACCTTTCATTATATCATCACCCAGCAAGAGTCGACCAAGCCTGGGACTCAAAAGATAACCTACAGAATTACCCCTGCATGGCCCCATGGGGGTCTGACAACCAATCAGAACACAAGCTCAAATTCAAAGCCCAACAGAGGGCATAAAACCTAGGTACTCTCAGCATCTCTTCCTTTTTCTTCACCCAAGAGCTCCAAGATCCTGTCTACCATTAAACCATCTTTCCAAACAGCCTCCATGTTTCCAGTGTCTTTCCCCTCACTTAGAACTGAACCCAGAAAGATATTTTTTCCAACATTCACATAAAAAGGTTTCAGTCTATCTCAAAAGGTCTCCATAAAGGCAATAGACTATTAGCACATTATAATTGATATGGTAATTACATATATCTTTACATGATATAACAAGTCTGTCTTTACTTGTTTGTTCTCCTTTGGATCAGTTTAAATCCTACATCTTTTTAACCACTCCATCCATGATAGAGTATAGTAGCATTTAATAAAATTGGTTAAGCTAACAGTTGCTATGGTAGACTCTGGTAATAGCTTAACACCTTACTATGGCCCTCTCACCTTATTCTGGCCATTGAAGATCTTACAAACTGCAGACAATCTTTAATCAGTGAGTTATATAGTTCAGTGATCGCCAACCGGTGGGCCGGAGACCACTGGTGGTCCGTGAGAAAATTTTGGTGGTCCACAGAGAAATGCCCCTCCCAGCATCCCCCCAAAGCAATTAATCCAGGCTGCATGGGAACACAAGGCTGTACCGCTCACATGGCCCGCCCACCCACTGGCCCTCACCCTTCAGCCAAGCGCAAACCTTATGTTGAATAGAGCCACGTGAGCTAGAACTGGAAGGTAAGACTAATGGTGGGGGAGGGAAATCCACCCCAGGGGTTGCTTGCTGACATTGGTGGGAAACTCAATCCCATATTCCAGAGCTGTAGTAGTCACAAGACTGGTCCTTTGGTCATCCTGGAGCAGCTTCTCCAATCCATGGCAGGCCAGTGCATCCGGGTGGAGAAGCAGCTCCTCCGGGATGACCAAAGGGCCAGTGGTGTGACTACTGCAGCTCTGGAATATGGGACCGACTTTCCCACCAATGTCAGCAAGCCACCATCAGTCAAAATTCGTATTAGTGGTCCGTGGGATTTAAAATTATGATTTTGGTGGTCCCTGAGTTTGGCGACCCCTAAAGCTCACCAAATTATTTAATTTTCACTGAGTTCTAAGGAGGGAATTTTATGTGAAGTACTAGAAAACAGATAGTATTAAGAACAAATTCATTAGGCAATTTCCTACAGTAAAAATGAATCAGCTCTCCGTGCTTTCCAAATTACAATACAGAAATCTATTTTCTTCCTGTACCTGCTAAGTTTGTACTTGTTTTAGGATTCACTCTCGCTGCTGTGGGATATTTAATAATAATTTCAATATAACTTATGACACGTATGCCATTAGAAAGAAAAGAAAAATATTGTTTGACTACTTAATATCTTATTCCTAATTTTTATAGCTTTGGTAAATATCCCTTTAAACACAGAACAAGTTGCTGATGCCAATATCATTCTTGGCCTGATCTTCTGTACCTGTTATCATCTTCCTGAAATATTGAAAGCATCCATTATCCATAAATTCCATGGCTTTTTGCTGGGTTTCTCTGTGGAGGCTTCTTGCAAATTAGTCTGACCCACCCTTTAAAAAGAAACCAACTCTGCTCCAGGTGTGGTTGGTTCCAGGGTTGGAAAATATATGGAATGGGTCAGGAATAATATTTCACCATTATGTCTAAAAATGACAGTGGTTTCCTTCTTTCATTTGGGATCTGGTTGTATAGACTTTAATTGGATAGGTGTTAGAGTTGCATTAATCTATTCCCAATGTGGATCTGATGGAGTGGAGGAAAGGGTTGGAAGAGTAGCTAGACCAGTTAGGGATGATAACTTGCTCTGTTGTCTATCAGGAGCGAGAACAGGGGAATGTGACCTCATTGATCACAGTATCTTGTTGGAATCTTTCACAAATTTGGGGATTGAAGATCTCTCGGATGATAATTCTACTGCTATCCTTCTAGCCACAATCATAAGATGAGATTGAACAGTTTTTCCCCCCAATTTTTTTCCCTAGGATCCAGAGGTTCTCCTGATAGCCTTTTAGAGGTCTGTGTTGAAAAATAATTAAATATTAAAATTCCACCAAACAATCAGGAGAAATGATAGCATTAAATAAATATCAATAAATATCAATAAATATAATTCATACAAAGAAAGTTCTTTGGGGGCTTTCTATCATTTTTAAAAAGGGGCAGTGTGCCTTGAGAGAGAAAAAGTTTAAGAAACACTTAATAACTGAGAATCTTATAAAGTACATTTTGTCTCCTTTGTTACTTAATTATTTATGAAACTACTATGAAGGATCATTTGCAGGTCTGGTGCTAGTTGACATCAATGTGCTGATTATATGTTATTATATTATGGTTGATTGCACAGTCAGCCAGATGTTTAGACTAGATTTGGCATTTTTATTCACCTTTCAAGTTCCTCCTAAGGACCTGAAGCAAGCAAAAGTTGTTATTTCACAGTGTTTACATTGCAAGATGTAAATTGTTCCAAGTAGAAAACTACCTTTTGCAATTGACTGGTGGCGATTTTGTCTATGCCAAGGGTGTTCAAGTGGTGCTCCAAATGTTTTGGAATTGCACCCATGGTGCCTTTAACTATTGGTACTATTTTTCTCTCTTTTGCACAATCGCTCTATTTCTATTTTCAGGTCTTTGTATTTTGTGATTGTCTCCAGTTCTTTTTTTTTCTATTTTGCTGCTTCCAAAATATGGCAATATCCATTATCCAGATTTCATTGTCTTTCATATCAGAAACTGTTAAGGTTTTGTTGTTTATTATGTGTGGGTAATCTATAGTTAGATCCATAGACTAAGATTGGTGGAAACTCTAAGTTTCATTCTAAGAACTATTAAGATAGTATTTAAGAATATAGGCAATTCCAGGCAGAATGTTTTTTAGTAAAATTAGAAGATTCTGATCCAATAAAATATTTCCAAATATTGAGAAAGTTCTTTATAACTAAAGGCAGGACACTGTTTTTATTCTTATATATTTATGTACATCCTGGTCAATACCAATATTGCTCTTATAAGAGCTGCATCACCACTGGTCTCTTTCCAAATATTATTCAAGGTGCACCTTCCTTCTTTTCCTGAGCATCTTGGTTTTTTATCTCTTGTATAATATTTTCCAGTTTTTGGTCTATGCCATCTATTAATTCCCTAGTCATCTTGTGTTCTTTCTGTATCATATCCTTTATGTTTTGAAACACCAGCTCCATCTCATTTAAAGTTCCGTTCCTTTCCTCTTTGTATTGCATCTTGTTTTGTTATAGTAAATCCCAATTTTGGCCAATAGCCCAAGAATCTTTATTCAAAGCTGAGGTTACTCTTCAGAATAAACACTAGTCACAGTTCTTTATGTCCCACAGATAATCAATTCCATTTAAATAGTCCAGGGAGTTATCCAAGCCTCCTTAAGTCTCTTTTTTAAGTTCAATCATAAAATATAACATTCAGGGGTAATTTTAATTAAGGATCTTTCCTGTTCTCGTATTTAAATCTCCAGTGGTTTTAGGATTAGTGAATGTAATCCAGTTTAGTATTTTCATAGTCCATCAAATAAATGTTCCCAGGCTTGTATATTTTCCTCTCATCAGCAGATGGTGCTCTCTGCATAACAATATTGTTGCTGGTAGATCCTATTTTAATATTTTCCCACTCTAATTCTTTTTCTTTTGGTTTGATAATTTTCTCATAGTGCTTACTCGCCACTTTAACAAATAATTCTGAGTAAATAGTTCCCCTGAACTTTCTCTTGGGGTTGAGTTTTAATAAAGAAGAATCCTCTCACCCAGTTCCACATTGTTCACCAAAATCTGCTCCAGCACAACTCTTATGGTCTTTGGCTGTCCCGGCTTCATGGCAGCCATATTTGGGCTGCCTCTTCCTCATGGCTGAGGGAAAGAAAGCCCTGGGTCAGGCAGGAGAGGTGCGGCTCTCCGCAAACTTGCAGGGCGCCCCTCTTTGCTGCCCCTACAGGGTGGTTTTGGCTCCTTTTGGAGCCCATCAACAGGGAGAACTCAGCACGGGAGCATGGAGACCCACTCATCATATCCCATCACGCCACAATGTCAGTCAGAAGCCCCTAAATTAGTTCTAAATGAAATCAGTAACTAAAAAGCATAATTTTAAATATCAAGCATGGGCAAATATTATATAACTTTTCCCCAGAAAACTCAGAATGATTTTTTTTTTTGGAAATGCCCTCTTAATGGTAAGTTTTAATGGTAAAGGGCAGCCATAGGTATCATGAGAGGAGTTCTACCATATAGAAGACACCATCTTGAAAGTTCTGATTCCAGTATTCACCAATTTTGATAGGGATCAGCAAATAGGACCACCAAAACTTATTTTAAAAAGGGGCAGGGGTTTATTGTATATTATAGTTGGTAACCTGAAGCCATATTGTTTAGGCTTTCAAAGATCAAAATAAACAGTCTGAATTTAAATCAGAAAAGCATCGGAACATAATGGGCATAGAACTGATGCAATGTGATAGTTATGTCTAACCTCTATAGCAAAATTTTAAATAGCTGCATTCTCTAATGAAACATCTGAGTCATCTTTAAAGGTAGCCTTGGTACAAGGGAATACTTCTTACAAATAATCTTTCTCACAGACAGAGCCTTTTGTTAACAGTTCTTTCCCATCTCTCTTAAGATATCCTTATTTTAGGACTCCAGATAGGTATTTGATAAAAACCACCCAAACATCAATTGGTGATGAAAGGGCAAAATAACTCACCCAGGTGCAAAAGGGTGGAATTCTATGTCTCATACGCAAAGGATGCAACTATTCATGTCATGGCTGTTCCTGAATATAATTATTTTCCTCTCTATAGAAAAAAGCATCAGGTTCCACACAGCGAAACAAGTTAATTATGTGTTGTGCAGAAGGTAGGAGTTGTTGCTCATGGCACCTGAAAGGCAAGTACATTTTCACCTTGGACTAAAAAGGCAACACAGAATGTTCTAATATTGAAGATGAGGCTCGGAATAGCAATTACTAATATTTCTGATAGAATCCCCTTATTCTGAAGAATTAGAACTCTACCAAATGAAATAATTCAGTGTAGCCAGAGTTCCATAATGTCTTCCTACCAGGGACAGTTAATTTATATCTATCCTAACATATATTTCTAAATAAGTATCATACTAGTAAAGAAAGACACGCAACAAGTGGAGGCCAGATAGCAGTAACTCTCTAGTGCTGGTTGAACATTTGTTCACTATTACTCAAAAGTATACTTACATCTGGTTCTCTTCTGTCAGATACAAAGATAAAAATGATAAGTTGTTGGACAACCCTATAAGTTATTCAATGCAAAACAACCAATTGTACCCAATGTGAACCTAACAATTTTTCTCTAGGACTGAATTGCTAATGATTATGGAGAGACAGCTGCACATAAGGAGAAATCTGGACAAATGCATTGCAATGAAATCACAGATTTGCTCTTATATTTTATTTATTACTGAATTCAAATATGTGGCTGGATGTAGCACTTCCCTTGGACATTTGGAGATATTTAAATAGCAGTCTCATAATAATAGCCCTATGTGAAGCTATTGCAGGGCCTCAGTGGAAAAGTTTCATTAGTGGATTGAACACCCCATAAATCAGCCAGAGCATGTTCTGTGATCTCTGTAGTGGTTTTAATGAGAAGCCTGATGTAGAGGTTAAGGAGTTGGATTGGCACCAGGGAGGCCAGGTTCTAGTCCTTCCTTAGCCATAGAAGCTCATTAGGTGAGTCAAACCAATCATTATATCTCAGCCCAACCTACCTTGCTCTGAGGGGAAATGGAACAATGACTGCTGTGTATGCTATCTTTTGCTCCTGGATGAATAAATATGGATAGTAGTATGGATAAGAAGAATCCTTGTAGAGGCGATAAGGCTTTGCTAAGAGCACAGCTTCCTGTAAAATTGGGGACCTGTCATCTTTATAACATAATGTTAAGCTGGTTTATTTACACAAGATTTACAGTTCTTTATAGTTCTTATTTTATAGTTAACTGGTTTATAGTTTATACTTCTTATTGGTTCTTATTAGTCTTATTTATAGTTCTTTATAGTTCTTATTGATTTCGGCATAGAACTAATGTAATGATGCACCATAAAATATATGTGTAAAATATAATGGTAGACTTTTCTTCCCCCAAAGTGAGAATTTAAATGAAGTACTCTGAAGAGGCAAGCTGTTCTTTGGTTCAAATGTCTCTCATTTCTATAACTGGACATCAGCAAGAGATACAGAAAACTCTAGGTGGTGGTTGTTTTGTTGCCAACTAAAGATTGTACATATTTGTCAGGTATTTGTGTATGGTCTTTAATAGGGTGAATATAAAATATTTGGAAATTACTCTAGATTTTTGGATGATTTGGGGAAGTCTGGCAAAAGGGCCTTGGTGGTGCAGGCTGTTAATCATCTAGCACTTAGTGCAAGCTGCCTGCAATTAGTGCAGGTTCGAATCCCACCAGGCTCAAGGTTGACTCAGCCTTCCATCCTCTCGGGGTAGGTAAATTGAGGACCCAAGATTGTTGGGGGCAATAAGCTGACTTTGTAAAAATGCCGCTTGGGGGGCCCAAAAAGCCCTACTAATAAGCAGGCATATACAATGGAATGAAGGCTATTGCTGAGCACTTAGCATGGTGCTCCATAGACTGTAAGCCGCCCTGAGTCTCCGGAGAAGGGCGGCATATAAATGTAATTAATAAAATAAAATAAAAAAGTCTCCTAACTCTGATTGTTCATCAGTAGTAATCCCAGAATGATATTTCCTACTAATCAGAGATGGTATTCAGCAGGTTCTAACCAGTTCTGAAGAACCAGTAGTGGAAATTTTAAGTATTTCGGAGAACTGGCAAATACCCTCTGACTGGAGATTTTAAATAATCCTTCCCCTGCCACGCCCACCAAGCCATGCCCACAGAACCGGTAGTAAAAACTTTTGAATCCTACCATTGCTACTAATGATATAGCTGAAATGGAAAATATCATTTGTGAAGGGATTGAGATTACAATTCTGGCCTGGTGTCCTATTGTTTAGTTTAAAATGTGTGTCTTTTGTAGCTGGCTGATTGTAGTAAAAGACAGGATAGAAGCCTGAAGTCTGTTCACCCCTACTGTTTGCACAGAATTAATTTCACTTACAAGCTGGCTAGTGAACACAAAGAGGACAGTAGCAAAAAAAACCCCCAACCCCAACCCCTGCCTTCTGTTTAACGGTGGTAACTAGTATAGGAAACAGGTGTGCTTCTGTGAACCAAGCCTTCCTATCTTATATCATTCACCATTATCATTCAGTTTAGTATTACAGTTATGCTTAAAAGCAAATCTGCCACACTCTTCCCCAGAGCGTTTTTCCAGAATGTGGAGACAACTCTGGAAGTTCCACCCATGTAATAAAGTTGGAGTTTATTACAACTCTGCAAAGATTAAGCAGTGGGGTATGTGATCATAAGGCAGTAGTATTAACAAATTACAGGCCATATCCTTACGGAAACTATATTTTTCATATCATTTTATTACCATCAAAAGGCCAGTATTATATGTAAGCTGTGCTTGCTAAAGTCTCATCTTTGAATGGTATACTAAAGACTTAATGATAGTATTAAGGTTGAATTCACCCTGCTAAAATCCATATATTGCTAGAAATCCATATAGTTAATATTTGTATAACTCAACTTATATTCACACTGAACTTAACCAAATGACATGGGCTGGGTGAATTTATAGAAGTCATTAAATTAATATGTAGCTCAGGGTTGAACTGCAGAGTCTGATACTCTTTGAGTTTGGATGTTTGCTTACAGACATTTCATTACCCAACTAGTTAATATAATCAGTGCTAATGACAGTGGGATTTGCTCCTGTTTATGTACAATAGCTTGCCCTGCCAGTGTTGGTATTGTGTAGTGGGCTTCAGTTGGCCAGACCAGCATTACTGGAACAACATTTATTGACTCAAAATTGGAACTGAGGAACTGCAGGCAAATGCCTGTGATTTATAGTCTAGGCCCCCAGGACCTTAACCAATCATAGAACTAGAAAAAGCCCGTCCAAATATAAATGTTCTAAATTTCCTCCAAAACAGTTGGGAGTTAGGGTCATCTAAATGTTAGGTTCACTTTAGCACAGTTAACAGTTAGGATCATCGTAAGGTATAAGAAGAGTTACTTTCGTCTATATGCTTTGTAACTTTCCTCACATATCTGCGTGTATGCGAGAAGAGGTCTTACCCTTTTATTGATCAATAAAAGTTAGATTTTGTTCTTCAAAGCCTCTGCTTAAGTTCATTTTTGGCACATCGTGATGTTAAGTTATAGCCGAACTTTACACTATGTACCACTAACACTTTTGTGTCTGTAACCTTTAATTGGGCAAAACAGTGCATTACTGAGCTATAATTTTTAAACCACTTACCTCTTCTAACTTTGAAATGAAAGTTAGTAGAGCTAACTTTCAGAATGTGTCCAAAATCTGGTACTCATGACTCCCATGAGACTGATAAAAATAGCAGTGGGAGCAAGAATGACTTCCCATTTCCTGCCAGTATCCTCTTTGACTTACTTGTGGCTGCGGCTGATTGCAGTAGCATGGTGGCACAACATTGCTAAAGTGGCCACAACTTTGCAATGTTACTCTGCAGGAATAATGGCTCCTAGATTTTGAATGCATTTTTAAATTAGCCCATTTGAGATATGTTGATTCAAAAAGTGTTGCCCTATGATGCATGATAATGCGTACCATACCATGTGAGTACCAGGTGGTAAGGATGAAGGAGAACTCCGATACAAAACAGATTATATAGAAAAAAAACTCAGGATTAGTAAAAAAAAAATGCACGAAGTATGAAGAATAAACAAGATGAACTAGAAATCTAAATACATGAGGGCAGGTATGATATTGTTGCCATTACAAAAACTTGGTGGAATGAAGCACACAAATGGAATAGCAATAGCATTTAGACTTAAATACCATTTCATAGTATTTTACAGCCCTCTCTAAGCAGTTTACAGAGTCAGCATATTGCCTCCAACAATCTGGGTCCTCATTTTATTGACCTTGGTAAGATGGAAGGCTGAGTCAACCTTGAGCCAGTGAGATTCGAACTGCCAAACTTCTGGTAGCCAGCAGTCAGCAGAAGTAGCTTGCAGTGCTGCTAGTGGGATTTAAATTGTTTAAAATGAATAGACCTAATAAAAGAAGATGTGGTGTTGCACTATATATAAGAAAAAACTCTGTCTCTATAGAAATACAGCAAAACAATGATGAAAACGTGCCATAGGTTTGCCACCATGGGTATAGAGACTCTTTCCAATGCACCTGAAGGCAGGACAAGTAGCATTGGATGTAAATTAATCAAGAAGAGATTCAACCTAGATATATGGAGAAATTTCCTGATAGAAAAATTAATCAGTGCCTCCAGAAATTGTGGGTGCTCCAATATTGGAGGTTTTAATGGATAGACAACCATTTGTCTGAAATGCAATAGGATTTCTTGCCTGAGCATCGTTGGGCTAAAAGATCCATTCCAAGTCTGTTATTCTCTTATTCTGCATTGTTTCACCTATTTGAATGTTACAAACTGACTGAATATTTCAGTAGTATGTAGATAATAAAAAATTAATGTGATATTTATTATTAATCTAAATATAATAAACAAGCACATGTAATTAATTATCTCTGTTAAACACAATGGGAAGTATGACTAGTAACGAGAAAGTGGAATATAGTGATTGTAGTGGAAACTGTAGATAAATTTTAAAAAATGCTCCAGACTCCTAAGTGAGAATTTCCTGAGCATATCAAGTAAATAAGACTGTAAAAGCCTTGATTTGGGGAAGAGTATATGGAAAGAAGTGGCCAAAACTTTGCAGGTCACTTCCTTAAACAGAGTCTCTCTTCCTGATGGGAATCAGATTTCCATTTAGAAATGAAATTCTACCTGGCAAAAAACGATACTTCCTCTGTCATGTGCAGCTATTGATAGGATATGTCTCTTTTACCTATAAGCCAGGAATTGGCAGCTTTTCTCCAGTCAAGAACTGCACTTAACTTTTTAAAGTTGTTTTTAGACTGATCAGGCCAGAGGAAGATATAATAACCTCTTCAGAACAGAATGGGAGATTTAGGCACCAGCAATTGCAACCGACAGGTGTGCAAACTGATTGGAGGGCTCCGCTTTAACTCTTATTTTCAATTTGCTACACACAAACTTCAAATGTCTCTTTTTTTCTTGATTAGCATTTCCTAGATCCCATTCAAGACATGCCAGCATTGCTAGCCATCAAATACAAATATCTTTCCAGATGACTTTTGTGCTTTGCCAGCAGAAAGCCCTGACATTCACAATGTAGAAACCATTCCATATCTAATCTGGTGTGTGAGTTTCCTTCCTCTCTCTCTTTATTTAACAACAATATTTTTCTTTGAAATTCACAATATTGTAATACTGGGAATCTTAGCTTGTTTACCCAGTCTAAAGGAGACAATTTGTCTTGGATTATTTTTTTTGCCACACAGTATTCTCAACCATTGGAACCAGGGATGGGATTCAAAATTTTTAACAACCGGTTCTATGAGCATGGCTTAGGTAGTGGGTGTGGCTTGGTAGTCATGTGACTGGGTGGACATGGCTTGGTAGTCATGTTATTGACTGGGTGTGGCCAACTCAATATCACTCACATCGAGGCACACATCTCCTTGCCTGGCCTCTCATGATTGTGGGGATGCAGCAACAGTTGTAAGCGTGAAAAATGGTTGTAAGTCACTTTTTTCGGTGCCATTGTAACTTTGAATGGTCATTCCCCACAAGCAAAGTACCAGCAAAGGAGAGGAAAAAACTCCAGAGATGTTCCTGAGACAGGAAGTCTAGTCCTGCCAAGAATGTAATAAGAGTTAACAGAGAGAGAGTTTCTGTAAGCAACACCAGAATATTTCCTTCCTGCCTTCCTTACAGGATTAGGCCAGTAATTTCTTCTAATAACCGGCTCTCGAACTGCTTAGAATGTTAACAACTGGTTCTAGCGAATAGGTGCAAACTGGTAGAATCCCACCCCTGGATTGGAACCTATGTCAGTATTTCATTTCCAGTTGAAGCCATTTATTTCAATTTCTCTTACCTTGTTTCAAGTAGGTAAGTATGTTTAGTGTGTTATTCACAGAATCACTATGTTTATTCCTTCTTTTTTAGCTTCACAGAAGGCTATTCTTTTTGGCAAGCCACACAACAAATGTGAGAAAATTCATAGACAAATACATGACAAATGGGATTAAAGATTGGTTATATGAACACCAAATTAATTTTTTTTGTGGAGCACAGTGAAAAGATTTTTGTGAAATCATATACAGAGATCAAGACTGGTGGATAGACAGTAAAGGACATTTGTTGCTTAGTTGATATTCTTTGTAAACACTGAAATACCTAAAATGTAATGCCTGTCCATGATTATAGTTATATTAATCTTGTCCTTGATCTGAACAGGCTAAAACAACCCTGAGCTCTTCTCATCTCATTTAAATATATGTTATAAAGTTTTGCACTCAGCAGACAGCAGAACTTAGCTGACCTTGTCTTAGTAGTAACAGCAGTAGTTTTAGTGGTCTGGATTAAAAGTAGAATCAGCCTTGGTTAGTACTTTAAAATGAAAAGAAAAAATATTACATACTATTGGATTACAATACTGTAGTATCAACTGTATGTATGGAACCCAGCAGTAAAATAATTTTCATAACCATTTAATTTAGCAAGGCTGGTGAAAGAACCTAAAAGGAAGGGAAGGAGGGAGAGAGGGAGGGAAAAAGACATCTCTTTTGCTATCTGCTAGGTTTCCTGCTCAGCTGTCTTTTTCTGTCTTTAAAACTTTTTTTATTTTCAAAAACTGAGAAGTTGGCATGCTGCAAAGCAAATCTCCAATCCCACTTAAGTTCCACGATTGTCTTCAGGCACTATCACTTTTCTTATGTTGGAAGCTCCACCCTCTTAGAAGAATGAAATATTTTGGGAAATATTTTAAAAGGCAGAATATTATATTTTCCTCAAGGAGAAATGGAAAAACATGTTTTTAGAAGCAGGAAACAACCCCAAAGTCTTTCTTAATAGCCTGCAGCAGATGCCAACACTTATGAGATAAAGAGCTCTTAAGATAGTTCTATTCATAAGCAAAGCAAATACTGCAGACAGAAATCCATTCAAGACAGGACATTTTGAAACTCCCTGCAGCAAAGTCTCAACAAAGGCAGAATGGTAGGTTTAGAAGCAGCCCCTCATCCAAGGTAGGACGAAAACCATTAAGCCACAATAGGAATTGCCCAACACTCTTTCAGAACACAAGCCCCTTCATTGCACCACCCAGAGCAGTCCAAACTTGATAATCAATTAGCCAAAGGTTGACAAAATTAGTTCAGACAAACACCTAGGATTTGCACTTCCTCTTTTGCCTATAGAGCCAACTATGACCCCTATGACCTCTACATGGCCCCATTGGAATCTGACGACAGCCAGTTAGAATGCACGTTTTTGCACTAGAACAGGAAGCTAAAATACAAAGGTATAACACACCCACACACCCACACATATTCTCAACTTCATTTTGTCAGCTGCACCAGAACCATAAACATTGGTGATTCTGTTCATCATTAAACCTTCTTTCCAATCAGCCTCCATGTTTCCAGTATCTTTCTCCCAGATTGGAACAGAACCAAATGGATATTCCTTCAAATACTTAGAATATAGCAACAACATCCTGCTGCAGCTCAGACCTTTAAAATTATCTTACTTGGCCAAAAAAATGAACAAAAGAAGGCAAGGGTTGGAGGAAAAGAGAGAGTGGGGAGGTAACAGGAGCATTTGGTAAAGTAGTGCTTTATCTTTCTTTATTGCACTGTAGCTGCCTTTTTGTAATTTGGGATATTCCCCATTCCAATCTTCAGCAGCCTTTCCTGACAGAATCCACAACATGTTCCTAAGGAGGGGAGACAAGATGGCATAGAGGCAGCAACCACTATAAAGGACTCCTCCGAAGTAGTATTTCTTTATCATACCATCCTCCTGCTGTTTAATTGGAGGCCTCAATACTTGGAGAAAGCTGGAAAATGTTGGGATAGTTCCAGGACACTATTGATCATCATGGAAGAAGATGTAAAAGATGCCTTGCATGTTTTGCAACACAAGCTAGTTTTGTGCTAATTCCTCAAAACAGTCAAAAATTACCTAATGAGCACATAGTCCACTCCTGTAACACTCTACTCATTGAAATCCCTTCATTGGATACAATGCTTTAGAGTGGGATTTACAATCAGAAGTCTAAAGTCAACAGTTTGTAGATCTCTCCACTCCAACATGAGACAACTTTCCCTCTCTACCCACTCTCCCATGGACCCCGGCTCTCTACCCACTCCCCCACTTCAAACACCCAGCTGCATTCTGCTCTGCAGCTGCACAATTAACAGAGGATGAAAGTGTGAATACCAATTAAATAAACTTAAAGAATGAAAACGCAACTGGCTTTCTAATCAAAGTCTGCTGATCACACAAACAGTCCTCTCTATCTTTGACTTCTTGTCTATAATTAAAATCAAAATGGACTCTTTAAAAAACTTACATGATATTAGCAACCAGCCATATAACAACCCGCCAATGCACAGGTGTCTTGTACCAAGGGTCCCACAAAATCAAACAGAAGGGAAGTAAAGGACAACTTTAGCTCTAACCAAGGAAAAGATAAATCAATAATTAGAGAGAGAGAGTTGATCACTTCCATGGGAAAGGGTGAGAAACAAGGTTCCAGTGGGCAGATAACCAAGAGAGAGAGAGAGACTTTTAAATCATAAATATTATTTATGTAAATATTATTTACAAATAAATCATCATCTTACAAATATAAAATAATCAACAGGCTGGGTGACTTCTATCTAGCAGAGATAGAGAGTCAATTCTACTTACTTACATTTAGGCAATCTCCAATTCCGGATATTTTGTTTAAACCAAGGCATTTTCTGCATACTTTTTCAATGTTTCTAGACAGTTCTGCTCAGAGGAAGTCAGCTTACTTCTTTCCAATCTGGCCCCAAGACTATTGCTATTCGAAGGACTAAACACGACTACCCAATTTTAGATAATTTCAAGGACACCTAATTAATTCAGCCCCTGTGTTTTGTATTCTGTACAGATGCAGATAGATAAACTCAACAAAACATCCATAGCAAAGTACTTTTATTGGTTCATCAGGTATCCTCATAACTCACATTTGTGACAAAGTTCTTCTTTAATGACCAATCCTTTGTATATCTGTCTTGTAGATAAAAAGATGGTTATCTGCTATCCTTTTTCCCTCATCTTGTAGCGATAGAAGTAGAACAATTACCATGAGTCCGTGAGTTTAGCTAAGAGTGAGGAAAGCTCCCACAACCCATCGAGAGTCAATTTAGTGACCAATTATGTGGTCACGTGACATGGACTACATTTACCAGGATGCATTCCCTTAAAGGGACAGCTCACAATTGCTACCTAACTATCCAATTTCCATACACTGGCTGGACAGTACACTCCCTGCCTGGAATTGTAAATTCCACTATTAAAAGAAGAAAAAAAATAAGCAGCAGACAGTAATACTAACTGAATAGCAGGTAACTATATAACTAAGAGAAACAGTTAGCTATATAACTAGGAAAAACAATACACATTAATAAAGCATCAAACAAAGCAAAGTAAACAAAGCAAATTTTCAAGTTCAGCCTCTTGATGCAAGTCTGCTGGTCACCTCTGGTAGCCTTTTAGGGTGTACAGGTGGCAAAGGTGAAAGTCTGGTGGTCGCTTCTGGCAGCCTTTTAGGGTTGACAGGTACTCTTGCTTCCACAGTGTCAAAGGGCATCGGGAAGGTGTTGGAAAAGGTGTTGCGTAGGCATATGCCCATGTAGAGCGTCTTAGTGGGTGTCTGGTGGTTGCTGGCAGCCGTGTCCTAGCAAAAGTGTACTGATTGCCGGCGGCCTTTTAGTCTGGAACGTCATTCTTGTTTTCGCTGGTGCTAAAGGGCGTCGGAAGGCTGTTGGAATGGATGGTGCTATGGCATTTGCCTGGGTTGGGGCCTGCATCCGATCGACACTGACAATTCCTAAGATTCCCCAACCCAGGTCTGTCTTGAAGGCAAAGGGTGAGTATCTCGGGCTTCTGACTATTTCAGTTTGCACTAAGGCGTCAGGGACATTGAATCCCAGCAAGAGCAAAATCTTGGCTTTAGGATCAAGGGCAGGAAACAGATGAGCCATATGCTTTGGGTGAAGTATGCTGCTAGCTACCTCTAGTGATGCAATGCTGCTGCGGTCATCTGGTATCCCGTTCCATTCCAGCACGGGTGGCAATAGAAACTGGGAACTTCCATCAAATGACTCTATACAGAGTCCAGTAATTTCCTCTCCCCACCGTACATCCTGGTGTAGTGCATGTTGATATCGTGAAGTGCACTTCTTCCTTCTGAACATCAAAGAGGTCAAACAATGTGGACTTGGCTAGTGAACGATCGCTCTGAGAGTCCAGTATTACATACATCTTCACTGCTTCTTCTGGGTGTCCATCTAGGTAGACTTTGGCTAAGCAGATCTGATGACACGAGCAAGGGACTGATGTGCCATTGCACACCGCTGTGCAATTGACACTCACTACTGGCTCTGGGTGTGCTTCTGTAGCATGTTGAGGCTCCTTGTTCAAAGGAGGGCGACGAGATGTCTGCAGTGGCGGCTCGGCATCTGGATGCAGTGTGGTTGGGTGCTAGTCACTATTGCATAAGTAGCATTGCACCTTGGCTGTTCAGTACTTGGTCATGTGTTTGGATTTGCAAACTTGTAGCAGTATTGATACTCCTTTAGCAACTCTTGATTGGGTCAGTGATTTCGCTGCAAACCCAGTGCATCTGTTCAGCGAGTGACGAGTGTGATACATAGGACAAAACTGTATTCTCCTTGTATTTGGAGATCTAAATTGGGTTGGATGGGATGAGTTAGCTGAGGAGTGTACCTCTGTCTTATGGACAGCCATGAAGGGTCTTTCCCTTGCAGTGTGCATAGGGCCTGTGTACGATATATGGTTGCTGTTGTATCGTTTTTCATTGGGAGGACTAATAGCTCTGAGTCCGCGGGTCCATGAGGTGTTGCACACTGTTGCCTGGTGGGCCACATCAAGAATGATGAAGGGTATAAAGTTGTAGCAACCCTTGGCCATGAAGATGTCAGACAACTGCAGCCACTGTTCAATCAGCACCTGTGGGAGTTTTCGAACGATTTTGGTTTGCATGTCAACATGGTCAAGACAAGTGAGTCCCACTAACCTGGGATCCCATTGTACCGCTTTCAGTTGTATAAGTATATTAGAGAGTTCTGCGATCAAGTGAGGCTTGTCGATAGGAATTTTAGGAAATCTGTTGAGGCTATTCAAGAGCATTGATTCTACTGCTGTGGCAACGCTGTACAGTTTCTCGGGTCTTTTCCATGACAAACATAGGGCAGCGTCTGGATCGTCTAAGTGGGAGGCAAAAAGTGCCTGTGTTGCTGCGGCAGACTCCGGCCCTAGCCATGCAATCAAGTGTACGAGTACTTCATTGGATTTCAGGTGTGCAGCCTGAATGGGGCGCAGGAAAATTTTCTTCCATAGGAGATATGCGCCACCTGGCTCGTCAGAGAATTTATATACACCGTTAGCGGCTAAATCTAGCTTTCCTCTGCTTACTGCCAACTCTCTCCAGTAGTCTGCATCATCTGTAGAGTTGGGGAGGGGCATTGATATAGAAGGGCCATCCCTTGGATTCTCGTAGGGTAGGCTCGAGTTGTATGTCAACGATGGGTTGTAGCCTTCCTCCAAGTGCTTATGGAGGATGTCGTTCTGCCATTCAGAGATGATGGTGGAGCTTCACGCTGCTGTGTAGGCTGGCCATTATTTGTTGTGCCTGTGAGCTCGGATAGTGTGAAGGTTGTGGCTGGAATGGTACTGCCTGTGGATTGAGTGTGGCAGGTGTCATCGGTTGCATGTCTACTCGGTGAGAAGTCGTCGTGATCACTGGTGGGCTAATTTGCTCACCTGGCAAGCCATGAGTAAGGTTACTGATTCTGGGAAGAGAATCTCGGACCTTAGTATGTACAACATCAGTTGGGGAAGGTTTGCTGTTGGTGGGAAGTGAATCTCGTACTTTGTACAATGTCAGTTGCGTAATTGACGTGTAGAGTCTGTGGTTGAGATTCATCCCTGTGCTTCCCTGGTTGTGGGAGACTGCTAGGCAACTGAGGCAATTCTATCTGCTCATTTTGTAGTGAGTGCTGCTCATCCACATAGGCCTTGACCTGTGTATCTGGGCTCTCTTCTCCCAACTCTTCGAATCAAAGTTGAGGGAGGCAGCATTGGCCACCTTCTGCCATGCTGTGGCCCGTGCTGTTTTCACTGCTGTCTCTCTTTATCATTTGAGTAACTCCACTTGGGCCTGAATTTTGGCTATTTCTGTTTGTTGTTTGGCCTGAACTTTGGCCATTTCTGCTTGTTGTTTGGCCATTTCAGCTTTCTACCATAATACCTCTGTGGTAATATGTAAATCTGCCTCTGCTGCTGCAGCTTCAACTTGGACTTTTATAGCTCGTTTAGTGTAGCTGGCTGCTTCGGAGACCTTAGATGTGCCGCTAGGATGGGAAGATGCTCTGGAAGGATGGTGAGAGCCGTCAGCCGAGAATTGGCTTGACACCCTGGAACCTGTCTGCAATCTAGCTGATTTGGGATGGAGGGAGGAGGCTTTCTTAGAATGGTGGGAACAAGCTACTTGTGATTGAAGACCCATGTCGGATGTGGACTTCTCCCTCGGTATTTGCTCCTCCTGTAGCGCATCAAGGAGCGCTGCCTGGAGGGAGTTTTTCTCTTCCCGGATGCAGTCTTCATGTTCTTTGTTTGCCTCCTTGAAGCATTGAATGTGTTCTTGGAGCTCTGGGTCTTCCAAGTTCGACTGTATGTACTTGAGCTTACTTTCGCTGTGTCTCCACCGTGCGAGATGCTCCTCTATCTATTTCTGCATTAATAGGAGGTTCTTGAGGGGCAACTTGCTTTTGGGGGTGTCACAGATCCTTATCAGCTCCGTCCATGCATTTGCATGACGGAGATACTGTCTGTCCCAATCCTCTCTGAAGCATGTCACCGTGGGTGAGGTAAGCTTCCTATGCTGTCTGAGGTCGTAGGCCTTCTGAGGTATCACAGCTTCTCCAGAGGGTTGAACATCTAAAGGTGGTTGTTGGGAACCAGGCTCCAAATTTATGTCAAGGGTGGGTGGAGAGTTGGAGTCCCCTGGTACATCAGAGACATCTGTCATGGCTGAAGCAGTCGCCATGCTTCAAATTGGCAAAAGGTGACTTTGGAAAATTTAGTGATTTTCTGTGCAATTCCCTTTTTTTGTACTAGATGCGCTGCAAGCAGGTAACAGAAAGTAGAATTGCTGCTGGATTTAATACTTGAGCACATAGGTGGCGCTGCAGAGTCTGGATATGCTAGCACAGCACACAGTATGGCTGTTTTTATGGTGCATTGTGTGCTTGCTACACAAGGGGGCAGTAGAGGTTGTGTAGTGAAGTCTGAAGACTTGAGCGCTAAACGCAGAAATATGTGTAGCGAAGTCTAAAGATTTGGAGGCTAAATGCAGAAATATGCCTGTTAGTGTCACTTGCTCCACAAGGTGGCAGTAGAGGTTGCGTAGCAAAGTCAGAAAACTTGAGGGCTAAACGCAGAAATATGTGTAACAAAGTCTGAAGACTTGGAGGGTAAACATAAAAATATGCCTGTTAGTGTTGCTTGCTCCACAAGGTGGCAGTAGAGGTTGCGTAGCGAAGTCTGAAGACTTGTGGGCTAAACACAGAAATATGCCTGGAAGATGCTGTTGCTATGCCCATGTTAGGTTGCTGTTAATCTTGGAACCTTGAATTAAATTGATTAAATTGTCCACAATAGTTGCAAAAAGGGATTATCATTGCAAACACGTATTGGAAAACTCTGGGAAATTTCTCCTTGACCACTAGATGGTGTTGTGGGCTTCTTTGCTTGAGTCTGTAGGGGAGGTGAACCCCAGAGGAATTTATTGTTTCCTTGCTGGAAGAAAAAACAATCAATCGAATACAACACTCCAAAGGTTTGCTTGCAGTGTTATATGTTTTTTTTAATTGTTTAATAAAGCTAAGGGAACATGAAGAAATTTTACGGTTTTGAGCAGAAAGAGAAATTGTTCCTGTTTAAAACGTTGCTTGGGTTGTCTTGGGAGGTGGGGGAATGGACTTCTTTGCTTTGAGGATGGTCTGTCAGTAATGAATTACGACCCCAATAAAACGGCCAGAGTAGTTTAAAAAATAACTGGAGCGGCTTCTCTTTTTTAATTGCCTTTTCGAAGCAGGCTGGAGCTTAAGAAGCGCTGAGCTTTTCAGTTTGAATTAGCACAGCAAATTTAGTTTTTCTTTTAGAATACAAGCAGATACTACTTTTGACTCTTCATCTGCATTTAAAAGGAGTTTGTAGGTGGTGACTGAGAGAAGACATGGGTAGATGGGTAAAACCTGGCTCCTCCCTTTGTTTTACAAATTGGTTCGTCTGAGTTAGGAGTTGTAATTTGAGACACAGAACTTCTTTCACTGAAGAGAAAAGGGGGGTGAATTTGCCCCTTCCTGCAACTACAATGTGTCTTTATCAGGTTGTAAATTGGCTGGAGAGGGTTTCTTTTATGTCTTTGTCTCCCTTCCAGATGAGCAGAGCAGAATCAGCTTTCGTTTCTGTTTAAGAATACAAACAAGATTTCTCAAACTTTCCTACGGCGTTTGTAAAGGGTTTTAAGACAAGTTCTCCTTCTTGTCATACAAATTGAGTCTTTGAGATAGTAGGAAGACAAATTAAGCAGAAAAGAGTGGGGTGGGTTCCTGTAATTCAAACTGGTTTTGCAACTCTGTGCTTTCTCTGCATCATTGCTTCGGAAGCTCTCTCTTGTCTTAGCAAGTGGGGGAATCCTAAGCCCCTCCCAACCATCCAAACAGCATGTAAAAAGTTCCGTTGCACACACACACACACACAGAGAGAGACGAGGAGAAAATGCAGGCTTAGATTAACATTGTATATTCACTCCTAGCTTCAATATTACTTTGCTTTATCACAAATTCAAATTAATTGTCTTTATACTGATGGGCTTCCAGGACTTCAAATTAATCATCTTTTTACTATTGTATATTCTGTAGAGTGGTAGATTTGTCTTCTGTACAAATGCAGATAGATAAACTCAACAAAACGTCCATAACAAAGTACTTTTATTGGTTTATCAGGTATCCTCATAACTCACATTTGTGACGAAGTTCTTCTTTAATTACCAATCCTTTGCATATCTGAATTGTAGGTAAAAAGATGGTTATCTGCTATTCTTTTTCCCTCATCTTATAGCGATAGAAGTAGAACAGTTACCATGAATCCGTGAGTTCAGCCAAAAGTGAAGAAAACTCCCCCAACCCATCGAGGGTCAATTTAGTGACTAATTAGGATTACAGATGTGGTCACATGACATAGACTACATTTCCCAGGATACCTTAACTACATTTACCATGATGCACTCCTTTAAGGGGACAGCTCACAATTGCTACCTAACTATCCAATTCCCCTACACTGGCTTGACAGCACACCCTGAGAGATGGCTGGTCAGACAAAAAAAAAGCTCTCTTATTGCAAGACACTGCACATATGACCTTCTAGGAAAAAAAAATTCTTTCAGTGTTCTGCCAGATTCAATATATCTCATATTATACAAAGATTGGATGAGTTGAGAGGAACTCTAGTGGCAACCCATAAAACAGCCAGACCTTTAATTTATCTCTTTTTACCAACCACCCAAAAACCCTGCTAGCCCTTTGAGAAAAGACCTGTAGGCATGTGGCTCACTCCTCTGATTTAGGAAATCTAGATTTGCAGTTCATCAATATAGGGTCCCCTGGAACAGATCCAAATCCATCCACCCTGTCCCCTGTCAAAGTACCATAACATGCAGAAGCTCTAGAACATATTTAACCAAATGCTGCTGATATACAAGAGGAAGATTTTGACTGCCTAAAACCCTGGAAATCATCCTCTGAAACAGATGATCACTTGTACCAGAAACACAACATTGACTTCTGTGGCTTAATATACTCAGTAACTGCCACATACTTCAGCCTTCAAGCAAACCTTTGCCGGAGGAATCATGTGGATTTATGGGACTGGCAGCCCCCAAAGTAGGAATAACACCCCAACAAATTATACCAAAATAAAATAACTATTTCCTAATGTCCATCATGCCAACCTTCACCAAAATTATTTGACTCCCTAGAATAGTACAAGAATGGCAAAAGGGATGGGGCAAGTTATTATATCTTCCCAGATACTGAAGGAACATTTCATCCCTGCCTTTATGAGCTACATCTCCCAATTTAGCATCCGTACGTTCAAGAGACCTGGTCAACAATCAATCTCTTTATTGAATGATATAAGTTATTATCCTTCTCAGCAGTTCCTGGCATGAGACAAGGGAAATACCCTGCCGGTTTGAGTATTCATATCTCAACCACTTTAAATATTGAAATATGTCAATAGACCACTTGAGAATCTTGCATAAACAGTTATTCTGAATTTCTCTAAATAGAAACTGCTTCTCATAAATTTCTATATACCTCCTTCCCTCAATCATGCATTGTTTAAATTTGGTGAAAAGTGTAAAATGGGGGTGGTTAGATCGAGGATGGGGGTTTCTTTCTGGGAGGAGGAGGGGATGGTTATTCGCACGGTCAACGGGAGAGGCAGGTATGGCGTTGACAGGGGGCCATATTATGTTTTGGGAGCCCGCCCCTGCTGTTTGCATGTGGTGGCGCGCTCCGACCCCCAGGTCATCTCCCGTTCCCCGGGCTGTCCGAATTATCTGGCCCCAGGCCTTCGGTTGATGCTGTGTAATGCCAGGTCCCTAGTTAATAAAGCCCCCCTCATTGTGATCTGATTTTGGAGGGGGCAGCGGACCTGGCGGGTGTTACAGAAACCTGGTTGGGCCAGGAAGGGGGTGTTCCCCTGGTGGAGATGTGCCCAGCTGGGTTTCGGGTTTTTCATTGACCGAGGGCCCAGGGGACGGGTGGGGAGGTTGCAGTGATTATTCGGGAAGATCTAGGTCCTAGGGAATCCACTGTCCCTCAGATGACCGGATGTGAATCCCTCTTTGTTAAGTGTGGTTCCGGGGTTCAGATGGGCCTATTGATCACATACCTGGCTCCCTGCTATGTGACATTGGCCCTACCTGAGCTCCTCGAGGTCATAGCCAGCTTGGCGGTTGAGACCCCCAGGCTTATGGTCATGGGGGACTTCAACCTGCCCTCAGCTGGCAGGACCTTGGGGATTGCCCAGGAGTTCATGGCTTCCATGACAGCCTTGGGCCTGACCCAATTAATTAGAGACCCCACTCACACTGGGGGTCACATCCTGGACTTGTTTTTTGTCTCTGGACAGTAGCAGGATGATCTAGGTATAGGGGATGTTGTTGTTGAGCCCCTGTCATGGTCAGATCATTCGCTCCTTAGGCTGGACTTCCATGCCACACCTCCTCCTCACAGGGAGGCGGAGCCGACACGATGGTTCCACCCCAGGTGCCTGATGAACCCGGATAGGTTCCTGATGCAGCTTGGGCCATTTCCCGGTGTTCGCACATATGACTTGGCTGAGGACCTGGTGGTCACCTGGGATAGGATGGTGGCTGGGGCCCTTGACCGGGTCATGCCTTTGCGGCCTCTGACCCGATGCTGATTCCAATCGGTTCCATGGTTTTCTGAGGAGTTGAGGGAGATGAAGCACCGAAAAAGACGAGTGGTTGGAGGGCCACCCGCTCTGGATCTGACCGAACACTACTGCGGTCCCATATTAGCACTTATTTAGTGGTGATAAGGGGCGCAAAGCGTTCTCACTTTTTTGCCCTTATTGCATCCGCAGGAAATCGCCCAGCTGCCCTTTTTGGGGTGACCCACTCCCTTTTAGAGGTGGGAGTGCAGGAGGATCCTCTACAAGGGCGGGCTGAGGATTTTTTGAATTTTCTGCAGGACAAAACCATTCAGATCCAGGATGGGTTGGACTGTGACTGGGCAACTCTGGGCAGGGGGGCGGGGGCAGAGTTTGGGGAGGTCATTTGGGGAGAGTTTGATCCTGTGACCCTTGAGGACGTGGACAGGACGCTGGGTGGGCTTAATGCCACCACATATTTACTGGATCTGTGCCCCTCCTGGCAGGTATTGGCCACTCGGGAGGTGATGCGAGGTTCGTTCCAGGACATTATTAACGCTTCCTTGAGTGAGGGGTTTTTGCCTGCCGCCTTGAAAGAGGCAGTAGTGAGACCCCTCCTCAAGAAACCATCCCTGGACCCAACTTTGTTATCTAATAATCGTCCGGTCTCCAACCTTCGCTTTATGGCGAAGGCTGTTGAGAGTGTGGTGGCATGACAGCTCCCTTGGCACCTGGATGAAGCTGTCTATCTGGATCCACACCAATCAGGTTTTAGGCCCGGGCACAGCACGGAGACGGCGTTGGTCACGTTGGTGGATGATCTCTGGAGGGCCCGTGACAGAGGTTATTCCTCTGTCCTGGTCCTGTTAGATCTCTCGGCGGCTTTTGATACTGTCGACCACAGTATCCTATTGCGACAGCTAGGGGGGGGTTGGGGGTTGGAGGCACTGTGTTACGGTGGTTCTCCTCCTTCCTCTCCGACCGTTCGCAATTTGTGTTGGCAGGGGGGCAGAAATTGGCCCCGAGGCCCCTGACTTGTAGGGTACCTCAGGGGTCAGTGCTCTCACCCTTGCTGTTCAACATTTATGGGAAGCTGTGGGTGAGATCATCCGTGGCTTTGGGGTAGAGTTTCATCAGTACGCTGATGAAACTCAGCTGTACATTTCTACCCCAGGCCACCCCGACGAAGCCGTGGAAGTGATGACCCAGTGCCTGGAGGCTGTGCGGGGTTGGATGGGGCGAAACAGGCTTCGGCTCAACCCGGCCAAGACCGAGTGGCTATACTTTCCGGCGCCCCGATACAGCCAGCTAACTCCATCGCACCGTGGGGAATGCCCCCATGGAGAGGGCTCGCAATATGGGTGTCCTCCTGGATGTACGGCTTTTTGTTAGAAGACCATATAGTGGCCGTTGCCAGGGGGGCTTTTTGTCAGGTCTGTAGGATCTACCAGTTGCGGCCCTTTCTGGATCAGGATGCGCTGCGCACAGACACATCCGCCCTTGTCATCTCCCGCCTAGACTATTGCAATGCTCTCTACATGGGGCTCCCCTTGAAGAGCATCCAGAGGCTCCAGTTGGTGTAGAGTGCAGCCGCACGAGTGGTTTTGGGGGCTTCTCGGAACTCCCATGTTATGCCACTTTTGTGCGAGCTGCACTGGCTCCCGGTGGCCTTCTGGGTGCGATTCAAGGTGTTAGTGGTCATCTTTAAAGCGCTCCATGGCTTGGGACCTGGATACTTACGGGACCGCCTACTGCCACCATCAGCCTCCTGTCGGCCAGTGCGCTCCCATAGGGCGGGCCTCCTCAGGGTGCCGCCGGCTGGACGGCTGGAGACCCCGAGGGTGCAGGCCTTCTCTCTGGGAGCACCCTCCCTCTGGATCGAATAACCCCCAGAGATGAGGATCATTCCTGACCTATTAACCTTCCGGCGCACGCTGAAGACCCACTTATTCCATCAAGCCGGTCTGGCCTAGTATTACTTGCAGGGTTTTAATTGATTTTAAATGGTTTTTTTAGTTTTAACCTTTGATAGTTTTAATTTTTCAGCCAATTATTTAATTCTTTTAATTCCATTTTAAATATTGTATTTATGTCTGTATTTTTATTCGGCTGTACACCGCCCCGAGTCCCGCCGGGAGAGGGAGCGGTATAGAAGATCAATTAAATAAATAAATAAATAAATAAGTAAATAAATAAATAAAATTATATCAATGATTTTTGATTATTCTTTCCCATAGCCCATGTAATGATTGCGTAGGATTTTAATGTCAGATTAGACCCAAATGACAATTTATTTATTTATTAATCAGATTTCTATATCACTCCCTCTCCCAAAAAGGGACTCGGGGCGGTGTACAGCCTACTAAAAAACACACAGAATAAATACAATTAAAACTAGATTAAATATGCAAATCCGGCTGAATCCCATCCAATTACAAATTCAGACATTTAAAATCCGGGATGAATTAAAAATTTAAAAATTATAAAATTTAACAATTAAAACCCAAATTAAATTTAAAACCCATAGACCATTTACTGGGCCAGGCCGGCCTGCTTGAAAAATAAGGTCTTAACTGCGCGCCAGAAGGTCAGGATGTCCGTCATGGCCCGTATCTCCGGGGGGAGATCATTCCACAGGGAGGGGGCTCCCACAGAGAAAGCCCGCACCCTTGGGGCCGCCAGCCGACAACGATCAGGCAGCGGCACCCCCAGGAGGGCAACCCTGTGAGAGCGTACTGGGCGGCGGGAGGTTGTTGATGGCAGCAGGCGGTCCCGTAAGTACCCGAGCCATGGAGCACTTTAAATACTGTCAGTACCACCTTGAATCGAATCCGGAAGGCCACAGGCAGCCAGTGCAGCCTGCGGAGAAGCGGTGTTACGTGGGAGCCCCGAGGGGCACCCACGATCACCCGCGCGGCTGCATTCTGAACCAGCTGCAGCCTCCGGAGACTCTTCAAGGGGAGCCCCATGTAGAGAGCATTGCAATAGTGCAAGCGGGAGATGACGAGGGCGGAAGTGACTGTGCGAAGTGCGCCCAGATCCAGAAAGGGCCGCAACTGGTGAATCAGACGAATCTGACAAAAAGCCCCCCTGGCGAAGGCTGCAATATGATCTTCTAAAGACAGCCGTACATCCAGGAGGACGCCCAGATTGCGAGCCCTTTCCATGGGGGTCAAAACCTCTCCCCCCACGGCCAGCGAAGGAACAAGCTGGCTGTATCTGGGCGCAGGAAACCACAGCCACTCGGTTTTGGTCGGGTTGAGACGAAGCCTGTTACGACCCATCCAACTCCGCACGGCCTCCAGGCACCGCGTCATCACTTCGACGGCTTCGTTGGGGTGGCCCGGGATGGAGATGTACAGCTGAGTATCATCAGCGTACTGATGGAACTCCACCCCGAAGCCACGGATGATCTCACCCAGCGGCTTCACATGAATGTTGAACAGCAGGGGTGAGAGCACCGACCCCTGGGGCACCCCACACAGTAGGGGCCTCGGGGCCGATCTCTGCCCCCCTGTCAACACAAATTGCGAACGGTCGGAGAGGAAGGAGGTGAACCACCGTAACATGGTGCCTCCCACCCCCAACCCCTCCAACCGCCGCAATAAGATACTGTGGTCGACAGTATCAAAAGCCGCTGGGAGATCTAACAGCACCAGGACAGAGGAACAACCCCTGTCCCGAGCCCTCCAGAGATCATCCACCAACGTGACCAACGCCATCTCCGTGCTGTGCCCGGGCCTGAAACCCGATTGGAGGGGGTCGAGATAACTCGCTTCATCCAGGTACTGCGGGAGCTGATGTGCCACCACACTCTCGACAACCCTCGCAACAAAGCGAAGGTTGGAGACTGGACGATAATTTGATAGTAATGCTGGGTCCAGGGACGGTTTCTTGAGGAGGGGCTGAACCACCGCCTCTTTCAAGGCGGCGGGTAACAGCCCCTCTCTCAAGGAAGCATTTATAATTCCCTGGAACCAGCCTCGTGTCACCTCCCGAGTGGCCAGGACCAGCCAGGAGGGGCACGGGTCCAGCAAACAAGTGGTGGCATTAAGCCCCCCCAGTATCCTGTCCACGTCCTCCAGAGTAACAGGATCGAACTCAACCCAAATGACCTCACCGATATCCACCCCCACCCCCCCGCCCGGAGATGCCCAGTCGGAGTCCAGCTCATCCCAGATTTGAGTGATTTTGTCCTGCAGAAACCTAGAAAACTCCTCAGCCCGCCCCTGCAAGGGATCCTCCCACGCTCCCACCTCCAAAAGGGAGTGGGTCACCCTAAACAGGGCGGCTGGGCGGTTTTCTGTGGACGCAATAAGGGTGCAGAGGTAAGACCTCCTCGCCATCCTTATCGCCACTAAATACGTCTTAATATGAGATCGTAGTAGTGTTCGGTCAGAGCCAGAGCGGCTAGCCCTCCAACTACTCTCTAGGCGTCTTTTCCGGTGCTTCATCTCCCTTAGCTCCTCAGAAAACCAAGGAGCCACCTGGGATCAGCACCGGGTCAGAGGCCGCAAGGGCACGACCCGGTCAAGGGCCCCAGCAGCCACCCTATCCCAGGTGGCGACCAAGCCCTCAACCGAGTCGTGTGTGTGAGCTTCGGGAAATGGCCCAAGCTCCGTCAGGAACCTATCTGGGTCCATCAGGCTCCTGGGGTGGTACCATTTTATCGGTCCCACCTCCCTGCGGCCGGGGGGTGCGGAACGGAAGTCGAGCTTCAGGAGCGAGTGATCAGTCCATGACAGGGGTTCTACAACTATATCCCCTACACCCAGATCACTCTGCCACTGATCAGAGACAAAAACCAGATCCAGGGTGTGACCTCCCAAGTGAGTAGGGTCCTGAATTAACTGGGTCAGGCCCATGGCTGTCATGGAAGCCATGAACTCCTGAGCAATCCCCGAGGCACCGCCGGCAGAAGGCAAGTTGAAATCCCCCATGACCATAAGCCTGGGGGACTCAACCGCCAAGCCGGCTATGACCTCAAGGAGCTCAAGCAGGGCCGATGCCACATAGCAGGGAGCCAGATATGCGACCAACAAGCCCACCTGTACTCTGGGACCGAACTTCACGAAAAGAGACTCACATCCGGTCGTCTGAGAAACAGTGGATTCCCTCAGACACAGATCCTCCTTAATAACTACCGCAACCCCCCCCTCCCCTCCCCTGGGCCCTCGGCCGATGAAAGACCCGAAACCCGGCTGGGCACATCTCCACCAGAGGGACTCCCCCATCTTGGCCCAGCCAGGTCTCAGTAATACCCACCAGGTCCGCTCCCCCCTCACAAATCAGATCATGGATGAGAGGGGCCTTATTGATAATGGACCTGGCATTACATAACATCAGCCGAAGGCCCGAGGCCTGATCGCTCAGACCACCCGGGGAACGGGGCATAACAAGGGGGTCGGAGCGTGCCACAGCAGACAAAGAGCGGGGGCGCGTTCCCAATACAAAATATGGCCCCCTATAACTGCCAGATGTGCCTCTCCCGCTCACCGTACTAATAGCTTTAATTTCACCCTCCCCGGAACAGCCCCCCATCCTCAATACAGCCCCATCCGAACCCAGACCCTCCTGGCAGCGCTCAACCCACGGCCTGGTCCCAGCCCCAGGCGGGTTGTCCCCCAACCCCTGCCCGGCTACCCCTAACCCCTTTAAAAATCTGGTTAAAAATTTCAAACAGCCCTCCCTCACGCGCTTCTTGCGGCCCCACCATCTCTCCGGATCCCAAGATCCGTCCTTGAGACAAGTATTAGAGAGTTTAGAGGACCATTTCTGAGAAAGGGGGACATTCCTCAGGGCCCAAAGATCTTTCACAGAGTACAACGGCTTCTTCGACTGAATCTTCCCTAACTGCCACCGGCAAAGCTGGGGGCCAACCGGTCGGGACCCAGGTCCAGGCCGAAAAAGTTCGGAACACGTTCATGCCACCCCCGGTCTCCATCCTCGCCTCCGTTGTTGATGCCGGGGGGGCAGCGTCGAACGTCGGCCCCGCATCCAGCTGGTCCCCGTCACCATTGCCGTCGGAGCCATCATCGGGACAGAAGAGCCTGGCCCTCAGGGCCGGATGTTAAACAGGGCAGTCGTGGCGCCACCCACGACTGCCTCAGCCACCAGGGGCGGGCTCCTCCCCATGCAAACGCCGCAGAGCCACCCGCGGCGGTCACAATGGGTAAGGGCCGTCCCATGGCCCTGGTCCAGTCGGGGAAGAGCCCTCGGGCCTAGCCGCGGTGGGTCCACCAACATCCAACTCCCACCGCAGCAGCTGAAACTAGGCCTCTGTAAAGCCTCCGACGCCCAAAAGCCGCTCCAGCAACAAACCGGACGGCCCGGGTGACCGCAGGCCGCAGCTCCATCAGCTCCACCAACTCGACCAGGTCCTCCATCGGTTCCTCCGCCACCACTGCCGATAACACTGCCGGATCCGCGCCGCGCCGCTTTGAAATAGCCGCGGCAACTGGCATCCGGCCTCGCGGGGGGCCCGCCGCACGGGAACGCAAACCACACTCTTCGGCCTCGCCGCAGGCCCTCTCACCGCCGCAGCATCTCGGCCAACTCCGCGCTGCCCACGGGCGAACGAAGACGCCGAAACCTGGCCGCACAGGGGCGCCGCTGCCCGAAAACCATTTGCGGCGGCTCCGGCCTCCGCGTTGGCCCTGGCCCCGGCAGCACTCCTCCGTCTCCAACTCTGATGAAAATTGCTGGGCTCAACGCCAAATCCATGCCACCCACGGGCGAGTGAAGACGCCGAAGCCCGGCCGCACAGGGCCACCGCTGCCCGAAAACCACCCGCGGCGGCTCCAGCCTCCGCATCGGCCCCGGCATCACTCCTCCATCTCCAACTCCCATGGAAATTGCCGGGCTCAACGCCAAGTCTACGCCGCCCACGGGCGAGTGAAGACGCCGAAGCCTGGCCGCACAGGGCCGCCGCCGCCCGAAAACCATTTGCGGCGGCTCCGGCTCCAGCTCCGGCTTTGGCTCCGGCCTCCGCGTTGGCCCCGGCCCCGGCAGCAGTCCTCCGACTCCGATGAAAATTGCTGGGCTCAACGCCGCTGCACGGCCTCCTTGGGATCGCCCACCCCCCCCGGGTCCTTTCGCCACCCCTGCCACAGGTGAGGACCCGGGGGGAGGGAGACCTACCCTGACATTCGGCCGCCACAAAGGAGCTCCTCTGAGAAACGTCCTCTGGCCGTTTTCATTTGTTCATTTGCCAAATTTTCTAAAATTCCTGATTGTCTCTCCCTTCCTACTAGAGAATCTCATGACCACATTGGAGATTTCAGGGGCTTACAGATGCTTCAGACATTCTATAAGTTGGACCTGCAAATTTTGAATGGCATCACTATTACTGACTATCCAGTAGGTTCTCACATGATATAGGGATTTCTCTGATTCACTATGTGATATGTCAAGAGACTTACCTTTCTCAATTCTTCAATTTCATATTTTTTTATTTATTTTATTTTATTTGTCAAGCGATTATAAGATAACACAAGTATAAACATAGTTATAAATACACGAAATGGGTACATATAAGAAAAGCAAAAAGAAACAATAGGACAGGGATGGTAGGCACTTATGGTAGGTGCAGTTATGCACGCCCCCTTATTGACAAATAAGAGAATGATCACTACCTCAACATGTTGCCCCTTTCTGACCCTTTCCTATCCCATCTGAAGATATCCTCAAGGGACAAATACATACAAAAAGGACTGTCAGATAAAGGATAAATTAATTCAAGGGCTCTCCATCAATGAAGGACTTGAAGCACAATTACATTCAACTCTGGTTCAATAGTGATTGCCATGTACTGAGAAATAACTAATTTCTTGCTTTAACAAATATAAAAAGGATTATTTCACCTACTCAGCCCAGGATCTGGTCCTATTCAAGAGGAAATATAAACCAGCACAGTTATTACATCTTCAGAGAAGGTTGCTCAACCATTGACCATGCTCTAACTCTCAAAAATCTAGTTGAGAAAAACTTCTTTTGAGCATGCTCATCATTTTATGTAGAGTTCATTGATTTTAGAATTGCTTTTGACTCCATCTCCTGATTCAAACTATGGGAGAAATTAAACTCTTGCTCAATGGATGAAAGACTGTTGGTACATACAGTACATAAGTTGTATGAGAATTCCTGGAAGAAGATGCCATGTAGTGCCCATGGACAATGTACCAAAGAAATTCCTGTTTAGTGGGGAATGATAAAGGGGTATATTTTATCCGCCCTTCTCTTTATTATATATAATGTATATTAATTCCCTTATTGACAAATTGAATAATTCATCTCTTCATCCACTGAAATTGGGACATTTCCATTCTTCTGTATGAAGACAATGCTGTCCTGCTTTCCCAAACACAAATTGGCCTGAAATGGGCACTCCAAAGGCTAGCTGGCACTGCCAATATGCCTAGAAATTAATTACAATAAAACCAAGGACATGGTCTTTACTAAGCACCCTAAGATGCATGTCTGGTGATTAATAGAGCAAGTCAAGACCTAATAGAGTAAGTCAAGACTATTAAATATCAAGGGATTGTCTTCCAAGCTATGGGTAATCACAAATCTCCTGCTGATTAAATTAAATTAAATGCTGATTTAAATGCACACAAAACAATGTCTTAAAGTTCTTCTACTTCTCACTTTTACTTTTTTAAAAACTTTTTTACTTTTACCTTTTACTTCTTGGTTCAAAGGAACGCAGCATATACCTGCAGTGATTGAAGTCTTCTCAGCTAAAGCTTGAGCCCAGCTCCTTTTTGGAGTACAGTTGGGCCTCTAGAGCTCACTTCTTCCTTTGGAAAGAGTCCAGTCTAAATTTCTGAGAAGTTAGCACTTTTCATGCTGCATTTTGAACATATCTGTTCCCCATGAAGCTAACCTTCTCAAAAGTGAAATTTCTGCTTGATTTACATATTCTCCCACTGACTTAAGACCTTTTTTCCCCAATAAGTCTGACTCATCTGATGACTGCTTCTAGTGCTTCTGGAGCTAGGCAATGCAAGTCAAACTACAACTTTATCGCTATTCATGGCCAATTATTTTCTTGTGGGGCTACAAATGTGCTGTAACTGATCTCAGACAGTGTGCCATTGATTTAGAGCTGCAAGCCAACTTCTTGGTCCTATCCAGAAATATCTCCCTGAGCCATTCTGTACATCTTCTCCAACCAGCCAGATATCTCAGTCATCTAACAATCCCTTAATTCAGAAGGGTCTTTTCTTTAGCCAGATTCAATGTCCTTCCAACAGCCATCACTGAAGGAAGATACAACAAAATACCCTTTGAAAAGAAATTGTATCTATTTAGTGGTGGAATAATTGAATTGACTCCATATCCAGACCCAAGCACATGTTATGTTCCACTGTCCTCTCTCTACTAGAAAATGCCAGGAATTATTATCTCCACCTTTTATTAAATACTCTGGCACACTGGTAAGTCCAACTGGTTTTGTCTCAAAATCCTAACATTAACCCTAACATGTTCCAAAGTAAAAAGCACAACATATTTTTGCTGGCAGAAAGACAAAAAAACCTGTAGTGCATTATAGGTAGTCCTCAATTTATGATCACAATTGAACCCAACATTCTTGTTGCTAGGCAAGGCAATTGTTAAGTGAGTTTTCCCCCATTTTAAACCTTTTTTGCTACTGTTATTAAATTAATCACTGCAGCTGTTAAATTAGTAATGTGGCTGTTAAGTGAATCTGGCTTTCCCATTAACTTTGCCTGTCAAAAGATCAGAAAAAGTTATCACATGATCCCAGAACATTGCAAAGCACTTGCAACATTGCAACCATCATAAATGAGTCAGTTGCCAAGCATCTGAATTTTGATGACATGATCTTGGGAATGCTGTAATGATTGTAACTGAGAAAAACAATCATAAGTCACTTTTTTCAGTGCTGTTGTAACTTCAGTCACTAAATGAATTGTTGTAAGTCAACTAGCTGTACTTTGGATCAGAATGAGTAACTTGACCAGCAGGAACACACACACACAACTCTCTTTATTTTTATAGATAGGCTATTGGACATATGTTTAATAACAGCCTAATAATATGGCAGAAGACTATATACCAGTGTAGGGAAAGAATGCATGTAACAAATGTGCATCACTTGTGAAGGCCAAACTAAATTGTATATAGAGAACAGTGTGATATTTTAAACAGGGAATTCTATGGTTTTTTTTACTGTATTTTAAGTGCCATGAATAAGTATTAGACCTGATGGTTGAAGCAATTAGTCACCTGCTTATTAGCTAAGGACTAGCCACTAGCATGGGAGGTACCTTAGGTAAGATAAGCCACTAGCATGGGAGGTACCAATGCATACTGAAGTGGTGAGCCATCCATTGGCTCTGTTCTTTTGAGAGAGAAATGTGACAATGAAATCGCCAGAGGGGAACTGGAGTTCATGCTGCTGCTATCAGCTGTTTACTGGCAACCTCAACTCATCACTGCAATTCTTAGTAATTTGGAGTCCAGAATCATTACTGTCAATTATTGCATACTACTTTCTGTGGGAATATTAACCTGGGAAAATGCTGTCAAAAATGGGACCTTTGTGCATATGTGAACAAGAAGCAATCTCTAGAGAAGCACATTAGCATCAGCTTACATGAAGTGTAGCATAAAACAGTTGTTTATCACCCCTACAACTCCTCCTTTATGCTTATTATTTCCTCTTTTTTTCCTGCTCTCCACTCCACATCAAAGCGCCTATCTATTTTGTTGTCTTGGGAAAAATAATGAAAGCGTACTTGTTTTCTAAGGAGGCACCTGGAAGATACCATGTTTCCCAGGCATTTCTCTCCACAGCTTGGCTCCACCCAGTTTCATTTTTTCCAAAAGTTGAAAGGTTGGGGGAGGTGAATTAAAAAAAAAGGTGATCTTTGAAAAAGAGATGCAAGACAGACTGTTAAAAGAATGGACAAAAAACATTTCAAAAAGTGTTTAGTCAATGGTTAAAACTGATTTCAGAGTCATACTCTTGGATATGCTCAGGATTAAATTGCCAAAGGAAAAGTGGGGAGAGGAAGAAGAAGAAAAAAACACCTTATTGCTAATTTATATGGCTCTTGGCAGCAAGATATAATGACTTACGTTTGGCCTAAGAAGACAGATCGAGTTTTCCCTTACTTAATTCCTTGCATGGAGCCTTGCAAAGCAACATACATTCTCCACGGAACATTTTTTATCTCATTAAGACACTTTTTAACACTTGGTTCATGATTTGTAACAATGGGGGTGGATTATTTTTTAATGGCAGGCAAGATTCCATCCAAACTATCTCATGGCTTTACCTGCTATTTAATGCTATCGTTTAAACTGTCTGCATCTCTCTTGTACTTCCTTTAATCTGTTTTTAACCTGTGATCTGATTGCTACATCTATAAAGCCAATTGCTCTATTTATTTTCAAGGCGTGGGTTAATAATCACACAGCTCAAAGACTCAAAGCAAACATTTAACATCCACCAGGAAAAGTATTTTACTTACTTATTCAAATAAGAATATTTGCCAACACTTAGTAAGAAATAAAATATCTTTGAGCTCTGGAATGTGCATAATAAGCTGAACTAGTAAGTATATGTTTGCAAAAACTCTTTTTTAAAAGTTGTATTGTAATATTTATATCAAAAACATTATGCCTAGGAGACCTTTTAACATTTTTGTCACAGTTTGGGCACATTCTGAGCTGGGTGGCATATTCCTTCCTTATTTCCAGTGACAATTTAGCAAAACTCTTTTAAATTTTCTGTTACTGTTTTTTCTTTATTGGAAGAATTTGATAAATTGGCCATGTTGTGTAGACAGTATTCTACAATATTTTAACATTCACTAAAAAGGTCAAGGAAAATAATTCAAATGAGCTAAAATGGAACTGACACAGAAATCAGCATAACATTTAAAATAAAATTTAAAACAATTACTTATAGACTTATTATTTATTTGCTATTGCCTATATATGGCAATACTATTAAAACTTATAAACGAAAAAGACACTTTAGAATAAACTAAAAGATAAATCAAACACCTATTTACACAATCCTATAATACAATGTCATTATTTCAAATACTGAAGTTATGTGAAAAAGTCCCTGCACTGGGATGCATGAATAATCAAAAGCTGTTTTCCTTAAAAACAAAGCAAAAACAAGACACCTATTAAAACTTTTGAGGAATGCAAATAGTTATATCATAAACTGAAGAATTGACTTTGAGGGTTTATGTGTCTGTGTGTATTTCCAGCAATTTGAGATTAAAAAGAAGTAGGTACATTTAAGTCAGCAGAATATTCAATCCTTATTTGCTTAAAAAACTGGATATTTTCACCAGTAGTGGGATTCAGTCAGTTCGCACCACTTTGAGAGAACTGGTTGTTAAGTTTCTAAGCAGTTTGGTGAATTGGTTGTTGAAAGAAATCATTAGGGCAGAGAAATAGTTGTTAAATTATTTGAATCCCACCACTGATTTGCACTGCCCCAAGGCTGCCCATGGTAGTCTACTCTTTGCTGCATTTGAAAAGGCAGGGAATGAGAAAGCTGGTTGGTTTGCTGCAGGGGTGGGATTCTACCAATTCGGACCTATTCGCTAGAACCGGTTGTTAACATTCTAAGCAGTTTGGAGAACCAGTTGTTAGAAGAAATTACTGGTCTAATCCGGTAGGGAAAGCAGGAAGGAAACATTTTGGTATTGCTTACAGAAACTGCCTCTCCATTAATCCTTATTATATTCTTGGCAGGACTAGACTTCCTGACTCAGGAACATCTCTGGAGTTTCTTCCCCCTCCTTTGCTAGTACTTTGCTTGTGAGGTGTGATGACTGTTGCAGCATCCCCACAGTCATGAGAGTCCAGGCGAGGAGATGCATGTCTTGATGTGAGTGATATTGAGTTGGCCACACCCAGCCAACAACATGACCACCAAGCCATGTCCACCCAGTCATATGACCACCAAGCCATGCCTACCACCTAAGTCACGCCCACAGGACCAGTTGTTAAAATTTTTGAATCCCGCCCCTGGTTTGCTGAAGTTATGTTCTTATCTTGGGTTGTTTTGTTTCTTTAAAAAAAAGGAATGTTGCATTTTCTGTAGTTTAAAGTGAGAAGTAAGAAGCAGAGGAAAAACAAATTGTTAAAGGATAATGGTTGAATGACAATATTATGTACGCACACCGTTAAAAATGAATGACTGAAATAAAGCATAACATCATATGGAGAGACCAACATCCAAGAATCTGTTCCCACATGGCCAACTATAAGAGGGCTGGGTGCATATGTTTTTCACTTATACACATCAGCTGATGCTGTTGAAAACTAGAAGGAAGGCTCTATACAAACAACATAGGTAGAAGCCTTTTTGAGCCATGAAGTTGGCTAACTCCTTTCTAACATTGTCCAAATAGATAGCTATCACTATTTCTTTCATTAGTAAATCCTATAGCTTAATTTAGTGTTTCTTGGCCTTAGCAACTTTAGCATATATGGTCTTCAACTCCCAGAGTTTCCCAGCCAGGATGGCAACACATTTTAAGGTCGCTAAGTTTGAGAAACACCTTTAACATCTGAAAGAAAGTATTTCTTGAATTGAACCAAGGACAACATGCTGCTTGGGCTTATGATATTTTCAAATAGCCAATCAGGAGCAACATTAAAATGTTGTACAACTTTGACCGAACCAAGGTTTACCACTGGTAATGGGCTTATACAGGCAAAGAGGGAGCAAAATATGTCAAATAACTAAATCCTTGTTCCTCTTTGCAAATTTATACAGTTCTACTTTCCCAATTTAATCTACAACTGTGGAATTTTCTATCCAAATTCCTATCCAATTTCCTGTCTAAGTCTTATCTAGATCCAACTACATTAGTTTTTCAAGACTGGCAAAGATTATTAGGTGTTGCCAACTATTGGCTGTGACCTATGCTCTGTGTAAAATATTTTCTGTCCATTCAGGTTCACGGGATGCCTCACAGTTCTGGAGAATTGTTTTTCCTGTACTAATTTTCAGCATGTCTGCAAATTTATACAGCTCTATCTTCCCTTACTTTGTTTATTTTCTTTATTGAAAGAATACTTATGATTGTGCAACTTTTCTTTATAAGGAAAATGTTCAAACTCATGAGTCAGTTTTCTTGTACTTTTCTGCATTTTTCAGAGTCTAAAATAAGTTTTAGAATATGTAGCACTTTTTTTTTTACTAATTTCAAGTGTGTTGCACCATGGATTTATGAAAAAATGTCATAATATTGTACTGATATTTTTTATTTCTGATTTCTTTGTGAATTTCAAAATGCAATTAGACTTTTTCACAATGCCCACACATTAAAAAGATGTTTGCCTCAAGCTATACATCACTAACCTAGGGTTTCCTGGTCATCATATCAAATTAGGAGCTGTGAAAGGATTGTTTGCCTCAATATATATCATTTTGCATTTGTGTATATTAATTCATATTTGCCACTTTAAGACTCATTCCCCTAATTTGGACATAGCAATAGCACTTAAATTCATATACTGCTTCATAGTGCTTTGCAGTCCTCTTTAAGTGCTTACAAATTCAGCCTATTTCCCCTAACAATGTGGTCCTCATTTTACCAACCTTGAAAGGATGTAAAGCTGAGACAACCTTGAGCTGGTCAGGACTGAACACCTGTGAGTCAGCACGATTATCCTGCGTTACTGCATTTTAACCACTGTGCCACCAAGGCCTTCAATAAGATAAATGTTAAAAGCTCTTTACTTTCCTGTATGATCCTGTGAATCAGGGGTCCCCAAACTTGGCAACTTTAAGACTTGTGGACTTCAACTTCCTGGCTGGAGAATTCTGGGAGTTGAAGTCCACAAGTCTTAAAGTTGCCAAGTTTGGAGACCTCTGCTGTAAATGAAGATATCAGCAAACATAATAATCTTACTGCTTGTCCTTTCCCTCTGGAGTATTAACTAATTTAAAAGACTTGACTCTGCAAGAACTATTCATTTCATAGTTTCTCTTTTAACCTATCCTGACTCTTTAAGAACAATGTTCCTCCCTTAAAGATGAAAACATGCTGTATCAAAGTAGATTTGAGTCAAACGGATAAGAAACCTGGTTAACATAGTCTGTGCTTTCCATTTTACTTACATTGGAGTGGGAGGTTCTGAGAGTTGAAGTTCATGTATCTTAAAATATCCAAGTTTGAAAAAAAAATCTGATTTAAAGCAAAATAATGAAAGAATCTTATAGCACCATAAAGCAGTTTATGATATTGTAAAGTCTCAGTGCCATAAGATGCATCACTGTATATAACCAGATGACTTGTACTCAGTGCCATAAGATGCATCACTGTATATAACCAGATGACTTGTACGCAATAGGCTTGTATAACACAAGAGTATTGTTGGGTTTGAGAGAAATCCCCTCTGCTGGGTTCGAATTTCCTGCCGGGAGGAAACGCCGGAACGGCGCAAGAATCAGATGGAAGCAGCTGATGAAAGCGAGGGTTTTTTATTTCAGGAAGAAGTACGCGGTGCGGAGAGGCAGCAACGGTACAAGTTCCCAGGCTAGCAAACAAATGGTGAGTAGCCAGGTGTTTTTATACCTTTCCCCCTTTTGTCTTTGTGTTGCAATAGTTTCGGGTGTTTGCTACCTTAAAAGGTTGGCGTTTGGGGTCTTTGCTTTATTTGGAAGTAGCCTGGGGCTGGTGAAAAGGTGCTGACCTGGACTTGATTGGTTTTCCTAAATTAATCCTTTTATTTGGTCTACGTGTCAGGTAAGGTGATTGACTTTGGGTGTTGCTTTATCTGCTTCCTTTCTGTCCAAGGTCAGTAGTCCTAGGTGTTTTCTATATGTTTTCCTTATCTTGTAATCCCCTTTGATTGTCCTGTCTTTGTCTCATTCTTTCTGGTTTGGGGAAATCTTGGTGTTTCTTATTTTAATGTTTTTGTGCTGATTAAGTTTCTTCCTCTCATATTCTTCCTACACTCCCCCATTTTTTATTTTTTAGAGAGATTCTTCTATTTGAGTATCTGGGTATACTTGGTATTTGTGGTCTATCTGGATCATCATTATTGCAGCCTGTTTCCCTTTTGCTTCTGCTTTAGGAGTAGGGATACAGGTTTTCAGGCAGCTGAGGCAAGGTGGTATGCACCGAGAGAAGTAACATAGGAGGGCTCCAAGAACACAGATAGTGACTATAGTTGTCATAAGGACTTTAAGCCAATGGAAATCTGGGAGCCGCGAGAAGAGCCATGATAGATCCAAGAATGAAGATTCATGACCAATATTCTGGGCTAGCTCTTTCAGGTGGTGGATGTCCTTCTCTACAAGTCCTGAGGTTTCATCTAGATTGAAGCAACACATCCCTTGGAATGTTTCGCAGCCATAATTGGGTTTCAAGAGGAGAAAGTCTATTGCTGCTCTATTCTCCAGAGTGGCTTCTCTGACCTCCCTCAGTTCTCTGTTCAGAGCATCCAGGGCATGGGAAGTCGCATTCAAACTTTTGGCTAGGGCACATGCTAGGCTGTTCAGGTTTCTGGAATTTCTTACTGCCAATCCTGGCACTCCCACTAGCAATATGGCCAATGAGATATATTCTGATTTTGTGAGAAGGGAGACTTTGGAGTCACAGTCTGAGTCTAGGGCCTGGAATGCTCTCCTATGCCATTTCTGTAAAGAAGGCATAAGCATGGTTAATCTTCCTAGGGTGCAAGGGCCAGTGGCATTGGCTGGAAGGTATGAGTAGACTTTTAGGCCACAAAGGAAAAACCACCCTGGTGGAAGCCTCATGTAACTATATGAGAATGATACAGTCTCTGTGTGGTTGCCTTGTAGTTTTGTGTTATCTAAACTGATGCATTTTGTGATTCCTGGTGTGTTCCTACGACATTAAAGCATTGCTCAGAGGTGGTTACTGCAGCTATGTGTAAGGTGTACATGGTATTGTCTTTAGTCTTTGAAAGGTGACCCCAGTAAAAGATGCTTTTGTAGGAGTCGGGAAGGTGAAGGTTTCTAAGTGTAGTGTAGTTAATGATGCTATGTGGTCTGGCTGCTACTCCCATTAGGCATGTGGTTAAAATGTCTTTGACTGACTTTCCTCCCGCTAAACAAAAGTTAGTGGTGTTGAGTACTTCTCTTGCTAAGTATTCCCATATATTCCCTTTCTCTGGAATGAGGTTTGGTTCTAAAAATGCTGTTACATGTGTTACAAAAATTACAGATAATAATATAAAGTACAAATTACATGGTGTGTTCCCATTGAATGTCTTTTTCCCCATGTTTAAACCGTCTCCCCCTCCCTTTTTTTTATGAAAATCTCAATACAAATAGAGGGTGACAAGGAAATTAGAGTCCGTTGTTTCTTCTTGAAAACTGGCCAGGAGTAATCCAAAAGAAATGTAGGCAAAATTAAAATTAATAAAAATGATAAAGTGTAAATGGTCCTCTTCCCCCCCCCCAAAAAAAAATGAGTAAGAGGGAAAAGAAAAAGAAAGAAAATTGTGTGTCCCAAAAGCGTAGTTCAGGAAATAAGATTTTTGTTGTTGTTGTTGTTCACGGGTCTGCGAGTTGGTGTTCTGGTTTGGTGGTTTCGAAGAATGTCTGTAGTGTCCACTGGTCTGTTTCAGGGTTTTTTCTCAGCTTCAGTGGTGGGATTGGTTGTGTTGGTGTTGGTGTTGGGCTGTGGTCTATGACAGCAGATTTTGCATGTGTCCAATGAATCCAGGAGTCTCTCTCAGCAACTCTGATGGCTGTTTGTGTGGTCAGCAGGACTTGGTAGGGTCCTTTCCATCTGAGCTGCAGGGGTGAGCTTCTTGTGAAGAACTTGATCCACACCCAATCTCCTGGTTCAAATGGATGGAGTGCTTCCTCTAGGGGCAGGGTCTGCGTTAAGGCGCTCTGGGTCCACACGGTCAGTAGTCTCTTTTGTACGGCTGAAAGATAGGAAGAGAGAACCATATCCCCCCTTTCCAGGCAGACCTTTTAGTGTGTCTGGTGGTCGCCCAAACCAAATTTCAAATGGGGAGATTCCTATGTCTCTCCTGGGCCTGGTCCTAATGTAGAAGAGAGCAATTGGAAGTACCTGTGGTCATGTGAGGTGTGTTTCTTGGCACAGTTTGCCCAGTAGTGTCTTTACTTCCCTGTTTGCTCTCTCAGTCCCTCCCAAGGACGTGGGCGAATAGGGCACATGTAGGTTTTGTGTGATGCCCAGTGCTTGGAATATATGTGTGAGTATTTGGGCTATAAAATGTTTGCCCCTATCCATGTCCAGGACACTGGGTACCCCAAATCTGGGTATTATATCCTTAAGGAGGTGCCTGGCTGTTTTGACGGCTGTGGCATGTCTGCGGGGGAAGGCCTCTATCCAATGAGTCAGTTGATCCCTACATACAAGGACATATTGGTACCCGTTTGCTCTAGGGAGTTGTATGTAATCCATTTGTATTTTTTCAAAAGGGCGCTGCGCCCATGGCCTTCCCCCTTCATGAATGGATTTTCTAGAGGTGGAATTGTTTGCCTGGCATGTCTTGCATGCACTAGCTATTCTTGCGGCCTCACTGTATGCTCCTGGTGTATACCATTCCCTTCTAATGGCATCTACTATTGCTTGTGTCCCACAATGTCCCTTTGTATGCAACCTGTGGCAAATTATCCGAAGGAGGCGTTGTGGGGCTGTTGGCCTTCCATCAGGAACCCTCCAAAAACTGTTCTTAAAGGTTGCACCTAATTTCTTCTCCCAATCCTCTGCCTCCCCATTATCTAAGAAATCTTTGTAAGTTTTGTCAGGGATGGCTGTCAGTGCTGGTGTTACAATATAATGAGGTAATGGTTGTGTTGCTGCCCATTTGGCTGTTGTGTCTGCATACTGGTTTCCTTTTGTTACTAGTGAGTCATCCTTTTGGTGTGCTTTGCAATGTATGACTGCTATAGTTTTAGGTAATTTAATG